>OY986982.1:1570584-2800141 GCA_963920545.1 Lepidium didymum
GACTTACCGGTCGGAATCTCGCCGGAGAGATCAAAGAGCCAATTTGACTTATGGAGGAAGGCGGTGGAGGAAATGGGATAAAAGGGTTCAGTGATCCGCGGACATTTTAACCGAACCAAACTGAATTAAACCGGTTGAACCAATTCTAAACTGACATGAACCAAACCAAAGCTTGCACAACTGAACCAAACCAATAAATCAGTGTGTTTTTTCTTGTATTCTTGCTTGGTTTGATCAATTTAGGCGACAAAAGTCTGATAAATGACTATAGAGGCCAATCGATATTTACGTTAAAGTTTTATCCGCAATCTAAGCGACATGTGGGCGAGTAACCATAAACTAGCTTTCTTTAGAAAGAAATATCATTGATTACTTGTCAGAATTTTCAGCAGACCACAAGACCATTGTTCAAGCCACTTTTAAACTGATCAAGAATTTATTGCAAAATATCGATATCACTCACTTACACACACACAAGTTTTCAACATAAAATACCATCAAATAAGAAAAACCAAATCACATGAAGCACTATGTAAATTCTTCGAGACATTCCGTTCGAATCGATTCCTCATCTGGTTTGATCAATTTTGAGTTGAAAAAAATGCTTGCAATACCAAACAATTATATCTGATTGACGTTGAGTTATGAAAAGTGATTCAAACAATTCATTAATATAGAAACAGTCTAATGTTTTAAGTAATTGATTACTTGTAAGCTTTTGGTTATTGTTGTAGCTACTTTCAATGTCGTACTTTTCACATTCTTGTTCTATATCAAAATTCATTCCAAAACAAAAACAGAGTATGATAATCACAAAAGCAACATCAGGTTGAGTTTTCTCAACCAGACGGAGTGAAGAAGCATTCAAAGCATATCAAATGGTTGTGATGGTCTGTTGAGCACAAAATGTCTCTGGACCTGCAAAACTCTTCTTTGCAACATCATGTAGTGTCTCAACGACACGTTTTTAAGTATAGCTTTGATCTCCAGGATCTTCTCAAACAGAATATGGATGGTGAACTTAGTCCAATCAAGAACATTTGAGAAGGGTAAGGCGTAGTGATCAGAGAACATGTAATCAAAATATTTTAATATAAATTAGTTTTAGTTTTGGATATCGATTAAAAACCAAACCAAAAATCGTAGTTATCAAAATACTGGAATCGAACAATTTTTAGCTAGGAATCGAAATTGAACTGAATATATGTTATTTGTGACGTAGGCTAAGAGGGAAAAATTAGAAATTAAATCTATTGACAAAAAAAATTTAGAAATTTAATCAAAGAATCTAGGTGATTATGAAAATTGTAATAATTTACAGGGATGCGTTTATAAAATTCCTTAAAGCTAATCCTCTAAGTGATCTGGAGAGTATTGACTTTGAAGAAGATGAACATTCAAGCCTTTCAAGAAAACAAAAATATTATTTATTTTTCTCTGTAAAGTGTTTGAGTCTCCAAGCTCCTCCCACATGGAAGCGACGCTCGCATAGTTAAGCTAAATAAAGTGTTGTTATCTATAGAGAAGAAGAAGAAGAGAAGGAAGAGAGAATAAAGAAAATCCTAAGCTGGCGACTTTTAGTCCGAGGCGAGCAATGGCGGAGTTACGGCACTCGAGCTCTTTAGGGAGCCGATCTTCTTCCTCTCCGTTACGTGGCGGCGCCGGCGCCGGAGATGAGGACTCGTCGTCGCCTCACGTACATGATCACTCACCCAACGGCGGAGATGACGAAGATGGTCGCCCACGTCATCCTTCTAGAGATCGAGACCGTCCGATCTGGTTTCACTCTTTGTTTCCTTTCTTCGGCGATGATCCTAGGGGTTCTCCTCAGAAGAATAAAATATCGATTCTATTGATATTGATTCTCGCTGTTGCAAGTTTGATCTCCGTTTATGGGATTATTAATCACTTGGTTAGTGTTTTATATCGATCTACGAAATTGAGATCTTCTGGTATTGAATCTTTGAGTCGATTTGAGACTCTATGCTTAAACTGATTTTGGAAAGTGTTAAGCTTGCTTACGAATTCTCTTTTGAAGTGAAAAAAAGGTTTTTTGGTGATTTGGGATTTACATTATACTCAAACTAAGATTCCTTCAATGTATATCTTCTTTTCTACAGAACGCACCATACTTGTGTAAAAAAGATGGAATTGTGCTCAACTGCCCTCATGTAAGTGTTTGAACACTTTGGTATGTGTTTTTTGATTGCATAAGCTTTGAATCTCTAGATCGAATTGTGTATTTGTTTGCATTTCTAGGTGAAAGAGTCACCATCTCCGTGGGTAAATCCTTTGTCTGCAACAACTTCTTGGAAGCCTTGCGCTGAGCGACGGATTGGTGGAATCTCAGGTATCAAGGGCTAGAGGATCGCCATTGACATGTTCATGTGCTCTTGATTTTTCTTTTAGTGAAAGTTCAAGTCTTGAGTCTTGATTTGGCGGTCAGCTTATTAGATTTCAGCAACTGTCTTTTTCAGATCTTCCTCCTGAGAACGAAACAAATGGCTATGTTTTCATTCATGCTGAGGGTGGTTTGAATCAGCAGCGAATTGCTGTATGTATCGTTTGTGCTTTGATCTCATTTTCCTCTTTCCAGTGTCCAGTCATGGATCATTACCCAGATGGCTGTTGTTTTTTTTGATTCATGCCCTCTTATGGCTTATGTTTTCAGATCTGCAATGCGGTAGCAGTTGCCAAGATTATGAATGCAACTCTAATTCTACCAGTACTGAAGCAAGACCAAATTTGGAAAGATACAACGTAATAAGCTTAGTCAGATATTTTTTTCATTTCCGCTTTAATTATTTCTCTAAGTTGCTCTCTCTGTGTTCTCTCAAATTTACTGAATTTGTAAACTTCTGTTACAGAAAATTTGAAGACATTTTTGATGTTGATCATTTCATTGATTACTTGAAGGATGATGTCCGAATCGTTCGAGACATACCTGACTGGTTCACTGATAAAACAGAGCTATTCTCTAGTATAAGGTTTGCTTTTCAACTCTTCATATATTGTTGATGATGTACTTGTTTGAAGTTTTTGAAAATAAGCTTATAGTCTTTATAGCGTCACTGGGTGCTTCTTGTGTATATATGATGTTGATTGAGTTATTTACTTGTCTTCTGCAGAAGAACAGTCAAAAACATTCCGAAATATGCAGCAGCCCAATTTTATATAGACAATGTTTTACCTCGGATAAAGGAGAAGAAGATAATGGCCTTGAAGCCTTTTGTTGATCGACTTGGGTATACTCTAAACTCTATTGCTTAGGGTGCTTTCAGAGTTCTTCTTATAAACGATGAATGATATATTCTTATGGTGCTGGAAATTTTTCAGGTACGACAATGTACCCCAAGAAATCAACAGATTACGATGCCGTGTAAACTATCATGCTCTTAAATTTCTCCCGGAGATAGAGCAGATGGCTGATTCACTTGTTTCTAGGATGAGAAATCGCACTGGAAATCCAAATCCATACATGTATGGAAATATCAGACATCTAGAACTTTGTTTTAACTTGGGACCTTATGCATTGTTTAGACTCAAAACTATATATGTTTCTCTTGTATAGGGCTCTTCATCTTAGATTCGAGAAAGGAATGGTTGGTCTATCCTTCTGTGATTTTGTGGGAACAAGGGAAGAGAAAGCTAAAATGGCAGTATACAGACAAAAGGAATGGCCTCGGCGATTTAAGGTAACATTTATAAGTGGATGACTTTTATTTGGTGGCTCAACAAACTCAACCGGTGCCTAATGATTTTTTTTGACATGTATTTCAGAATGGTTCGCATCTCTGGCAGCTAGCCTTACAGAAGCGCAAAGAAGGTCGATGCCCTCTTGAGCCAGGAGAAGTTGCTGTGATCCTACGTGCAATGGGTTATCCAAAAGAAACACAAATATATGTAGCATCTGGTCAAGTCTATGGTGGCCAAAACCGCATGGCTCCACTAAGAAACATGTTCCCAAATTTGGTAAGCTCAACAACAAACCATATCTGTTCTAAATCAGCATATCCTTGTCTCTCACAAACCCGTGTCCTTTGAACCAGGTAACAAAGGAGGATTTAGCTGGCAAGGAGGAATTAGCAACCTTTAGAAAGCACGTAACAAGCCTTGCGGCTCTAGATTTCTTGGTTTGCTTGAAATCAGATGTTTTTGTGATGACACACGGTGGAAACTTTGCAAAATTGATCATTGGAGCACGCAGATATATGGGTCATCGACAGAAATCAATCAAACCGGACAAAGGGTTGATGTCAAAATCATTTGGGGATCCTTACATGGGTTGGGCTACTTTTGTGGAAGATGTAGTTGTAACCCATCAAACACGAACTGGTTTGCCTGAAGAAACTTTCCCTAACTACGACCTTTGGGAAAATCCTCTCACTCCATGCATGTGTAAAGCTTGATGATGCTTTTGTTTGGTTTTGAAAGAGAAGATGAGTTTGGTCTGTGGATTTTGTCTGAGGAGCAACAGACTATAGAGATTTGTAGTTTCTTTTTTCTTCTTAACCTTTAAAATCTTTGAAGTCTTCACCATCTTTGTAATCATTTTGACATTATGTAAAGTTCCTAGTGAAGAAAAAAAAAGTTAACAAAGATATATTTTTAGTGAACTGTTGAGGTACAGAACTCGAGAAGAACTATTCGAGCCATCTATTGAATGTCAGTGTCGGTTCAGTAGCACCAGTTTGGTTGTTTTGCCAACTACTGAAATGGAGAAACGATGTCTGTGTTCTTCGTATGTCATCGGTTTGAGATACAAATAATGATAACTGAGATCAAATGTAAATATGTAATTCATTAATTAATGTAGCTAACAATCATCTTTCCCTTTTTTAAACAAAAATTAGTTCAATGGTTAGTAATCTAATTAGCTTGTGTCCTATTTTGTCTCTCAGTTCTGAACTTCTCATGAACATAAGAGGAAACAAAATCGAGAACAAAAGAAGAAGACATCATCGTTATCGAGTGACTTAGCTATGATCGGACCATCTATAGATAGAACCATGTCGACTCGGTTCACTGTCTTATTGTTCATGGTATTCAATCTCTCCATATTTAGGTAAAGTCCACCTCTTTTTTCGTTTCCTACTTCGTCTTTCATGAGGGTCGATTCTGATTTTGACTTTGCAGTGAGTGATCGATAGCGATTTTTGTTTCAGTTTACTGCTTAACGCAAGGTCGAGCGAAGAACATGCTGTCTTTCCTCCAAGAGGATGGAATTCGTATGATTCCTTTTGCTGGACTATCTCTGAAGCTGAGTTCTTGCAGAACGCTGAAATCATTTCTAAGCGTCTTCTTCCTCATGGTTATCAGGTATTTGCATAAACACCGACTTGAAGTGAGTTTCTTTCTTCATTTTGCATGTGAAATTTTGGATTTTTTAATTACTTGTGTGGTGTATGTGTATGTGGGATCGGATACAGTATGTTGTGGTGGATTACCTTTGGTATAGAAAGAAAGTTGAAGGAGCTTATGTGGACTCTCTTGGGTTTGATGTGATTGATGAATGGGGAAGGATGCATCCTGATCCGGCTAGATGGCCGTCTTCTAAAGGAGGCAAAGGTTTCACAGAGGTGGCGGAGAAAGTTCATAGAATGGGTTTGAAGTTTGGGATTCATGTTATGGGAGGAATAAGTACACAAGCATATAACGCTAATACTCTTGTTATGGATGCTGTTAAGGTATTTAATTTTGTGATCTTTCTGGTTTTACATAGATTGTGTGGAAGTTACAATTGAATCGATATTTTTTGGTTAAAGGGAGGTCCTTATGTGGAATCGGGTAGACAATGGCGAGCTAAAGATATTGGGATCAAGGAGAAGGCTTGTGTATGGATGTCACATGGGTTCATGAGTGTAAATACCAAGCTAGGTGCAGGAAAAGCATTCTTGAGGTCACTTTATCGACAATATGCGGAATGGGGAGTCGATTTCAGTAAGAGAATTTCCTTCATACGCATAACCTTATTTGTCTCAATTCAATATATAAATGATTTTCTTAATCTTGTCTTATTTTCTTGGTCTTTAGTTAAACATGACTGTGTATTTGGAACCGACTTCAATCTAGGGGAGATAACTTTTGTGTCGGAGGTACATAAATTGGATTTGTAATAACTAGCAATCTTCTGGTTAAATTCAAAGGTACGTAGGGATGATATATATATTTTTGTAATGCTGCAGGTTCTGAAGGAGCTTGATCGGCCTGTTCTGTACTCTATATCTCCTGGGACAAGTGTGACTCCTACAATGGCTAAAGAAGTTAGTCCATTAGTTAACATGTACAGAGTAACAGGTGATGATTGGGACACATGGAAAGATGTGGCGGCACATTTTGATATTTCGAGGTGAAGTTTCAAGCTGAGAAATACTCTTGCCATGTTTCCACTTTCCTTTGTTGTCATATAGTTTTCTGTTGCTCCAGAGATTTATCTGCTTCTAGTATGATTGGTGCACGAGGACTCCAAGGAAAATCATGGCCTGACCTAGATATGTTACCACTTGGATGGCTTACTGATCCAGGTTTGACTCGAAAACTTTAGCTCTAAAACCCTGTAGATTGTTCCAACTGATGTTTACTTGTCTTCGTGTTTGGTTAAGGTTCAAACTTTGGACCCCATCGAGCGTGTAATCTTAATTTTGAAGAACAAAAGACACAGGTATCGTTCTAGCTTCACAGTTCATACTTTATTAGAAACCACCTAAGCCACAAGTTCAATTTTCTTAGGCTTATTTTTGCTTATTCAGATGACACTGTGGTCTATTGCCAAGTCCCCTCTCATGTTTGGAGGTGATGTGAGAAAACTCGATGACACTACTTATAATCTGATCACAAATCCTACACTACTGGAAATAAATTCGTATAGCTCTAATAACAAGGAGGTTTGTAGAATCATAACTTCAAAACTCATCTCTGTATTTCCAACTCACAAACTTCTGTCATCAAACTCTGCTTGCTTCGTTTTATTACAGTTTCCTTACATCACCACGAGAAAAATATCTAGGAATAAGCACAGAAGCCATCTTCATCATCACACGGGCCACAGCATTTCAACTAAACATGCTATTGGTCTCACTAGCTGCAAAGAACCAAAAGCCAACACTTGGTCAATTGTAGACAAGAATCGTGGACAAATTTGCTGGAACCAATACTCTAGTGAAAAACTAGAAAAGCCCTTTTGCTTATACAACAGAAAAGCTCTTCTATCTTTGTATGATATTTTACTTACTTTTTTTCCACTCAATTTACTTTATATAAACTGTCTTTAGCCGATTTATCTGCGACATTTTGGTGCAGCAATGAGGAGGTAAAACACAACCAACTTTATCAAGGTAAGCTTCATTTACAAACAACTGATAAAGCAGAGTCCTGTTTAGGCGCTTCCTCAAAGCAAAAACTCACTTCAAAAGATTATAGTCGAGGTGCTTTATCACCTTGCATACTAGATGCAAACCAGGTACGGCGATTTCTCGATATCTATTGCTTACCTTAATATCTAAAAGTCAATTTCATAGTACTGCTTACTGTGACATGCACTACAATCTTCAGATGTGGGAGCTCCACAGTAATGGAACACTAGAAAATAGTTATTCCGGTCTTTGCGCTGTGTTAAATCCAGTGAAAGGTTTGTTCATTTTAGATCAACTAAATTCCCCTTTCTTTCTTCTTTGACATACCCTTTATTAATCCTTGATATTGTCACTATCTTGCAGCAGCTGAAGCTAGCTCCAATGGAATTCGTTCTTGGATTGCCACAGGAAGAAGAGGAGAAGTATACATTGCTTTTTTTAACTTAAATCAGGTGAAGACAACAATATCAACCAAAATACCAGACATTGCCAAAGCTCTTCAAGGCAAGAAGAATCTCGAAGGAGCTTCATGTCAGGGCCACGAGATATGGAGCGGCAAGGATATCAAACCAACAAAAGATTTAGTATCGTTTGAAATTGAATCTCATGGTCCTGCTCTGTTCGTTCTCCATTGTAGCAATGCATGACTCCAACAGATAGACAGGCATTGCCTTTGTCTTCTCCACACGTCGTCGTTTCTCATCTTTGTGCTGTTTACGTATATCTAAAACTGCTCTATGCAGGCCCAATAAAGCCCATTTACTGTAGAGAGCCCAATGTTAGTATTATTAAATGACGAAATTACCCCGTTATGCTATCGAGTACGATATACCGTGTCGTTTGCTTCATCTGTGAGTTTGTCTACTGCTCCTCTCTTTTGTGAAATTAGGGTTTTGTTTCAAAGTTCGATCAGATCTCAAACTCTCCTCTCTCTGGTATGAATTCTCATGTCTTCTACTTTGTATATACTGAAATTATTATTCGATTTTACGTCTCTAGTCATATTTGTGTACCGATTCTGATTCGAGATTTCTAGGGTTTACCCAAACTTTGCGCATTTATAATTTCGAACTATTTTTCCGGCTAATATATAACAATTGAATTAATTTTGTGGATATACATCATCAATGCGAACCGTGTATATCACCTTCATGGTAGAACACATGCTCAGATTTGGTCCACGCTATTGATGTAAAAGTCGTTGTCTTCAGACTGTGTATATCTCAGTGATCTGCAGTTCTTAGTTTCTCCTTTTAGTTCCTGTTGTTGAATTTATGATGCGCTTATTGGATATTCTGGGAGTTCAATTTTCTTCAAACAAAGTTTGGCATTTTGTTCTAGAAGATGTCAGAAGATCCGGAGTACCGCTGCTTCATTGGTGGGCTTGCCTGGTCAACGTCTGATCGTGGCCTCAGAGATGCGTTCGAGAAGTATGGTCACCTCCTTGAGGCAAAGGTAAAATCTTTTATCTCTGTTTTTAGTGTTCTATTATCTCTTCTGGTCAGAGATGTTAATGATGTATTAAGTATTTTGTTCATTTGCTTGCACTTTTCAAAACTGTATCTTGCGTTGTCTATTTAGTAGCTTGAGGGATAAACTTATCTTTGATGAAGGTGGTTCTTGACAAATTTTCTGGCCGCTCCCGTGGTTTTGGGTTCATCACTTTTGATGAGAAAAAGGCCATGGATGAAGCTATTGCAGCAATGAATGGAATGGATTTAGATGGGCGAACTATAACTGTTGACAAAGCCCAGCCACATCAGGGTGGGTCAGGAAGAGATCGTGATGGAGACCGTGGTGGTGATCGTGGATATGACCGTGATCGTAGTCGTCCATCTGGTGGGCGAGGAGGTGGTGGAGATTGCTTCAAATGCGGCAAGCCTGGACATTTTGCAAGGGAGTGTCCTTCTGAAAGTAGTAGAGATGGTGGGGGAAGGTACAGCTCGAGGGATGATAGGTATGGTGCAAAGGATGATAGGTACAGCTCAAAGGACGATAGGTACAGCTCAAAGGATGATAGGTACGGTGCAAAGGATGATAGGTACGGTAGTAGAGAAGGTGGAGGTAGTCGCTATGGACCTGATCGCGGTGGAGAACGTGCTGGAGGACGTAGCAACCGGGATGGTGGTAGCCGTGGAGGTCCAGGAGGTGAGAGGCACAGTCGGGCTCCATACGACCGCCCAAGAGCTGGTGGCTTTCACTAGAATTTTACTCCAAAGGGTATGTATGGTTTGGATTGTTCGGCTTTTTTTCTAGCATGTCATATCTCTGCGTAGTTCAGTACTGGCAATAAATTTTTGAGGCTTATGTTGAATATTTTTCACATCTTATTCTGCAGTTGAAGAAGTGGATGGATTCTGCGTTCTTCTCCCTTGTCAAGTTCGAAGTTAAAGTTGTGGTGGAAGGTCTGTTTTCTTCAATGTATTTGATAGCTCGAGAAAGAAGATGTGTCTCTATTTTGGCCCTAAACTCAAGAGTCGACTATGTTCCTAAAGTGCTCGTTCCTTTTGATATGTTGATCCCTATGGAAACCTTGTCCTTGGTTGGTTTGAGACACAATTTGAGATGTGCTACTTTATGCTTATCGTAATGAATGAGTGGGTTATCCCCCAACACCAAATTTGCAAAAAGCTTAAGGTACGTGATTGATTTCTACGAAATTATCATATCCAGGGTCAGCCATTTGGTAAAATTCAAATGTTATATTTGGGGATGAGCCCTTTATTGATCATGGTAAACAATGATGCAGGATGATGGTTTGATACTCTGAAAAATATCGACCGGTCTATAAAACTTGTGATGGGATTGGGAATTATACATTGATGACCGATACTTGCCTACTGATACTTGTTTACCAGAATCACTTGATGACTGATTCTGCCTACTCTGGAATTCAAACAGCAACAAATTGTCAATTTTCAGGTTAAAGAATGATCCTTTGGGCAATTATTAGTGTCATGGCTCAAAGCTAAGTTCAATAGTTTCCTTCCTGAGTAGAGAAATACATACAGCCATATGATTTTGGTCGATGCGCTAGTATAAAGATCTCCGTGTTTGGTTCTACTATTCTTTCTGGGTTCTCTTCGTGCATCTGCATACTTCGTGTCTTGCTCGTGACCCGCCTTTGATTCTCTCCAGCTCTAGCCTCGTGTTTTTGGTACTTGAATATAGCTATAACATAATTGAATATAGTTAATGGAGTATATGCTTAAATATTAAATCTTTAGTTCCACGTATTCCTCTCATAATATGTATTTGCATATACGACTTTGATGCTCACATGATTTAAGCAGCATTTGACATTAATAAAGACTTGGGTCACATGAGTTTTGTCGGGTAAACATTGACTTTGTTATTCTAATATGTGAAGTAATATTCGGAGGTAATATTGTTCCGCAAGAGGGTCGTTGACGCAATAGCTTTTTTTCTTTCTGTTTGTCTGAGACATATGAGACATAGGAGAAATGCAAAGTTTGAATGCATAAATCAGCACTTCCAAAATACAACCTTGAGAAAACAAGCTTATGAAACGACTACACACTACATAACCAAAAATAGAAAGAACTAAAACGGATTAGACTCGAGATTATGTTATCTCATATTGGAAGAGCTAAGCAACCACACTTTGGAATTAGGCGAAGACTGCTAAATGATCTTTTACAGCGAATAAGTACAGCTCACAATTGATGATCTAGATTTTTACACCGGTAAAAAATATATTTCATACATCTTTCGGATATAGCAAAGTTGACAAACGAATATAA
Source organism: Lepidium didymum (assembly GCA_963920545.1). Taxonomy (NCBI): domain Eukaryota; kingdom Viridiplantae; phylum Streptophyta; class Magnoliopsida; order Brassicales; family Brassicaceae; genus Lepidium; species Lepidium didymum. The sequence goes on from OY986982.1 coordinate 1,581,701, forward strand.
ACATGTAGACTAGCGATCGGTTGACACCTCTATAAAAGCCCATGAAGACTAGACCAAGATTAAAACTTGAAAGTCGTTCACGCAATAGCTAGAAACGATCTTTTATAATCCTAGTAACAGTTCTCTTTATAGTAACCAAATTGCTAATGACGTTAAATGATACAAAGAAAGAAAACAAACAAACAAGACTATAGTTTTACCGAAAATGATTAGTATATAGCTCTCTTGAACCTAAAACACACCAGAAGAAGAAACAAAACAAAAAGTAGAAAATGGAAAGTAATCTCTTATTGGTAAAGTTCTTCATACTAATATCATGTCTCATACATTCAGGAATTTGCACTCACTCCTGCAGTTTTCCAGCGATTTTTAACTTCGGCGACTCTAATTCCGACACAGGTGGTCTCTCCGCCGCCTTTGGACAAGCCCCTTACCCAAATGGTCGAACTTTCTTCCATTCCCCTTCCGGTCGTTACGCAGATGGTCGACTCATCATCGACTTCATAGGTTTCTTCATTACACACATTTCTTAAGTTTCTCAATTTTCGGATGATAAAGTTGGAATCTTTACTTCTCAGTTTGTTTCTATTGTTGAAAATTCAGCGGAGGAGTTGAAATTACCATACCTAAATGCTTTCTTAGACTCCATTGATTCAAACTTCAGCCATGGTGCTAATTTTGCCACCGCTGGATCCACCGTCCGACCACCAAACACAACTATTTCTAGTGGTTCAAGCCCAATCTCTCTCGATGTTCAATTGGTTCAATTCTCTGATTTTGTCAGACGATCTCAACTCATTCGCAATCGAGGTACTTTAAAGTTTCAACCTTTTGATCCTTAATGATACAAGAACAACAATGTAGTTTTGTTACCAATCGGAATTTTTTGCCACTATAGGTGGAGTGTTTAAGAACTTACTTCCTAAAAAAGAGTATTTCTCTCGAGCATTGTACACATTTGACATTGGTCAGAATGATCTCACTACTGGACTAAAACTCAACATGACTAATGATGAAATCATGGCTTATATTCCGAATGTTCTTGATCAATTTTCCAACGCCATTAGAGTAAGCAATGATTGTTGATTTTGTTATGACAATGATTGGTGATTTGACTGAATTAACCACCTTTTAATCTCTGTAGAAAGTCTATCAAAAAGGGGGAAGAAAATTCTGGATACATAACTCGGCTCCACTTGGTTGTTTACCTTATGTTTTAGATCGGTTTCCAGTACCAGCTTCTCAGATTGATAGTCATGGTTGTGCAATTCCTCGTAATGAGATTGCTCGGTTTTATAATTCTGAACTCAGCAAAAGAGTGATTTCGTTAAGAAAAGAACTTGTTAAAGCTTCATTCACTTATGTTGATATCTACTCTATAAAGCTTACTCTCATCACTCAAGCCAAGAGACTCGGTATAGTTCTTCATACCAAACCATAGGTGACTCGAACACGGTTTAGATTGGTTTTAATGGTTTCTTTGGTACTGAATTTGGTGATTTAGGTTTTAGACATCCTTTGGTGGCTTGCTGTGGGCATGGTGGTAAGTATAACTACAACAAGCTGATCAAATGTGGAGCCAAAGTTTTGGTGAAAGGGAAAGAGATTGTGCTTGCTAAGTCTTGTAACGACGTGTCGTTTAGAGTTAGCTGGGACGGTATACATTTCACTGAAGCGGCAAACAGTTGGATTTTTAAACAGTTAAACAGCGGGGCGTTTTCAGATCCTCCTATTCCTCTCAAGTTTGCTTGCACTTGATAGAATTTGGGGGAAGTGAGTTACCAAAGTAGACTTTGCCAAAAGAGCTATTTGTAATCTTTACATTATATAATTATTTTCTTTGTCAAATTCAAAGAAAATTCTAGTGAAAACGAAATTGCAACTACCTTTCAAAGAAAAGATTATCCGATATTTCTTTTCTTATCTAGAAAATTTTGTAAGATTGAATAGTTTATTCTATTGCTTTGTTGTTCATTTGATTCCCAAATCATTGAATCATAAAATAAATTTTGTTTTTATAGTTAAGAGTTTTAGTCTATAATTTATTTTTTATAAACAATGTTCCACATGAGTAATACCCGTTTTTATATTAATGAAATATATAGTTGACAAAATATAATAGAAATCGAAACAAAATATAGAATAACCCAAATAAAATAAAAGTTCTATACCAAATTTGAATGATAAGAACTCCATCTAAATTAACAAAAATTTATCAAAAAAACTAATATTTTAATCAAACATATGTGTATATTGAAAATTTTATGGTAAATTTGTATATGATTCATAAGTTGACATGTTAACATAAATCAAATACTTAATCTGTAGTTAACAAATAAATTTTAAGCATTAAAGCTAAAAACACTAACCAAATTGCACTCAATCACTCTAGTTTATTAATCACCACGTCGACACTTAAGCGCGTGGTTGGTCAAGTCAACTCCTCGTATCTCTTACTTCATCACGTGCTTCGCGTTACACCTGATTATAGCTCCTCTCTACACAACAAAATTGTTTTTATTAAACCTACGAATAAATCGCAGATAAGTTCTTCATTTTTCCTATACGAAGAAGACGACGACGATTTTTTCAGAATCTTTTTATAAAAAATATTCTCTACTGGTAATTTTTTGTATTCAATTACATATTTATCGTTTTTATTTATTTTGTTTTTTTTAATATCATCGATCTTTCTTTGTTGCTGGAAAAATATCCAACTGAAAAACAGTCTTTTAATTTTGTTTAATCTTGTTAAACTCTTCTTATGTACTAATTTAGTGATTATCTTCTCTTTTAAGTTTGGTTTTCATACTCTTATATAATATTCCCAGATTAAGTTCATAACTTAAGATATTCAAGGAAAAAAACAATAGTTCATAACTTGTAAATTTTCCCTTGAGTTATTTTTTGATTACGGGTACGTAATTTATCATTAAATAAAGCTCAATGATTTTATATATATATATATATATATATATATATATATATTATGTGTGTAATTAATAGTTTTTGACAGGAATTTAGTTATGTTTCACTTGATTTCGATTTCAATAACCAAACTAAATGTCTAAATTTTCATGTTTTCTGTTTACTCGATTATGTTTCTTACTGTTTTAAGCACATCTCAGTAGTTTTTTCTCCTAATTAAGAAGCGAGAAATTCTTTTACTTACTTTTTATATTTGACGTGATGCAGAACGTAAAGGCTCGAAGATTGAATGATATTATTTCTGGTCAACTTAACTAATCTCAGAACATGGCAAACCGAACAGAACGTTGGTTTGTGACTCAAACTAGATTGAATCTTTGACTTCCCTTTTAGAAGAAGAGATGATGATTAATGAATAATTCATATGTTTTTTCACTGCAGTTCAAACAGTAAAAAATCGAATGACAGTACAATGTACATAATAGCAACTTTGGCAGGAATAGCTATTGGATTTTTGTTAGGAATCTCTTTACCTACATTTTCACTAGCTAAGGTAAGCTTACAAATTTTTATTCTTTTTTTGGTTACAAGTATTAATTGTGATTCTTGGCATCTAGACGATAACTAGAAAATTTTACGAGATTCAAGAGTTTGTTCCACAATTTTAAATTTCCTTTAGTATCCAGGACTTTGCATGCAGTGTTAAAAGAATTTCCCGAGATTTGATATTTGTAGATTTCTTGCTACCAAACTAGCTTCTTCAATTAATATAAAATAGCATTGTTGACAAAAAAAAAGGTGTCTTTGTTTGTTATTTTCGGTTATAGAAGTGTTTTTGGTTAAGTGGTTAAATCCATCTTTGTTGCAATACCTACAGGAGTTTGATTTCGGGTTTTAAGAGAGGCTTTTTAGGCTGTTGACAAAAAAAAATTGTGATTTGTAAAGATGTGTGTATATTTTAAGTGTATTTTTTTTTGGTTCAGATAAATTTTTCATCAAGCATACTTCCTTCTGGTGGTACTGTTTATGTAGAAGATAAGAAACCAGAGAAATCTATAATTAAAAGTTCACAAAATGAGTTGAATTCAAGTGATGCAGCAAATCATAAGGTTTGTTTTTGTTTCTCCTTTGTGAACAATGACTCATCTTATGAATAATATAGTTGCAAATTAAATTATCTGTTTTACATAAATTGCAGATTTGGGTTCCATCAAATCCTCGAGGTGCAGAGATGTTGCCTCCAAGTTTTATTGCAGCTGAATCAGATCTTTACTTAAGAAGACTATGGGGATTGCCTGAAGCTGTATAAAGAGATATTGATTTTGTTAATGAATCTTCACATTGAAATCTTTTGACTTATCTAAATCATATTTGTTTTTGGTTTCCTTAGGATTTACCAGCAGTGAAGCCAAAGTATCTTGTTGCCTTCACAGTTGGTTATGGCCAGAGAAATAACATTGATGCTTGCATCAAAAAAGTATGTATATCTCCTTTGCTCTGTACTCCCTTATTCTTCTACCTAAAGAACAAAAGCTAACTCAGATGTTCTAGTCTCTTTCAACAGTTCTCAGACAACTTCACTATCGTTCTATTTCATTACGATGGTAAAACATCTGAATACAATGAATTCGAATGGTCTAAACGAGTCATACATGTGAGTGTACCTAAGCAAACCAAGTGGTATATAAACAAAGCACTTCTTTACCTTTTTCTCTTCCATTTCCATAGATCACAAGCTTTAAATTTTTTGTATGAATGTGTTTTTCATTGAAGGTGGTATGCTAAAAGGTTTCTGCATCCTGATATCATTGCACCGTATGAGTATATATTCATTTGGGATGAAGATCTTGGCGTTGAGAACTTTGATGCAGAAGAGTGAGTACTCTTGCTTCTATTGGTTATCATCCTTTCTATGATCTTCATATTATTATAATCAGAAATGTTTTGATCTCATCATTGAAGATATATCAAGATTGTGAAGAAGCATGGTCTAGAGATATCTCAACCAGCTGTAGAATCAAAAAAGAAAATCACGTGGAAGATAACAAAGAGAATACCCGAAAACGAAGTTCACAAGTAAGTAAATATAGTCTAACTCTTGATCGGAACTATCGATTCTGAGGTTATAAGGAAAGCAAAGTAGTGATTCTTTGCCAAATTCTGTCATCAGAGAAGTCGAAGAGAAACCAGGTCACTGCAAAGACCCTCACCTTCCTCCTTGTGCAGGGTATTGATCTCATTTGAACATGTCATAAACATAAATATTTCTAACTTTCTTGACTCTCAAAGGTTTCAATGTGGTTTCTTATTAGGTTTATAGAGATTATGGCTCCAGTATTCTCAAGAGATTCATGGCGCTGCGTGTGGCATATGATGCAGAATGATTTGGTTCATGGTTGGGGTCTTGACTTCGCTTTAAGAAAATGTGTTGAGGTTAAGATACAACTACAACTTATGAACAAACATGTATTACTTCAGAAACTTTTGGAAACTTTAGAATAAACATGATCCAATTAAACAGCCTTCACATGAGAAGATTGGTGTTGTGGATTCCCAATGGATCATTCATCAAAAGATTACTTCTTTAGCAGACCAGGTTACTAAATCATTCAACTTTATCTTTCCATACTCAACACAACATTGATTACTAGCTTCTCTGTTCATAGTTCCAACTATGAGATCATCTCTTAATATATTGATCAGGGAACTGCACAGGATGAAAAATCAGCATCTCAAGTGGTAAAAATAACTCAAGGATCTTGATTCAATTCTACTGAGTTTATTGTTCATTACTGATTTATATTCATGGTTTTGGTCAGGTGAAGGAGAGATGTAAACGGGAATGGACAATGTTTGAGAAAAGAATGAAGGATTCAGAGAAAAAGTATCTGAAAGAAATCGCATCTGCATCTGCAAACACTACATTAACTTAAACCAAAAGAGAGGAAGAACTGAATACAAGCTCTGTGTTCAGATAAGCACTTACAAAGAGAAATAGAATCTCGATAATTGTTTATGATTATGAATCTATGATTATGATGAGCACATAGCCTAATAATGTATACACACACGCACACACAAACAATACACATTCTTTGAGTTCATTGAACAAAGATTTACAGAGTTGAGTTCCATGTTCATGTTCATGCCTAATTTGACTCGAAATCAAAGCTCGAAAACCATGTAGAAACCCTTACCTTTTAATCCTCTTTATACTCAGTGCATTCACCAAACCGATTATACCTCAGAAAAGGATGCACAGCTACATCAATCTGGCTCTTCTGTGGAAGGATTTAATGGCATCAAGTTGCCCAAAAGAAAGTATTAAAATAGACAATCAGTCAGCTTTCTCTTATGCAGCTACCAGGCAAAAGAAACATGTACTTCTCTGCATTGTCCCAAAGATACAACGGAAGATGAACAGCAGAGAAAGAATGAGCAATAGGACCCATTTTCCGGATTATCTCCTTGAATGTATACTCTTCAGGAAGCATATCAAAAAGATCTCCACCTTTGCATATAACTCTCTGAACTCTCTCAGGATTTAAGAAACGACCAAACCTCACTCTATCATTATGACTATAAGCTTTCATCTTGAATATAAACTCACTGATACGCCGATAACAGAAGCTGAAATACCATCCTAAATCAGCCAAGATATCATCAGATTGTCGGTAATGAGCATACCTTGTTTTACATGTCTGATATCTATGCACAGAAGCTCTCCAGCTCTTGTTATAAAGTAGAAACTCAAAGGAGTAAAGATAGTTCTTGAGCCGTAAATGAAGGACTTGTGGAATCTCATCACACCATCTCAAAAGATTTATAGTGTGTCTACTCGGAATCTTATCAACATCAAACATTATCAACAAATCATCATCAGTAATACCAGCTACTCTCAGAAGCTGATCTAAAGCCACTCCTTGATAAGCCTCTTCATAAAACGGATGTTCTCCTTTCTTAAACCTTCCACCAACCGAACCATAACTTAACTGTGGCTCAACGAATCCGAACTTATCTCTATGTCCTGCAAAGACAAGAGGCTTAGGCAAACCAGTGAATGTCGAGTTTGATTCAAGGAGAACAAACTGAGTAATGTAAGGATACAGCTCTCTCCAACGTATCTGGAGAAGTTCAAGCTCATTACTAAACAAAACAGCATCGTAAACACGTCTAGGATATTCACGAACACCCCATCCATGGAGTGTACATAGTCTCCATTGAAACATTCTCATGGTAATAAGGAGGAATATTATTGAATGGTTTAGGTGGTGATTCCCATAGTGGCCGGAGAAAGTAATTGACCGTGGACATAACCGGCAAACACAAATGATGGAACAATCACTAATAAGAATATAAACGTTCTCATATTAACACCACGAAGAGCACAACGAAGCCTAGATATACTAAAAACTCCACCAGAATCCTGCCAAAATCAAGCATAAACACTATCAAATCTTAAAGTCACAAAATTAGGGATTGAACCTTAACATATTAAATGTGAGTGAAAAATTGAAACTTTAAATGAAGTGCAAACAAAAGGCAGATTGAAAAATCAAACCTGGCTGCAAACTCCGCCGCAAATATCATCAGTCTTCTTAGAACATATCTCGCCGTCTCCCATCATCCACCACATTTTTTCCAGCAAACTGGCGGTTTACAAAATCTGCCAATTAAACCGGAATCCCCCAAAATCACGATTCTCCGGTAAAGTTGTTAACCGGAGATGAACTCTAATCCGACGCTGATCGCCGTATAAATCCATACACACTCGTGATTTCAAGAGTATTTAATCAAATTATCTATAAATCTCAGCTTAATGACTCTAGTCACTACATAGCATTCACAGAACTAAATCCAAAGAATTAAAGAATATTTGAAAAACTTCTAATTCTAGCAGGTAGAGGCTGCAAGATTAAGAAATTTTGAATGAGGAAAAAAGAAATTTATTAGACAAAGAATGCATGGCTACTCTGGAAATTTGGTTTATGCGATTTGTTAGAGAGAGAACAAAGCTTAAGACTTTTTTTAAAAATTAAAGGAATTATAAAACTTTGGTGAATTCCGTTAAAGTTCAAAGTTGTCCGCCAGGAAAAGTCATTTACAAATAAACATAACGGTCTCACCATGAGCTGTTTTGTTTTGTCGGGAAAACGAACTATTAAGACTTTTACCACAGTTCATTGAACTTTTAAACTCGTTTTAAATTTTAATTCGTTATTTATAATTAAAAAAATATGTATAAACTATCAAATTATAATTTATTTCTAAATTAACTGTTAGCTATACATATTGAGGAGGTCGAGTTCTTAGTTGACTGCGCCGAGTTGACTAAGATGATAAATGAACCTGAGGCGTGGCCCGAATTCCTTCCGTACCTGGATGACTTTTCAAGATTGCGAAGTTCCTTCCGCCAGTGCTCCGTCAACCATGTTCCCAGAGCTCTAAATCACAAAGCGGACCAACTAGCTCGCTCAGCACGGATGAATCTCAGACCTCATGTTTTTGCGCATACTGTACCTCGTCTTTAATTCTATTGTATGGTAATATGAGTCAAGTTGACAAAAAAAAAAAAAAATTAACTGTTAGCTTCGTTAGTCAACGGTTATGTATTTGTCATTTTTCTGCTAGGCCGCATGTATCCGCCAATTAAAAATAAATAAATAAAACTAAAATAAACTTTTTAAAATAAAAAAAAATAAAAGAAAATTCAATCTTGTCTAAGCTTCTGAAACTGAATTATGTTTACGCTTCTGAAACGTGGCGCTTTAGCTATCTTGTCTATCTTATGGGCTGATTCCTAAATTTGGGCTTGAGTTATATATAAGGCCCAGTTATATGTTGAAGCGAGTTTACAGAGTCAATGACCAAATTCTAAAGTCAACAAATTGGAAACATACGTCAACTTGCGTCTAAGATGTCCCAAAAATAATGAATATTAAAAGAAATATAAATGTAAAGATAAGATGTGATTGTGACTTGTGTGGTCTGAAACTTCCTGGCTGCAGCTATGTATTATAAAAGTCACGGCCTCATATCATCTCTTATCTTCTTCTTACAATTTCAAGTCTCAAATTTTCCTCATTTAACTTTCTATATGGCTTTTTCATCTTCTTCTCGCAATTGGGAATATGATGTTTTCTTGAGCTTTAGGGGGGAAGACGTTCGCAGTAATTTCCGGAGCCACTTACTCAAGGAGCTCGAGAAGAAACTGATCATTGCTTTCAAAGACGATGAGACGATGAGAAGCATGTCCCTCTGGCCCGAGCTTGAAAAAGCAATAAGGAATTCAAGGGTCGCAGTGGTCATTTTCTCCGAAAACTATGCGTCCTCAAGTTGGTGTCTTAACGAGTTACTGGAGATCATGAATTGCGAGGCCCAACAAGTGATACCGGTTTTTTATAGTGTGGATCCTTCCGATGTGAGGGGGCAGAAAAATGATTTTGGGAGGATCTTTGAGAAGACTTGCGAAAGAGAATCGAAAGAGAAAAAAAGTCAATGGAAGGCAGCATTGACTAATGTAGCTAATAAGCTTGGATATCATTCTAACACCGGGTATGACTTTATAAATCATTATTGTGTGCTTAGATACATCTTGCATAAGTTGTTGTCTAAATTTCGTATCTCTTAACTTATCTTTCTCCTCATTAGGAATGACGAAGCAAAAATGATTGAAGATATTGCCAATGTTGTTTTGAAGATATTAGTTCCAAATCCATCGAGAGATTTTGAGCGCTTTGTTGGCCTCGAAGATCATTTAGCAAAGATGAGTGAATTGTTGCAATTGGATTCTAAGGAAGTGAAAATGGTTGGTCTCTGGGGTCCCTCAGGGATTGGTAAGACTGTCATCGCAAGATATTTGTTCTACCAACTTTCTCGAAACTTTCAAGTTAAGAAATTCATAGACAAAGCTTTTGTATATAAGAGCAAAGAAATTTATTGTGGCGCAAATCCAGACGACAACAAGATGAAGTTACATTTACTAAAGAAATTTCTCTCAGAAATTCTGGGGAAAGAGAGCATAGAGATAGATCAACTAGGTGCAGTGGAAGAGAGGCTAAAGAACTGGAAATTTCTCCTCATCATTGATGATTTGGATGATCTAATGGTACTCGAGACTTTGGTGGGTAACCTTGATTGGTTTGGAAGTGGGAGCAGAATCATTGTGGTCACAAAAGATAGGCAATTTTTAAGGAGTCATAAGATTGATCTGATTTATGAAGTTAGTCTCCCAACCGAAGACCACGGTATAGAGATGTTATGTCAATCTGCTTTCAACCAAAAGTCTCCACTTGATGGTTTTGAGGAGGTTGTAGTTAAAGTTATAAAATGTGTTGGTAGTCTTCCAATTGCGCTTACTGTTTTAGGTAGAGATTTGCGACAGAGGGAGAAGGAGTACTGGGTAGATATGTTGCGAAGGATCCAGAATGGTGAATATAGTAAATTGAGGAAGTACTATATGGCTTCTTCATCTTCTTCTCGCAATTGGGAATATGATGTTTTCTTGAGCTTTAGGGGGGAAGACGTTCGCAGTAATTTCCGGAGCCACTTACTCAAGGAGCTCGAGAAGAAACTGATCATTGCTTTCAAAGACAATGAGACGATGAGAAGCATGTCCCTCTGGCCCGAGCTTGAAAAAGCAATAAGGAATTCAAGGGTCGCAGTGGTCATTTTCTCCGAAAACTATGCGTCCTCAAGTTGGTGTCTTAACGAGTTACTGGAGATCATGAATTGCAAGGACCAAAAAGTGATACCCGTTTTTTATCGTGTGGATCCTTCCGATGTGAGGAAGCAGGTAAATGATTTTGGGAGGATCTTTGAAGAGACTTGCGAAAGAGAATCGAAAGAGAAAAAAAGTCAATGGAAGGCAGCATTGACTAATGTAGCTAATAAGGGTGGATATCATTCTAACACCGGGTATGACTTTATAAATCATTATTGTGTGCTTAGATACATCTTGCATAAGTTGTTGTCTAAATTTCGTATCTCTTAACTTATCTTTCTCCTCATTAGGAATGACGAAGCAAAAATGATTGAAGATATTGCCAATGTTGTTTTGAAGATATTAGTTCCAAATCCATCGAGAGATTTTGAGCGCTTTGTTGGCCTCGAAGATCATTTTACAAAGATGAGTAAATTGTTGCAATTGGAATCTAAGGAAGTGAAAATGGTTGGTATCTGGGGTTCCTCAGGGATTGGTAAGACTGTCATCGCAAGATATTTGTTCTACCAACTTTCTCGAAACTTTCAAGTTAAGAAATTCATAGACAAAGCTTTTGTATATAAGAGCAAAGAAATTTATTGTGGCGCAAATCCAGACGACTACAACATGAAGTTACATTTACTAAAGAATTTCCTCTCAGAAATTCTGGGGAAAGAGGGCATAGAGATAGATCAACTAGGTACATTGGAAGAGAGGCTAAAGCACTGGAAAGTTCTTCTCATCATTGATGATTTGGATGATCTAATGGTACTCGAGACTTTGGTGGGTAACCTTGATTGGTTTGGAAGTGGGAGCAGAATCATTGTGGTCACAAAAGATAGGCAATTTTTAAGGAGTCATAAGATTGATCTGATTTATGAAGTTAGTCTCCCAACCGAAGACCACGGTATAGAGATGTTATGTCAATCTGCTTTCAACCAAAAGTCTCCACTTGATGGTTTTGAGGAGGTTGTAGTTAAAGTTGTAAAATATGTTGGTAGTCTTCCAATTGCTCTTACTGTTTTAGGTAGAGATTTGTGGCAAAGGGAGAAGGAGTACTGGATAGATGTGTTGCGAAGGATCCAGAATCGTAAATACAGTAAAATTGAGAAAGTACTAAGACTCAGCTATGATGGGTTAGAAAGCGGAGATGATAAAACCTTATTTTGTTATATCGCATGCTATTTGAATCATCGTGAAGTAAAAGATATCAAGTTGTTTCTTGGAGATAGTAATCTGTATGTTTATAGTGGTCTGAGAAATCTAAAGGATAAATCTCTCATTCATGTCAGAACATCTACAGGAATATTTGGTGATGATGAATCATATGTGGAGATGCACTGTTTGCTACAAGAAATGGGTAAAAAAATGACTGGCCTCATTAAAAACCCTGGAGAATTTCTGGTGGATTCAAAGGATATTTTGGAAGTACTCACTAAAGATAATGTAAGTTTAACTTTATTTTTGCTCCTTTCATAACTCAGTGTATGAGGTTAATATAATGTCATCTACACAATATTGAATTCTATGGTTTTGTCTTTCTTTTAATTTTCAGGGTACTGAAAAGGTTTTAGGTATACGATGGCGTTTTGGCGAAGAGAGTGATCTGTCGCATTTTCATGAGATTTCCTTTAAAGGAATGAGTAAACTACGTTACCTAAATGTTGACTTTCTGGTGAGAAACTATAACAGACTGATATTACCTGAAAGGCTCGATTATTTGCCCCCTACACTCGAACTATTGCGTTGGTCCTTTTATCCATTGAGATATATAGCTTCTGGGTTTAGTCCTGAAAACCTAGTCAAACTCGAAATGGAGGATAGCAAGCTAGAGGAGCTGTGGGAAGGAGTTGTGGTAAGTTTTGAGAATAATTCTTATTTTATAACTTTACAGAGGCCACAATGGTTATTTTAAATTTTATGATTTTCAACTATGTCACGTAGTGTATTACTTTTACTAGAATGTTTTGTTATTTTTCTTCTTTTGTTGAGCACAGCCGCTTTCAGGCCTAAGGAGTATGCATTTGCGGTATTCTACATGTTTGAAAAAAATTCCAAATCTTTCCAAAGCCACTAATCTCGAGGAACTGGACTTATATAATTGCTCGAGTTTGGTGGAGCTTCCATCATCTATTCGAAATCTCAATAAACTATTGAAATTGGACATGGGAGAATGCAAAGAGCTGAAGACTATTCCTACCGGCTTTATTCTCAAATCTCTCAACGAGCTTAATTTTCATGGATGCAGCAAGTTGACGACTTTTCCAGAATTTTCAACCAATATCTCAGTTCTCCATTTGTCGAGCACTGCCATTAAAGAAATCCCTTCTAATTGGTATCCCGAGAATCTTGTACAATTTTCCATGGTAGGCTTATTTGATTCTGAAAGAGAAGAAAGTGATGAGGTATGTCTAAAGGGAAACACTAAAATTTTAAAGTATATCTCCATTTAATACTTTTTAAATTTCTCATCTCGTATGAATAATAGTATTTTTTATTTAATACTCCCTCTGTTCTAATATATAAGATCTTTTAGAGTTTTTAATTTTTTCCATTTATAAAATGTTTTGTGAATTCCTATAAAAGATTTAATAATTTTTTATTCTTAATATTTTGCAGTCTTTTTTGTGATTGGTTAGAATATAATAAATTAAAATACTAATTAATTTCAAACATAGTTTACTAAACTTTCTTAGTATTATTTCTATGTTTTAACAATTTGTTTTTTGATTGTTAGGTTCAACAACTTACACCCTTCATACCTATGTTGTCTCCCACTTTGAGGACATTAGATCTCTTGGGTATCTCAAATTTGGTGGAGCTTCCTTACTCATTTAAGAATCTCCAATCTCTCGAAGTCCTTAATTTGAGGGGATGCTCAAGGTTGAAGAGCTTTCGTTATATTTCAACCAACATCGAAAAACTCAATTTAGGCGGAACAGGGATTGAAGAGGTTCCTTGGTGGATCGAAAAATTCTCTCGTCTCAAGAGCCTATCAATGGAAGGATGCAAAAAACTAAGACATGTATCCTTCAACATTTCTAAACTGAAAAATCTTATTGAGTTGAAGTTTCGAGACTGTGGGGCATTGATTAGAGTTGATATGTGTGGCCCCTCCTTTTCTCCTCCAGATAATTGTGTTCCAAAAGCCAAGCTGGATTTCAGCCACTGCTACAGCTTGGATCCAGAATCTCTCCTTCAGCATCAATTATTTATGTTCAAGTTCATGATATTGCCAGGTAAAGAAGTGCCTTCATATTTCACTCACAAAACTATTGGAACCTCATCCCCTTTGGCAATCCCTCTACTTAACATACCTCATTCTCAACCATTCTTCAGAGTTAAGATTTGTGTGGTGCTTAATTCTGGTAGATACTCTGATATCAAATTAAATTTCCAGTTGAAAGGCGAATTTGAGAACTGCTATTATTGTGCCTGTTTTAACCCAGATCCCTCCATTCTTGATTGCTTTGTTGAGGGTAGTCATTTGTATATATTAGACTGTCGTCTCCCTCGTTACAAAGATAAGGCACCTGCAGATCAACGGAACTACGATCACGTCAATATGAAGATTCATGTAGATGATGACATAATCTACAATCCCCAATTTGGTATATTAGTTTCTGAATACAGTGAAGACAGTTATGATAGTGATATGGATCTTGTGACTGAAAACGGTGAATATATTTTACAAGCAGATTCATTAGAAACCTTATATATAATAGACCACTTAATTGGTATTTGTTATTTCCGTATTTTGCAGCTACACAACTTCTCATTAGTAAGAAAAGGGACTCTACATTTGTTGATGCTGATGAAGACGGTATGTTAAATCTGAATGAACCTATTGAAGAATGTGGAGAAAAACACAAGAAGCCTCGAAAAGTAAGCAAGGATTAAACATCAATCACATCAGTTGATATACCCAACCAATAGCACAAATCAGCCGTGGTATGTTTTATTGTCTATGTAGTAGATCCAAAAATGATAAGTTTTTAATCTCACATAAAATATTAAATCATCATTATAGCAGAAAATTATGTTTGGTTTATGCATGGAAAACTATTGAACATGGATTTAGGAAGTAATAGTATTTATGGAAATAGAACTCATGATGGAAGAGATATTGAAGAGCAAGTTGGGCATATAGAAAATAGAGATGTTGGGATGGTAAATGATACATTTATGAGCATCCTACCAACTAATTACACTACAAGAAATTTGTATATTGTTAGCACACAATTTCCGCTATAATAGGTAATATACAACATTGTAGTAAATGCTATGTTTATCCCAGCTATAATAGGGTCGGCATAAATTATAGCGCTTTTATGCTATGATGTTATATCGTGTATCACTACAAGAAAACAGCTGATTTGCGATATCATTTTGTGATGGCGTTTAAACGTCGCAATTTTGCAACGTATTTGCAACGTCGCAATTTTGCAACATATTTGCAACGTCGTTGCGAGTAATTTTGAAACGTTGCAAGAGCATTGCAATATTGCGAAGCAAGTAAACGTCGCAATAATGCAACGCACTTGCAACGTTTTTGCAACGTTTTTGCAACGTGATTGCGATGCACACTCTGTTATCGTGACAACGTCGCAATATTGCTACGCCATTGCTATACGTCACTTCCATAGCAATATGTGACTTATCTACGATATTGTTGCGAGGTTACTTATTTCCATCGCAATTACATAGCAAAGTTTCACATTTTCCCTATAAATAGCCCACAATGTGATTGTATTCTTTGAAATATTTAGAGGAAATTTTTTTTTCCAAAATTTCAAGAATCTCCATCAACTGAAGCATCTGTATATAAGATTCTGTAGTAATTTCAAGATTTTACCAACCAGAATTAATCTCCAATCTCTCGAAGAACTTAATTTGATAGGATGCTCAAGGCTGAAGAGCTTTCCTGATATTTCAACCAACATCGAAAAACTCAATTTAGGCGGAACAGGGATTGAAGAGGTTCCTTGGTGGATCGAAAACTTCTCTCGTTTCAAGAACCTATCAATGGAAGGATGCAAAAAACTAAGACATGTATCCTTCAACATTTCTAAACTGAAAATTTTTATTGAGTTGAAGTTTCGAGACTGTGGGGCATTGACTAGAGTTGATATGTGTGGCCCCTCCTTTTCTCCTCCAGATAATTGTGTTCCAAAAGCCAAGCTGGATTTCAGCCACTGCTACATCTTGGATCCAGAATCTCTCCTTCAGCATCAATTATTTATGTTCAAGTTCATGATATTGCCAGGTAAAGAAGTGCCTTCATATTTCACTCACAAAACTATTGGAACCTCATCCCCTTTGGCAATCCCTCTACTTAACATACCTCATTCTCAACCATTCTTCAGAGTTAAGATTTGTGTGGTGCTTAATTCTTGTGACTACTCTGCTATCAACTTAAATTTCCAGTTTAAAGGCGAATTTGGGAACTGTATTATTGTGCCCAGTTAATTAGCCCACATCCCTGGAGTTTTCATTACTTTGATGAGGGTAGTCATTTGTATATATTTGACTATCGTCTCCCTCGCTACAAAGATAATGCACCTGCAGAGCAACGGAACTACGATCACGTCAGTATGAAGATTCATGAACATGATGACGTCTACAATCAGGGTTTACCCCAATTTGGTATATTACTCTCTGAATACGGTGAAGACAGTTTTGATAGTGATAGAGATCTTGTGACTGAAAACAGTGAAGAGTACTATGAGACTGAGTCTAATTAGTTCAATGGTTAGTAATCTAATTAGCTTGTGTCCTATTTTGTCTCTCAGTTCTGAACTTCTCATGAACATAAGAGGAAACAAAATCGAGAACAAAAGAAGACATCATCGTTATCGAGTGACTTAGCTATGATCGGAGCATCTATAGATAGAACCATGTCGACTCGGTTCACTGTCTTATTGTTCATCGTCTTCAATCTCTCCATATTTAGGTAAAGTCCACCTCTTTTTTCGTTTCCTACTTCGTCTTGCAAGAGGGTCGATTCTGATTTTGACTTTGCAGTGAGTGATCGATAGCGATTTTTGTTTCAGTTTACTGATTAACGCAAGGTCGAGCGAAGAACATGCTGTCTTTCCTCCAAGAGGATGGAATTCGTATGATTCCTTTTGCTGGACTATATCTGAAGCTGAGTTCTTGCAGAACGCTGAAATCATTTCTAAGCGTCTCCTTCCTCGTGGTTATCAGGTATTTGCATAAACACCGACTTGAAGTGAGTTTCTTTCTTCATTTTGCATGTGAAATATTGGATTTTTTAATTACTTGTGTGGTGTATGTGTATGTGGGATCGGATACAGAATGTTGTGGTGGATTACCTTTGGTATAGAAAGAAAGTTGAAGGAGCTTATGTGGACTCTCTTGGGTTTGATGTGATTGATGAATGGGGAAGGATGCATCCTGATCCTGCTAGATGGCCGTCTTCTAAAGGAGGCAAAGGTTGCAAAGAAGTGGCGGAGAAAGTTCATAGAATGGGTTTGAAGTTTGGGATTCATGTAATGGGAGGAATAAGTACACAAGCATATAACGCTAATACTCTTGTTATGGATGCTGTTAAGGTATTTAATTTTGTGATCTTTCTGGTTTTACATAGATTGTGTGGAAGTTACAATTGAATCGATATTTTTTGGTTAAAGGGAGGTCCTTATGTGGAATCGGGTAGACAATGGCGAGCTAAAGATATTGGGATCAAGGAGAAGGCTTGTGTATGGATGTCACATGGGTTCATGAGTGTAAATACCAAGCTAGGTGCAGGAAAAGCATTCTTGAGGTCACTTTATCGACAATATGCAGAATGGGGAGTCGATTTCAGTAAGAGAATTTCCTTCATACGCATAACCTTATTTGTCTCAATTCATTATATAAATGATTTTCTTAATCTTGTCTTATTTTCTTGGTCTTTAGTTAAACATGACTGTATTTGGAACCGACTTCAATCAAGGGGAGATAACTTTTGTGTCGGAGGTACATAAATTGGATTTGTAATAACTAGCAATCTTCTGGTTAAAGTCAAAGGTACATAGGGATGATATATATTTTTGTAATGCTGCAGGTTCTGAAGGAGCTTGATCGGCCTGTTCAGTACTCTATATCTCCTGGGACAAGTGTGACTCCTACAATGGCTAAAGAAGTTAGTCCATTAGTTAACATGTACAGAGTCACAGGTGATGATTGGGACACATGGAAAGATGTGGCGGCACATTTTGATATTTCGAGGTGAAGTTTCAAGCTGAGAAATGCTCTTGCCATGTTTCCACTCTTCTTTGTTGTCAAATAGTTTTCTGTTGCTCCAGAGATTTATCTGCTTCTAGTATGATTGGTGCACGAGGACTCCAAGGAAAATCATGGCCTGACCTAGATATGTTACCACTTGGATGGCTTACTGATCCAGGTTTGACTCGAAAACTTTAGCTCTAAAACAATGTAGATTGTTCCAACTGATGTTTACTTGTCTTCATGTTTGGTTAAGGTTCAAACTTTGGACCCCATCGAGCGTGTAATCTTAATTTTGAAGAACAAAGGACACAGGTATCGTTCTAGCTTCACAGTTCATACTTTATTAGAAACCACCTAAGCCACAAGTTCAATTTTCTTAGGCTTGTTTTTGCTTATTCAGATGACACTGTGGTCTATTGCCAAGTCCCCTCTCATGTTTGGAGGTGATGTGAGAAAACTCGATGACACTACTTATAATCTGATCACAAATCCTACACTACTGGAAATATATTCGTATAGCTCTAATAACAAGGAGGTTTGTAGAATCATAACTTCAAAACTCATCTCTGTATTTCCAACTCACAAACTTCTGTCATCAAACTCTGCTTGCTTCGTTTTATTACAGTTTCCTTACATCACCACGAGAAAAATATCTAGGAATAAGCACAGAAGCCATCTTCGTCATCAAACGGGCAACAGCATTTTAACTAAACATGCTTTTGGCCTATTCGAGTTTTGGAGGCCACGGGAGCGAGCCATAAGCGAGCCTTGTCGTAGTAGTACTTTCTTTCGGATCCCGGAAACAGCTCTCAGAGATTAGTTTAGTTAGTATCCAAAACTAAAATATAAAATTCAAGTAAATAAGTCGACCACCAGATTCGCTGGTCTGCAATATTCACCCGGATTTGGCTGCAAAGAACCAAAAGCCAACACTTGGTCAATTGTAGACAAGAATCGTGGACAAATTTGCTGGAACCAATACTCTAGTGAAAAACTAGAAAAGCCCTTTTGCTTATACAACAGAAAAGCTCTTCTATCTTTGTATGATTTTTTACTTACTTTTTTTCCGCTCAATTTACTTTATATAAACTGTCTTTAGCCGATTTATCTGCGACATTTTGGTGCAGCAATGAGGAGGTAAAACACAACCAACTTTATCAAGGTAAGCTTCATTTACAAACAACTGATAAAGCAGAGTCTTGTTTAGGCGCTTCCTCAAAGCAAAAAATCACTTCAAAAGATTATAGTCGAGGTGCTTTATCACCTTGCAAACTAGATGCAAACCAGGTACGGCGATTTCTCGATATCTATTGCTTACCTTAATATCTAAAAGTCTATTTCATAGTACTGCTTATTGTGACATGCACTACAATCTTCAGATGTGGGAGCTCTACAGTAATGGAACACTAGAAAATAGTTATTCCGGTCTTTGCGCTGTGTTAAATCTAGTGAAAGGTTTGTTTATTTTAGATCAACTAAATTCTCCTCTCTTTCTTATTTGACATACCCTTTATTAATCCTTGACATTGTCACTATCTTGCAGCAGCTGAAGCTAGCGCCAATGGAATTCGTTCTTGGATTGCCACGGGAAGAAGAGGAGAAGTATACATTGCTTTTTTTAACTTAAATCAGGTGAAGACAACAATATCAACCAAAATACCAGACATTGCCAATGCTCTTCAAGGCAAGAAGAATCTCGAAGGAGCTTCATGTCAGGGCCACGAGCTATGGAGCGGCAAGGATATCAAACCAACAAAAGATTTAGTATCCTTTGAAGTTGAATCTCATGGTCCTGCTCTGTTCGTTCTCCATTGTAGCAATGCATGACTACAACAGATAGACGGGCATTTCTTTTGTCTTCTCCACACGTCGTCGTTTCTCATCTTTGTGCTGTTTATCTAAAACTGCTTTATGCAGGCCCAATAAAGCCCATTTACTATAGAGAGCTCAATGTTAGTATTAATTATTAAAATTAAATGACGAAATTACCCCGTTATGCGAAGTACGATATACCGCGACGTTTGCTTCATCTGTGAGTTTGTCTACTGTTCTTCTCTTTTGTGAAATTAGGGTTTTGTTTCAAAGTTCGATCAGATCTCAAACTCTACTCTCTCTGGTATGAATTCTCATTTCTTCTACTTTGTACATACTGATATTTCTAGGGTTTACCCAAACTTTACGCATTTATAATTTCGAACTATTTTTCCGGCTAATATATAACAATTGAATTACTTTCGTGGATATACATCAACAGTGCGTAACCGTGTATATCATCTTCATGGTAGAACACATTTTCAGATTTGGTCCACGCTATTGATGTGAAAATCGTTGTCTTCAGACTGTATATCTCAGTGATCTGCAGTTCTTAGTTTCTCCTTTTAGTTCCTGTTGTTGAATTTATGATGCGCTTATTGGATATTCTGGGAGTTCAATTTTCTTCAAACAAAGTTTGGCATTTTGTTTAAGAAGATGTCAGACGATCCGGAGTACCGCTGCTTCATTGGTGGGCTTGCCTGGTCAACGTCTGATCGTGGCCTCAGAGATGCGTTCGAGAAGTATGGTCACCTCCTTGTGGCAAAGGTAAAATCTTTTATCTCTGTTTTTAGTGTCTATTATCTCTTCTGGTCAGAGATGTTAATGATGTATTAAGTATTTTGTTCATTTGCTTGCACTTTTCAAATCTGTATCTTGCGTTGTCTATTTAGTAGCTTGAATTTATTTTTTCTATTGTCTACCTTTCATTGTCATAACTCTTTTTGAGAGATAAACTTATCTTCGATGAAGGTGGCTCTTGACAAATTTTCTGGCCGCTCCCGTGGTTTTGGGTTCATCACTTTTGATGAGAAAAAGGCCATGGATGAAGCTATTGCAGCAATGAATGGAGTGGATTTAGATGGGCGAACTATAACTGTTGACAAAGCCCAGCCACATCAGGGTGGGTCAGGAAGAGATCGTGATGGAGACCGTGGTGGTGATCGTGGATATGACCGTGATCATAGTCATCCATCTGGTGGGCGAGGAAGTGGTGGAGATTGCTTCAAATGCGGCAAGCCTGGACATTTTGCAAGGGAGTGTCCTTCTGAAAGTAGTAGAGATTGTGGGGGAAGGTACAGTTCGAGGGATGATAGGTATGGTGCAGAGGATAGGTATGGTGCAAAGGATGGTAGGTATGGTGCAAAAGATGATAGGTACGGTAGTAGGGAAGGTGGAGGTAGTTGCTATGGACCTGATCGCAGTGGAGAACGTGCTGGAGGACGTAGCAGCTGGGATGGTGGTAGCCATGGAGGTCCAGGAGGTGAGAGGCACAGTCAGGCTCCATACGACCGCCCAAGAGCTGGTGGCTTTCACTAGAATTCGACTCCAAAGGGTATGTATGCTTTGGATTGTTCGACTTTTTTTCTAGCTTGTCATATACTGCGTAGTTAAGTACTGGCAATAAATTTTTGAGGCTTAAATCTTATTCTGCAGTTGAAGAAGTGGATGGATTCTGCGTTCTGCTCCCTTGTCAAGTTCGAAGTTAAAGTTGTGGTGTAAGGTCTGTTTTCTTCAATGTATTTGATAGCTCGAGAAAGAAGATGTGTCTCTATTTTGGCCCTAAACTCAAGAGTCGACTATGTTCCTTCAGTGCTCGTTCCTTTTGACATGTTGATCCCTATGGAAACCTTGTTCTTGGTTGGTTTGAGACACAATTTGAGATGTTACTTTATGCTTATCGTAATGAATGAGTGGGTTATCTCCCAACACCAAATTTGCAAAAAGCTTCAGGTACGTGATTGATTTCTATGGAATTATCATATCCAGGGTCAGCCATTTGGTAAAATTCAAATGTTATATTTGGGGATGAGCCCTTTATTGATCATGGTAAACAATGATGCAGGATGGTTTGATACTCTGAAAAATATCGACCAGTCTATAAAACTTGTGATGTGATTGGGAATTATACATTGATGACTGATACTTGCCTACTGATACTTGTTTACCAGAATCACTTGATGACTGATACTGCCTACTCTGGAATTCAACCAGCAACAAATTGTCAATTTTCAGGTTAAAGAATGATCCTTTGGGCAATTTTTAGTGTCATGGCCAAAGCTAAGTTCAATAGTTTCCTTCCTGAGTAGAGAAATACCTACAACCATATGATTTTGGTCGATGCGTCTAGTATAAAGATCTCTGTGTTTGGCTCTACTATTCTTTCTGGGTTCTCTTCGTGCAGCTGCATACTTCGTGTCTTGCTCGTGACCCACCTTTGATTCTCTCGAGCTCTAGTCTCGTGTTTTTGGTACCTGCATATAGCTATAACATAATTGAATATAGTTAATGGAGTATATGCTTGAATATTAAATCTTTAGTTCCACGTATTCCTCTCATAACATGTATTTGCATAGAGGACTTTGATGCTCGCATGATTTAAGCAGCATTTGGTAGTAGGGAAGGTGGAGGTAGTTGCTATGGACCTAATCGCGGTGGAGAACGTGCTGGAGGACGTAGCAGCCGGGATGGTGGTAGCCGTGGAGGTCCAGGAGGTGAGAGGCACAGTCGGGCTTCATACGACCGCCCAAGAGCTGGTGGCTTTCACTAGAATTCTACTCCAAAGGGTATGTATGCTTTGGATTGTTCGACTTTTTTTCTAGCTTTTGACATTAATAAAAACTTAAGAGTCACATGAGTTTTGTCGGTAAACATTGACTTTATTATTCTAATATGTGAAGTAATATTCGGAGGTAATATTGTTCCGCAAGAGGGTCGTTGACGCAATAGCTTTTTTCTCTATGTTGTCTGAGCCATAGGAGAAATGCAAAGTTTGAATGCATAAATCGGCACTTCTAAAATAACCTTGAGAGAAAAAGCTTATGAAACGACTACACACTACATAACCAAAGAGCTAAGCAACCACGCTTCGGAATTAGGCGAAGACTGCTAAATGACCTACAGTGAATAAGTACAGCTCACAATTGATGATCTAGAAATATGATCTAGATTTCTACACCCGTAAGAAATATATCTCATACTTTCGGATATAGCAAAGTTGACAAACGAATATAAACATGTAGACTAGCGATCTGTTGACACCTCTATAAAAGTCCATGAAGACTAGACCAAGATTAAAACTTGAAAGTCGTTCACGCAATAGCTAGGAACGATCTTTTATAATCCTAGTAAGAGTTCTCTTTATATCAACCAAATGGCAAATGATGTTAAATGATAAAAAAGAAAGAAAACAAACAAACAAGACTTTGTAGTTTTACCGAAAATGATTAGTATATAGCTCTCTTGAACCTATAACACACCAGAAGAAGAAACAAAACAAAAAGTAGAAAATGGAAAGTAATCTCTTATTGGTAAAATTATTCATACTAATATCATGTCTCATACATTCAGGAATTTCCAGCGATTTTTAACTTTGGCGACTCTAATTCTGACACAGGTGGTCTCTCCGCCGCCTTTGGACAAGCCCCTTACCCAAATGGTCGAACTTTCTTCCATTCCCCTTCCGGTCGTTACGCAGATGGTCGACTCATCATCGACTACATAGGTTTCTTTATTACACATATTTCTTAAGTTTCTCAATTTTCCGATGATAAAGTTGGAATCTTCATAGGTCTCAATTTTCTATGTTTCTGGAAAAATATCCAACTGAAAAACAGTCTTTTAATTTTGTTTAATCTATTTAAACTCTTCTTATGTACGAATTTAGGTATGTTTCTCTTGATTTCGATTCCAAACCAAACTAAATGTCTAAATTTTAAGCATATATCAGTAGTTTTTTCTCCTAATTAAGAAGCGAAAAATTCTTTTTACTTACTTTTTATTCAACTTAATATAATATTTGACGTGATGCAGAACGTAAAGGCTTGAAGATTGGATGATATTGTTTCTGGTCAACTTAACCAATCTCAGGACATGGCAAACCGAACAGACAATTCAATACGTTGGTTTGTGACTTTAACTAGATTGAATCTTTGACTTCACTTTTTAGAAGAAGAGATGATGATTAATGAATAATTCATATGTTTTTTACTGCAGTTCAAAGAGTAAAAAATCGAATGATCTATTGGATTTTTGTTAGGAATCTCTTTACCTACATTTTCACTAGCTAAGGTAAGCTTACAAATTTTATTCTTTTTTTGGTTACAAATATTAATTGTGATTCTTGGCATCTAGACCATACCCGGAAGATTCAAGAGTTTGTTCCACAATTTTAAGTTTCCTTTAGTTCCCAGGACTTTGAAGTTCAATGTCGGTCTTCTTGCATGCAGTGTTAAAGAATTTCCCGAGATTTGATATTTGTAGATTTCTTGCTACCAAACTAGCTTCTTCAATTAATGTAAGATACTCGCATTGTTGACAAAAAAAAGAAGTGTCTTTGTTTGTTTTTTCGGTCATAGAAGTGTTTTTGGTTAAGTGGTTAAATCCATCTTTGTTGCAATACCTGCCGAAGTTCGATTTCGAGTTTTAAGAGAGGCTTTAGACTGTTAGACAAAAAAAATTGTGATTTGTAAAGATGTGTGTATATTTTAAGTGAATTTTCTTTTTTGGTTCAGATAAATTTTTCATCAAGCATACTTCCTTCTGGTGGTACTGTTTATGTATAAGATAAGAAACCAGAGAAATCTATAATTAAAAGTTCACAAAATGAGTTGAATTCAAGTGATGCAGCAAATCATAAGGTTTGTTTTTGTTTCTCCTTTGTGAACAATGACTCATCTTACGAATAATATAGTTACAAATTAAATTATCTGTTTTACATAAATTGCAGATTTGGGTTCCATCAAATCCTCTAGGTGCAGAGATGTTGCCTCCAAGTTTTATTGCAGCTGAATCAGATCTTTACTTAAGAAGACTATGGGGATTGCCTGAAGCTGTATAAAGAGATATTGATTTTGTTAATGAATCTTCACATTGAAATCTTTTGACTTATCTAAATCATATTTGTTTTTGGTTTCTTTAGGATTTACCAGCAGTGAAGCCAAAGTATCTTGTTGCTTTCACAGTTGGTTATGGCCAGAGAAATAACATTGATGCTTGCATCAAAAAAGTATGTATATCTCCTTTGCTCTACTCCCTTATTCTTCTACCTAAAGAACAAAAGCTAACTAAGATGTTCTAGTCTCTTTCAACAGTTCTCGGACAACTTCACTAGTGTTCTTTTTCATTACGATGGTAAAACATCTGAATACAATGAATTCGAATGGTCTAAACGAGCCATACATGTGAGCGTACCTAAGCAAACCAAGTGGTATATAAACAAAACACTTTTTTTACCTCTTTTCTCTTCCTTTTCCATAGATCACAAGCTTTAAAATTTTTGTATGGATGTGTTTTTCATTGAAGGTGGTATGCTTAAAGGTTTCGGCATCCTGAGATCATTGCACCGTATGAGTATATATTCGTTTGGGATGAAGATCTTGGCGTTGAGAACTTTGATGCAGAAGAGTGAGTACTCTTGCTTCTATTGGTTATCATCCTTTTTATGATCTTCATATTATTATAATCAGAAATGTTTTGATCTCATCATTGAAGATACATCAAGATTGTGAAGAAGCATGGTCTAGAGATATCTCAACCAGATGTAGAATCAAAAAAGAAAATCACATGGAAGATAACAAAGAGAATACCCGAAAACGAAGTTCACAAGTAAGTAAATATAGTCTAACTCTTGATCGGAACTGTCGATTCTGAGGTTATAAGGAAAGCAAAGTAGTGATTCTTTGCCAAATTCTGTCATCAGAGAAGTCGAAGAGAAACCAGGTCACTGCAAAGACCCTCACCTTCCTCCTTGTGCAGGGTATTGATCTCATTTGAACATGTCATAAACATAAATATTTCTAACTTTCTTGACTCTCAAAGGTTTCAATGTGGTTTCTTATTAGGTTTATAGAGATTATGGCTCTAGTATTCTCAAGAGATTCATGTGCTGCGTGTGGCATATGATGCAGAATGATTTGGTTCATGGTTGGGGTCTTGACTTCGCTTTAAGAAAATGTGTGGAGGTTAAGATACAACTACAACTTATGAACAAACATGTATTACTTCAGAAACTTTAGAATAAACATGATCCAATTAAACAGCCTTCACATGAGAAGATTGGTGTTGTGGATTCCCAATGGATCATTCATCAAAAGATTACTTCTTTAGCAGACCAGGTTACTAAATCATTCAACTTTATCTTTCCATACTCAACACAACATTGATTACTAGCTTCTCTGTTCATAGTTCCAACTATGAGATCATCTCTTAATATGTTGATCAGGGAACTGCACAGGATGAAAAATCAGCATCTCAAGTGGTAAAAATAACTCAAGAATCTTGATTCAATTATACTGAGTTTATTGTTCATTACTGATTTATATTCATGGTTTTGGTCAGGTGAAGGAGAGATGTAAACGGGAATGGACAATGGTTGAGAAAAGAATGAAGGATTCAGAGAAAAAGTATCTGAAAGAAATCGCATTTGCATCTGCAAACACTACATTAGCTTAAACCAAAAGAGAGCAGGAACTGAATACAAGCTGTGTGTTCAGATAAGCACTTACAAAGTGAAATAGAATCTTGATAATTGTTTATGATTATGATGAGCACATATCCTAATAATGTATACACACACACACAAACAATACTCTTATTCTTTGAGTTCATTGAACAAAGATTTACAGAGTTGAGTTCCATGTTCATGCCTAATTTGACTCGAAATCAAAGCTCAAAAACCATGTAGAAACCTTTACCCTTTTAATCCTCTTTATATTCACTACATTCACCAAACCGATTATGCCTCAGAAAAGGATGCACAGCTACATCAATCTGGCTCTTCCGTGGAAGGATTTAATGGCATCAAGTTGTCCCAAAAGAAAGAATTAAAATAGACAATCAGTCAGCTTTCTCTTATGCAGTTACCAGGCAAAAGAAACATGTACTTCTCTGCATTGTCCAAAAGATACCACGGAAGATGAACAGCAGAGAAAGAGTGAGCAATAGGACCCATCCTGATACGCTGATACGCCGAAAACAGAAGCTGCAATGCCATCCTGAATCAGCCAAGATATCATCTGATTGTCGGTAATGAGCATACCTTGTTTTACCTGTCAGATATCTATGCACAGAAGCTCTGCAGCTCTTGTTATCAAGTAGAAACTCGAAGGAGTAAAGATAGTTCTTGAGCCGTAAATGAAGGACTTGTGGAATCTCATCAACATCAGACATTATCAACAAATCATCATCAGTAATACCAGCTATTCTCAGAAGCTGATCTAAAGCCACTCGTTGATAAGCCTCTTCATAAAACGGATGTTCTCCTTTCTTAAACCTCCCACCAACCGAACCATAACTCAACCGTGGCTCAACGAATCCGAACTCATCTCTATGTGTTGCAAACACAAGATGCTTAGGCAAACCAGTGAATATCGAGTTTGATTCAAGGAGAACAAACTGAGTCATGTAAGAATACAACTCTCTCCAACGTATCTCGAGAAGTTCAAGCTCATTACTAAACAAAACAGCATCGTAAACACGTCTAGGATATTCACGAACACATCCATGGAGTTTACATAGAGTCTCCATTAAAACATTCTCATGATAATAATGAGCAATATTATTGAATGGTTTAGATGGTGATTCCTATAGTGGCCGGAGAAAGTAAGAGATTTTCTGACCGTGGACATAACCGGCAAACACAAATGATGGAACAATCACTAATAAGAATATAAACGTTCTCATATTAACACCACGAAGAGCACAACGAAGCCTAGATATACTAAAAACTCCACCAGAATCCTGCCAAAATCAAGCATAAACACTATCAAATCTTAAAGTCACAAAATTAGGGATTGAACCTTAACATATTAAATGTGAGTGAAAAATTGAAACTTTAAATGAAGTGCAAACAAAAGGCAGATTGAAAAATCAAACCTGGCTGCAAACTCCGCCGCAAATATCATCAGTCTTCTTAGAACATATCTCGCCGTCTCCCATCATCCACCACATTTTTTCCAGCAAACTGGCGGTTTACAAAATCTGCCAATTAAACCGGAATCCCCCAAAATCACGATTCTCCGGTAAAGTTGTTAACCGGAGATGAACTCTAATCCGACGCTGATCGCCGTATAAATCCATACACACTCGTGATTTCAAGAGTATTTAATCAAATTATCTATAAATCTCAGCTTAATGACTCTAGTCACTACATAGCATTCACAGAACTAAATCCAAAGAATTAAAGAATTTTTGAAAACTGAATTATGTCTAAGCTTCTGAAACGTGGCGCTTTAACTATCTTGTCTACCTTATGGGCTGATTCCTAAATTTGGCCTTGTCTATATATAAGGCCTAGTTATATGTTGAAGCGAGTTTTTATCAATCACTAAATTAGCGAGTCTACAGAGTCAATGACCAAATTCTAAAGTCAACAAATTGGAAACATACGTCAACTTGCGTCTAAGATGTCCCAAAAATAATGAATATTAAAAGACATATTAATGTAAAGATAAGATGTGATTGTGACTTGTGTGGTCTGCAACTTCCTGGCTGCTGCTATGTTTCATGTAAGATATTATCTTTCTCCTCATTAGGAATGACAAAGCAAAAATGATTGAAGATATTGCCAATGATGTTTTGAATACATTGCATCCAAATCCATCGGAATATATGGCTTCTTCATCTTCTTCTCGCAATTGGGACTATGATGTTTTCTTGAGCTTTAGGGGGGAAGACGTTCGCAGTAAGTTCCGGAGCCACTTACTCAAGGAGCTCGAAAGGAAAATGATCATTGCTTGCAAAGACGATGAGATAATGAGAAGCAAGTCCCTCTGGCCCGAGCTTGAAAAAGCAATAAAGAATTCAAGGATCGCACTGGTCATTTTCTCCGAAAACTATGCGTCCTCAAGTTGGTGTCTTAACGAGTTACTGGTGATCTTGAATTGCAAGGACCAAAATGTGATACCGGTTTTTTATAGTGTGGATCCTTCGGATGTGAGGAAGCAGGAAAATGGTTTTGGGAGGATTTTTGAAAAGACTTGCGAAGGAGAATCGAAAGAGAAAAAAAGTCAATGGAAGGCAGCATTGACTAATGTAGCTAATAAACTTGGACATCATTCTATCACCTGGTATGACTTTATAAATCATTATTATGTGCTTAGATACATCTTGCATAAGTTGTTGTCTAAATTTCGTATCTCTTAACTTATCTTTCTCCTCATTAGGAATGACGAAGCAAAAATGATTGAAGATATTGCCAATGTTGTTTTGAATATATTGCTTCCAAATCCATCGAAATATTCTAAGCGACTTGTTGGCCTCGAAGATCATTTTGCAAAGATGAGTGAATTGTTGCAATTGGAATCTAAAGAAGTGAAAATGGTTGGTATATGGGGTTCCTCAGGGATTGGTAAGACTTCCATCGCAAGAGATTTGTTCGACCAACTTTCTCGGAACTTTCAAGTTAAGAAATTCATAGACAAAGCTTTTGTAAATAAGAGCAAAGAAATTTATCGTGACGCAAATCCAGACGACTACAACATGAAGTTACATTTACAAAATAATTTCCTCTCAGAAATTCTGGGGAAAGAGAGCATAGAGATAGATCAACTAGGTGCAGTGGAAGAGAGGCTAAAGCACTGGAAAGTTCTTCTCATCATTGATGATTTGGATGATCTAATGGTACTCGAGACTTTAGCGGGTAACCTTGATTGGTTTGGAAGTGGGAGCAGAATCATTGTGGTCACAGAAGATAGGCATTTTTTAAAGAGTCATAAGATTGATC
The DNA here is from genome assembly GCA_963920545.1 of Lepidium didymum. Classification (NCBI taxonomy): domain Eukaryota; kingdom Viridiplantae; phylum Streptophyta; class Magnoliopsida; order Brassicales; family Brassicaceae; genus Lepidium; species Lepidium didymum. Next base: position 1,611,319 of record OY986982.1, read on the forward strand.
TGATTTATGAAGTTAGTCTCCCAACCGAAGACCACGCTATAGAGATGTTATGTCAATTTGCTTTCAACCAAAAGTCTCCACTTGATGGTTTTGAGGAGGTTGTAGTTAAAGTTGTAAAATATGTTGGTAGTCTTCCAATTGCTCTTTATGTTTTAGGTCAAGATTTGCGGCAGAGGGAGAAGGAGTACTGGATAGATATGTTGCGAAGGATCCAGAATGGTGAATACAGTAAAATTGAGGAAGTACTAAAAAGCAGCTATGATGGGTTAGAAAGCGGAGATAAAACCTTATTTTGTTATATCGCATGCTATTTCAATCATCTTAAAGAAGAAGATATCAAGTTCTTTCTTAGAGAAGATAGTAATCTGTATGTTTATAGTGGTCTGAGAAATCTAGAGGATAAATCTCTCATTCATGTCAGAACATCATTTAATGGAAGTTTTGGTGTTGATGAATCATATGTGGAGATGAACTGTTTTCTACAAGAAATGGGTAAAAAAATGACTGGCCCCATTAAAAACCCTGGAGAATTTCTGGTGGATTCAAAGGATATTTTGGAAGTACTCACTAACGATAATGTAAGTTTAACTTTATTTTTGCTCCTTTCATAACTCAGTGTATGAGGTTAATATAATGTCATCTAATACACAATATTGAATTCTATGGTTTTGTCTTTCTTTTAATTTTCAGTGTACTCAAAAGGTTTTAGGTATATTATGGCGTTTTGGCAAGATTGATCTGTCGCATTTTCATGAGATTTCCTTTAAAGGGATGAGTAAACTACGTTACCTAAAAATTGACGATCAGTTGTGGAGTTTGTTGGGAAATTCTAACAGTCAGATATTACCTGAAATGCTCGATTATTTGCCCTCTACACTCGAACTATTGTATTGGTCCTTTTGTCCATTGAGATATATAGCTGCTGCGTTTAGTCCTGAAAACCTAGTCAAACTCGAAATGGAGGATAGCGAGCTAGAAGAGCTGTGGGACGGAGTTGTGGTAAGTTTTGAGAATAATTGTTATGTTATAACTTTACAGAGGCCACAATGGTTATTTTAAATTTTATGATTTTCAACTATGTCACGTAGTGTATTATTTTTACTCTAATGTTTTGTTATTTTTTTTCTTTTGTTGAGCACAGCCGCTTTCAGGCCTAAGGAGTATGAATTTGCGGTTTTCTAGATGTTTGAAAAAAATTCCAAATCTTTCCAAAGCCACGAATCTCGAGGAACTGGACTTTAATAGTTGCTGGAGTTTGGTGGAGCTTCCATCATCTATTCGAAATCTCAATAAACTATTGAAATTGGACATGGGAGAATGCAAAGAGCTGAAGACTATTCCTACCGGCTTTAATCTCAAATCTCTCAACGAGCTTAATTTTCATGGATGCAGCAAGTTGACGACTTTTCCAGAATTTTCAACCAACATCGAAAAACTCGATTTAGAGGAAACAGGGATTGAAGAGGTTCCTTGGTGGATCGAAACCTTCTCTCGTCTCAAGAGCCTATCTATGAAAAGATGCAAAAATCTAAGACATGCATCCTTCAACATTTCTAAACTGAAAAATCTTATTTTGTTGAAGCTTCGAGACTGTGGGGCATTGACTAGAGTTGATATGAGCGGCCCCTCCTTTTCTCCTCCAGATAATTGTGTTCCAAAAGCCAATCTGGATTTCAGCAGCTGCTACAGCTTGGAATCTCTCCTTCAGCATCAATTATTTATGTTCAAGTCCATGGTATTGCCAGGTAAAGAAGTGCCTTCATATTTCACTCACAAAACTATTGGAACCTCATCCCGTTTGGCAATCCCTCTACTTAACATACCTCATTCTCAACCATTCTTCAGAGTTAAGATTTGTGTGGTGCTTAATTCTGGTAGATACTCTGATATTAAATTAAATTTCCAGTTTAAAGGCGAATTTGGGAACTGCTTTTGGTATTATTATGCCTGTTTTAACCCAGATCCCTCCATTTTTGATTGCTTTGTTGAGGGTAGTCATTTGTATATATTTGACTATCGTCTCCCGCGCTACAAAGATAATGCACCTGCAGATCAACGGAACTACGATCACGTCAATATGAAGATTCATGTAGATGATGACATAATCTACAATCCCCAATTTGGTATATTACTCTCTGAATACGGTGAAGACAGTTATGATAGTGATATGGATCTTGTGACTGAAAACGGTGAAGAGTACAGAAAGTATGGTGATAGTGATGCAGACTGTAAGACAAAAAACGGTGAAGAAACCGGAGACAACAATATAGACAGAGCGAAGCAGGGAGCAAATCCAGGTAAGCATGTAGTGAACAAATAATGTCATATATTTTACAAGCAGATTCATTAGAAACCTTATATATAATAGACCACTTAATTGGTATTTGTTATTTCCGTATTTTGCAGCTACACAACTTCTCATTAGTAAGAAAAGGGACTCTACATTTGTTGATGCTGATGAAGACGGTATGTTAAATCTGAATGAACCTATTGAAGAATGTGGAGAAAAACACAAGAAGCCTCGAAAAGTAAGCAAGGATTAAACATCAATCACATCAGTTGATATACCCAACCAATAGCACAAATCAGCGTTGGTATGTTTTATTGTCTATGTAGTAGATCCAAAAATGATAAGTTTTTAATCTCACATAAAATATTAAATCATCATTATAGCAGAAAATTATGTTTGGTTTATGCATGGAAAACTATTGAACATGGATTTAGGAAGTAATAGTATTTATGGAAATAGAACTCATGATGGAAGAGATATTGAAGAGCAAGTTGGGCATATAGAAAATAGAGATGTTGGGATGGTAAATGATACATTTATGAGCATCCTACCAACTAATTACACTACAATAAATTTGTATATTGTTAGCACACAATTTCCGCTATTATAGGTAATATACAACATTATAGTAAACACTATGTATGTCCCAGCTATAATAGGGTTGGCATAAATTATAGCGCTTTTATGCTATGATGTTTACTAAACTTTCTTAGTATTATTTTTATGTTTTAATAATTTGTTTTTTGATTGTTAGGTTCAACAACTTACACCCTTCATACCTATGTTGTCTCCCACTTTGAGGACATTAGATCTCTTGGGAATCTCAAATTTGGTGGAGCTTCCTTACTCATTTAAGAATCTCCATCAACTGAAGCGTCTGTGTATAAGACTCTGTAGTAATTTCAAGATTTTACCATCCAGAATTAATCTTCAATCTCTGGAAGTCCTTTATTTGACGGGATGCTCAAGGTTGAAGAGCTTTCCTGATATTTCAACCAACATCGAACAATTCAGTTTAGTGGAAACATGGATTGAAGAGGTTCCTTGGTGGATCGAAAACTTCTCTCGTCTCAAGAACCTATATATGGACAGATGCAACAATCGAAGACATGCATCCTTCAACATTTCTAAACTGAAAAATCTTATTAAGTTGAACTTTCGAGACTGTAGGGCATTGACTAGAGTTGATATGTGTGGCCCCTCCTTTTCTCATCCAGATAATTGTGTTCCAAAAGCCAAGCTGAATTTCAGCAACTGCTACAACTTGGATCCAGAATCTCTCCTTCAACATCAATTATTTATGTTCAAGTCCATGATATTGCCAGGTAAAGAAGTGCCTTCATATTTCACTCACAAAACTATTGGAACCTCATCCCGTTTGGCAATCCCTCTACTTAACATACCTCATTCTCAACCATTCTTCAGAGTTAAGATTTGTGTGGTGCTTAATTCTGGTGAATACTCTGTTATCGAATTACATTTCCAGTTTAAAGGCGAATTTGGGAACTGCTATTATTGTGCCTATTTTAGGCCCTGGAGTGATGATTACTTTCTTGAGAGTAGTCATTTGTATATATTTGACTGTCGTCTCCCTCGCTACAAAGATAATGCACCTGCAGATCAACGGAACTACGATCACGTCAATATGAAGATTCATGTAGATAATGACATCTACAATCAGAGTTTACCCAAATTTGGTATATTACTCTCTGAATACGGTGAAGACAGTTATGATAGTGATATGGATCTTCTTGTGACTGAAAACAGTGAAGAGTACAGAGAGAATGGTGATAGTGATACAGACTGTGAGACTGAATACAATATGTACGAAGGCTATGATAATAGTGATACAGACCATAAGACAAAAAACGGTGAAGAAACTGGAGACAACAATATAGACAGAGGGAAGCAGGGAGCAAATCCAGGTAAGCATGTAGTGAACAAATAATGTCATATATTTTACAAGCAGATTCATTAGAAACCTTATATATAATAGACCACTTAATTGGTATTTGTTATTTCCGTATTTTGCAGCTACACAACTTCCCATTAGTAAGAAAAGGGACTCTACATTTGTTGATGCTGATGAAGACGGTATGTTAAAACTGAATGAATCACCTATTGAAGAATGTGGAGAGAAACACAAGAAGCCTCGAAAAGTAAGCAAGGATTAAACATCAATCACATCAGTTGATATACCCAACCAATAGCACAAATCAGCGTTGGTATGTTTTATTGTCTTTGTATTAGATCCAAAAATGATAAGTTTTTAATTGCACATAAAATATTAAATCATCATTATAGCAGAAAATTATGTTTGGTTTATGCATGGAAAACTATTGAACATGGATTTAGGAAGTAATAGTATTTATGGAAATAGAACTCATGATGGAAGAGATATTGAAGAACAAGTTGGGCATATAGAAAATAGAGATGTTGGGATGGTAAATGATGCATTTATGAGCATCATACCAACCAATTATACTACCATAAAAATTGCATATTGTTAGCACACGATTTGCATATTGTTGCCATCGGTTTTTCATATTATTTATATTTTATTAAATATTTATACCAAAAACAAATGACCTGTCGATTCAACCGACGACAATTGAAGAGAAATTTAATCGCCACCAAAAAAATTGGCACCAATATTTCCTTCCATAGGGCGTCGGTTCCCGTCGGCTTATTTTTTTTATTAAAATAATAAAGCTTGTCGGTTGCCGTCAGTTGAACCGACGACAACCTACAGATATTCATTTTTTGATTTATTTTTTAATAAAAAATTAAAATAAATAATTAAAATAATTAAATCATCGGTTGACCTATGGATATTCATTTTTCGGTTTAATTTCTAATTAAAATAATTAAATTAATTAAATAAAAAAATTTAAATAAATAATTTAAATAATTAAACCTGTCAGTTGCCGTTGGATATTCATTTTTCGGTTTAATTTTTAATAAAAATAATTAAAATAATAGAAATAATTAAAATAAAATATTCAACCGACGGGAACCGACGGCCAAAAGTAATTATCCCTTCCCGAAAACCTCATCTTCTTCCTTCTTCTTTCATTTTCTCTTAGTTCATCCGGCCAAAATCCTCCATTTCGCGGTAATTCATCACACGGGCAAGGCTAAATCGACGGATATCACCATCCAAATCTATTTCTCTATCCAATAATCATGTAAGTTTCTTAAAATTATAGAATCATAAAATTTCTTAAATTTTTCTTTTCATTAGATTAAGCAATAGATTGATAGAACGGTTATATAGGTGGAATCTAGGTTAGTTTTACTCTCCAACTCGTTGTTTGCATGTCGATTTCTTTGAAAATCTATGTTTTGAGCAAAAATTTTTTTATGAAGAACAATTTTATTTTTATGAAGAACACCACTTTTTTTATAAAAAGTATGCGTTTTTGGTGCTTATGAATCTATATGAATTGTCTAGAAACATGAAATTGTGTTTGTTTCTAATAGTTTCATATATGTATATATTAATGTAAAATATATATATACATATATAATTATTATTTTTTATAAATATTATATTAGGCCGTCGGTCCCCGTCGGTTGACGGCAAATATAATATATTTAAATAATTTAAATAATATAATTAATATATATAATATAAATAATATATATTACGGAAAAATGGGTGTCTGTCGGTTGCCGTCGGTTTTAACCAACAGTAATTGACGGCATCTAACCGACAACAACCGACAGAATCGTGATAACCGACGATGCATATTCGATGACTATTTTCTGTCGGTTATCGTCACTTATAGCTCATAAGCGACGGCAACCGACGGAAATGGCCGTCAGTTATAACGATGTTTTTTTGTAGTGATAGATCTTGTGACTGAAAATGGTGAAGAGTACAGAAGGAATGGAGATAGTGATACAGACCATGAGACAAAAAATGGTGAAGAAACTGGAGACAACAATATAGACAGAGGGAAGCAGGGAGCAAATCCAGGTAAGCATGTAGTGAACAAATAATGTCATATATTTTACAAGCAGATTCATTAGAAACCTTATATATAATAGACCACTTAATTGGTATTTGTTATTTCCGTATTTTGCAGCTACACAACTTCCCATTAGTAAGAAAAGGGACTCTACATTTGTTGATGCTGATGAAGACGGTATGTTAAAACTGAATGAACCACCTATTGAAGAATGTGGAGAGAAACACAAGAAGCCTCGAAAAGTAAGCAAGGATTAAACATCAATCACATCAGTTGATATACCCAACCAATAGCACAAATCAGCGTTGGTATGTTTTATTGTCTTTGTATTAGATCCAAAAATGATAAGTTTTTAATTGCACATAAAATATTAAATCATCATTATAGCAGAAAATTATGTTTGGTTTATGCATGGAAAACTATTGAACATGGATTTAGGAAGTAATAGTATTTATGGAAATAGAACTCATGATGGAAGAGACATTGAAGAGCAAGTTGGGCATATAGAAAATAGAGATGTTGGGATGGTAAATAATGCATTTATGAGCATCCTACCAACCAATTATATTACAAGAAATTTGCATATTGTTAGCACACGATTTTCGTTATTATAGGTAATGTACAACGTTATAGTAAACATTATGTCTACCCCAGTTATAATAAGGTCAGCATAAATTATAGTGCTTTTGTGCTATGCTGTTATATCATGTATTATAATAGCGTTAATTTTTTGATATATTAGAATTTACTGTAGTACTAATTAAACGCTCTATTATTGTTTCTTGTAACAATTTTCGTGTGATATAGAATATTTTTCTATGACAATACTTGTTGCCTTAAATTAGTTAATCTGTAAATCATAAACCATACCAATAAACATAGAGTAACATAGTTAATCTCAAAGAATGTTAAAAGTTTCAGAAAATTTAATCTCAAACAAAGACAGTAAGAGTTAAAAGTATAAGAATTATCAAAGGTTAGTCTCAAACAAACATGACAAACACAAATTATCAAAAGTAGTCATCAGACTGAAATTAACCATAAACAAGAATCAAAATATCAAAACTTACATAATCAGGTTTCGATTTGGCTTCCTGACAAACGATATCCATCTTCCTGTATGAGCTGAACACTGAAACAAAGTGAAAAATTAATTAGAGAGGCATAAACTAACATAAGTTGTATTCAGAAGATGAAACCTATTCAAAAGAACCAAACATGACTTCATATTCTCAAACCCATAAATCAAAAAAATTTGCAAAAAGAAAATCGAAATCAAGCAAATTAACCCTAAATATCTGGTTGAAACATATGTTGCTTACATTATCGAGTTGTTATACAACTTCCTCGAGATTTTCCTCTGAAATTTCAACCTCGCAAAAAGAAAAACGAAATCAACATATGAAATCGAAACCCTATATCCCAAAATCAAGCTTCGATTTCGAAACTGTAGCTTCTCCTTCACCAAACCCTAAACAGAAACTCGAAGATAGGAAGAACGAAGAAATCGAGTCGAGATTGCTACAAAAAAAACAAATTATGGTAAAGATTAAAAATGAAAAGATAAAAGAGAAGAAGAAGCAGAAAATAGTGTTATGATCATAATTTCCAAGAAGTGAATCAAGATTATCATAAAACAAAATCTCATAATAAGAGGAAAACCAATTGTTTTGACATGTTTGAAGCTGTTAAATATTTTCTTTATGATGGTTATCAAAAAGATTATTTGCAATTATCTTTAGCAGCTAGATTCATGAGCATAAATTTTAAAAAAATTTGTTGAAAGGTGCTTGAATTTCTAGACAGAACTGTATCTACCAGAAAATAATTGATACAAGATTTAGACTTCGGTAAAATTTTGCAGGACATCAGGATATTAGTCGAGCGAGAGAAAGAACCAAGATACCAACTCGAATATGGTATTTAATTAAAGTTGACAAACTGAAAAAGATGCATCATAGTCATAGCGGGAAGACGAACCAAAATACCAACTCTGAATAGCTTTTGTATGTTGTTGTTAAATCATCACACTACAAGAAAACATGTAATTTGTGATGGCAGTATCAGTTGCACCGGCGTCGCAAAAGACCTGTTTGCCTCGGACTTGCGACATCGAATAAAACGTCACAAAACGTGAGTCGCAATTTGTAATCCTTGCAAAAACGTCGCAAACTTGCGACATTTCATAAACTTCACAGATTCGTCGCAATGTTGCGATGTCGCAGCGATGTGAGTTTTGTGACGTACCTGCGACGTTTATATTGCGACGAATCTGCAATATCATCACTCCGACGGTGATGCGACGGTCTTAAAAATATGTTTTATTTTAATTCGAAAATTATAATTAATTATTTATTATAATATATTTAAAATATTTATAAAATTGTTAAAATAAAATATATTAAAACCAAAAAGTTTAATACAATATTTTTAATATATTACAAAAATAAAAATAAAAACTAAAAATTGTCTGATATGTCTTGGCTGGGGTCCGAGGTCTGGTTTCGGTTATGTTCTGCTCCCGTCCTGGTTTGTAGAACTCGATCCTGGCTCACCAGGTTGCATCGTGTTAAGCTGAGCAGCAATGTCGGCATCTTTCGAAGCCAACGTAGAGAATAGCTGGTTGAACTTTGCGATGTTGTCATGCAGGGTTGAAATGTAATAAACACGAAAGAAAAATAAAAAATCATACCTAACCAAATATCTAGTAGATCCAGTACTCTCGTCTCCCCCCATCTTGGGTCAACTGCTGCATCCTCGCAGTGACCTCGTTGTACAATCTCTCCGCCTTTTTGTCGACGAAGACCCCCGACTTGTTGCGTTTGGTCTGGTAGAGAGTCTCTACCTGATCGGGGTGAGGATCCCCTGTCGCCTCTTGCTGAAAAGATTCAAGAAGTTTAATTAAAATGCATATATTTTATGTTTGTTAAAATAAATGACGTACTACTTTTCGAGCTCGGGCCTTGAACGAGGTTTGACCCGAGCAATGTCTGTGAGGACCATCACCGTCAGGACAGTCAACCGAGCTGCACGTGCACTTGCGCTTTTCTGCTCCGACTTCGGGTCTTGCCAATACCGGACAAGACCCTCCCACACTTTGGTGTTGAACCACCGCGGCATCGCTTGGTTGCCTTTTGCCCTTAATTTGGCCTTCCAACGGCCGACCTGGTCGCACAAGCGACTCTTGCAAACCTCCTCGAATTTCATACGGATGTCACCCGTAATCGAGGGGCTCCAATGGTACCGTTGTTAAAATTGGGAAAAAAAAATTAATGTTAATTGATGTTGAAATTAATTTAAAGAAATTGAATATTCAGAAACTTCGAGCAAATGTCTTGAACCACCTATCGACGATGTGGTTCGTGACATCTCTTTCGAAGATTTCCCGGATGGCTGTCGCTAACTCTTGGTCATCATCGAACCTACAATTTTATTCTCAAAATTAAATTAAAATTTATTAACAAATATTTAAATTCATAATTTTCTAGAACAGGAAGTACCATAGGAATCCCGAGGGGCGCTATGGATAGAAGTTTTTATGATATTTGTGGTTAGCATCGGTGATGATGTCTTCAATAGACATACCCGCGGCAATCTCCGCTGGAATCGGTTGGTAGATAGGAGTAGGAGGTGGCGCTGAATCTGTCTCCGTATAGGAATGTAACCCTGCTAAGAGCCGGTAGTATATCCCGGTGTGGACGGAACTGAGCATGAGGTGGAGGATGGGACACCGTGCGATGTCCCCTCCCCGTGAGTCGTATGTGCCTGAGAGCCAGGTGGAGTACGGGGGTTCGATCCCCCACCCTCGGAGAGATACCTAGTATACGGATTATGACGTCCGGACATCTAAAATCAGATATCCGGAGTTGTTGTTAATATTTTATGGATTACGAGTTTCAAAATGGTTTTAAACGTTTTAGTAAATTGTAATCATATTTTGAAATTTTATTTGAAATTATCATAATTCATTAAAACGTAGTAGGAATTTCTAAGCATTTTACAAAATTCAAAACGTTTTAGAAATCCGAAAATTGTTTTGAAAAATCCGAAATTGAGATAAAAAAATATCAAAAATTGATATGAAAATACAAAAATTGTTTTGAAAAATAGAAAAATTGTTTCTAAAAATAAAAAACGATTTTAAAAATCCAAAAATGATTAGAAAAATTTGAAAATCATGTAGAAAAATTTCAAAACCGTTTTAAAAAATATGAAAAACATTTTTAAAAATCAAATACGTCTTTAAAAATCAAAAAACGCTTTAAAAATACATAAATCACATTTAAAATCGAAAAAGTTTTTAAAAACCAAAACGTTTTGTAAAATACAAAAATCGTTTTGGAAAATCCAAAAACGTTTAGAAAAATTGCAAAATCGTTTGGAAACTCCCAAAACGATTCTAGATTCATAATCACAAACTCAAATTCCAAAAACTACAACCAATAGCAACCTAGATCTACATTCCAAGCGTAAATCTATGAAATTGAGAGTTAAAATCACTTACCTTGGCCCTATATTCGTGGTGGAGAAGATGGAGAAGAAGCCTAAACGGGAATGAAGAAACTGTGGTTAGGGAGGAGAAAAATCGAAGGGAGGGAAGAACAAAACGAAGAAGAGAATAACCCTTTACCTTGAAGACGAAGACGCGGCGGAGAAGCAACTGCAGAGGACGCGGACTGCGGAGAATCGCCGAAGAGAGGGAGAAGAGAAAAGGAAAAGAGAGAAGAAAAAAAGAAGAGGCGGCTCGGGTTTTTAATTTAACCCGAGCCTTGCGATAGAATTGCGACGTTGTATTAATGAAACGTCGCAATCCCATCGCAATAGTGCGATGTGCTTGCGACAAAAATTAGGGTTTTGCACTCATTCGTCGCAAGTACATCGCAATAATGCGATGGGATTGAAACATTTGGTACCTAGACGTCGCATGGCCATCGCAAGATCATTATTTAAAAAAAAAAAAAAATTTCACATTACTTCATTTTAACTAGAATTACAAAACACCACTTAGCTATAATACGCATTTTCACATTACTTCAATCAGAGTCTTCATCTTCGATGTTTTCGTCTTCATCTGTCTTATCGAACTCGTCAAAAATAGCATTTTCCCCATCAGATTCTGACTGAACAATGTCTTATGCACCTTGTTGTACATGTATGATATCTTATGTTGATTTGACCGCTATAGATACTTCTGTTCCTCTTTCTTGTTGCATAGCCACATCGTCGTTGACCTCCCCGACTATACGACCTCTTGGATTAACTTTTATTACTGATAGTCATGTTTCCTGCCTTTGCTTTATACGAGGATACGGAATAAAACACACTTGTTCTGCTTGACATGCTAGAATAAAATGGTCAAACTTCGCATATGTTTGGCTTATGTTTACGTCGGTTACCCCTAAATGGTTAGTACGCACTCTTCTACCAACCGTTGTATTGTACCAATGACATTGGAATAAAATGCATCTTAGTCCAAGAACTCCGGGAAATGTGACTTCGACAATTTTGTTCAAAATACCGTAAAAGTTGGTTTCACTAGGCACGTGGATTCCATAATTTGCGGTTGATTTGTTGCGGCCATGGTCGTAAGTATGAAAAGTGAATCCGCGCGTAAAATACATTGGGGCTGTCACGATCCCCGCAATTGGTTCATCCACAATCTCATGCAACCATAAAGGCAAAGATTTGCATGCACATCCATTCTTCACCTACATGAATAAATTAAATATTAAAACTTTATGTCGTACTTTAATTTTGATCATTACATGTCGATTACAATCTTACGTACGTAGTAATTCAATCATCCAGTAAAATCACGTTCTTTATAGGTTTCATACTCGCTTTCACTTAAATCAGGGAAGCCTTCTCGAATTTGTCTGTCAAATTCACTGCAACATAAATAATGTCGTTTAAATTAATTAGACTTTTATCAATTTAATTACTAATTGAGAAATACATACCTTTCAAACGGAACTACATCTTCACAATTCCTCAGTATGTACTTATGAGCTGCACGACAATACGTGCGGTTTTCCCAGTATTCTTCCTTAATTTTTCTAGCAAGTCTTCCGATTTGAGTGAAGATATCTGGAACAGCAATGGCATATGATGGTTTAATCCCTCCATAGTCATATCGTCCTACCTGGGTTCTTTTGGTTTTAACAGTCGGACTAAAGTAATACGATGTGAAATGAGATGTTTCCTCGGTCAAGCTTCAAGCAATGATCGATCCTTCTACTTTTACTTGATTTTTGACATTTCTTTTCAAACAGCCCATGAATTGCTCAAACGGGTACATCCATCGAAATTGTACCGGGCACCAAGAGCTGCTTCATGAGGTAAGTGGATTGGTAGATGTTCCATCACGTCAAAAAAAGAGGGCGGAAAGATTTTTTCCAAGTTACATATCAACAATACGATATTACTGTCGAGTTGAGCTATGTCATCCTCTGTGAGTGTTGTTGTACACAAATCCCTAAAGAATGCTCCAATTCCTACAAGTTAATACAAATTAAATAAATAAATATATATATATATATATATATTTTTAAGTAGAACATCTTATATGATTATATATTAGAATGCTAAGATTTAACCTAAGTACCTGTAATTGCTTCGTGGACATTTATGGGTAAAAGCTCAAGCAAGGCAAATGGCAGTAGCCGCTGCATGAATACGTGACAATCATGACTTTTCATACCAGATATTTTTTTCCCTTGCTCGATACATCGAGAGAATTTGGAGACGTAGCCATCTGGAAACTTTACATCTGAAGATATCCAATTAAACAATGCTTGTCGTACTTCTCCGGTCAATCAAAAGATCGGAATCGGTTGTTTTCCATCCCGTGTAATATGTAATTCGCATCTCAAACATAGTTCGGCTATGTCCCTCTTGATTTCAAATTGTCTTTACTTTTTCCCTGTACATTCAAAATCGTGTTCATAATGTTATCGAAAAAGTTTTTAACTATGTGCATCGGATCGAGGTTATGACGTAGTAAGTGATCTTTCCAATATGGGAGTTCCCAAAAAATGCTCTTTTTGTGCGAGTTATGAGATTTTGTATATTTGTCAAGTATGTTTGCTGGAGTGTGCCAATTGCCCCCACGTTTACATGTTTCCTCAGCACCATAATAATCAATTTGATGCAAGAGCTCATCCCCGGACATATGTGTTGGAGGAGGAATGCGCACAACCTTGTTCTTTTTGAACAATTTCTTATTCCTCGGGTAGGGGTGGTGCATAGAGAGAAACCGACGATAACAATCAAACCAACATGATTTCTTACCATGCTTTAATTGAAATGCATCTGTCCATTTCATACAGTATGAACAAGATAATCTTCCATGAGTTGTCCACCCAGATAACATTCCGTACGCAGGAAAGTCACTAATCGTCCACAATAAAACAGTACGCATCTTGAAATTCTGCTGCTGTGATAAATCATATGTGCGAACACCTCTATACCATAACATCTTCAGCTCGTGAATCAAAGGTTGCAGAAATACATCAAGAGATCGCCTAGGATGACTATGACATGGCACTAGAATTGTCATAAATAAGAATTCGCTTAGCATGCATATATCGGGTGGAAGATTGTATGAGGTCAATATGACAGACCATAAAGAAAATTGTCTTCCTGACAAACCAAATGGACTAAATCTATATGTGCATAAACCAAGATAAACATTTCTATACTCTTTGGCAAAGTCAGAATGTACCGTCTGAAAGTGTTTTCGGGCTTTTGCATCTGACGGATGTGTAACCTCCCCATCATTTGTTGTGTGTTCTGCGTGTCATCTCATTACCGCTGATGTCATTTCCGATTGGTAAAGTCGTTTCAATCTATCTGTGATTGGCAAATACCATATATGTTTGTATGGGACACGATTCCTTCCACATGTTGCTCGATACCTCGGTTTCCCGCAAAAACGACATTCCTCCAACTTATCATCGTCTTTCCGGAAAATCATGCAATTGTCAATGCAAACATCAATCGTTTCTGATGGTAATCCGAGACCCGCAACTAACTTCTGCATTTCATAGTAACTCTCAGCAGAATTATTGTCTCCTGGCATATACTCTTTAAATGCATCAACTAATTGGTTCATACTTCTCTCGGTTATGTTTTCTTCACTTTTAATAGACATCAACCTAGATGCTAATGACAGTTTGGATAAACCTTCTCTACATCCCTCATAGCTAGGTTGATTACCAGCATCAAGCATATCATAAAACTTTTTTGCTTCTGCGTTTGGTTCTTCAATAGTATTTTCACTACCAACTAGAATAGATCCATGATATGTATATGTAACCATATCATGATATCTATTACCTTGAAGATGCTCCTAACTGTCAAACATATTTTCGCCATAATTATAATTGCATTATCAGTAGGTTGATCATTAACCCCATCACCCATACTACTACTATCAGCACCGAGACTATAACCCTCCCCATGTGAAAACCATACATAATAGTTCAGAGTAAATCCTCTATTATATACATGTCGTTTCACCATATCAACATTCAAATATTTGGTATTTCCACACTTTACACATGGACAGAAGATGTTGCCGTCATTCGGAGTAAATGAGTTGTTAGCCGCATGGTTTACAAATCCCCGCAACCCATCTCGAAACTCTTTCGTCACTTCTCCCATCTCCGGATCTTTTTGATTATACATTCATCGCCGTAATGTGAACACTTCATGTTCCGACGTCATTTTTTAAACTTAAAAAAAAAAAATTTACTCAGATTTTATCTCCCTCTAAAACTTTCTACCCGAATTCTTTCTCTCTCTAAATTTGGTGTGAAGCTACAATCACATTGTGGGCTATTTATAGGGAAAATGTGAATTTTTGCAATGTATTTGCGATGGATGTAAATCACATCGCAACAAAGTCGCAGTATTGCTACGGAAGATACACATCGCAAAATCATTGCAACATTGCTACGTAGGTGCGATATGTATCATACCATCGCAAAATAGTTGCAAAAACATCGCAAATACGTCGCAATATTGCGACATTTTTGTGACGTATAAACCACATCGCAATTACATTGCAAGTACGTTACAAATTTGCGACGTTTTTTTGCCATCGTAAAAAAACGTCGCTAATCGGTTGTTTTCTTGTAGTGTTACTATTGTAGTCGTATAATCGTCTTTATTAATATTTTTTTCTTTTCTTTTGGTTTTTGCAAAAAAAATAATATCAAAATTTATAGAAAAATAATGCATGGCTACTCTGGAAATTTGGTGGCATTACTATTTCATAGATAGAGAACAAAGCTTAAGATTTTCAATATTACACTATGTATTTCTCTCATTCCTTCCCGCCGTAAGAAATTGAAGATATTATAGTCATTTATGAATAAACATAACGATTTGAGTTGCCCCATTTTCCCCCACTTTATTATTTGGGTGATTTACTCAACTAGTCTTTTATAATTCTAGTTCATATTGAAATAGTCTAAAAAGATTAAAATTACTAAACTAGTTTTTTGGGGTTTTTAATACCATTTTACCCTTGTATCCTTTAAAAAAAAAAAAATTACGAAACTGCCATTAATGAATAATGCCACATCAGCATACATTATGTAGGTTTTTGTTTGGTAGGTTTTTTGTTTAGTAGGTTTAATTTCCATGTTATGTAGGTTTAATTTCCATGTTGTGTAGGTTTATTTTTCATGTTATGTAGGTTTAATTTCTATGTTATGTAGGTTTAATTTCTATGTTATGTAGGTTTAATTTCTATGTTATGTAGGTTTAATTTCTATGTTGTGTAGGTTTATTTTCCATGTTGTGTAGGTTTAATTTCCATGTTGTGTAGGTTTAATTTCCATGTTGTGTAGGTTTAATTTCCATGTTATGTAGGTTTAATTTCTATGTTATGTAGGTTTATTTTCCATGTTATGTAGGTTTATTTTCCATGTTATGTAGGTTTATTTTCCATGTTGTGTAGGTTTAATTTCCATGTTGTGTAGGTTTATTTTCCATGTTATGTAGGTTTAATTTTCATGTTGTGTAGGTTTATTTTTCATGTTATGTAGGTTTAATTTCCATGTTATGTAGGTTTAATTTCCATATTATGTAGGTTTAATTTCTATGTTATGTAGGTTTTTCGACCTCTTGCATTAAAATGATCATAACTTCTTCAATACAACTCCGATTAACGAACGGTTTGAAGCTACAACTTCTTGAGACCTAGACCTTTCTAACCATACCAATAACACGACAAATGGATCAGTAACCAAAGAGTTATGGCCCCCGAAACTCCTTTGATCTGTTTCGTAGGACTCTCGACATGTCACAGTAGAATGACCATAACTTTCTCAATACAGCTCCGATCGATGAACGGTTTGAAGCTACGTGTTCTTGAGACCTAGACCTTTCTAACCATACCAAGAACACCACGAATGGATCAGTGACCAAAGAGATATGGCCCCCGAAACTTAGGATAAGGTTCAACCTACGAAAAATTACCTTAAAACCTACATGATATCATCTAAACACCTAAATAACGTGGCCTAGAAGATAGGAGAAGAAGAAGAAGAAAAAGAAGAAGAACCTACATAACATTATGGTAGGTTTGTTGTCATGTTACGTAGGTTTGTCCCTGCGTTACGTAGGTTTGTCGCAGTGTTACGTAGGTTTGTCACTGCGTTACGTAGGTTTGTCGCAGTGTTACGTAGGTTTGTCACTGCGTTACGTAGGTTTGTCATGCGTTACGTAGGTTTGTCACTGCGTTACGTAGGTTTGTCATGCGTTACGTAGGTTTGTCACTGCGTTACGTAGGTTTGTCATGCGTTACGTAGGTTTGTCACTACATTACGTAGGTTTGTCACTGCGTTACGTAGGTTTGTCATGTGTTACGTAGGTTTGTCACTGCGTTACGTAGGTTTGTCATGCGTTACGTAGGTTTGTCACTACATTACGTAGGTTTGTCACTGCGTTACGTAGGTTTGTCATGTGTTACATAGGTTTGTCACTGCGTTACGTAGGTTTGTCACTGCGTTACGTAGGTTTATTTTCATGTTATGTAGGTTTTTCGACCTCTTACATTAAAATGATCATAACTTCTTCAATACAACTCCGATTAACAAACGGTTTGAAGCTATGTATTCGTGAGATCGAGACCTTTCCAACCATACCAAGAACATGACGAATGGATCAGTAACCAAAGATTTATAGCCCCCTAAAAACTACGTTGGAGAGAGAAGACGAAAAAGAGAAAAGAAGAAGAAGAGGGAAGAATAAGAAGAGGGAAGAATAAGAGAAGAAGAAGAAGAAGAAAAGAAAAGAAGAAAAGAAGAGGAGAATAAGAGAAAAAGAAAAGAAAAGAAAAGGAGAAGAGAAGAAAAGAAAAGAAGAAGAGAAGAGAGAAGAAGAAAAGAAGAAGAGAAGAAGAGGAGAAAAGAAGAGAAGAACGGCGGAGGGAAGAAGAGAAGAGGAAGACAATGACGGAGAAGAAGAAGAAGAAGAAGAAGAAGAAAATTTTTTTTAATAAGAATGGCATTCTTGTAATAAATGGATCATTGTAGAAAATTATGGACATTTCCACACCTTGGCACTATTCATGGATCAAAAGAAACTATTAGAATAATTAATGGATCATATTGAACTATCTGAGTAATTATCTCTTATTATTTTTTAGAGAAAAAACTTATATTTTTCGACTAATTATTTTGTACTCTAAACCTTTTGGTTTTTTGTATTAATTTATTAACTTTTTCATTAAATATATTAGTACGTCTGCAATTAAAATCTTTAAAACGTTTACTATGCATTTTATTACCAATTTAATCTTTTGTTTTGAAGCTAAACAACGTCCAACTGCCTATATTAATAGAAAGTTTACTAATGGACCAACCAGTTATTGTCCAATAATAACAAAAAAAAAACAAATCATCCGAAAGAAAACAAAAAATTGAAGCTTAATAAACAATTAAACTTTGCTATATGGCAAATATGACTCATAGAAAACAAATCAAAATGTATTAGTTGGTAGTTCGTCCACTATTGATACATCATCATGAATTATGAGTAAATTTGGGACTTTTTGAAATCCAATGTTGAATTAATTTTATTGTTGAAAAAGATCTATATGTCAGAATTTACAGATATGAATTATTGCTTTCAATGTTCCCTTAACCAACACATCCAGCTTAAATTTTCTTTTGATGTGTTTTTCTTTTCTAATTACAGATTTTCCACAGTACTTTATATAGATTGAAGTTCATTTATTAATATTCTCTACATATATGATTAAACAGAATAAATCGTAGAAGATACATAGATATTGAGACAGACACTCGAAATATTTATATATGAATTACTTGATACACCTATTAAAACTCTTAGAAAAGATCTATCTGAGTCAGACAAAATTGTATACTTTGTTTTTTTCAATTTTGTTGTCAACCAAAATTTATACTCGAAATATGAAAATCGCATATTTTTAATTAATATGCCATTACATTACACTCGAAATATGAAATTCACATGTTTAAATATGAACTTATTATATTTTGAAATTAATTCAATCATATTTTACTATATCTTTAAAACCTTCTCGTATATATTCATGACTAATGCATACAAGTAAATTTTTTATGCGATTGCTTGTATATGTAGTAGAACAACTCAACCTATCTTAAAATTTGATATTTTCTGAGTTTAGTGTCAAATTTATCGTGAAGATAAATAAATTCTTAAAAACTATTTTCTATTTTGTAAAATATGTTATTGTGTCATATATATATATATTTGCAGACATTTAGACTCAGGCACAGGAAAAAAAAAATCAAATCCCAGTTAAAATCTTAAATAATTTTGCAAGTTGTGAAGAAGAAATTAAAAAACGAAAACTAAATAAAAAAATTGGATCTAAAATTTATGAATGAAAGGCCAAATCCGTTTTGTGGTACGGTCCTATTTGGCTTATCAATGATTCCTCTCTTGTGGACAAACCTCGGACAAAAACAATTAATGTCAATATATATCTTCACTTATCAGTAAGACCAAAATTAAATTTTGTTTTGTCCTTGTCTCGGATTTTTGTAATGGGGTTTGGTAAGTGTATCAAAACCCTAATTATGAAGACAATGAACGCCATTTGCAACTGTATTTTGTATTTAGTTGCTTACGTACAACGGACCTATATAGTGAAAGATTGATGATTTAGTTTTCCAACTTGTTTCCATCAAAAAACCCACAATTGTTGACAAAACGCAATGCATAATTAAATTTTCAAACCTTTAAAAATATTATGTGGGACAATACGACTTTTGGAGTTGAACTTCATTGGGAAAGACCATTCAGACATATCATTTTTATTTCATATTCTCTCTATTCCTTATGAAGCAAATGATATTCATCATAGGTGTATTTCGATATGAAAAAGTGATGTGTTAAAATTTTAGTCTCGCAGTGCAAAAAGTTAAGAGATTTACTCGAACGCTGATCACGGCAGATAAATGAATATTGAGTTCGGATAGCTTAAATATCCGACAAGATTATTTCGAATTTAATTTAAAGTTTTCTGAATTTAGTGTGAAAAGATTTGTTTGTTTTTTTTATCTCTTGTATTTTTTTCACAGATCGATTTTTTGGCGAAAAAATTATGAATACTTTTGTTGTTGTATCAACAATTTTATTAATTAATATAAATAATCAGTCGATAAAGAAAAAGAATTTCAAGCTAAGTTCATCTGTTGGTGAAGTTTCTTTGTTCATATGATATTGTTAGAGTTTTATGAAAATTTTTGAATTATGAATCAGATTTTATCGATTTAATTATTAACAAAAACCTAACAATCACATTAATTTCATTGAATTGACATGTTGACGATGTTGCAAAACTCTTGGATGAAATTGGTCTCCAATATTGTCTAGAAGACAAGACAATCAATTAGAAAGAAATGACAAAAGCAGAATCCTAAGGTGAGATATAATTTATGAATGCATCAAACGGAAACCAGTTAGCTCATTTTTCAAAACCTTTCTAAACATTACGTACATCTCTTTGAGGCTGACTTATACCTGACCATTTTATAAATTCAACAACTTTATATTTCAAAAAAGTAAAAAATTTCATTGATTTGGTTATATTAGAAAATATTTATATTAAAATATTCATAATTCTCTTCTTATTTGCTTTGATGTGTATTTTTCTGGTATGTAGACGATAATATATTACGACTTTTGCATATTCTTCATCATTCTAATCCTGTTTTATTAAAGCAATTTCATATGATCACTCAATTTCCTTTTATTAAAACAATACTTGACAAAAAAGGTAATTATTGTATCTGAAGTACAAAAATACTTGAATAAAGAATATTTAAAATCTCTTTTAAGTAAGAAAATATTAATATATAAATTAAACAAACGGCGTCGAAATTTGCAATGATCGTAAGACAATGCTCAATCACATGGCTCTTTGCCTTTTGTAGTCACAAAAATACAATCTATAATAAGATTTTCCAATTATTGGTATTCTTATCTCATTGTTTTTGAATATCCAAAATCCAAGATGGAGGATTTTGACACAAAAACATGTATGAGCTTTCAGATGTTTTGATCTTGATAAATATTTGCTAATTTGCTGAAATCATCATATTTAACTTCTTCTTTCTTTTTTTGTTAAAATGATAGTATTGTTATTATATATATATATATATATCTATATATATATCTATATATATAATATCGTATAGTATATGTATTAAATTTTACAAAAACTTTGTATAAAAATTCGAATAAAGATGTTTTTACAAGAAATTGAGAAGTTGGCTAAAGTGGAATTCCATAAATAAGTTGTGAATATACACACGCCACATGCCATGGTTTGACGTTCCTTTTCAATGTTTTCATCATATGAAGAACAATCATCATAGTAATATTCCGAGTTCGTACGAATGCTTATGAATACAATAAAGAGAGTAATAATAAAAATAAAAGAAATAAAAAATAGTAAAATGAGGAAATGATGAAAGAAGGTGTGATGACTCATGCCTTGCTAATTCTTATAGTTAGTATCTTCCATATATTAAAGAATATTAGTTGATTAAAACCATTCAAAACAAGAACATTTATAATAACAATTGTTTTTTTCTATTTTAAAATTTTGATAATTGAATTTAAAAATTCAACAGTTTTCAAACGTCAAGAAAAAAATATACTCAAATACATAAATGAACAAAAAATAATAATGATACATAATTAAATATGTACATAAAGTTATTAATACATAATTAAATGTTATTAGTGTTTTTAGTTTTTTTAAATTAAATTCTACGATAGCGGAAATACAATCCTAGTTATTTTCTTAAAGTATCATGATATCAAAATATTTACTAAAAGTACTATAAAACTGCATTATGAATTATTTGAAATTTTTGACCAAAAAAGTTGATTTGAAATTATTAAAATGTTTCAATATTAGTAACTTTTGGATTTTTAAGATAATCCCCTCCCCATAAAGACAACACTTATGCCTTGATTAAAGTAGATAATCACTAAAAATTTATTACCCAAAGATATCATATAGTTTTGGATATTTTCTCGTATTACAAATGGTCTAAAATATTTTTTACTATTTTGAAACTTTTTGTGAATATTTCTATTGATTTTACAAAAAATGATATTTTCTAGGAAGTTATCGCTACATTATGGTTGAAGTGTACACCTTATACATGAGATTACTCCAGATATACATTTAGTTAAATAGTTTTTTTGATCATTTGGGTCACAACTGACTGGTCCATTAACTAAATAGACAGTAAAATTCAATTCCTAGATGTGTAAATGTGTATGCTTTTAATAGATTTACCACGTGAAACTAGGCTATATACCACTTTCCATTTAATTAAATAGTTAAATATTTATTTTTGATTTTTTTTTGCCAAATTTTGTTTTATGATGTTGCGTTACTAATATCATTAGGGGTGTAGGGTTAAGTTATAAATTGGATTTGACCAAAAAATGTCAATTTGAATATTTTAATCAACAATACAATTTTGACAAAAGTTTGGTAGTTAATGGTTAAGTAATTATATCTTTTTAACAGAAAAAAGTTATTATATCTTTTATTTTGTCAAAAGTAATTATATCTTTATTTAGATCTTTGTAACTATCTTATTTAAAATATTTATATGACATACTGTTAATACATATATCATTAAATTATTACTTTGACGAAAAAAAATGTATCATTAAATTATTACTTTTAGCTTTATCTTTCCGCTCAACTTTTTTTTATAATATAAATATCATATCTAATGAACCATACTTTTTGGCTTTCTGCTAAATTTTCATTATACCAAAGTTCTCAGGTGGTACGACAAAGGCAATATGATTTCTCCAGGTAAATTTACTTCTCTGTAATATATAAATTATATATTATTATTTTATTACAAAACCCATTCATGTATAAATCTCTGTATAACAGATTATTGTCTGTACAACACACACTCTCTCCGAATTACAAATATCGAAACTTTCAGTGAAAGAACTGATTTTTTCTGTCAAATCCGAATCAATTGACGAAATATCCGTCGTCTAAAACTCTTTTCCGTCCCCAGCTTTCCCCAGGTTTCTTCTGTTAAATTTCCGGCAAACTTGACGGAGACCGAAATTGGACGGTACCACTCACTGGCTGTGATTTCGCTGGTTAGCGACATACTTCAATTCCCGATTTACGACCTTGTCAGATTTTGACAAAACTCCGAATTGATTTATTTTCCAAAAACGGAATCCGAATTCTCCGGCTAACCGGGGATGAAGTTCATGGAATTAGGGTGTCGACCTGACACATTCTACACTGTAGAAGCTGTAAGGTAAAGTAGAACCAATCATCTCTCTCAAAAGTTCTGATTTTTTTGGGATAAATTGTGATCTCTCTATAAAATTTCAGGTCTGTGTCTTCTGATTTATTGAATGATCTTATAATTCAAGTCAAATCCACCAAGTATCTTCTTCACAAGGTAAAAAATTTAGTTTTTCTCTCATAAAATTTCGAGTTTTGATTTCTGATTTTTGTTGTCTTTGGCAATGCAATTACAGTTTCCAATGGTATCAAAATGCTTACGTATAAAGAACTTAGTCTCTTCACAATCATTAGAACCTGGAACCTCAACAGAACAGCAAGTGATTCAACTTGTTGATTTTCCTGGCGAAACTGAAGCTTTTGAGGTCTGTGCTAAGTTCTGTTACGGCATTACAATCACTGTCTCTGCTCAAAACGTAGTCGCGGTGCGATGTGCAGCTGAGTATCTTGGGATGACTGAAGAAGCTGAGCTTGGTGAGACTGAGAATCTCGTCGAACGACTTGAACTGTTTTTGACTTCTTGTGTCTTCAAGAGTTATAGAGACTCTTTTGTTACACTTCAGACCACAAAGATGTTAGCTATATGGTCTGAGGAGCTTGGGATCACGAATAGATGCATTCAGGCTATTGCAAATTGTGTAGCTTTATCTCCTGGTGAGGATTTTTCGACTCAGTTGGAGACCGGTTTGTTGAGAAACCGGTCAAGGAGAAGAAGAGATGAAAGCTTGTGTAATGGTGGAGGAAATAAAGCAGAGAATTCGCGGTGGTGGGGAGAAGATTTAGCTGATTTGGGGTTAGATCTTTACAGGAGAACAATGGTGGCAATAGAATCATCAAACAGGAAAATATGTCCTCGTTTAATCGGAAATGCACTTAGGATCTATGCATCTAAATGGCTACAGAGTATTGGAGAAAGCTCTGCAGATTCAAATCTGATTTTGGAATCAGTTATTTCTCTTTTACCGGCGGAAACATCTGCTGTTCCTTGCAGTTTCTTGCTTCGGTTACTGAAACTGGCCAATGTAATGAATGTTTCTCCTTCTTCGAAAATGGACCTCGCAATCAAAGCTGGGAACCAACTAGATAAGGCAACTGTTATTGAGCTGTTGATACCCTTATCAGATAAGTCAGGTATGTTATATGATGTGGATGTTGTGATAATAATGGTAAAGCAGTTTCTGTCTCAGATTAGTCCTGAGAGAAGGCCAACAAGAACAAGAACTGAACATAGGAGGTCTCGTTCCGAAGAAAACATCAATCTGGATGAGATACAAGAGATTAGAAGATCTCTGTCTACTTCTTCTTCTCCTCCATTGTTAAGTAAAGTAGCCAAGCTTGTTGATTCGTATCTTCAAGAGATTGCTAAAGATGTGAACTTAACTGTCTCGAAATTTGTCGAATTGGTTGAATCGATACCGGATTTTTCAAGGATCTGTCACGACGATTTATACAAAGCAGTTGATATCTATCTTCAGGTAAACCGAAAACAATAAGTTGTTGAAATTGCTGCTCAGGTTCTCTCTGTATCCATCATCACAGTCTCTCTGTATTGCAGGTTCATCAGAAGATTGAAAAGTGTGAGAGAAAGAGGTTATGCAGAATCTTAGACTGCAAGAAACTATCTTTAGAGACATGTAAGAAGGCTGCACAGAACGAGCTACTTCCATTGAGAGTAATCGTACAAATCCTCTTTGTGGAGCAAGCACGAGTCGCAATAGCTACAGAAGCAAACAATATTACCTCAAACAGAACAGCAATTTTGAGAAGAAGCTTTACAACAAGAAGAGACAAAAGAGTGGAAGAAGAAGAAGCAGATGAAATTAAGCCAAACAGAGGATTTCAGAGCACTCCTTCGAGAATTATGGCGTTTTGTTCGATCCCAAGATATCCTAAGAAGATGTTCTGCAAATTGTTGTCGATGAGTAGAAGTTTAACCCAACGGATTTAATAAGTATTGGTGGTGTGATTCTTTTTCTATTGCTTTCTTGTTACTCAAGTCAAGTGTTCGTCTCTGTGAAGCTTATTTGGTTCTGAAAAATTCATTTGTTACTTGAAATTTGTATAATTCAACTATAAAGAATATATATATATTTGATACATTCAATGTCACAAGTAAGTCTTGCTCCAAATTTTGGTTCAGATATTAAAAATTTAGATTAAACGAAAATATAAGACGAATCAGAGTTGGTGATACAAGTGCAAGTCTTGAGACTTGTTATCTTTAGCAGCAACAGAAACTCCAATGGTCTGAGTAACTCCAGAGACAAGATTAGTAATAATGGAAGTTCCCCAATAGACCCAACTTGTATCTCCATGTCTCTCAGCTTCAATACCAATCCTCTGTTCCTCCTCTGTCATAATCTGATTCCACCTCTTCCTCATAAACTCTCTAACTGCTTCAGCTCCTTGTTTAGCCACTTCTGGAGACGGTATCTCGAGTGGATTCTGATCTAAGTTCAGTTTCTCCAGCTTCCTCAGTCTGTAAAACGAGTCCGTTATTGTTTGGATTTGGTTGTTGCTTAGATCAAGCTCTTTCAAGTTAGTTAAATCAGTGATTGAATCTGGAACACTCATCAAGTTGTTGAAATTGCTGCTCAGGTTTAGAACCTCAAGTTTCGTTAATCTCCCGATGGAACTTGGAATCTCGTGGATCTCATTCATGTGTGCGTCAAGATACTTTAGAGAACGCATTTCGATTATCGAACCTGGAAGGTAACGGAGTTTGTTCAGCTGGATTGATAATTTTTCAAGGTTTTGTAATCCGTATCCAATGTTTGTAGGTAGTGAAGTCAAGTTGTTGTAGCTCGCATCTAACTCAACCAGTGACCTAATTTGGAAAAATCATTGAAACCTCAGGATGAAAGTTAAAACAATATTACTAATCACATTTACAGGAAAAGAGAAGAGCCAAACCTGCAATGGCCAATGCTCTCAGGGATTATGGTTAGATTGTTCCCAGACACATTAAGGATCCTTAGGTTAAGTAACATTCCTATTGAGTCAGGAAGAGATTCCAGAGAATTAGAAGATACATCGAGCTCTTCGAGCTTCCTGAGTTTGGAGATTGCATCTGGTACACACTGTAAATTGTTTCCAAACACAGTTTCAGACATTGCAAGGCCAAAAGTAAGTTTCTTGTTGTCCAAGGTTCTGCAGATTGAGACATTTCAGGAAGCAAATATAGTTTCTTGCGCTCTAAGATTCTACATTAACAGTTTTAGACATTGCAGGAAGTATTGATCAAATCTATCAGTGTATTTCTCTATATCATCCATGTGATTTTCGAAAAGCTATAATCGAGATTCAATGTATATATATGATCGAACAATCAAGTTAGTTACCATTAAGTCATTGCGAGAGAGATTCAACGAAACTAGGCCAATGATTTTGCCAAAAGCTTCAGGGATTCGCTTAAGTTCTTGGCAGGAGAGATCAATTCTCTCAAGGGCTCTTCCGGATTCCACAGCCTTAAGAACTGAAACAACCTCCTCATTGTCTTCTTCATTGCTTTTAATCAAGGACTCAACAGCGGTTGCATAAACCCTAGAAAGTTCATCATCCAAATCCTTCAGTTGCTTCTCATAGCTATCATGCACTTCATCCAACCGCACAACTCCAGCATATATCTCCGACTCCTTGGCAGCTTTCTCCGGCGAGAGAGACTCCATAATCTGAGCGATCTTGGAGCGAGCAGAAGAAACAGCTAAAGGATCAGGTCGAGATCCAAGAGAGTTAAAGACAAAAAGCGTCTGAGTAATGGTTTTAGGAATGGATTGAGTCAACGAAGACATGATTGTTGGATCGGAGAGAAGAGGAAAAGAAGGAAGGAGAGTTTGTTGAGCCGCCATAGACGGTGGGGCGTGGAGATTGGAGTCAACATGGTGAAGAACATAAGAGAGTAAAGAGAATTGGTCGAGATCTTGAGCCATGGATTATTGTGATTGTTAGGTAAACCTAATGGAAAGATTAAAGAGAGGTTTTAGTAAGGGAATTAAGAAGTCAATAAGGTTAAAGAAGTCAGAAATGTTAAAGTTGATGTTGCCATGTTTGTGATCAGAAGTCAAAACTGTCCCTAAGTGGACCGAAGAACTTAATAAGATTCTTTGATGACAAAGTCAAGCAGCCATCTTTTTAGAATAATGGAATCACGATCAATTTGGTATACTTTAAGTTTGGTTCTGATTCAGTTTTACTTTGTATTGTCAAGGCCGATCAAAGTTTATTCACTAGTATATACAACAAAAAGAGTTTACTTTTCAGGGAATTTTCAATACAAAAGAAATAGTTGAGACCGAAATTGTTTTTGGTCGAGTTGCTAAATGTTACATATAATTTTGTTTTTGAGTTCAGTTTTAAAATTATGTGTTTATCTTACATAATATTATGAAGAATTTGAGAGAGAAATTTTTTGGCTATGAATCGAACTTATTGACAAAAAAATCAGTTAAAAAATGTAAACGATTTCCAACTGATAGAAACTTTTGATTGGAAATTCATCACAAATTTTCTAAGGACATGATTTATTGTTTGAACATTGACCGTTTGAACATTTCATCTAAGGACATGATTTATTGTTCGATCATTTGTTGATGGGAACAAAAATCTTGAAACCGTATCCGAATCACTTTTTATTTGAACTAATGACATATTTGTAACATTTTATTCTAAGAAAAGAATATACAATTAAAATGTTTCTACAAAGCAAGTTGATTTTCTCCAGTGAGTAAATTCATAATCATTTTGGTTGTTTTTCTTTTGGTAAAGTTCTAACTAATATTTCAATTGTAAACACATATCCTTAAATCATTCTTGGAGTATTATTACTTAAATAGTTATATTTATATCTACAGTCTTTTCTATCAGAGTTTGGCTCCAAAAAATCATAACTTATAACCCGAACTTTCCTAATTACTTGGAGATATATAAAACTTGAGATGGCTCTGACTTCATTCTTAGGCCATTAATCACAAGCAATTCAATGGTACGAAGAGCTTAGACAGCCTAAATACCTAATTTCGTGTTACATAACCTAATTTATCTCTACTGACATATAGTCCCTATAAATGTAATCTCAAATACGTCGACCACCTAATTTATTCTGCCTAAAAATATCTAGAAACTTTCAAAACTCACGTCCCTGTTTAGTTATTACATCAACAGATTTGGTTTCTCCATAGACGAAGACCTCAAATTTGTTTTTTGGATATAAATCGTACTTGGTGTCTTCTTTTCCCCCACCCAACTAAATCATTTTCTGTATCTTAAAAACTAAGTTATTATATGCACTTCTCTTCACCAGCTGTATTTTGGGACCCAATTTTTAATATAAATCGAATCTTATCATCATCACTATCACCTCTTCTTCTTTAATTCCCAACATTCTTAATCTTTTTTTCTCTTCTTATTTTTTTGTCTTTCTCTCAAATTTGTTCAAGCTTATCCCAATTCGAATTTCGCCTACCAAATAAAAAAAATAAACCATCATAATAGATCAGAGAAATGTAAACGTCAGTTTATTTTAGTGTTTTATGAAAAATCCAAAAAAAAAAAAAAAAAAACTGGATCACATACCATAAAAAATTTATAAACGAGAAAATCGATCACGCCTTGGCTCTGAATTTATATTAATGGAGTAAATTACCTGAAAATGAAAAAGGATTTTTATGTATAATGTTAGTTCAACATTCACTGAATATAAAACTTAAAACCAAAAAAATAAAAGGAGCTTAAACCACAAAGAAAAAAAACAAGTATAAACCGGTTTGGCCAAAAAGAAACAAGCATAAACCGGAAATAGACGGCGATGATAACGCAGCCAAACGGTAACGGAGAAAGCAAAAACAGAATGTTGTAAAAAAGGAGTGGATAAGGTAGGGAAGACACGTGGCCGAACGTTTACGACTTACGTGACTTAATGGTAACGGGAAAAATGCAACGGCAATGAACGGAGAGTGACGATAAGATAACGGAAAAGAAAAAAAGAAAAAAGGAATTAATCTAACTCACTAATTCACCCACAAAAAAAGAAAGAGAAAGTTTTTGGAGGAATTCATTAATGGCGACGATCATCATCGTAACTGAGAGGAAGATCACGTACACCTTCTATAATTATATCTCGCTCTTTTACATTCTAATAAAAAAACGAAGATACGTTTCAACTTTCTTTTTTAATTGTATATTCGTTTCTTCACAATTTTCTTCATGGTGTTATTGCCAGTAGTTGCCGTTGTGGACAAGGTAGATATTTCTCGAATTACGGTAGACATAACAACTGTAACAAGGATTCTTCGCCGTCAATCTCGGTGGTGACGGAGGAAGCGGTGGTTTCGACTGTGACGGAGATCTAGGACTTGATGAAGTAGAGGAAGTTGTAGAAGATAATGATGTGGTGGTGGATGATGGTAAAGCTAACGGAGGAGGTGATATTGTTGATTTACTAGATCCGGCGGATTTCGGTGGATTTAAGAAGACTCTGATCTTCATCTGCGACTGAGAAGATGAAGAAACAAGATCATACTCTTCAATTAGATTCATCAGATCTTCATCGGAAGTAATTGAAACAAGCGCGTCGAGATCTTCCGTTGGAAGCTGAGATCGGATAGTTACGGTAGTATATCCGCCGCACATCTCCGCCATCTTCGACGCTAAGTCTGTTAACACGCACGACACGCGCGGCCTTAATTTTCGCTCTCTCATTCGATTTTTTTTTTGAATTTCAAAATCAAAATCAAAGAGCGATCGAGCAAAAGAGAGAGATAGAGAGGGCGAACTAACCGGAAAACGAAATTGAGCGAGGAACGGCGAGGACGCGAGTGTGACCGCCGTTGTAACGAAGCTTTCCATCGGGATAACGAGGTAGAATTTTCCCGCCATAGCTACAGAGAAATTTGATTGTAGAGTTCATCGGAGAAACAACCATAACTGAAAGAGAAGAGAGAATATTCGAAAAAAAGAGGAAGAAGAGTGAAAGATAGTTTGTTGTTGGTTTGTCTGTGCAAGCCAAGTAAAGAGTTGAGTTAATAGCGTATTTATAGGGCTTTATTGAATGTGAAAAAATTAGGGTGAATGAGGGTAGAATCGTCATTTAGTGGACCCATTAGGTTACGTAAGCAATAATCTTCTTTCATTTTTCCTTTTCTATAATGGAAAAGAAAAACTCAAAAAAGAGAATAAGACGTTTAACTTTCTGTATGGAGTTTTAAATTCTATGAATGAATACTATAAATTAGCATTTTTTTTATCCAAGTGCATTTGAATAGAATAAGTATTTGTATTTAATTTCTTAAAATTTATGAATTTCCTTTATTATTTGGTCTTTATAATTGCTAAAATTAATTGGTTTGTGTTATAAATCTTATACTTAATTTAATTTTAACAAAACATTTTGCATTCAAATTCACTTAATACAAAATAGTAAGATATCCTTCATTAAGGATAAAAAATCTAGTTTAGTATATATGAGGTTTGAACTTCTACACTCATTGTTAATTAGTTTGGAGTTGAAAACTCAAATTTTTATATAGTATCAGAGTCAGTTTACGTGCACAAATACAAACGATTCATACTCAATCGATACAAACATTCAGTTATAATATCTCCAAAATTATGAGTTTATTGGATTAATACCCACTCATATTTCAAAAAGCCTGTAAAATATACCACAATAGTACTGGTGAAGAATTTAGTCTAGTATACATAGAATTTGAGTCTTTCCATTTATTATCAACTAATTTCAAATTGGAAACCAAATTCTTACATATAGATTGTCAAATCCTTTCTAACAAAGGACTAAAGAGAATAATACACACTCTTTTGCGCATTCTGATGATCAACTTTCTCTAGCCTACCTTGCAACGAAGAGCACTGCACACTATTACCAAACACATATCACTTTTGTTATTTTTTGGTTTCCTAATAGCTGTTATATATATTCTTAATACGACAATTTTATCCATTTTATTTGTTGTGATAACTTCGATTAGAACAATTAATTCAAAATTAAGTTTCATGTGGTTAAGTTAAATGTCACTTCTAGTCCTAAATCTTCTAGTTGAAGGTAGTTCTAGTTTCAACTAGTGGAATATTGTTCCAAACTATTGTGAACAAATTTGACAAAGATTGACAATATATAAAGAGAACTCTAATAATATTGTTTAAAAACAAAATGAATAGAGAAAAAGAGAACTATTAGGAACCACATCACGTGGGCCACGCATGGAGATGGTCCATAAGAGTTGCATGGCCGTAATGCAAAAACCCATTCAACCATATTCTCATCATCTACAAATAGTGTGCCATACACAAATTACATAATTTCTATAGCCATAAAACAGTTTAAATACGAAAATATAGTTTAAACTATTGTTTAACTTATGTATAGAAATTGAAAAATAATCCAACTAGATATAAAGATAATGCTCATGTATGCTAATCTTCAAGTGGATATAAAAATAACACTAAAGATGAATAGCAAAAAGAAAAGTGATATACATAAAACTATAAAAGTGAACAAACAAAATTCAAGGTTACATCAACGTTATCCAACGATGTCATGTATACACAGACGCATCATATTATTATGAATATATAATAAAACTCGAATATTCTGTTGGAAATATTATTTTTTCCCTATATACATACTTATATATATATATATATGAAAATTAGAAATGATAATGATTATCTTTTGTAATAGTGTGTATCGGTATCGCCCGATCTCTATGTCCAATTATTTTAATTGGCCCTACTCTTTATAAATATAAATATATAACAATATCTTTAATTAGTTTTAAAATATGAATTTTATAAATTTTTAGATTAGCAATTATTTTTGTTGTTTGAAAAGCAAAAATCTTTCTAAGAAATTGAAATTAAACTAATTATATTTTAGAATAAAAACCAAATTAAAATATGATTTAAATCTCTTACAAATAATTTTATTTTTCAAAACAACGTGTGACCGTGTACTATGAATTATTATCAGATTAATGTGATTAAATGGTGATAAGGATCTTAAATGTCACTTGATCCGGTTCCTTTGATAATAAATTTTAACAAAATATAGTTGAGGAGTATTATATATAATTCTCTGAATCATACAACATTTTGATTCTAAGTAAGTATTTTTAATCAAATAGTAATATATTTATGTTTAAATTCTAGACATTTACATAAAACAAACTTTAGATATAAATAGAGTTTTATCTATTCAAATGAAGTAAATACAGTTTGATTATTATGTTGTAGATCGACAAATAATTTTTCTCCCACGCCATATTTAATCTTTGAATTTGAATACATGCTTGAAACTTCATAATTTTATAAAATGATAAATATACCACGTAACAAATGTCATGTTTATGAAATTCTTAGGAATGAAAAGTTTTTTACGAGGCGGTATTCAACGACTTCACCAATAATATTTTCTAAATTATTATTCTTAAACATATTAGTTTTGTAAATTTTTTATTTTAATATCAAACTTGAAGAATATATGTGTGTGTGATTTTAATAATTTAAAATTTAGACTAATATATGTGGACTGAATTTTCGTCTAGTTAGAGACAATTAAGTCATTCTAATACGTGGAAATTTCCGACTCGAGCGAAGTTTTGTCCCGAAAACATTCGACTCGTGTTTAGAATTAACCTTAAGAACCACGAAACTACTAGATAAACCTTAAATCTTGTTGCACGAATTTCATTAGTCGCATGCATCTCGTACATTGCGTCCAAATTTTTTAGGAAGGATCTTTCTTTAAGGATCATTATGAAAATGTTATCATCAATTGGACCTTATATTTAGATTTATGTTATCTCATAATTGTTATTTACGAATCATTTTTTTAATCCTATATTATGACACGCACTCTTTTAAAATTCTGAATACATTGTAGTTTAATGAATAATCATTTTTGTTGGAAAACATAAATGTTAAGAGCTTTTGAATCGCTATTTCTCGATCGCTTGTTACCAAAAGTGGTCGAAGGTAGTCTTCAATTTCTACCGGAATTTGACTATGATTCAAAGTTATAAAAAAAATTTCTGTGAAATAATAATTTTCAGGCTCGACAGTATGATATGTTGTTCATGATCTATAGTTATATGACTTATTCATTGTCTAGTGTCATTTTTATTTTGTTAAATTTGGAAAAAATAATAAATCAGAAAATTATATAATCTGCAAAGTAATAGGAGAGAATAGAGAAGAAGACAAAGAGACACGTATGGCCTATTGAAGAGGATAAGCCCATCTCATCATAAATCTTTTGGACCTATTTAGAAACATTACATATAATTTAATCGTGATTCATTTGAACCATATCTTTAGATCTTATTTTGTAAACTCTTTTCATCCAAGAAAAAAGTCGTCTTAGTTTATATTTAGTTGGAAAAGAATAAAATCTTTTTTGATTAATTTAGTTCCAATGGATCAATATATCTATTGATCGTAATACGAATTCTTTTAATCCGGGAAGTCTAGACGAAAGCTTAACTAATCTCCAAAAACTTGGAACAGAATTATCGTGATTATGAGTTTCTTAACAAGGTCATAACCAAATAGGCATTGGTTTAGTCTATATTTAGCGTCGAACTTAGGACTGACATGTTTACGCTTTGTTTTTTTAGTTTTATTAGTAATTGGATAGATAAAATCTAATCCGTATTCCAAATTTTAATTTTCAATTTTTTTTTGATCTTTCACTTATAATTAGTGGAAAATATTAAATTCTTTATACTAAAACTATCAGCTGAATAGTTCAACGAGTTTGTCTTCATTCTCTTTCTTTTTATCAGTTGATCTACAATATTTTGTTTCCACATTATATTTCTATATTCTAGTTTTATATTTTATTGGTTTTGCATATTGACCTAGTTAAGGAACCGTATTCTACTTTATTTATTTTTCAACTATACGTACAAAACATCGTGATTTATAAGCATTCCATGCATAGTCATAGAAGTATTGGTGGATTGGGAATGAGAAGTGTGGGGACAAAAGGGGAGTAGGATAACGAGAGAGTGAGGCCTTGAATTGAGCAACTTGGATCGACTTTGCAAATACAAGGCAAGTGTCCATTTGGCTTCGCACTATTGACACGTGTATCCACCGAAGCAATTCTATATTTTTAGTTATTTTGGTTGGTCTATACGATTTTGCCATATGAAATTCATACTTCTTTTGTATTAAGGTTATGTGTGTGGGAATCTTTGCTTCATTTTTAGATATATGGTGTAATATATTAATAATTTGTTGCTTTGTCTGTGAAAAATACAGTTGAAAAACAATTCATGTAGGCTGATCACAAGAATTGTACAATATGACTCTTAGAATATTATTGAATCATTCAACCGACAAATAAATGTTTACAAATTTCAGTTTTGATGGACCTGTGACTTGTTTAGTAGTAATCACACTAGTGCATACTGTTTCAAAAATATATATCTATACATATAAATACTAACTAAAATTTAGTTTCTATTTAGTTATTTTCGATTCTATGTCAAATATTGTCGAACTAAACCAAAACTCAAAAAGCATCAAAAAACTGGAACCATATGGTTATTTGCCATAAATCAAATTAAACCAATTTTTTGTTTTTGGTTTCATTCTAGATTTTTTTTGTTTTGGTTTTTATGCTTAGAAATGAGAAGTTAGAACTAATAGGGAGCATAAGAAAAAAACAAATATGAAACTAAAAGAAATTTAATCTAAGGTTTATTGACGACTACATTTGATATAATAGAATTATATTTATGTTAATTCAAAATACATTATATTAAAAATTAGCGGATGTTTGAAAAAAACCAGATATTATTCTAACGAACACAAACGATAATGTACATCGGTTGCGGTTAGAAGCTTGCAAGTAGATTGGACGTAATAAATGTTGGATTCCACCGAAGATAGCATTATGACCTGATGTATCAAATCATGCCAAAACTACAATAAATGAAGGAAACATTTAATGGTTCCACTTTGACCCTTTCATTGTGAATAAAGATATTTAAATCCGTTTTCAATTTGATTCCGGTTCAATTTTGACTGGTTAATCCAGATTGAACATGAGTCATGCGAGAATTGAGTCCAATACTTAACAAATTTGAAAACTCAATGGGCTTTATTTATGTAGAACAAGCTTCACTTCAAAGTTCAATGAAGGCATGAATTGCGTAAGATTGGCCCATCAATACATAGGAACGTTCTACTTGTATACTTCCTAGACCATTTCCCATTTTGAACTGGGTCAGGCTTTGTTAATAAGATAAATTGTTAGAATGGCTCTTAGGAAAATCCACTTAACCAAAATATATGGACTTACAAAATTTTCAACTACTCTTTAGCCCACCCAAATGGGCATATGTATATAGTATTACAAACTTTACAAATACAATGAACTAAAAACATATTTCTGTATATAGTGAACAAATACATTCTTAGCATGCCAAATAACATCATTCTTAAACCATTGACATGTTTGATTTTATGTCCCCATGAACCTTTTCTTCCAAGGAGTTTATTGAACTTGATTGTCGACTCGATAAAGTATAAATTCTGTTCTCCGAAACTCAGAATAGCATATATTTACTCTCAGTTAAATGGTCACATATTTTTACATAGCATAATCAACGTTCAATACTTGCAAGTGGAATCTGCTACTATTCGCTAACAATGGTGGAAGAGCCAGAAGAATTGCAAACTTTCTTATTTTATTTGGAAGATTTGAAGATTTAGGAGTTGTTTAGAGTTTTTTATTGTTTCAATATATCTTAAGTCTAAAGTGTTAGAGAGGTAGTTCGAGATTATTTTTTTGTACCCTCTTTACTCTTGATACTCTATAAGGACATTGGTGGGTCGATGCCCATACTAATTTTTTTTTTGATTAATATATTTTTTTATGTTTTTCAATTTATGAAAAGAAAATTTATATTAGAATATGAAGATGTATACTAAATATAGTTCTAGATCTATCATTGACTACAAAATTAGTGAAACATAAGTTTTGGTTCACAAAAAAAAATCTAACCTAGTTTCTTATTATATAAAATTCTGAGTAAATTACTAATTAAACTCACAAATGTATTCATTTTCTATATATGATAACGAGAATCGTTAGTAATATTTATATATTTTCAAACACAATTCATTGTTACTGTAGCTAGCATATGGAAGCATGATATAAACAATTCAAGATGATTTTGATAGGAACCATATGAGGTCCTTAATCCAGACAAGACAACTTGAGTTTCTAACCTCAAAATTAATACTTTTGGGGCCATATATATCATTGTCGGATGCTTTCATTGGCTTAGCTACTTAGAAATATCTTGTGCTATAAGTGGAGATTTCAAGCCTCCTTTGTTTGGGGTCGGCTCTGCATGTTGAACACTAAATAATCATAAGTACAATAACAAGTGTTACTATTAGTTATCATTACTGAATTTTTTTTTTAAATGGCAGATTGAATATAATTTTGAGGTTTTTTATTGGAGATAAATATTTAGTTTTTTTTTTAATACAGTAGTTTACTATTAACAGGTTCTCATAAAAACACCACACATATATATATAGATATATAAGTGGTCATTTATAAATTGTCACATTAAGATGTAGGGCCTGACTTCCTAAGAAATTAAATGTAGAAAATGATGATAAATGATTTATGATTATTGGGTAGAGAAGAAAGAGAGACGTGGACGTTGGTCGGAGAAAGAAGGGGTGACGTGAATGTACCGACCAAACTTAAATATGTGATCTCTATGGATTACAATTTGGCACTGTTACTTGCTCCAAACCGACCAAACCATGCCCACTTTTCAATTTTCTGACAAAAGGAAGAAGAGAATACAAAATATGACTCTTAAGGCCAGAGCTTTCTGGTAGAGTGGTAAGCAAATGACATTGGAGCGCCAACACAATTCAAGTTTGATAATCTGTTGCGCGAATCAAAAACTCGTTGTCTTAATAGATATAAATTTTTGCTTCAACCCATTTATATATCTAAAAGAAGATCTCTATCTGTAATTTGTACATCCTCTAAAAATTAGTCTGGATCCTCTATAGATTTGGGATTCACCCTGAATTATACGAAAAAGGAGAGCATAATATAAAATGTTTGAGAAGTAATAACTAGTTTGATTTTTGAAACTATATAGCAGATAAGATTACAAAATATTTAGTTTAAATTTTAGTGTCTACAAAACATGGTAGGTCCAATTGAACATACACGAGTTCGCTATAATATTTTTCTTTTATTGTCTAAATCAAAATGTGAGTAATAAGACAAAACAAATATGGCTGGTATGCACTCAGAATTCATTCATGTACTTGTTATTTCAGTATAGTTCTCAGTCAATTAATTCTAGTCTTTGGACAAACAGTATCAATGAAAATTCGTACTATTATGCATGTTCCATAGCCATTATCTTCTACCTCAAACCATATTTTATTGAACTTGCTTTTGCCATTATATGAAACCAAATAGTGTTTTAACTTATTACTTTTTTCTTTCTTTTTACAATGTAAAACATCGTAAGTAAACCAAACCTAAAGAATTTGAATTTATAATTGACTTCAAGGTTTTTTTAGATGTTAGGTTTACAAAAAAAACACATTTCTAGAAAGTTATGGAATCAATCTTCTTTCTATTGTTATCGTCAATGAGAAGATATATGGATTACATTTCTTGTGTCAGTGTGTGTCATGTGTGTGAGAGAGTATGGATATTATATTTATATGGAAAGAATCAAAAAGGAAGGTAGGATAAATTCAGTAATGGTGCGGTGTACGAATGGTCCAAAACTTTGCACATGCTAATTGCATCATATATATGAAATGCATCTGCATGCGTATTGTTGCTCATCGTTTGGTAAACCTATATCTTCCTAACTTTTTACATTTATACTAATATCAAACTCAAAAAAACATATTAGAAGAAGCCTATACATACGTGATTTAGTGATAGTGTTGGAATTTTTAGTAAGGTTGTAATATGTTATCCCAAATTTAAATGCACCTAAAAACAAAATTATAATTGTGTGTGGTATTAAAAGTATTCATATAGTTCATCTTGGTCATGAAATTAGTTAGATCTCAAGATTTGTTGACATGTGAATCAGATGAACTGCTCGAGAGAAAAGTTCTTGACTGATTAAAATTTTTTAATACTCATAACATTTATAATATTTTTGTTGAACCGGATTATCGAAATTATTATAAAACAGTAATATATATGGTGAATCAGTGAACTATTGCCTATGTGCGTTTCGTGTTTGAAATCCAAAACTTTTACCGTAAATTGACAATATAATAAACACATACGCTGCTAAATTTATGATTTTAAACCGTTCGATAATTTGTGCGATTTTAATTTGATTTTGTGAGTCGTATTTTGTTCGTCCAATCATTTGGTTTCTCGAGAATGATTGATAAATTTGGATGTAGTATTTTTTTGCAAAAGATATTTTAGCACTCACATAGTAGTAAGCAATGGTAACATGTGCGAAATGACAAAAGTTCCTAAATTTTTGTGTGTTTTAAGAGATGACTCCTGGGGTAAGGTAGAGAGGTAGATAGTTCATCTTTTGTCCACTCGTTTGCCAAACTTCAATATCCATTCACCCGACTACCTAGATTTAGCGAATCTATTCTCATTCATCTTTTTTTTTTGTCATCTTTGTTTTATTAAAAAAATTCCAAATTGGGTCATTTATAACAAAAATTATATTTATGGTAACGGGCCACACAG
The DNA here is from genome assembly GCA_963920545.1 of Lepidium didymum. NCBI lineage: Eukaryota > Viridiplantae > Streptophyta > Magnoliopsida > Brassicales > Brassicaceae > Lepidium > Lepidium didymum. Next base: position 1,650,165 of record OY986982.1, read on the forward strand.
AATCCCATAAGAAAGATCTAGAGATTAGTATCGAAATTTGAAAGAGACTTTAAAAACAAAAGAACAGAGAAAGCTAAACTTAGAAAACAAGTGAGAAACGAATCAAAACGATAAACAAGAAGATGTAGGAAAAACCAGTGAAAGCCAACTTTAATTACAAACCTAAACAAATATATAAAAAGTAAACAAAGAACACATAAAACAGAGAAACAAAATAAAACCGACAAAAATTTGGTAAGGAACCAGCAACACCTAAGTTCCGGAGGTTAACTAGCCAAACTGGATGAGTTATCTTCAAGCGACAATTAAACCTCTCCTACTCTCTCTAAAAAAATTAATAGTCGGAGAAGAGAGAGTTGTGATCGAAATTAATGACCGAAGAAGAGAGAAATATCCTCTCTCCAAAGGAGAGAAAGTGTTACCCTACATTTTTGCCATTCATTCATCTATTTCTGTTCACGTTTTGGAAGCAAACAATATTAACCCTAAATGACCAAAATGTCCACACATATCCGCCGAAATGTTGGAAGAAAGAATCAGAAAGAAGAAATATAATTATTGTGCGATTGAATGACATGCAGCGACCAAACCATGTAGTTGAAAACCATTTTTCTTTAATCCAAGATAATATGAATGAACCCAAATAAATGTTGTGGATATAAAATCTAATTGCGTACTTACATATCATATTAAATATTTACATCTAAAACATATATCTCTAACATTGTATTAGTAAAATCTTGTATTATTTAAATAAGTATAAAATTTCGCATTATTTAAACAAGTAAAAAAACAGTTAATACATATTGTTGTTTCTTCTGTTAACGTCAATTTGACAGATTTAAAACTATTGAATTTATTAACTTTAAGTCTTACTATTATTTTTCAGATATCAATCGCAATCATAATTCATAATTATGTTTTACAGTAAAAGCTTTCTCGATATATTGTAGCTACATACGAATTAAGTGCAATTATTCCCATACAAAAACTAGAGAACTTTTTGCCCATTTTACAAAATTTTAAAAAAACAATGAAATATATTATTACTACAATTATTTGAAACATTGGATTTTAAAGTATTTTACAAAGATTCTCTAGTTCAAAATATTAAGATTTAAATTCTCTAAATTTGTAGCAAAAATTTTCACTCTCTAAAAGTTTATGTTTTAAAAAAATTTGTTAAAATTTTTGAATAAAATCATAACAATTTCCCTAAATCCATCTATAATCATCTAAAAGCCATATAACTTTTAAATCATTAAAAATCATTGGAATTCACTGGTTAATAGACCCTCTTGAGACTTATTTTTACTTCCCTATTATTCCCAATTCTAGTAATTTGTTAACTATGAGGTATGGTTTAGCTGCTGCACAAGAACTTTGTAGGGAAATTAGAATTCCAACAACAAAATCCAAATACACATACACAAAGATTCATCTTAAGAAAATCCAACGGCCATAAACCCATCACGATAAAATAAAATAAAAACAAATCACGAAAGATTTATGAGATTAGAAAAAACATGAAAGTTGTTGTCTTCAGTAATCAGTGGTGGGCAATTGTTCATGGCTTCCGTTGATAAAGACAAACTCATAGATAAGTCCAGCGAGTCCACCACCAACAAGAGGACCAGCCCAGTAAACCCAGTGGTTGGTCCATGTCCAGCTCACGACGGCTGGTCCAAAAGCAACAGCTGGGTTCATTGAAGCTCCACTGAAAGCACCACCGGCTAAGATGTTAGCTCCAACGATGAAACCAATTGCGATTGGTGCGATTGTTCCTAGACTTCCGTTTTTGGGGTCAACGGCTGTAGCGTAGACGGTGTAGACTAGCCCGAAGGTCATAACAATTTCGAAGACGAAAGCGTTTAAGGATCCAACTCCAGCAGAGAGACCGAACGCTGGAACTGCCTGTAAAATAATAGTAAAATAAAAATTTAGGTTTATTTACTTGTTGGAGAAGTTAGGTTAAAACAGAGTATTTTACTTGGATTAACCAATGAAAAAACTCGGTTTAAAAAACGAACTTAATATAGTTTCGAACTAAACCACAAAACAGAAAGAGAAAAAAAACACAATTTTAAATTTTGGAAAGATTACATTCAATCAAAATATTCATCAACTTGTATAAGTTACTAGCTTTCTACAACGAAAAGCTCTAATTTAAATATTAATAACATATTTTAAAGTTAAACTCTAATAATTAATTAGATCGATAAAAAAATTCGATTAATAAAGCAACTTTAAAATTTTTGATAAAAATCAAATAAGTAAAAAAAATTTTATAAACATAATCTAAACACGAAAAATCTCTAAAGTACCAAAAAAATATAATCGAAACGCCACAATTTAACTAACTTTTCTAGAAACAACCATATAGCAACAAATTTTTTCCCATGGTTACTACTAAAACAGGATATCTAATAGACCAATTACAAAAATCTCGTGAATTTTAAATATTATCTTATAAAGTTATACGATTTCCTGAAATCCAATTTTGGTAGAAAAACGGCCCTTTGTGACATTTATGTTATTTGTACTACATTTATGAATAGGTTAGTGACTAATTTCTTAAAACCAAGCATGTAAACCGCTAAAGTAAGTGACGTACCTCGCCACCGGTAGCGAAGCTAAGGAGGAAACAAGCAACAACAGAGCCAAGAAGCTGAGCAATCCAATAGAGAATACCACGAAGGAGAGTGATGTTACCACCGATAAAGGCACCAAAGGTAACGGCAGGATTAACATGACCACCAGAGATGTTAGCACCGACGGCAACAGCAACAAAGAGACCAAAAGCATGAGCTAAAGCCGCAGCTACAAGGCCTGAAGGAGTGGTGGCTCCATTATCAGTAAGCTTGTTGAAAGCAATTCCTGAGCCTGAACCAGCGAAGACGAAGATCAAAGTTGAGATAAACTCAGCTAGAGCCGCTCTAAGTGCGTCGGGGTGAGTGACCTCTTGTTGGACTCCACCAATGGCGATGTTTCTGGTCGGCATGATCAGAGAAAGATGGAATGGATAGAGAGTGATGGGTTTTTGTGAAGTGATTGGTTTGGTTTTCTTTTGTGTTGTTACGTATATATATAGCTAGCCAAGTCTTTTATAGTTATATATAATTTAAAATCTCTATAAATTGTTTTTCCTTTTTATAGGATTTGTGTTTTATAATTTTTTTCTAACAATTGGATCGATAACATCTTATTTATAAATCAAAATCGTGTATATTATGATGTAGAGTTAAGCGAGTTATCTAGATCGAATTCGAGTAAAAACAATAGAAATAAATATTTAATCCTTATAAAAAGAATGATTGACCAAATAAATTAGTTTGGGTTGTAGTATATAAATATAAAACGTTATATTTGTAATTTAACTCGGATTTCAAGCCATTGATATATAAAGTGAAATTTGTTTATTATATTGTCAAAATCAGTTATATAATGTATTTGTAGATGAATATAAGAAAAAATAAACCCTTATTACATGTTTTTTTAATCAACAACTGAACCAATGAAAATTCTGGTTATTAACTCAACTCCAAATCCATAACCATATAACATAAATAAACATTTAACTATTTGGCAAAAAAATCTTCATATGTCATAGTTACATATCTTACAAAATAAATGATTTTTTCCAAAAAATTCGGATACATTGCATTATATAAATTACCATATACAATTGTTTCTTAAATATTTTAATTCTGTTCTTAGAACAAGAAATTCATGCTCCTGTTTAGCGGTAAAATTTGTTCAATCTCAAAACTGAAAATTTTATACTACTAAAAATTATAAATATAATTTTGGGTAAATATCTTATTATTTGCAGCTTTCTTAATCCAAAAAAAATCGAAGAAAGAAAGAAATTGGATTGTTCTTTAATTGCAAGATATTATGGTCGACCCGAACCAAAAAGCCGGTTTGATGCGAACCGCGAAGATTAGGGACAGTTAATTGGAAAAAGAAGTCACATGGGTGGGTCCAAATTGATCACGTGTCGGTCGGTTTAGAGGGAGAGATAAGGTAAGTGAATGTATTACAGCTGGCTTTCTCACTGACCAATCACAAGTGCCAGCCTGTCCTTACCCTCTTCCACTTTTAATACCATTCTTTCCTTCCCATGTTTTTCTTTTCTTTCTTAAATTTTTCTGATCTATTTTTTTCATGTATTTATTTTATAGATTTTGTTCTTAATAGAAAAAATTCCTAAGTTTATATTGATTCCTATAAACCCATGAAAATAACATATTTTCACTATTTCTCATATCCTCTTAATATTATCATTTAAATTGGAGAAAATAATTAATTTTTTACGAAAACTATCATATAACATCAGATATATTCCAAACTAAATTTTGTGTTATATATCTCCAATAATAAAAAAATAATTTAATTATCTTCAAAATAAAAATTCTACACTTATATATTTAATAATTCAATACTTAAAACTCTACTAAATTTAGTTTAATTTGGTTTAATACAAGTTAGAATAGTGGTTAAGTCTTGAACTATATTATTCTGAAGATACATAAGCTCAAAGTTTTTATTCAGGAATATCATCGAGGATAATAGCACAAAATTTTTAGTTTACGATGCATCCGACACTATAAAATAATTGTCGTGCGAAAACAGATTTGCAGTAATATAAGTTGATTTTTCTTTGACATTTTTTCTCTCTTTTTTCCTCTCATTATATTTATATAAGTTTTTAACATATAGTTTGATGATATCATAATTCGTTAGGCTACATTAAAGTTCGATTTGTAATTATAAATGATGTGTTTATATTGGTGCCACTCGTTTATAGTTAACCTAATTAAACTATTGTTTAGAAATTAAAAAACATTATAATTGTGAAGTGTCAAATCCAAATAACTATAATAGATGAAGGCAATAATGTGGACGGGCCTGTGAAGATTGTTTCTCCATTATCTCCGGTCTGACACTATGGCCGGTGAGAATTTGGACCTCTCAAGTTCTCAGACATTATAAATTATTAATAATTATTATACTCTATCGTAATTCGTAAATATATATAGACTTTAAAAAACATTAATATGTGGATCCTAATAGAATGGAACTTGGTTACAACATTTATGTTGTCATAATTCTACATGCTTTTGTTAATTACAAGTCCCCATAAAATATTATTGTTCTGTTGCAACGACTACATCATTGTATCACTTTTTTTTTGGATCAAACCATTTTATCACTTTAATATGGCCGGTTGTTACAAAAAATCAATGAAATAAATACGAGAATAAAAAAGTATAGGGAAACAAAATAATTATTTTAAGTAAGATGGTATTTAGTATATCGACATGTAGTAAGTCCATTAAAAGCAAACATACTTGTATATTCAGAAATCGATTTTTACTGTTTATATTATATATGAACTTATGTAATATGTCAACCAGTTGTAGTCCAATATTGACCAAAAAAAATATTTTACTCCATTTATTTTTTCCGACAATTAAATCAACAAACTTATTTCATGACTCAAATCCATTTTTTAAAACCTAATCAAGTATTAAGTAAGAATTAAACTATTTTTTGAAACCGAATTCTAAAAAGACAACAAAAATAAATTTAATGACTTGACTAAAACCACTTTCCATATTTTACTCCACCTCTTCTTATACAAAATAGTAGATTAGGAACAATTTTTTATAATTAATTTGTTTATCAAAAAACACTAATATGTGTTTAACTACTCTCATTACAAATCATAATAGTTAGACGAATGTCGTATTCAATTTATCATTTCTTTTATTCATAATTTTTAGCCGAGGGCACTCTTAGTAAAGAAACCTTGATTGAGTGATTAAATATAACCTTTTATTTTTATAATTATATCATATAAGACCAAATGAATTCTGACCACTTGGTTACAAAATTGAGAACGAGAATATGCTTTTAGCATATGAAGCTAAGCAAACTTACGCTTTCATAATTAAATAAGCATTACAAAACAAATTAGGTATAATGAGAGCATCTAATCATTTTTATGAACTTTTAATACGTCCATAAACTAATAACCAAAATTAAAAAATAAAACGTCATTGTCGTGTATACGTGCACCACGAGTTAAGTGTATATTTTTGGCTGCTATAAAATTTAGATAGGCCTTAGAAATTAAAGGTTATCTATTATTTTATATAAAAGACACGAGAATTGGTGTAGGAGTGCTCTTGTCTTATGGTCAGATTTTAAAAATCATTTGTTGGGAAGTTCAAATTTTATTATATGGTTTCTTATCAATTATTGATACAAAATTTCAACGAATATATAGTTTACTACATGTTGAGTCTACTTTGTAAGATTTTGATTGATTTTAAAAATGAATTTAATAATGTATAAGTTACTGTTTTGTCAGCAACAAAAGTTACTTTAATTTTTTAAATTTTGTTATGAAATATTTTTTTTGTCAAAAATTGGATCGACAAGATATGATCTATGGTCTAAAATCCACTCCTAAACTCCATTTTTTAAATTACCATAATGTAACGGGTATGAATCGAATTTTGGTCGTAAATCATTAGCTGGATCATCCTAACCATCAGACTAAGAGCATCTCGATATTTTTTTATTTTGTTTTGATATTTTGTTTCATATAGTTTGATGGATGTGTTTTCCAGTGTAATTTGATGGTTTAGAAATCTTGAACTATTATATATTAATATTACCAACAATATCAAATATATTAAAACTATGTTAATAATCTTGTAATCTAATAGTATCTTTGTGAAATAAAATACTTGGAAAACATATTAATTCAAGCATTTTGAGAAGATAATTATACAAAATTTATATTTCTATATTTAACAGTAGTATCTGAATAGAAAGATAAATTCACATAAATTAGAGTTTGATTTTTGCTTGAAATTTAGAATATTGTTTCTTTATTAGTCTGTTTCTAAATTTATTTGCATGATACGGTTGGATCTTTAGAATGATATTAGAGATTATAAATTTTCAAACATATATATATACGAGCGTTATAACTGGTTGTTAATGATATAGTATTTACTATCCTTAAGGTTACATTATTTTGGTGTTCAAAACTATTAAAAGCTGATAACCATTAGGGATTTAAATTGAGATGAATATGTATATACATATAATAGTAATCACCAAATAGATAAGGTTTTATATATCTTATGAATACGTATACGTGGTGGACAAAAACTGAGATAAGAATACTAAGATTGACTTGGTATAGGGATCTACAGTGCAAAGATTATATTACATGGTTATTATGTAACTGTCACGTAACAATTTTGATGGCATGACTAGTCGATATAATTATTCCTTTGTTTTTATATGCATATTAGTAACAAACACTCAATACTATGTCTTAATCATACTGATTAGCATAAATATACAACCTGGATAGAGATTGTTGGACTTTCCGTAAATTGATTTATTTACGTAAATGATTTTTAATTAGTAAATCTTCTTTTTGTCCAACATAAACACAAAACATTTAAATCATTTATTTACTAGAATTGTCAACAAGATCAAAATATTTCAGAAGCTCTGCTTGTATACATGTTAGCATCGTAATACAGATATAATGCAAATTTACGTACAAATTTAATTTGATTGGTTTTAGTTAATTTGCATGCGCATGGTTCCTAGCAAAAAATAAAAAGAAAACAAAAAGTTAATTTTATTGGTTTTAGTAAAAATATATTTTTTAAAATAATACATAATACATAGAATTATACAAAATTTACTGCATAACAATGACATAATTATAATTGAAAAATTATACATGATTGATTTGAGTTCATATTATTTTGTTACTCAGTGATTCTAATCTCTACGAGCCAAATCAATCAAGGATTCTAATTAATTGTTTTTCCAAATTCTGTAAATTATTACCATTTTTATTCTAGATTTATTTTATGATTTATTTTACACAACGATTTCAAACTTGTGAATGTAATTCAATCGAATCAGTTATACATATAGTAACTATATATATTAATTTACATTCAATAATTATTTCTATTTTTTTGTACATAAGATGTTTTAGGAGAAAAATGTCAAAGAAATCCTGAACTTTCGAAAATGGTTGAAACAAATCTCCAACTTTAGTGGAAAATTTTAAATCATTAATTTTTTGTTGATTTGCCATTTTAATCTTGAACTTTTGTTAATCGAGCCAAATTCACCCCGCCGTTAAATCTGAATTAACTCTGTTAACGTTGTTTTATCCTTAATTTCCCCGAAATTGATTTTACTTCTTCTAAATCCACGTCTCTCTCCGATCGATTTTTCCTTCACAATCCATCCTCTCAAATATAATGATTTCTTCTTCTAAAGCAGTCATGTCGAATTAAAAATCAAACTAACTGGAAAGAAAAGAAAAGCATGTGTCGTCTCACGCCAAGCCACTTCAAAATCAAACTCCCATTACTCCTCCTTTTTGCCACTTTCAAACCTTATAATGTTCCGATATATGGAATGATTAAAATATTTATTAATCTATGTATATGTATAAGATTTCAAGTATAATTTTGACTTTTGAGTTTGTAATTTTGAAGCCTTATAACAAAACTACGATATAGTAGTTATGAGAGGGATCGATTTATAAAAAGATGGGAGAGATAGAAGAAGACAAGCTTTTCTTCTTTTTTCCTGACAGTTTGATTTTTAATCCGACATGATTTTTGACAAGAGGATTGATGGTTTTCTTGAGAAGAAGCAAGAAACCAATAATACAAAATCGAAAGAGATTGATTTACAAGAAGAAATCGTTATGTTTGGGAGGGATGAATTCTGAAGACGAAATCGATGGGGAAAAATTAAGGATGTAACGGAGGTTAATTAAAAAACATTAACAGAGTTAATTCAGATTTAACACTTAGTATGCACAATATAGTTTCAAGTAATATAAATTCAACACTTAGTATATATATATGTATTTTTTATTTTTGAATTTTGTCTTTTTAAAAGATTTAAATAAACCCTCAATCTTAATTCAATTTTCGTAGTTCAAAGAATCTAAAAAATTTAATAACGCCACTCTCTTATTAGAGACACATTACATAATGAAAAACACAACTCCATGGATAATTTCATGCATCTCTTAACTTCAAATCCCAAAAATGAACCATCTTAGTTCATTTCATCCTCCAAATCATCTTGGTCCAAGTCTGGACAAGATTCTAATAGATGAGTTAGTTAACTTACCGTTAAGTGTGTTTAACGGATTAATTAGCTTAGTATAAATACTCTGTTTTGTTAATACTTTAGTTTAAACTGAAATAATAAAAGATTCTCTTTTTCTCCTTCTTCTTCTCCGAGCTCAAGTTCGTATCGATTCGTTAATCGTAATATGGTATCAGAGCAAGAAATTACTTTCGTTCTTCTTCTCGTGACGATGGATCGATGAGTACCTCTCGTTCACGCTTGATCGATTTCTTCTATACTTACTTGTTCGAATCCATTTTCGATTTGATCAAAATCTCTCTTGATTTCTTGTTTACTCTTGCTGTTGTTCGAATTTCTTCCTTCGAGGATCGATAATGGCGATTCCTTCTGGTGCTTGGCCTACGATGAGTTCGCAACCTCCACAATGACATCAAACGACCGATTTGTATGAAAATCCATACTATCTCCATAGCAATGACCACGCTGGATTGATTCTTGTCTCTGATCGCCTTACTGGAGGAGCCAATTTCCATTCTTGGCGAAGGTCAGTAAGATTAGCTTTGAATGTGAGAAACAAATTAGGATTTGTTAATGGTTTGATTCGAAAACCCCCTGATGATGATGTTAATACCGGATCTTGGTCTCGCTGTAATGATATGGTAGCGACTTGGTTGTTGAATTCGGTTTCCAAGAATATCAGTGCTAGTCTTCTTTATATATCCACAGCTGAGGATATCTAGAATAGTTTGATGAATCGGTTTAAGCAAGATGATCTTGCAAGAATTTTTGAGATAGAACAGAAGCTTTGTTCTATAGTTCAGGGCTCTCGTGATTCGAAAACCCCCAGATGATGATGTTAATGCCGGATCTTGGTCTCGCTGTAATGATATGGTAGCGACTTGGTTGTTGAATTTGGTTTCCAAGAATATCAGTGCTAGTCTTCTTTATATATCCACAGCTGAGGATATCTGGAATAGTTTGATGAATCGGTTTAAGCAAGATGATCTTGCAAGAATTTTTGAGATAGAACAGAAGCTTTGTTCTATAGTTCAGGGCTCTCGTGATTCGAAAACCCCCTGATGATGATGTTAATGCCAGATCTTGGTCTCGCTGTAATGATATGGTAGCGACTTGGTTGTTGAATTCGGTTTCCAAGAATATCAGTGCCAGTCTTCTTTATATATCCACAGCTGAGGATATCTGGAATAGTTTGATGAATCGGTTTAAGCAAGATGATCTTGCAAGAATTTTTGAGATAGAACAGAAGCTTTGTTCTATAGTTCAGGGCTCTCGTGATTCGAAAACCCCCTGATGATGATATTAATGCCAGATCTTGGTCTCGCTGTAATGATATGGTAGCGACTTGGTTGTTGAATTCGGTTTCCAAGAATATCAGTGCTAGTCTTCTTTATATATCCACAGCTGAGGATATCTGGAATAGTTTGATGAATCGGTTTAAGCAAGATGATCTTGCAAGAATTTTTGAGATAGAACAGAAGCTTTGTTCTATAGTTCAGGGCTCTCGTGATTCGAAAACCCCCTGATGATGATGTTAATGCCGGATCTTGGTCTTGCTGTAATGATATGGTAGCGACTTGGTTGTTGAATTCGGTTTCCAAGAATATCAGTGCTAGTCTTCTTTATATATCCACAACTGAGGATATCTGGAATAGTTTGATGAATCGGTTTAAGCAAGATGATCTTGCAAGAATTTTTGAGATAGAACAGAAGCTTTGTTCTATAGTTCAGGGCTCTCGTGATGTTAGTAGCTATTACACTAAACTTGTTACGTTGTGGGAGACATACAGAAATTTTGTCGAGCTTCCAGTTTGCACTTGTGGAAAGTGTGAATGTGCAACAGCCTGTAATTGGAAGAAAATGTCAGACAAAAGCAAAAAATGAAGTTTCTCATGGGATTGAATGAATCATATGAAGCTACTAAGAGACAAGTCTTGATGATAAAGCCCTTACCAGACATTGAAGAAGTCTTCAATATGGTCTGCCAAGATGAAAGACAACGTGTTCTTAAACCTGCATCAAACATATATAATGTTGCATTTCAAGTTTCCAATCCTGATCATCAACAGTTCGCAGCCTATGTTCATAAAAACAAATCTAAGTCTCGGCCAATATGCACTCACTGTGGGATGAGAGGACATGTATTAACAAAATGTTACAAACTCCATGGCCACCCTTCTGGACATCCTGGTCCAAAGTCTCAAAATGCTACTTCTTCTTCCATTGATAATCAACGACATTACCCCGAGACTGTTAAGAATAACAATGGGCGTCAACAATGGAAACAGAACCTTCAATATTCTAAGGAAATACTGTTGCAAATGTGATTACAGAAATTCACATTCCTTCTTTGAACAACCAATATACTACAGGAAATGGTACTCTGGATTTGAGTGTTTTCTCTAAAGAACAGGTGCAACATCTCATATCTCAGCTGACTTCTCATGCTCACAATGCGAATTCTTCTACTCAGAATCAAGCCATATCGATTACTGATCATGGTTTAATGGCCAACAAATCTTCAGCAGGTTTTATATCATTCATTTTTTCTAATCTTTGATATGAAAAATAACTCTCTCACATATCACCATTATTGTCTCTATTCTCTTCACAATAGAATTCCGCATGATGCCTGGATAGTTGACAATGGGACCACGAGTCATGTCTGCTCGAATATCACAATGTTTTCTGAATATAAACCAGTGGAAAAACTTAATGTGTTACTTCCTACTGGTGTTAGAATTCCCATCATTCACATTGGAACTGTGCATTTATTTAAGTCTTTGATTTTATATGATGTTCTGCACATTCCTGATTTTCATTTTAATCTGATCAGTGTTAGTTCTTTGGTGATTACTAGTAAATGTTCTGCTCACTTTTACCCTGATTCATGTTTGATCCAGGAACTTTCACAGGGCTTGACGATTGGGAAGTGTAACATTTTCAACAATCTATACATCTTCACATCTCAAGCTTTGTCTCATCCTGGTTCTTCTCTGTCTCTTTGTGCTTCTTTGGTAACTGATGGGGATCTCTGGCATAGGCGCCTGGGTCATCCTTCTGCTGCCAGACTGCATTCTTTGTCTTTAAAACTTGATTTGCCTAAGTCTTTGTCTTGCTCTTCTCACTGTAATGTGTGTCCTCTTGCTAAACAGAAGAGATTACCTTTTGTTTCTAACAAGAATATGGATTCCAATGCTTTGATTTGATTCACATTGATATCTGGGGTCCCTTTGCTCATGAAACAATTGAAGGCTATAGATATTTTGCTACTTTGGTTGATGATTGCACTCGAATGACTTGGATTTATTTGTTAAAAACCAATGCGTTCGTTCTGACAATGCATATGAATTGGACTTCTCTGATTTAATTCGTGAAAATGGTATGTTGCATTATCATTCATATGTTGATACTCCACAACAAAATTCTGTTGTTGAAAGAAAACACCAGCATCTTCTTAGTATTGCTAGAGCTTTATTCTTTCAGTCTAATGTGCCTATCACTTATTGGGGAGATTGTGTTCAAACTACAGTTTTTATGATAAATAGGATGCCTTCTGTTCTTTTAAAAGATAAGTCACCTTATGAACTCTTATTTAACAAAGTTCCTGATTATAATTGTCTTCGTGTCTTTGGTTCTTTGTGTTATGTTTCCACTTTGTCGAAATCAAGAACTAAATTTTCTCCAAGAGCTGTACCTTGTGTTTTCTTAGGATATCCTCTCAGCTACAAAGGTTATAAGATCTTAGACTTCGAATCAAATTGTGTGTTTATATCAAGGAATGTTGTGTTTCATGAAAATATTTTCCCTTTTAAGGATACTGCTTCTACTTCTTCTGATTTGTTTCCTGTATCCATATTACCATTACATGCTCCTGACATTTCCATTGACAATACATCTCCATCTTATAACATTGATCACTCTGTTTTTGTTCCTTCTGTTATGCATAATGATGGTCATTATAGCACCTCATCTATAGCACCATCTGTAAACATTCCAGCTGTTTTACATTCGGAAAATAACAGGAGATCCAAAAGACAGTCTAAGGCGCCCTCTTACCTATCTGAGTATCACTGCTACTTAACACAAAAGGTACCTCAAGCCACTTCATTCTCAGTTCTATATCTTATTTCTTCTTACATATCATATGATAAACTCTCCTCTTCATATCAGTCATATATTTTCTCTATTTCTTTTGATATAATCCCGAAAAACTTTCATGAGGCTATTAAATTAGATCATTGGAACAAAACTATGAATTCTGAGTATGGAGCTCTTATAGATCAAGGTTCTTTTACTGTGGTTTCTCTGCCACCTGGTAAACAAGTAGTGGGATGCAAATGGGTTTACACCATTAAGTACAATCCTGATGGGTCTATTGATAAACATAAGGCTCGTTTAGTGGTAAAAGGTTTTACTCAACAAGAAGGTGTTGACTTCATTGATACTTTTTCTCCTGTGGCAAAACTTGCTTCTGTCAAAATGTTACTTACTCTTGCAGCTCGTTATGGATGGAGTTTGTCCCAGATGGATGTCTCTAATGCATTTCTTCACAGAGACTTAGAAGAAGAGATTTACATGACTCTCCCTCTCGGCTATACGCCCCCTGATGGCACTGTTCTCCCTGAGAATCTAGTCCTTAGGCTTCATAAATCTTTATATGGTCTTAAGCAAGCCTCTCGTCAATGGTATCATCGTCTTTCTTCTGTGCTTCTTGGAAATGGTTTCACTCAAACTGATGCCGATCCCACTCTCTTTGTCAAAGCACAAAATGATTCTTTTCTTGCAGTATTGGTTTATGTCAATGACATAGCAATTGCCAGCAACAATGATACTACTCTGAATGATTTAAAGAAGATTCTTCATGCTACTTTTAAAATCGAAGATCTTGGTCCTCTCAAATACTTCTTAGACTTGGAGATTGCTCGATCAGCTGTTGGAATAGTTGTTTGTCAAAGAAAGTATACATTGGATATATTAGAAGAGACTGTTCTTCTTGCCTGCAAACCAAGCACTGTACCAATGGATCCGAAAGCTAATTTTCACTCTGCTTCTGGTACTACTTTGTCTAATCCTACTTCTTATCGTGCTTTGATAGGAAAATTACTATATCTGACCACAACTCGACCAGATATAACCTTTGTTGTTCACAAGCTTAGTCAGTTTTTGCAGCAACCTACTGATATTCACCTCACTACGGCTCACAGAGTGGTTAGATACTTGAAGTCTAATCCTGGCCAAGGCCTTTTCTATTCCACAGACATAGAGGTATGCTTAAATGCCTTTGCTGACTCTAATTGGGCAGCTTGCCATCACACAAGAAGATCTGTTTCTGGCTATTGTGTTTACCTTGGTGATTCCCTGATTTCATGGAAATCAAAGAAACAAGATACAGTAAATCGAAGCAGCACAGAGGCTGAATATAGAGCCATGGCAGATGCTACTCGAGAACTCATATGGCATGATAAAATGCTTCAGGATATTTATATTACTTCATCTGCTCTCGCAAAGCTTTTTGGTGACAACAAATATGCTCTGCACATTGCTTCAAATCCTGTGTTTCATGAGCGTACAAAACACGTCGAAGTTGATTGTCATATTGTCCATAATCAACTCAAGAAAGGGTTCCTCAACACTCTTCATGTTGGCACTCAAAATTAGCATGCCGATTTGCTTACCAAACCCCTTGTATCTTCACAGTTTCATTTTCTCTTATCAAAAATGTCATTGTCAAGTCTCTATCAGCCTTATCCACCTAATTAAGACTTGAGGATGGGGGTGTATTAGATGAGTTAGTTAACTTACCGTTAAGTGTGTTTAACGGATTAATTAGCTTAGTATAAATACTCTGTTTTGTTAATACTTTGGTTTAAGCTGAAATAGTAAAAGATTCTTTTTCTCTTCTTCTTCTTCTTCGAGCTCAAGCTCGTATCAATTCATTAATCGTAATAGATTCTTCATCATGACAAAGACAAAAACAAAAACCACAATACCCAAAAAGCTTCTCGTACTCCATCTGAACCACAACCTCTTCACCTCCAGTTTCAAACTTATCCACCATTTCAAACACAATGGCTTAGTACTATCAATACTCACTTTAACCATCTTCTTCTCTTCATTCACTTCTCTTACTATCCCTAGCTCTTCCCTAATACCTCGAAAAGTCTTATCGGTCGAGTAACGTAAAGGAACACCAAAAATTCTTACCTAAAACATTATATAGCCCATGGATAGTTCTTCTCGTGTACACTTTTTTCCCATCTTATAATCGAAACCATCCAATTTTTGAAATTGAATGGCTCCATTTTCACCTCGAGAAGATCTTCTTATCTTTCGAAATCGAAAAAGAATGTTTCTAATACCAAATCTGATGTCCCAAATACTCGATCTTTTAGTTTCCAAAGTTTAGGAATTGTGGAAACTAGTGATTCCATATTTTGAAATTCAGGATTCATAGCCTTATCAATGAGTGTTGTCTTCTTTAACGTTGCGATTATATCCGAGTTGCCGAACCATGGAATTCGAATTCTCAATATTCCATTGTTTCCTCCATCCTCCGACATGGTAAGATATGAAAATGAGTTTGATTTTATGTAATGTAAGTGATGATGAATATCATAAAATTAATAATTTAGTATATTATATTATTATAATATTATAAGTTAGAATTGTTGAAGAGATCGAGAGAAGGAATGTAATTCTCTTATTGCAAAAGTGATATGTATTACAAATGATGGTAGTCACATATTTATACTAGTATTGAGGCGGTGAAAATTTTACATATCAAAATATATTTATATGGAGTAATCATTACATCTATAGAATAGGTAATTTTTTACATATTTATAACACTTCCCCTTAATTACTTATTGCTAACTATATATTACGCACTGCCTCATTAAAAACTTTATCATGAAAAAATCCAGTGGGATAAAAACCATGATGAGATCTGATGCATTGTCTGTTGAACGGATATACTGAATATTCACTTTTTGATTTTTCTCGAGCTCTCGTGTGTAAGAGAAAAATCTTGGTGGGATGTGCTTCGTTTGGTCGCTCTTAATATAACCTTCTTTGAGTTGGACGACACAAGCTGCATTATCTTCAAACACTTTTGTTGGCTCTTTATTTATGACTATTCCACTTGCTTCTTGTATATGTTGAGTCATAGATCTAAGCCAAACACATTTTCTACATGCTTTATGAAGTGCAATTGTTTCTGCATGATTTGAAGAGGTATCAACTAGAGTCTGCTTTTGAAAACGCCAAGAAATTGCAGTGCCTTCAATTGTGAAAATATGTTTTTTTCCATTCCAATGTCTGCGCGTAGGTGATGAACTATATCTTGCAAACAGATTTGTAGTGAATACTATATCTGGTCTAGTGCAATTTGCAAGATACATGAGTCCACCAATAGCGCTCATATAAGGTACTTAGGACCTAATACCTCTTCGTTATCTTCACAAGGTCGAAATGGATCTTTATCGATATTAAGTGATCTATTAACCATTGGAGTACTTAAAGGAGTCGCTTTATCCATATAAAATCGTTTTAAAATCCTTTTTGTATAGTTAGATTGATGTACGAAAATTCAATTCCGAATATGCTCGATCTGGAGTTCTAGACAAAACTTTGTCTGTCCAAGATCTTTCATTTAGAACTCTTCCATCATATGAGTTTTAGCAACATTAATGTCCTTTTGAGTTCCAATTATGTTCAAGTCATCAACATATACGACAATGATCACAAACCCAGATACAAATTTCTTAATAAATACACAGGGACATATTGCTTGTTGGTATATCCTTTATTCAATAAATATTCATTTAGGCAATTATACCACATGCATCTGGATTGTTTTAATCCGTAAAATGATCGTTGCAATTTGACTGAACATACTTCTTTAGATTTTGCGTTCAATGCTTCATGCATTTTTAATCCTTCTAAGATTTTCATATATATTTTATTATCAAGTTATCCATATAAATATACTATACCCACCCCACATTCTCAAAAATAATACATTTTTAATATATTATTTTCATTTTCTGAAGCTATAAAATAATAATTATTTTTTTGATAATCATATAATATTATTTTGTTTTACATGAACCATAAATTTATGCAATTTACGTAAGTTTTATGGTCATGTCGGTGTGAAGGTTTAACTTTATTTTCACGCTCGATTTTGCATCCATTTAAACGTTGTCCTCCATGTCATTTCCTTTTCGTTTTCACAACTCTTTTTCCAATTTGAAATTTGAAAAGCATTTCCATGGAAAGTAATTTTAAAAAAATGATTTCAGAATATGAGTAATTTTAAATCTGATTTATTTGTTGGAATTATGGAGAGTAAATTGGGTTTAGAATGATATAACCCATGATTTATGATCTGCATCATGTGCTAAAAGGTAGTGTTTGATTTATCTATAGCTTTAACTATCTTGTCTACCAGTATGGACTGATTCCTAATTTGGGCTTGACTATAGATAAGGCCCAGTTATATGTTGAAGCGAGTTTTTATCAATCACTAAATTAGCGAGTCTACAGAATCAATGACCAAATTCTAAAGTCAACTTGCGTCTAAGATGTCCGAAAAATAATGAATATTAAAGACATATTAGTGTAAAGATAAGATATGATTGTGACTTGTGTGGTCTGCAACTTCCTGGCTGCTGCTATGTTTCATGTTTTATAAAAGTCACGGCCTCATATCATCTCTTATTTTCTTCTTACCATTTCAAGTCTCAAAATTTTCCTCATTTAACTTTCTATATGGCTTCTTCATCTTCTTCTCGCAATTGGGAATATGATGTTTTCTTGAGCTTTAGGGGGGAAGACGTTCGCAGTAATTTCCGGAGCCACTTACTCAAGGAGTTCGAGAAGAAACTGATCATTGCTTGCAAAGACAATGAGATGATGAGAAGCCAGTCCCTCTGGCCCGCGCTTGAAAATGCAATAAGGAATTCAAGGATCGCACTGGTCATTTTCTCCGAAAACTATGCGTCCTCAAGTTGGTGTCTTAACGAGTTACTGGAGATCATGAATTGCGAGGCCCAAAAACTGATACCGGTTTTTTATCGTGTGGATCCTTCCGATGTGAGGGGGCAGGAAAATAATTTTGGGACGATCTTTAAAGAGACTTGCAAAAGAGAAAAATCGAAAGAGAAAGAAAGTCAATGGAAGGCAGCATTGACTAATGTAGCTAATAAGCTTGGATATCATTCTAACACCTGGTATGACTTTATAAATCATTATTATGTGCTTAGATATATCTTGCATAAGCTGTTGTCTAAATTTCGTATCTCTTAACTTATCTTTCTCCTCATTAGGAATGACGAAGCAGAAATGATTGAACATATTGCCAATGGTGTTTGGAATTTATTGCTTCCAAATCCATCGAAATATTCTGAGCGACTTGTTGGCCTCGAAGATCATTTTGCAAAGATGAGTAAATTGTTGCAATTGGAATCTAAGGAAGTGAAAATGGTTGGTATATGGGGTTCTTCAGGGATTGGTAAGACTACCATCGCAAGAGATTTATTCGACCAACTTTCTCGGAACTTTCAAGTTAAGAAATTCATAGACAAAGGTTTTGTAAATAAGAGCAAAAAAATTTATGGTGGCGCAAATCCAGACGACCCCAACATGAAGTTACATTTACTAAAGAATTTCCTCTCAGAAATTCTAGGGAAAGAGAGCATAGAGATAGATCAACTAGGTGCAGTGGAAGAGAGGCTAAAGCACTGGAAAGTTCTTCTCATCATTGATGATTTGGATGATCTAATGGTACTGGAGACTTTAGTGGGTAACATTGATTGGTTTGGAAGTGGGAGCAGAATCATTGTGGTCACAAAAGATAGGCAATTTTTAAGGAGTCATAAGATTGATCTGATTTATGAAGTTAGTCTCCCAACCGAAGACCACGCTATAGAGATGTTATGTCAATCTGCTTTCAACCAAAAGTCTCCACTTGATGGTTTTGAGGAGGTTGTAGTTAAAGTTGTAAAATATGTTGGTAGTCTTCCAATTGCTCTTACTATTTTAGGTAGAGATTTGCGGCAGAGGAAGAAGAAGGAGGACTGGATAGTTAAGTTGCGAAATATCCAGAATGGTCAATACAGTAAAATTGAGGAAGTACTAAGACTCAGCTATGATGGGTTAGAAAGCGGAGATAAAACCTTATTTTGTTATATCGCATGCTATTTCAATCATCTTGATGTAGAAGATATCGAGTTCCTTCTTAGAGATAGTAATCTGTGTGTTTCTAGTGGTCTGAGAGATCTAGAGGATAAATCTCTCATTCATGTCAGAACATCATATGTGGAGATGCACTGTTTGCTACAAGAAATGGGTAAAAAAATGACTGGCCCCATTAAAAACCCTGGAGAACGGGAATTTCTGGTGGATTCAAAGGATATTTTGGAAGTACTCACTAACCATAATGTAAGTTTAACTTTATTTTTGCTCCTTTCATAACTGGTATGAGGTTAATATAATGTCATCTAATACACAATATTGAATTCTATGGTTTTGTCTTTCTTTTGATTTTCAGGGTACTCAAAAGGTTTTAGGTATTCTATGGCATTTTCATCCGATTGATCTGTCGCATTTTCATGAGATTTCCTTTAAAGGGATGAGTAAACTACGTTACCTAAAAGTAAACTACGGTACCTTCTGTGACATTCAGTTTTTTGAAAAATGTCAGAGACAGATATTACCTGAAAGTCTCGATTATTTGCCCCCTACACTCGAACTATTGTGTTGGTCCTTTTATCCATTGAGATCTATAGCTTGTGGGTTTAGTCCTGAAAACCTAGTCAAACTCGAAATGAAGTATAGCAACCTAGAGGAGCTGTGGGAAGGAGTTGTGGTAAGTTCTGAGAATAATTGTTTTGTTATAACTTTTTACAGAGGCCACAATGGTTATTTTAAATTTTATGATTTTCAACTGTGTCACGTAGTGTATTATTTTTACTCTAATGTTTTGTTATTTTTTTCTTTTGTTGAGCACAGCCGCTTTCAGGCCTAAGGAGTATGAATTTGCGGTGTTCTATATGTTTGAAAAAAATTCCAAATCTTTCCAAGGCCACTAATCTCGAGGAACTGAACTTTAATCTTTGCTTGAGTTTGGTGGAGCTGCCATCATCTATTCGAAATCTCAATAAACTATTGAAATTGGACATGGGAGAATGCAAAAAGCTGAAGACTATTCCTACCGGCTTTAATCTCAAATCTCTCAACGACCTTAATTTTCATGGATGCAGCAAGTTGACGACTTTTCCAGAATTTTCAACCAACATCGAAAAACTCGATTTAGAGGAAACAGGGATTGAAAAGGTTCCTTGGGTGATCGAAACCTTCTCTCGTCTCAAGAGCCTATCTATGAAAAGATGCAAAAATCTAAGACATGTATCATCCTTCAACATTTCTAAACTGAAAAATCTTATTGAGTTGAACTTTCGAGACTGTGAGGCGTTGACTAGAGTTGATATGTGTGGCGCCTCCTTTTCTCCTCCAGATAATTGTGTTCCAAAAGCCAATCTGGATTTCGGCAACTGCTACAACTTGGACCCAGAATCTCTCCTTCAGCATCAATTGTTTATGTTCAAGTCCATGAAATTGCCAGGTAAAGAAGTGCCTTCATATTTCACTCACAAAACTATTGGAACCTCATCCCGTTTGGCAATCCCTTTACTTAACATACCTCATTCTCAACCATTCTTCAGAGTTAAGATTTGTGTGGTGGTTCGTTCTGAGAACTTCTTTGTTATCAAATTAAATTTCCAGTTTAAAGGCGAATTTGGGAACTGCTATTATTCTGCCTGTTTTAGCCTTGATTACTTAGTTGAGGGTAGTCATTTGTATATATTTGACTATCGTCTCCCTCGCTACAAAGATAATGCACCTGCAGATCAACGGAACTACGATCACGTCAATATTAAGATTCAAGACACGGTAGCTCAATCATATGGTGAAATCTACACTCCCCAATTTGGTATATTACTCTCTGAATACGGTGAAGACAGTTATGATAGTGATGTAGCTCTTGTGGCTGAAAACGGTGAAGAGTACAGAAAGTATGGTGATAGTGATACAGAATGTGAGACTGAATACAATATAGACAGAGCGAAGCAGGGAGCAAATCCAGGTAAGCATGTAGTGAACAAATAATGTCATATATTTTACAAGCAGATTCATTAGAAACCTTATATATAATAGACCACTTAATTGGTATTTGTTATTTCCGTATTTTGCAGCTACACAACTTCCCATTAGTAAGAAAAGGGACTCTATGTTAAATCTGAATGAACCTATTGATGCTGATGAAGACGGTATGTTAAATCTGAATGAACCACCTATTGAAGAATGTGGAGAGAAACACAAGAAGCCTTGAAAAGTAAGCAAGGATTAAACATCAATCACATCAGTTGATATACCCAACCAATGGCACAAATCACCTTGGTATGTTTTATTGTCTTTGTATTAGATCCAAAAATGATAAGTTTTTAATCGTACATAAAATATTAAATCATCATTATAGCAGAAATTATGTTTGGTTTATGCATGGAAAACTATTGAACATGAATTTAGGAAGTAATAGTATTTATGGAAATAGAACTCATCATGATGGATGAGATATTGAAGAGCAAGTTGGGCATATAGAAAATAGAGATGTTGAGATGGTAAATGATGCATTTATGAGCATCCTACCAACCAATTACACTACAAGAAATTTGCATATTGTTAGCACACGATTTCCGCTATTATAGGTAATATATAGTGTTGTACTAAACGCTATGTCTGCCTCAGGTATAATAGGGTCGGATAAATTATAGCGTTTTTGTGCTATGCTGTTATATCGTGTATTATAATAGTGTTAATTTTTTGATATATTAGAATTTATACTAGCACTAATTAAACGATCCATTATTGTTTCTTGTGATATAGAACATTTTACTATGGCAATACTTGTTCGCTTTAAATTAGTTAATCTTTAGTTAATTTGTAAATCATAAACCATACCAATAAACATAGAGTAACCTAGTTAATCTCAAAGAATGTTAGAAGTTTCATAAAGTTTAATCTCAAAAAAATACAATAAGAGTTAAAGGTATAAGAATTATCAAAGGTAGTCTCAAACAAACATGACAAACACAAATTATCAAAAGTTGTCATCAGATTGAAATTAACATAAATAAGAATCAAAACATCAAAACTTACAGAATCAGGTACCGATTTGGCTTCCTGACAAACAATATCCCTATTCCTATATGAGCTGAACACTGAAACAAAGTGAACAATTAATCAGAGAGATATAAACTAAGAGAAGTTGTATTCAAAAGATGAAACCTATTCAAAAAGAACCAAACATGATTTCATATTCTCAAACCCATAAATCAACAAAATTTGCAAAAAGAAAATCGAAATAAAAAAAATTAACCCTAAATGTATGATTTAAACATTTGCTGTTTACATTATCGAATTGTTATACAGCTTCCTCGAGATCTTCCTTTGAAATTTCAACCTCGAGAAAAGATAAATGAAATCAGCATATGAAATAGAAACCTTATATCCCAAAATCAAGTTTTGATTTCGAAACCTTAGGTCAAAATCAAGTTGATATTACGAATTTTATAACCATAGAACGAAGATTTAAAGAAGAAATATACATACCAAGTACGTAGCTTCTCCTTCACCGAACCCTACAGAAACTCGAAGATAGGAAGAATGAAGAAATCGAATCGAGATTGCTAAAAAAAGCGAAAGAATGAAAAGATAAAAGAGAAGGAGAAGCAGAAAATCGAAGTGAATCAATACTTATATTTTGTGTAGTGTTATGATCATAATTTCCAAAAAGTGAATCAGGATTTTCAGAAAACAAAAGTTCATAATAGGAGGAAAACCAATTGTTTTGACATGTTTGAAGTTGTTAAATATTCTCTTTATGATGGTTGTCAAAAAGATTATTTGCAATTATCTTTAGCAGCTAGATTTATGAGCATAATTTTTTTTTAAATTTATTGAAAAATGCTTGAATTTGTAGACAGAACTCTTTACACATCTATCAGAGAATAATTGACGCAAAATTTAGACCTCTGAAAATTTTGAGGGCGCCAGGATATTAGTCGAGCGAGGGAAAGAACCAAGATACCAACTCGAATATGGTATTTAATTAAAGTTGACAAACTGAAAAGATGCATCATAGTCATAATGGGAAGACGAACCAAAATACTAACTCTGAATAGTTTTTGTATGTTGTTAAATCATTACTAATTAGCGACACATATGTGTCAACAGCTTTCAGAATATAAAATCTCGTGCTAATTAGTGATTTTCTATCACTAAATAGGGATTAGAATATTTTTAGAGTTTATAGAAATCAAATTCCGACTAATTTGTCAGTAAGAACAATGACATTTTGTCATGTTTTTGCTACTAAACATCATTTGCAACTAAATAATGACTACTTTCGTGAATGTAGTCGTATAATCGTCTTTATTAATTTTTTTCCTTTTTTTTTTGTTTTTGCAAAAAATAATATCAGAATTTATAGAAAAAGAATGCATTGCTAGAGAGAACAAAGCTTAAGATTTTTGAAATTACACTTATGTCTTTCTCTTATTCCTTATTATTTTTCACGGTAAAAACTTATATTTTTCGGCTAATTATTTTGTACTCTGAATTTTTTGGTTCTTTGTATTAATTCATTAACTTTTCTCATTAACTATATTAATACACCTACAATTAAAATCTTAAAAACGTTTACAGTGCATTTATAACTTTGTTTTTGTTTTGTTTGAAAAAATAAATACAAAATAGATTGGGTATTTTTCTGGAAGTTTAGGTGGGTTCTACCATGGGTTGTAATTGGTTGATTCCTAAATTTGGGTTTTGCCTATATATAAGGCCCATTTATAGGTTGAAGCTTGGTTATATCAACCACTAAAAGTCAACGACAGTAATAGTTAATGACCAAATTGTTATTGAAATAATTAATATTTCTGTTCTGATAATGTGTTTGGTTAACAATTAAGGAGACTTTTTTTTTGTTGAGTAAAATACTAAGGAGACTAAGTATGAAGAAATTGTGTTACATGTTCTTTAGATTTCATGTATATTTTTTATGGATTTGTTTCTATGAAAAAACAATTTATTGTGTTGATAGAATTATATACATTATTATTGAAATTTATAACGTTATTTTACAATATACATATAACTTTTTGTCGAAAATCTATTTAAGTTGTAAATAAATTTCATTAAAAAAGATTCATTTCCAACGATTCATTTCCAAAGACTTAGATTTTTAGGTTATCAAGAACTTAGATTTTTAGGTCATCAATAACTAGGATTTTTAAGTCATCAAAAACTTAGATTTTTAGGACATCAAAGACTTATATTTTTAGGTCATTAAAAACTTAAATTTTTAGGTAATCAAAGATTTAAATTTTTAGGTAATCAAAAATTTAGATTTTTAGGTCATTTAATCAATACTACAGTACATTCATGAATGTTAGGTTGTGATTGTAAGTTGTCCAATAAATATATGTGAAAAACCTTTTTCAAAAGTAAATAAATATAAGTGAATAAATCTTTTTCTTTCAGTAAATGTAAAAAGCTGGTAGATGTTTGTGTTTCTCTTAGTTCTACAAGACATAAATTTTTTTACTTATTTGTATTTCTATATAATTTGATGTATTCTGTGAATTTGTTCTTTTTTTAAATAGAAATGTTTGTTTTTATTAGCGTTCTTACCAACGTTTATTAATTTTTTCTAACACTTTTTTTTTGTTAAAACTCTCAACAATATTCAATATTATGATTGCTGTCCATGAAGTATATACATAAAAAAAACAAAAAAAAATCATCCGCATGTGGCATTTAATTTAGTGGTAGATGATAAATTCACATAAATTATACACATTTATATATTTAAAAATTGAGTCTTAACAAAAACATCCAGCTTAAATTTTCTTTTGATGTGTTTTTTTTTTAATTACAGATGTTGCACAGTACTTTATCATTTATCATCGATGGTTTTGTAATTGTAACAAAATTCCGGAATAAAAAAGGGTTCAACATGTAATATAGATTGAAGTTCATTTATTAATATTCTCTATATATATGATTAAACAGAATAAATCGTATATATATGAATTACTTGTAATTAAAATACTTAGAAAAAATCTATCTGAGTCAGACAAAATTGTATACTTTATTTTTTTCAATTTTGTTGTCAACCAAAATTTATACTCGAAATATGAAATTCACATGTTTAAATATGAACTAATTATATTTTGAAATTAATTTAATCATATTTTACTATTTCTATAAAATCTTCTTGTATATATTCATGACTAATGCATACAAGTAAATTTTTTATGCGAATTTTCTGAGTTTGATATTTTCTGAGTTTAGTGTCAAGTTTATCGAGAAGATAAATAAATTCGTAAAAACTATTTTCTATTACATGATATTTTTGTAAAATATGTTATTGTATCATATATATAAGCAGACAATTGGACTCAGGCACAAAAAAGAAATCAAATCCGTTTTGAAGGACTCAAGCTAAAAACTTAAATAATTTTGCAAGTTGTGAAGAAGAAATTAAAAAATGAAAACTAAATAAGAAAATTGGATCTAAAATTTATGAATGAAAGGCAAAGTCTGTTTTGTGGTACGGTCCCATTTGGCTTATCAATGATTCCTCTCTTGTGGACAAACCTTAGATAAAAAACAATTAATGTCAATATATATCTTCACTTATCAGTAAGACCAAAATTAAATTTTGTTTTGTCCTTGTCCCGGATTTTTGTAATGGGATTTGGTAAGTGTATCAAAACCCTAATTATGAAGACAATGAACGCCATTTGCAACTATATTTTGTATTTAGTTGCTTACGTACAACGGACCTATATATTCAAAGATTGATGATTTAGTTAACGGACCTATATATTCAAAGATTGATGATTTAGTTTAACTACTTGTTTCCATCAAAAAACCCACAATTGTTGACATAAAATTGATGAATGTATATCTCTTAACCACATAACGTATCATATTTCTTGTTAACAGTTAGATTGACAAGATGTAATCCATATTTAAATTTTCAAAATTTTCAAAATATTATGTGGGATAATACTCTTAGAGTTAAATTTCGTTGGGGAAGATCATTCAGACATATCATTTTTATTTCATGTTCTCTATTTCTTATGAAACAAATGATATTCATCATAAGTGTATTTCGATATGAAAAGTGTGTTAAAATTTCAGTCTCAAAGTGCAAAAGACTTAAAGATTTACTCGAACGCTGGTCACGGCAAACAAATGAATATTGAGTTCAGATGGCTTAAATATCCCACAAGATCATTTCGAATTTAATTTAAAGTTTTCTGAATTTAGTGTGAAAAGATTATGAATTATCCGTCATACAAATTATTTATATTTTGTTTGTTTTCTTTAATCTTTTGTATTTTTTTCATATATTATTTGGCAAAAAAATTATGAATACTTTTGTTGTTGTATCAATAATTTTATTAATTAATATAAGTAATCAGTCGATAAAAAAATAAGAATTCCAAGCTAAGTTCATCTATTGGTGAAGTTTCTTTATTCATGCGATATTGTTTGGAGTTTTATAAAAAAATTTGAATTATAAATCAGATTTAATTATTAACAAAAACCTAACAATCACATTAATTTCATTGAATTGACATGTTGACGTTATTGCAAAACTCTTGGATGAAATTGGTCTCCAGTATTGTCTAGAAGATAAGACAATCAATTAGAAAGAAATGACAAAAGCAGAATCCTAAGGTGACATATAATTTATGAATGCATCAAACAGAAAGCAATTAGCTCATTTTTCAAAACCTTTCTAAACCACTAAGTACATCTCTTTGAGGCTGACTTATACCTGACCATTTTATAAATTCAACAACTTTATATTTCAAAAAAATAAAAAATTTCATTGATTTGGTTATATTAAAAAATATTTTTTAAAAAATATTCATAATTCTCTTCTTATTTGCTTTGATGTGTATTTTTCTTGTATGTAGACGATAATCTATTAAGACTTTTGCATATTCTTCATCATTCTAATCCTGTTTTATTTAAGCAATTTCATATGATCACTCAATTTCCTTTTATTAAAACAATACTTGACAAAAAAAGGTAATTATTGTATCTGAAGTACTAAAATACTTGAATAAAGAATATTTAAAATCTCTTTTAAGTAAGAAAATATTAATATATAAATTAAACAAACGGCGTCGAAATTGGCAATGATCGTAAGACAATGCTCAATCACATGGCTCTTTGCCTTTTGTAGTCACAAAAATACAATCTAACAACGTTATTGGTACGTAAAGTTATTTTTTTTTTTTTTACTTGAACTATTGTTTGAAGTATCGTATAGTTAATTAAAAAAAAAAAAAAAAGTATGCTTCTTGTAAGTTCGTACGAATGTTTTTTTCTTTTTTTTTGTCAACATTGGACCACAACAAACCAGCTCATTAGATAAGTTCTTACATAATGTATGAATGCTTATGAATACTATAAAGAGAGTAATAACAAAAATAAAAGAAATAAAAAATAATAAAATGAGGAAATGATGAAAGAAGGTGTGATGACTCATGCCTAGCGAATTCTTATAGTTAGTATCTCCATATATTAAAAAAATATTAGTTGATTAAAACCATTCAAAACAAGAACATTTATAATAAATACTTTTAGCAAATTTTTTTTGTCTATTTTTAAATTTTAATAATTGAATTGAAAAATCAACAGTTTTCAAACGTCAAGAAAAAATATACTCAAATACATAAATGAAGAAAAGAATAATAATGATACATAACTAAATATGTACATAATGTTATTAATACATAATTAAATATAATTAGTGTTTTTAGTTTTTTTTTAAATCAAATTGTACGATAGCGGAGATACAATCCTAGTTATTTTCGATATCAAAATATTTACTAAAATTACTATAAAACTGCATTATAAATGATTTGAAATTTTTGACAAAAAAAAAATGATTTGAAATTATTAAAATGTTTCAATATTAGTAACTTTTGGATTTTTAAGATAATCCCCTCCCCATAAAAACAACACTATGCCTTGATTGAACTAGATAATCACTAAAATTTTATTACCCAAAGATATCATATAGTTTTGGATATTTTTTCATATTGCTGATACACACTTTTTAATATTAATTAATCAACAAGTGCAAACATGTCAATGTGTGTACTTGAGGATCGAATTTACAGAGAATTTAGAATCAGCACACTAGGATTGCAAGAATTTGGACTTAAGTTAAAGCTATAGATAATGAAATGAAGTGAAAACTACTAAAAACTAAACAATAAACAACCTAGACTCAAACTAAGAAATCAACTCAAAAATAACAGGCAAACTAAACAATGACAAATCACAAACTAGCAATAGGTTTTAGGCAAGACAATTGATCAATGATAATAATAATCCAATCAATGATGCTCAAAGACTCATTAAGAACCATCCTAGGGCATGAGACACAACAATGAAACATCCCACTCTCATGGCAATGAACCTTTTCTTAGTTAATCAATCAAACTAACTCTCATTGCCAATTCAAAGACTAACAAGCATTACAATCAAGCTTACTAAGACCACTAATCATCTTAACTTCATCTCTCAATGGCTAAGGAAGAAAAGCTCATAAAAAGGTCATTCGGAAATTTCATCGAATACCTCTCGGGCGACAAAACTCCTAGCATCTAGATTCAAGTGATCAAGTTAAATCTAGCTTTAAGAACACCTTAAATGAATGAATCTAAAGATCTATCAACTTAAGCTCAAGATTCAACTATCAAATCCTAAGATCTACCTAATCATCAACTTATCACTTCACTACTCAAACATCAAAGACATAAAACAAAGTAAGAAAATAATCATAATCATAGTGAGAAGAAGATAAGAAAAGAGAACAAGAAATCTTCATAGATGGGAGATGATGATCCAAAGATCATCATCACCCAAAAGGTCTCCAAGTATTCTACCTCTCAAAAGTCTCTCTAAGGTTCTTTTTAGCTTCAAAATAAAAGAGTGTCTTAGTAAAAATGATACAAAGTTGCTTAAATATACCCTAACATTCGGGTTTAAATGAGTGAAGACGGATTTGGGTTGGCCCGAGACAAACCGGGTAAAAAAAATTAAGTGGTGCGCGTGTACGGGAGGTCCGGGTTAGGGCCAACGCAGGACGCATCCAGATTGGTCTTCATGTCATGTGTGCGAGGTCGGGGTTGGCCCGGACGTGAAACACGGCAGAGAGCTCGGGTCTTCACGTCCGTGAGGTCGGGGTCCTCACGTCAGGGTTGGCCCAGACGTGAGACGCGGCAGAGAGCTCAAGTCTTCATGTCCGTGAGGTCGGGGTCCTCACGTCGGGGTTGGCCCGGACGTGGGACGCATACAGAATGGTCTTTGGTTCAATTTTCGCGGCAGAATGGCCTACCTCGAGTAAATTTGTCATATTTTCCTAACCACTTGTCCGAATGCCTTCAAACCACTACCAAATTTCATGCAATTCCGTTTAGAGTAAGGCTTTCATCTATCACCAATTTCAAGCATGTAGTGGCGGTTCTTCACCAAAGGTTTTGTCTCAACCAAAATTTGTCAAAGTTCTCAATAACCAACTTTTCTTATTTGTTTGATGCATTTTACTTCATCTCCTTTGCTCCACTTTCATCTCTAAGTTTCCACTCCTCCATACAAAGCTCCAAATCACCTAAAATGACTCAAAAAGTGGAAAATATGCATATGTATGTTCCTAAGACTCTAATCTATAAAGTATGCAAAATACTAGCTAGAATGAGATCAAATGAGTCCTATATGGTGAAAAATGATGCAAAATAATAGTGAAAACTAAGCTAATATCTACATATATCATAAACCATATGAAGATCATAAAAATAACCATGGGGAATTTGAATCTGATTCCAGAATTGATCTCCTTTCTTCGAATAAACCACACACCAATTGTCAAGTCCCCATAGAACTACATATTCTTTGGTTTGCTCGTCAATCCAAAACACAGGGGACTGAATCATATAAGCTTGAAACTTCTGTCGGATGCAATCGGTTGCAATACAAAACAAACCTTTGAAGGTTCGTTCCATCCTTACCGTCGTTCCAAGTTGAGATTCCGCCGAAGGTAACTCAATCATCTCGTGAGTAAATAGATTCAAAAGGAAGAAATCATTACAATAGTCTAGCACAAAGAGCCAATTTCCATAAGTTGCTAAACAACAAGTCTTTGTAAATTCAATACTATCATCTCGAATTTTGTAAAGCTTGTCTTTTTCCTCGGAATTGAACAGCTTGCACCAATGTCACAGAAAAACGACGAAGAGAAATAAGAAAAAATCAGTAAGAAAGGGTTTTGATCAATTGTTTGGTTAAATGTTCACCTCTATTATTTTTTCTACCGGAGAGAATCATGTTTTTTATTATCAACGATTAGATTGACAAGATCCGATCTATAGCTTAAAATCAATTCTTAAAATATCTTTTTAATCTACCAACTATAATGAGAATAGATCAAATCTCTGATACCATATTCATTAGCTGGATCATACTAAAAAGAACTCCGTAAAAATGGAATCATGTTTACACCAAGTATAGGAACTATTTGATTACTTTTTTCTATTCATTTTAACAATAATACAAATTCTGTCCGAAGGACTGTTACACACTAGTTGAATTAAAAGTTTAAAACAAACATCTCTTCTTCTTTAGAAGATAAATTTTCTCTAATAGTTTATGAGACATGCCAACAATGAGAAAGCATTATAGTCCAGATTTCGAACATTAATTTCTTAAACACATACCCTAAATGATATTATGTAATGTGGAGCTAGAATCTTGTGTACCCTTGTGAGCTTAATTCTATTAAGGATTATAAGATTTTTCAAACAAAAAATTTGAATATTGAGTATAATTTATGATGAAGAGTATGAACCCCACATGCTTTAGTTTTTTCAACAACATTTTTTAATAAATGGTTATGTTACTCTACAATATATTTGCATCATATAATAAACTGTGTTAAAAAAGAAATTTTGTATTTGACAACTATGAAATATATCTTCAGACCAATTGATATATATTTGCCATGAAAAACAGGGAAGTTAAAGTAATTATATTTATAACTTGTGTTTGGTTTCCTGATTTTGTAATCTATGTAGAGAAAAAAAAGAATAATATACATAAATTACTAATTTTTTTTTTTAAAGAACTAGTTGTTGAATATTATCTTTTTATTACCAAGCAATTATGTGGTCATAATGTCACCATAATATATGCTGGAAAGAATCACACTAATATAAATGTTTTATTGAGACAATTTTTTATTTGAAAATTAAGGAGTGGAATTTAAAAACGACATTGAATTTTTAAAGTAGTTCTTTAAAAACGACATTGAATTTTTAAAGTAGTTCTTTAAAAACGACATTGAATTTAAAATCGACTGATTCTTTTACCATTTTTTAGCATTTGTTATTACTTCTTGCACAAGTCATGTTGTCACCTTCAATGTAAAACCAGCTATAAGTCTCACCAATTCCAAACTTTGAGTACGGGTCAAGTTTCACGTCCAACTGTTCGGTCTCTCAGTACCCTTCTCCTTATAACCAACCCGGTTTAGTTTCCAAATACGATGTTTGTACCGGTTAGTCTTTGGTAGTATTATTGCAAGGAATGTGATTACGCTACACATTTGCACTGAACTCAGAGCTAGCTACAATGTTAGAGGCTCAAATCCATGAATTACAAGCGCATGACTAAGTTTTATAAACATAACAAAAATCTTTCATTGAAACTTGGGTCAAAATACACAACAACACTATTTCCAAATAACCAATAGATTTTTATGATTTGTTACGTTCCATCACCATAAATATAATTTTTAAAAACATTTAAAAGTATTAAAAGTCAAACACACATACAATCCATAATAATAAAACAAACCATTCAAAGTATTAATACTCAAATAGATAGAAGTAGCAATTCTTGTGATCAAGAATCACTCTGGATCATCGGGTCATAGATTGAAGGTGCAAACCCAATTGTGTGTTCTTCGAGGTTAAATTTTGAATGATAACACTTTATAAAAGACACTACAAGAATTACTGTAAACAAATTATAAATGGGAGACTCTGTGGATTAAGGCTTTTCTGCACATCATCTCTGGAAAAAAAAAATTAACAACATTCAGCTCTCGTTTATAAAACCATGTTCATGCAATTAAATAATTTTTACTTAGTAAACCTGAATTTTGTCCAACATAAACATAAACATAAGACATATGAATCATTCGTTGCTCAGCTGGAATAACGAGGACCTCAACACGAGGGTCAATGAATGTTCCATCTCTTTGAGTGTGTGTTTTTCGTACAAGATCTGTGTATGCTGGACGTTCAGTCCCACCATTCTCTGAAAATTGAAAGAGAACATATATATAATTGATGGAAGTAAAATAGTAAACCAAAAAAACTACAAGTAATTCATCATATTATATTCAACCTTTGAAAAAGATCGAGCCCATGTAAGCATTGTGCATGGTAACCGGTATTAACCATGGTCGTGCGGATAATCTCGTACACATTGATCCCTCGGGAGAATATTGTTTGGGAGGAGATAATTCTCTACATAGACATCCATGATAGTTCGAATTCTATCCTCCACATATGAAAACAAACAAATTGTTATTAGAAATGTAATTAAACTAGAAATTTACAAATAAAATTTAGTAATCATAGAGTACCATATCTTGTTTTACACGTAAATTTTGAAAAAGTTGTTTTTGCTTCGTTAAATGGTCATGGCTTCAATACCCTTTGAAACAAAAACAACTAATTCAAAACTTTTGATGTAGAACAACGTTTTAACAAGACCCTGAAAGGGACCCGAACCGGAATCAATATGAGAATCTCGAATTCCCCCAAACAAAATTGACTGGCCTTATTATTCTTATTGCCTACTAGGGAATCTGATTCCATTTTAGTAGCCATGTGGAAAGAGACAGAAGTGATGTACGTAACACGAAAACAAACGAAATCAAATTATATATGTTTAGAAAGATACATATATACAACACTTTTTAAACAAGTTATTGTTATTGAGCCATATGATCGATATTATATCCAGTCAACAAAAAGCTATAAAAAAAATACTAATTGGTATTTATGGGACGAGGACCACAAATTTTCCGATCATGTGTTTATTACAATGTGGTGCCAGAACGTTTCTAATTTTTTCAAACTAATATAAATAGAAACTACAAATATATAGTAAAATTAATAACACTTAATTATACATAGAAATGTAACTAAAACTTTAATTAGCCAAAAAAAGGTCTAGAAAGAGTGATTATTTATACATGAGTAAAGTCAAAAGTCCAAAAACGGGTGACATCAGAATTAGGAAGACATCTGTTTTTTTTGAAGATGAAAACCAGTTTACATTACCAAAGGGGTTCTAAATCTTTTATATCGATCCAAAAAATAATAATAATCCACAAGATCATAAATAGAAAACGAATTAAGACAATTTCTTTTTTCTTTCGAAACAAATATTGTCAAGATACAAACATAAAATATTTGAGAACGAAAGGAATGTAATCTTCGTTTTTCAGATTAAAATATGAGAATCTTCTGTGAATAATGACTATAAATATATATAGTTTTCAGCCTTAATATTTTATTATTTTCATAAATATACTACAAGTCTACAATCATGTGATCCAAAACTACTCTTTTTTATTAAAGATTGCAGTGAATTGAAAACTCTATGAAATGAAACCATTATTATTGCAAAACAAAATTGACTGGCTTATTATTAGTGTGTAGACCAAAGACAAGAGAAATGGTGTATATTTATGACATTACATATTTACATATTTGCTATAAAGATTACGACATCTAACGTAGCTGCTATCAAGTTTATGACATTACATATTCACATATTTGCTATAAAGTTTACGACACTATATAGCTGCTATAAAGTATACTCGCTACATGAGATGCATTGGAATGAGATCACATATTAAACCCAAACCAGAACCGGTCTTGTTGTAATGTTTTGGTTATTGTTATTACTATTTGCTCTATATGAATGCTTCTAGTTATTGTTTGTAAACTTCAACAGCTGAAAAAAAGAAGATAAATTAAAAGATAATACAAAAATTATTTATAATATGAAAATAAAAGATGTATATAACATGAAAGAACGCAACGCAAAGTCTGCATCTTCTCCTTCTCTGAATAGCAGACACAGAGATATAAACAATTAAAAGAGGTATACTATGCGAATGATCCATGGACAAATATTAAAAGAGATACTATGGGAGCTAACCTTGGCAAAATCGTTGAAACTGCTAAATGTGACCTATCCATTGGAAATCCGCGGGCATTGGACAAACAAAACCAGCCTTTAAGGGAGGCATATAACAGAGAAAACAAGGATGAAGTCTCACAAACAAAATTATTCTGCTATGAATCAGAACGTAAGACTGTTTACTAATTTTATTGATTATTGTTTTTTGAAATGTCTATACATCATTTCAAATTATGAGACCATTAAACAAAAACACTATTTTCATTTTCGAAAACTAATCTCTATTTAATTCGAGAATAACTAGTTCTACACAAATTTACTAAATCATTTTTCATCAGTCACGTTACCCAGTCAATCTACGACCAATGTCCGTAATTATAAATCAATTTTCATCATTTTCTGCATTTAATTTTTCTAGTAAGTTCACCCTACTCTCTAACGTGACAATTCACAAAGGACCACTTCTTATATGGAGTAATACCACTAAATATACATAAGTTAATAATAAATTATAAATTACTTAGTGCGTGTGGTGTCTGTGTGGAGAATTTATAAATTTATAACATTCAGAAGAAAAAAAAACAAAAATTACTTAGTTAATAATTCGAATTTTTTTTACCTGGTATGGTTAAAGGATCTTCAAAAGTACAAGATATGTGTTACTATCAATATAAAATTAAATCTAAAAAATTTATGAATAGATCTTACTTTCGTGTGGTACTATATCTTGTTTCACACCAAAATTTTGAAAGAGTTGTTTTTGTTTCATTAAATATCCATTGCTCTCCAATACCTCTAAAACAAAAAAAACTTTTTCAAAAAATTTGGTGTATAACAACTGTTTTAACATGACCTTGAATTAGTCTATGTATTGAGTACTGGTTTAATTTTGCTATTGTAATTTCAGATATTTAAATTAATGAAATTAGTTGTGTGACCAAAAAAATAATTAAAAGACTGAAATTGAACTAGTCATTGACTTTTATGAGTATTAAACAGTACTAAGGTCAAGAGTGTCACCACAATATCAATTGGAAATAATCAAACTTCTTAAAATATTTGTTTGAGACTATATTATTTGAGAAATTAAGAAAAGAATTTTGAGATAGTAAACTACTTATACACTAATGTTATTGGCCCTGGAACCAATTTAGTAACAATATGTTTTTGATTGACATGGTAGCAAACATATTTACATTTAGGTATATATTCAATCTATGAGATCAAAAAGAAACAAAATTTATCGATAAATCAAGAACTTGACCTTATGGACTCTGTTTTAATGGAAGCTGTATCATCTAAAGCTTACAGTTGTCTCATCAATGAACTTGGTTTGACATATCTGCTACAACTGCTTCATTTTGTCTGCAATCATTCTCAGATTCGACTTTGACTTTGCTAGACCCAATTTCTCTGATCATTCATATAGCCGTTTAGCAGCCCATGCTCCTAACTTTGACCAGTTGTAATTTCGACAAGCATCATGTATCTTTGTCAACATTTGGTTAGTTGGATCAAAAGGCATCAAGAGGAGAAATTCTTCAAGCTGATGCTTACATCCATTCTTGCAGTAGAGTTCAACCATACAATCATAATGCTCAACCTGAGGTAATATAAGATATTTGGTGCTCATGGAACTGAAATACTGAAAACCGAGTTCGACATGACCTTCACGTATGCAAGCTTGTAAGATCCCTTTAAAGGTGATATGGTCAGGTTTAACTCCTTCATCTTCCATAAGCATAAACAACTCAAAGACCTCTTTGCTTCGTCCATTACGACAGCATCCACGAATTAAAGAGTTCCATAGAATCAAGTCTCGTGTAGCTGCCTCTTTAAATACTTCAATAGCGTAGTCGAAACATCGGCATTTGGAGTACATGTCAACCATAGCACCCCGTACAACAACATCAATATCATAGAGATTTCTGATCAGGAATCCGTGGGTTGCTTTGCCTGAATTAAGAGCTGGAATGTTTGCACAACCTGCTAAGATCGTTGTGAGTGTGTACTTGCTAGGTTTGGCCTCTACTTGCATCCCTTCAAAGAAAGATAAGGCTTGTTCACTCCGGCCAACTCGAGCTACACCAGTCAATAAAACATTCCATGAAACCTCATCTCTTAGTTCACTCATTTGGTGGAACCAAGTATCAGCACTCTGCAAGGTACCACATTTTCCATACATATCAAGAAGTGCATTGGCTAGAATAACATTCGTATCATATCCATGTCGGTAGATAAAACCATGAGCTTGCTTCCCCATTTGAACATCTGAAATACCTGAACAGACATTTAATATCCAAACAAGAGTTACATTATCAATATCTTCAATCTCCTTACGCATCAAAGCAAGAAAATCCAATGCCTCATCCCATTCGTGAGCACGTACATATCCGCCTAACATAGCGTTCCATGAGATTATATTCCGTTCAGGCATCAGATCAAAGAACTCCCTTGCCTCCCTAGTTATACCACTCATTGCATATCCTGACATTGCTGAAGTCCAACATTTCAAATCTTTTGACTCAGTTTCGTCAAATACTCTGCGAGCACTCTCCAATCTGTCACATTTTACATACATATCAAAGATAGAAGTGGACACAAATGTGTCAGCCACAACATTAATTTTGACAGCAATGGCGTGGATTACCTTTCCCACTTCAAGGGCCAAGGATCTTGAACAAGCTAGCATCACACTAGAAACAGTGTGATTCAAAGGTCGAACATTCAACTCTAGCATTCTGAAGAACATTACAACTGCTTCATTATTAAATCCCATCTCAAGATACCGCCGCACAATCACATTCCATGAAACATCACTAGGGTAATTAATCTCATCAAACACTCTTCTCGCATCATTCATTACAAAACACTTCCCATAAACATCAACAATCGAAGTCTCCAGATCTATATTTCCGGAATATCCATACTTCACTACAGCACAATGCAACTGCCTCAGTAATCTCAAGTCCAAGATTAAACCGCATGACTTTAAAACACCAGCAAAAGAAGTCTCTGTAGCTCGTACTCCATCTCTATTCATCCTAC
The DNA here is from genome assembly GCA_963920545.1 of Lepidium didymum. Taxonomy (NCBI): domain Eukaryota; kingdom Viridiplantae; phylum Streptophyta; class Magnoliopsida; order Brassicales; family Brassicaceae; genus Lepidium; species Lepidium didymum. The sequence goes on from OY986982.1 coordinate 1,687,776, forward strand.
GAAACGTACGAAATACCTCATCCGTGACGTTGTTTTGCGCACAAGCAGTAATCAAAGCGTTCCAAGACCCACCATCTCGTTCAGGCATTTGCTCAAACATTTCACGTGCATCATCCACACAACCACATTTCCCATAACTCTCAATAGCTCTATTCAATAGACAAATCGGAGGCAACGGAGAGAAAGTTACCAAATGGGATTCGACTTTACGGGCTTGTACAATAAGTGATTTCGAAGAACAACAACGGAAAAGACGCTCATATAGCCAGTATGCAACTGGCTCTGGAGAAACAAAGAGAACAGAGACGGCTTTCGAGACATTACCGTCTTCGAGGTGCTGAAGAATCTGACGGGTCACAGAATTTTTGGGTTGAGTACCGATAACACGCTTGAGGGTTTTGTCTTCTCTGAAAAGACGGCCAAAGACAGAAGAAACTCCAGTCACTGACATGTGAATGTTGGTTCATGACCTCTAAGATCGAGACTTTAACAGATCATTCTAAGCAATCTATCTATAAAGCCTGTAAGAAACAAAATCGCATTAATATCTCTATGAGCCTATGAATTCAATCTTCCTACAATGATTCTGACTGAAATTTGAGTCCCTAAACCATTCTTAGTAGCGTTTAAACTGAATAAAGTTGGATACTTTCTGAACTAAAATATAAAAACTTAAGCAAAGGTAGCTCGAAATCAATCCAGAGTTGCAGAACATAACAAAAGTTTAGTATTGAATCAAAAGAAGAAAGAGGTTAAAACTATATCAGGACTTCAAATTACGTACCTTCACATGGACGGACATTGAACAAGGATAATAGATTCCAAATATTGCATATAAATTATTGGATGTTGATGATTCACCCAAAACAACGAAGCTGAAAACAGGATTCGATTATACAAAAGCCACAAAGGTTCGAAGAGAGACGAAACAAAACAGAGCAAAACGCTGCCGTTTAGATGCAGGTTCGAAGAAAATAGTTCAACACCGGCTTTAAGGGTTTTTGTCTCCCTCATTAAATTTGTCATTTTTAAGAATTCGGTCCATTATCATGTCCTTTTGGTATCATAAGATCAAAAGATTCAGGACGAAAAAAATTTACTTTCTCCAAACGATTAACATTTCTTAAATTGGCATACAAAATGGAGTCCTTTTAAGCTGTTTCACTCAAAAGAAGAAAGAAGAGAAGTTAGCTGAGGCAATTCGCTTTTCCTTTGGCGAAGAAAAGAAGAGAATAAGTTTTTTGTGGTTCTACACATTTATATATACAGTCAACAAATCCTCATACATGTCAAGAAAAACGATGATGCAAAAACTGTAATTGATAGCTCCATCACTTGTGTTAGTTTTGAGCTTGAATACATAAAAAGAGTACATTTGAAGATGGCATTAAAAACGTTAAGGAAAAAGAATGATTATACCAAAAGGAATAAGTCTCTTAAGCACGTCTTTTGCTGAGACGCCATGAGTTAGGCTCGTGGTACCGGTCATATAAAGGCTCAATACGCTCTTGACGCTTACGTTTGCTCATCTTCGTTGGGTCAGAGACTTTAAAGAACCTTGGAGCTAACTCAACAAGCCACTTTGGGTCAATTACTGTCACTTCCCTCATGTATTCTTTGGTTGTCATCACAAGATCATGATATATAACCCAGTCTGGTTGTCTCTGGAACAGTGCACTGCTCGGGTGTATATACACTGGTTGATTCTCCACTAGCGTCCTGTAACCTTCTTGCGGATCTTTTCTAGCTCCATGGAAGAAGAATCCTGCTGTGATTGCTTTTCTTATCTTTGTAAAATTCTTTCCAGCACTAACCACGTCTAGTTTATACCTGTAAATATACAAATCACTCGTTAGGAAACTAGACTTTGATTGTCACACATCATTGAGGTCCGATTCAATGCTAGTTTAGTTACTTACTTGTCCATAATGCTGAGAAGTTGTTTCCTCACATCTTGGGCACGTCGTAAAGATCTTGACTGTATGAAGTTTTCGAAACACCATGGACCTGAGAAGTTTTTAGCCTTCCAAGCTTCATATACAGCTAGCAATGTCAAGTGATCACCTTCTGGCTGGAAAAACTTTGCCCGTTTTTGGTCTGCTTGCGCTTGCTTCTCCCTCGGTCTATAAAATATGTTACCCGTCTGAATCATCGCAATCATCGTTAATATCTCATCACTGCAACCAAGATCTACACTCGCTAACAACATTTTAGAAAGTGGTGGTTCAAGAGGAAACTCTGCCATTTTTCTACCTAGCTTTGTCAACAATCCTTCCTCATCCAAAGCACCCAGACTGTACAACTGTTCCATTGCAGATATCAATGCTTGCGGTTGGGGTGGATCCATGAAGTCGAACGATAACAGGTCATTGATACCCATTGCTTTCATGGTAAGGGTTGTCATTCCAAGATTAATTCTTTGGATTTCAGGGATTGATGTAGGAGGCATCTCATTACGATATGCGCTCTCTGTGTAGAGACGGTAACATTTCCCGGGTCCAGTACGACCAGCACGTCCAGCCCTTTGCTTCGCTGATGCCTGTGAAATTGGAGTGATGACAAGTGATTCTAGCCCTTGTTTTGGATTGTACACGTTCTGCTTTGCAAAACCAGGATCAACAACATAGTATATACCATCTATTGTTAAAGAGGCTTCTGCAATATTTGTAGCTACAACCACTTTCCGCTTACCAGGAGGGGGAGGATCAAAAATTCTAGACTGCATTTCACTAGGAAGGGCACTGTAAACTGGAAGTATGATGAGTTCCGGAACATTTTTACCTAGACCTTTCATTCTCTCGTACAGAGATTGGCATGCAGAATCAATTTCTTCCTGTCCTGTCAAAAAGACGAGAATGTCACCCTCAGGTTCAGTTAAGTGAATCTGAAGGACTGTGATCAGCGCTGCATCCAAGTAATCTGTTTCTGGCTGTTTGGTATAGAGTATCTCAACAGGAAAGGTTCTTCCAGGAATGGTAAAAATGTTGCAGTTGAAGAAATACCCAGAGAACTTCTCTGCATCCAATGTGGCAGAAGTGACAATCAGACGAAGGTCTTGCCTGCGTTTCATCAGCTTCTTTAGAAGACCAAACAGCACATCAGTGTGAATTGTCCTCTCATGAGCTTCATCAAGCATGATCACAGAATATTGAGAGAGGTTTTCATCTATCAGGATCTCTCTAAGAAGCATACCATCAGTCATGTACTTGATCACTGTATCCGGTCCAGTACAATCCTCAAAACGAATTGCATACCCTACCTCCTCCCCTAAACGACAACCAAACTCCTCAGCTACTCTCTTGGCAACAGACATTGCAGCGACCCTACGAGGCTGAGTACATCCAATCTTTCCTTTCGTTGTGTAACCTGCTTCAGCAAGGTATTGAGTTACTTGTGTTGTCTTTCCAGACCCAGTCTCACCAATGACCACCAATACTTGATTATCATGCACAGCCTGTATAAGCTCCTTTTTCAACTTGTATATCGGAAGGCTCTCCCTTTGCTCTTGGATAGAAAGCTTTGATCTCTGTCCAAAAGTTGGAGTTTTTCCAAAGGCATCTTTCTTCCACTCAGGCATGTCATAAGCTGATAATCCAACACCTCGAAGCTCTTGAGCAAGATGCCTTTCACCAGTTTCTGGCATCGGGTCTTCCCATGGACGATTCAGATCCTTGGGGATTGAGTCAAGCATTGTTCTTTGCTGCTGTTCCCTCATTTCTCTCCTTTCCTTGGTGAGGGCAGACTGAAGAGCAGCTGCTCGACTCAAGGAACCTTCCGGATTTTTAAAGATCTTAACAGGAGACATGTCAACAGAGTACCTGGTTTGCCCTTGTAAGAAAGCAGGTTCATCTTCGTTCATCTCAATCTCAAGTTCTTCTTCAGCACCTTCCTCTTGATAAAGCATTCCATCACCATCCTCATCATACATAGGAAACTCATCCACTCTCAAAACACCAGAGGCAATCAACTGCTTCGCTTCCCATCTCTCAGGGGAGCTCATCTTCTTCAATGGCCTACGTGAAGGCGCAACATCATTCTCCTCCACAATCCGGATTCCTGAAATCCCAGTCTTGGTCACCTGTCCATCCTTTGTTCTAAACGATGGATTACTCCTAGATGAATCCTCATCTGAAGGCTTCTTCAAAGGAATCAAATCTCTACCCGTATTCTGATCAACATCTCTCATTGAAAGACTGTACTTATCATTCGAAATAGATATCACTTTAACGTAAACCTCCATATCCCGCTTAACAAAATCTTTAGCTTTTTCAACTCTTCTAGTAGCCATCTGAGAAACATGAACTAGACCTTCCTTTCCTCTAAATCTATCAAATTGAACAAAACAACCAGAGTCCATAACTCTAGTAACCCTACCTTTGTATACCTGATACAACTCCGGCTCATTCGCAGTGCCTCTTTCGTCCTCCACGTATTCATCCTTCTCGACACGTCTATCCCTACGCCTAACTTCGCCGTCATCATCTCGACGAGCTCTGTCTCTATGTCTATCACTTCTTCTATCTTCACCTTCCTCATCTCGACGATTTCTTTCTCTATGCCGATCCCTTCTACCATCTCGATCCCAATCTCTGTCTCTGTCCCTATCAGTTTCTCTGCGACCCCGACCTCTATCCCTATCAGTTTCCCTCCGATCCCGACCTCTATCTCTATCCCTATTTTGATCCTCCTCTCTCCGTCTCTCTTCAGCTTCTCTCTCAATCTCCTTCTCAAGCTCCTTAACTTTATCCTTAGTATCCTTAATAGCCAAACCTTTGAATTTCTGATCTTCACCTTCCTCTTTCTTCTTCTCAGACTTAGCCTTTGGCGGATAAATCCCGTGGATTACAGTTAACAGCGAGCGAACGAAGTAATCAGGCATCTCTGCGCCTTGTTCCTTAAGCTTCTTATCAAATTCATCTACAGTCACAGAGTGTCGACCAAGATCGACGATAAATTCGGCCAAAACTTTTTCCGCAGACCCAAGATGCGTTTCCAATTCATTGCAGACATTGGAGACGAGAGAGAGATGATTTAATTTTTTGAGCTCTTCCTTTTCCATGGCTGATATCGAAATCGAGGAAGAAACAGTTGGTTTCTGGATAATCGATTTCTAGGGTTTTTGTCTTAAAAATGAAGATTTCTGCTTTAGAGAATAAAAAAAAATTGGTCTCTTCTTCCCTCGAAACTTCTTTAATTGATCACATAAAACGTGAGAAAAAAAAAAAAAAGCCGACTCTCAGAAACGCAGCGTTTTAAACATGTTTTATTGTCAAATGTATTTGCTCATCGGCCTTTTTCTTTATAGAGCTTTGAGTTTAGGCCGATGCAAAATTAACTTTAGATTAATGGGCCTAAAAAGTACCTGTCAGTTAAATTACTAATTGGCCCAATTATATTTTATTTCTTTAATAAACAAAGTTACCCAATAGTACCATTTAAATTTTTATTCAGAAAAACCAAACCTCATTAATTCAACAAATATAAGCTACTCTGATAATTTCATATCATATGAAACATAGAAATTTGAAATATTGAAATCTCTGTTTAACAAAAAAAAAAAAAGGATTGCAATTTCTAACACGTTAATCTACTCTTAACTTTTGAGAAAATTAAAACTCAAAATCTCTAAGTAAAATTCAGAGAAGAAAGATATATTATATGTGGTTAATGGTATGATTATATTCATACGACAATTTTTAATTTAAGTCTCTGCTTTCTAAAAATGATAAGTTTGGTCCTATTTTGTTGGATATCATATTTACTAAATCGATCTTATGACATAATATCATAAACATAGTACAAAACATAACTAAGTCATGGTTTTGGGACCGTAACATGAGTTGGACTAATCTGGACCAAACGTTTTCATCAAAACCGAAAAAGATATCAGAAACAAATTTTAACAAAACATAGATTCAAATATTTGTAGAACGAAATGTAAAATTGTTAACTGGATTCAAGAATAATGATCTGAGAATGAATGCATCAAAATATTTATTCCTAGCAAAAGAAAAAATGGTGTCACCTAACCAACAACCCTTTTATCCTCCACCTACCTTATAAACCACATGAATAAATCGAGATTATTATCCCACACATACACACTCAAATCTAAATCTTTTATAACTTGAGTTTTTTTCACTATCTACAATTTACATATGTAATTGATCCCATCTATAAAATTGTTTATAGAGTGTGATATGCTGTTCGCTGTTAAAAAAATTATGGTTAGGTTGTCGTGGCTGTTTGATGGTCTTTTATGGCTATTCGATAATTTTTTGTATACTTTTTCATAGTTGTGAGAATTATTTATCGTGTTTCGAAGTAATGTACATAATTTTTTATATAGAAACCGCTATTGATGATTGATAATTTATTTTGAATGATAATAACAAATTTCTTATATTGTGTAATAAAATAAGTTTTTGTTAACCACTTAGTATTGAGAATTTTGCTCTTTGTCATCTTTACATGTATGTATGTTATTTTAACATATAAAATTATAAAATTGTTTGGTTTATGCGGATCAAAGATTTAGATCCCCTCAAATATATTTTAAAAAATCAAATATATCTAGAATTGTGGCTCATTAAATTTGACTCTTTACGTAGTTTAACAACTTAAATCTCTTCCACAAAATTTACAGAGTAGTTTCCCCTTAATTTTGGTTTAATTGAACAATTTCAGTTTAATTCCGAATTAGTGTTATGTTACATTTAATTACGGTTTATTGTGGAGAGGGATTTAAGTTATTAAACTACGTATAGATGATCAAATTTAACGAACCATTATTCTTGATACGTCTAGATCTTTACTGATGAAATATAAATCGCAAAATAATATTCACATACAAAAACTAGTGAGTTAATTTTAGAGATCTTGCTGATTTTTTTTACCAAAAAGATATATAATATAAAATCTAATTTTACCTCAAAAAAAAAAATCTCAATGCATTTATTCTCACCTTTGACTACATCCAAAGAACAGAATTCTTTATTCTTCTTTTACAAGTGGGTATTTGTGAGGTCGTGAGGCCCAACCAAAAAGCCTTTCTCTCTCTCTCTCACTATTCCTCAACATTCCACAAGCACCACACAAATTCATAACTCTTCACTCAACACAAAGAAACATCCAAACTCAATCTTCTCACCTCCACCTCACATTCCCCAGAGCCACCATCACAAAACCATTTGCAGTATCTCCTGAAATCAAAATCCATTATGCAAATCCATTTTCTTCATCATCACCATCTTCATTCTCATCATCCATGGCCCATTTCCCATCTCTGTAGATTCTCATTTCTCTACTTTCTTTTCTTCCTCTCCTCTTGATTGCAATACTAGTTTATTCTTCTTCTTCTCCTTTTTAGACATGACTCTTCCTTCTCGTTTCTCTTCGGTTAAAAACCACTCACTTCTACTTAAGACTTCTCATCTCTGCACACCTAGATCAGCTCTTGGGACTATTGGTTGTTTCTCTCCCAAGGAATCTCCTTTCTTCAAGAAGAATTCTGCACAATTCATTTCTCCTCGGAAACACATTTCTCTTCCCCTGAAACTTGTCTCCCCTTTTGCTAGCTTCTCTTCTTTTGCGGAGGCTGAGGGAGACGAGCAACACCATGCTGATCAACATCAGATACAGAACTCTCATGAAGTTTCTTCTACTGATTCGAGTAGATCAGATGGTAAAAGTAATGCTGAAGCTACTGGAGACTTTTCTGGAATGGCTCAAGCATTTCACATTTCGTCCACCACTGCTAGAGCAATCTCCATAGCCATAGCCTTCTCTGCTCTTGCCTTACCACTCTTCATGCAGTCTCTGGGACAAGGACTGGCTTTGAAGACAAAGCTTCTCTCTTATGCAACACTACTCTTTGGTTTCTTTATGGCATGGAACATTGGAGCTAATGATGTCGCCAATGCCATGGGAACTTCTGTTGGATCTGGAGCCTTGACGATCCGGCAAGCTGTCATAACTGCTGCAGTTCTTGAATTCTCAGGTGCTCTTCTAATGGGAACTCACGTGACAAGCACGATGCAGAAAGGGATTATCATGGCTAATGTGTTCCAAGGGAAAGACATGTTGCTCTTCGCTGGTCTCCTCTCTTCATTGGCTGCAGCTGGAACTTGGTTACAGGTTCCATCTTATATCTTTGCTTCTTCCTCACTAATTTCAAGACAAGATTTTAGTAAAGCTAAAGCCTTTTTAGGATGGCATTCACGAATGATTCAAGTAGAGAACCAATTTAAACAAAACGATTGTGTGATTATGAATTTAACAGGTAGCTTCTTTCTATGGATGGCCAGTATCCACGACTCACTGTATCGTTGGATCAATGGTTGGGTTTGGACTTGTTTACGGAGGACCTGGAGCTGTTTTCTGGAGCTCTTTAGCTAAAGTAGCTTCCTCTTGGGTTATCTCGCCTTTAATGGGAGCTCTTGTCTCATTTCTTGTCTACAAATGCATCAGGAGAGTAAGTAAACCTAATGAAAACCAAACCAAAAAAAACTAACTTTCGATTTATGACACTTGAATTCATAATGCTCACGCTTACTCTTACTTTTGTACTCTTCTTTCGTTCAATGCAGTTTGTATATAGTGCACCAAACCCGGGACAAGCAGCTGCTGCGGCTGCTCCTGTCGCTGTGTTCTTAGGCGTTGCCGGAATTTCATCAGTAGCATTTCCTCTAAGTAAGATCTTCCCAATAGCATTATCACAATCCTTAGCCTGTGGAGCAGCAGCAGCCATTGTCTTTGACAGAATCATCCGGAAACAGCTTGGTCATCTACTAGCTAAATCCAAATCACCAGAAACAACAATATCGCAGCAAAACCAATCGAAAAACATCGGCTTCCTATCCGATATCGCAGGACCTACTGGTACTCAGCTAGAGATAGTCTATGGTATCTTTGGCTATATGCAAGTCCTCTCCGCTTGCTTTATGTCATTCGCTCACGGAGGTAACGACGTATCCAACGCAATTGGACCATTAGCAGCCGCATTAAGCATCCTCCATGGCGGAGCAGGTGCAGGAGGAGACATTGTGATCCCCATGGATGTTCTCGCTTGGGGAGGATTCGGAATCGTTGCGGGTCTAACAATGTGGGGATACAGAGTGATTGCAACAATAGGGAAGAAGATCACTGAATTAACACCAACAAGAGGATTCGCGGCGGAATTCGCAGCAGCTTCGGTGGTTTTGTTTGCTTCAAAATTAGGGCTTCCTATTTCAGCGACTCATACACTAGTTGGAGCTGTAATGGGTGTTGGATTTGCAAGAGGGCTTAACAGTGTAAGAGCTGAGACTGTGAAAGAGATTGTTGCATCGTGGCTCGTTACGATTCCGGTCGGTGCTACACTCGCTGTTCTCTACACTTGGATTTTCACCAAGATCTTATCTTTTGTGTTGTGAGTGAGTTTATGCTTCCTCTTCTTTTTGAGCTTTTGGTTTTCTGATACGAAGAACATGAAATTGATCTTCTTCTTCGTCTTCTATGTTGGCTTGAATGATTCGAATTTGAAAAAACAAAACATCCTAAAATACTCCTTGTGATTCTGATCTTACGATTCAATCTGAGTTTTTCACCGATCGGTGAAGTTCGTAACTTTATATGATCAAATTCAAAGCTTTGTCTCGTCGTTCAAATAAAGTAGAAGTAGAGTGAGTGATGTTTGGTTCCTTTAAAAACGTCTTGTTGTTTGTTTCCTAATAGTAAAAACGTCATAGATTTTAAACGATATCGTTTAGGATAAACGGTACTTTCGTGAGACGCGCGCAATTCTTGCTTTTCATACACGCGTCTTACAGAAAGAGTGACATGATTTGCTTCTTAAATGACGGAAACACCCTTACACACATCGTTAGTTTAAGGATCTCTAATCAGAGAACATAAGGGTATTTAAGAGAATTCAATAAACTAGAAATATCTCTCTTCGTCTAAGCTAATCCAAGTAATCACTTTTGCGTCTCTGGTTCTACTTCTTCCTCGTTTTGGATTGTGCTTGTTTCTCATGGCGGCGGTTATTGGAAACGTGGCGTTGTTACTAGACGTCAATTCTCATCGTACGGTGGTTACTGATCGGAGAATTCGTTTGACGGTGGTTGACGTTGTTTTGAATTTACCGAAGAGAGATTTGTATAGTCACGTTTCTCACTACGCGGCTCTCTCTTCGAATAAGCCGATTGAATCAGATGGAGAGGCTCGGAGTCGTCGTTTTTTGACTCGAGGCAAAGCGAATTCCAAGGTTAACGCCGTCGATTTCGATGACGCGGGATCCAGCGACGAGGAAAATAACGATAGTGGTGGTGATGGTAATGAGAATGACGAGGAAGAGAAAGCTTACGATGTTGAGAAGGAGATGAAGAGGAGAGCTAAGGAATTTCAGGATATGAGGGAGCTTGAGAGGAAAGCAGAGGAGTTGCAGTATAAGATTGATGAAGATGGGGATGAGTCAGAGGAGAAGAAGAGGATGAGAGTGAAAAGAGAGCTCGAAAAGGTGCGTTTTTTAGGGTTCTTTCTTCAACTGAAGAATGTTACTAAGTCTTCACATTTGTATTAGTTAGGAATTTCGATTAGTGGGGAAAGGATACTCTTAGAGTAGTTAAGTTTTATCTCTTGAAAGCCATGTGAGGATTCAAAGTGGAGTTGTTTAAGTAATTCGTGCAAGTTTAAGATTTGATAGTGCTCATTGAAGAACATGATTGAGAGCAGGTAGCTCAGGAGCAAGCAGAGAGAAGAAAAACTGCAGAGTTGATGTTTGAATTGGGTCAAAAGGCATATGGTAGAGGCATGTATGGACGTGCAATTGAGTTTCTAGAAGGAGCTCTTACTATTATTCCAAGGCCAACACTGTTTGGTGGTGAGGTTGGTTGAAAACACCAATTAGGTACTTTATCTTGGTTTCGTAAACAGATTTGAGTGCTAATGTTGGGGGATTGATTTGCCAGATTCAAATTTGGTTAGCTATGGCTTATGAGGCCAATAATCGCCACGCTGATTGCATTGATCTTTATCAGCAATTAGAGAAGAAACATCCGAGTCCTGGTATTCGACGTCAAGCTTCTGAGCTTCGGTATATCTTACAAGCTCCTAAGCTCAAGATATCTCAAGAGGAAATGGTTACTATACCCATGATCGGTTCAAGTTATGACAGGTTCCAAATTACTCACTCAGAACACAAGTTAAGAACTTAAGCTTAACCAAAGTTTGTGTTTGTCATGGCTAATGAACTTGAAATGGTATTTGTGATGTGTGCACAGCTATGCAGTGACATGGAGTGACAAAGACAGAGATAAGGACCGACGAATGAACGAGTCGACTACAAATCAGGTAAACTCGAGTGAAGACTTTCTAGGAAAGCTCTTGGTTTGGCGACCAGCCATTGGTATGGAGAAGAACAGAGTCTTTTGGCTTGCTTTGACACTTTGGTTCGGTTTGGTTGGTGCAGCACTCTTCTTACAAAGATAAGTCGAAGAAAGTAGTAATATTTCACTTATATGATTTAGTACCGTTTCTTCTCTCTTATATGTCGTGAAATTATATTTGATTTCATGTATAAATTTGTAAGGATACGAAAATATATTTCATTGTATATAAAGTATATATTTGTTGGAAGTATATAACTCTTGTGTACCCTTATCAATCTTTTGGACACAAATTGTATCCAATGCAAAATTTTCACCTCCAATAAATTGTATATATTTGTTTTGGTTTTTTGTCAATAATCATGATTTTATTAGCAGATATGATATTTAACAACTTGACCAATAATATTTTTTCGAATGGTATGTCTTTGTTCATAGTCCATAAAAACATTTTTTAGGAAAGGATGTTTTAGTTAATGGGTTACGACAGTGAAGAATTAAGATAAGCATGCCTTTGTATTGTGACTATTAGTAATTTCAGTGTTTATTATGTTAATATTTCATGTAAATTATTCTCAATGTAATGTGACTATTTTCGAATTCTAAGAGTATGATAAAGGGTATTTAATATATGTAGACATGATTCACACATATGAACATATATAAAAGGTGATGCTACGCGTACACATTACTTTGCATAATTTATCATCATTATATATATTATTAGTCATTCATAAGGAAAGATAAAAACAATTACAAAATAAAGTAGAAAAAAATTAAAAAGAAATTTCCTTCACTTAAAAATGTGTAAGGAGGTGTGAAGTCATATGTTTCCTTCAAATATTGACTAAAACAAAAATTCATGAATAAAATATCGACCATTATTTTGGACCTAATCTTTCTATGTTAATTATTGTTATCGCATCTTTATCTATATATATGCATTTTTTTAGTTGGATTTTCTTAGAGAAAAAAACAATAATTAAGAAGAAGAAGAAGATTTGATGTTTTTATGCATTTTCTTCATCAATGATTTGATGTTTAGAATCTAATAAAATCAAGTGTTATTTAATTATGTAATTGACAAAATATATTAACATCCATTATAATATAATGTTTTGGATATTACTAGTTTTTTTTGTCTAGCATAACTTTCAGTTCTCGTTTGTGTAACTTGTATTATCAAATATTATTATGGTACAACTAGTATAAGTTCTTTTGATTTAGGTGCAATTATGAAGAAAATCATTATTTCTTCCATAACACTAACATAATCTACCACACACTGAAATATGTTGTCCGTTGCTATTTTGTATAACTACTATTAGTCCTGCGCATATTATCTGAAATTTATGATCTGTTCTAAAATTTTAAATATCTGGAATGCACGAATCCAGGTAATAAAAATAACAGATCCGTAGGTATGGATTCGGATCCGGTTAATAATATTTTTTCTTTTGGATATTTAGATCCGATCCGATTTAAAATATTTAGTGTATGATTATTTATAATATGTATTATTTCTTTTAAAAATATTTTAAGTATGTTAATGTGTAGGTTTATTTTAAATTTTTGAATCATGAATTATATACTCTTTTTAGGTGATAATGTTGGAATTTAACATACAATTTTTTTTTCTAAACTTTTAATAATATGTTAAAATAAATTATAAAATAAAATTATATATTTGGTATTTTTCATTAAGTTTTATTTTTTATAATATTTAATATAATAAATCTACGTATTTACTTAATCTTTTAATTACAAATATGATATTTAAAAAAAATTATGTAATATAATAATTGTTCAGATCCGAATCTGAATATCCGCGGATATCAAGTTCCAGATATCCATAGTGTTCGGATCCGAATTCAGATAATAAAAACATGAATCTGGATATCACAAAAATTTTAGATATCCGACTCGTGCCTAGGACTAACTAGTATAATTGATTTTAATTTGAATACAACTATGAATATACTATCAGATGTCATATTTGTACAACTAGTATATAATTAGTTTTAATTGGAATACAACTATGAAAAAAGTCATCATTGGTTGTAGTCATAGACAACAACTTTCAATTCAATTATGCAATAATAATTTGTATTGCTTTACAAAAGATTTAGATTAATCTAATAATTTTAATTTTTGGTATTTGGTTGCATGAGTTTCTTACTACTACGTCATATGTCTTATGCTTTTATAGTTAGTTTGTAAATTTTAACACTCTTATTAAGTAATTTTTATAGAAATCATAGTTTTAAATTGTAAGTATATGAAACTATGTTAAATGTAATTTAGTTACATATTTTTGTTTGTTTAACCATAAAATTTTAGTCTTCGTGAGGGTTTAACTAATTATAAGTTTTAACTAGAAAAGTACAACTATGTAATAGTAGTTATCAACTAGTATTACTAATATTTTCTGGGTACAGCTTTGAGTATATTTTCCGATATTAATTTTGACTACTTGTCCACCAAGTCGTCGATGGCAACATGTAGGTAACCAATTAATAGCTTGTCTCAAACAAGTCAGCTGTGCACTGCACAAGGCTATAAAATCGTTTGAAAAACTGTGAAATTCTCTTTCCCTGTAGCTAACTTTATCGAACTCGAAGCAGCTTTCACCGAGACATCAAAGAGACTCGTTAAAACTGTTTACTTGATTCTCTGTCCACATATATATAGTGTACAATGCAAAACCAGTGTATACAAAGACCAAACCATCCAATATTGAATAAGGAAATTATCCTATTCACAATATTCTCTGTGATGTTTTGCTTGTTATATAAAGATATAAGTGGCCTCACTCTCATTTTTCCTACAAAACACCATATTGATGCTCTGTTTTTAGTCTCCTTTGAATTGGGAAATCAAAGTCTTAAGTTCTATAACTATAAATTATACAGCCAATGCTAATATTGTTTAATCAGATTATCATGTTCATTGCTAAGACTTTGTCAAAAAAATCAAAACTTTAATGTTTCTGTTGTGGTGATTGACATAATCATTTTATTAAAAAGGAAAAGAACAAGTATTTTTTAGTTTATAAGCTGCTTTATTTCTGGTACTTCTTCTTCTCCTCCTCCCCATTCTCTTATCCTATCCTCAGCCATTGCAGCCTACAATATAACAACACAATATTGATTACATTACACAACATTGAACACTTGATTAAATCTAAACAACATAATCCACTAATTAACTTATAATAATTATTTAGACTCACTTCTTTGTCCCAATTTGTTTTGCAGATCATCCATGTTAAAACAATTGTCTGAACCACAGTTCCTGTCAACATTCCACACCAAATTCCCTAACACATCAAAGATTGAAGTTATGGATTTTATTACATTTCCAAAGATTAATTAGTTTTATAAAAACAAAGATTAGAGGTTAAGTTACTACCATAACTCCATATTTAAGTTTGTATCCTAATAAAAGACCAAATGGAATTCCAAAGAAGTAATAGCAGGCTATGTTAACATAAGCCACTACTCCTTGCCATCCAGCTCCCACAGCCACACCTGTTATTTCATTTTATTATCATTTATGCCATTAAACTAAGATCGTATGAAAAAATCGGAAAATGATTTATTTTCTCACGAAAACTATCATACAATACCAGATGCATCTCAAACTAAGATCCCATATGCTATATTTCATCGATAATAATGTTCAAGATCTAATTCTCCCCTAAAATAAGTTATAAACTTATATATATACAAAATAATAGTCTGAGACTTAATTAAAACACCACTTATTCTGATTTAAATCAGTTTAGAATAAGTTATTGTGGAGTTTTACATTGCAAACTATTATTATGGGGATATATAAGCTTAGAACTTTTCTTTCCGAAAGAATTAGATATTTTAATTTTATTGTCTTAAACATATAATACAGGGATTTAGTTTAGGGTGCATCTAGTGCTATAAGTAGATTTCGTATTGAGATAAAAAGACTCATTACCTGATAAAACAGGTTGGACATTGTTGATGATAATGCAAAGTGTAAGAACAGGTGTGAGTTCTTTAACAAGAACAATAACTTGTTCATCTCTAACAAATAAAGATGGATATTCATCTCTAAAGATGATTAAAATCATTGATGCACAAATCCCAATCACTGTCGATGTTATTACTGCCACTAACAGTGAAAATTTTGCAGTTCTTGGATGGTTTGCTCCTAATTCATTAGACACTCTTACACTGCACCGTTTCAAAGATTATATGTTGTAATCACCATTTATATTATTATCATAATTTATCATACTAATTAATAATGAAAATAGGTTTAAGTAAACAAAGTTAGACTTTAATTTGCATGTAAATTACCTTACGGCTGCATTCATCCCAATAGCAATCATGGCAGTCCATCCCAAAATGTTCATGCTTCAAGATAAACAATAATTCACATTTAGATCACAAAATCTGATTTATACACAAACCTCAAATAATATTATGTAGGACTACAAACTCTTTAAAATCGAATTATGTTGGAAACATATATATATAACATACACTTCTCCACCTTTTACTTTTAAAAATATGTGTTAGAATTATTATTTTACTTTTAAAAAAAATATATATATATATATTTAATATAATTTTCATAAGTATATATATATAAGTATTATTATTATTATTATGATTATTATAAATACTTTTTTTTGTAGAAGGGTTTAACTATTATAGAACTATAAATATTTTGGTTTTTAAGTTTATGTGTAGTCAATTTTATGAAAATATATCATTTGAACAAGTGAATATCACAATCAAACTCCTCTTCCAAGATGCAAGTAACATGCATGAAGCCAATCGCAATCCAATTTTGGCTTTATATGGTCCATTTGAGTGTATATATATGAATATTGACTAAAAATATTGGACAGAACAAATAATAAGCAGAAGAAGAATATTAATCGAGCAACCCTATTTAATTTAACTATTACTTAGGGTTCACTGCCCAAGAAACCAACGAATAATTTTAGTTGACGACGAAAAGATAACAGTTAAGTGAAGTCTCTCACGCACGACGACGCATTACTGCTAATTCCTAGAGAATCTTGATGAATAATTTATGAACATATATAAAACAAAGAATATGTACAAATCTTATTATTTAATTAATATGTACTTAAAAACAAAATAAATTTGACTTTACCAGATTGAGAGGGCGGCTACAGAGATTTCAGCATCCTTCAAATATCCAGCAAATAATATAATTGCCATGAAATACCACACCTCCAAACTTCATAAATCCAAATAAACAATATTATTACTTAGGAATAACAAAATAATTTGTGATAAAATTCAAGTATGAAAATGATTAATTGATAAGTCAACAAAATTTCGTGACTAAATTCAATCACTGAAAAGCTCATGTTTTTTCTCAATCATCTTTTAAAAATATTAAGCTTTTTTAATAATATTTTCCCAATTGAATGATAATTGTAAAATAAAAAATTTCGAGTCCGGTAAAGTAATAGAGCGAGGTATTAAATAATTTAGACAACCAAAATTCTTGATTTAATTAGTAAATTAAAAATTCACGATTAAATTCAATTTCTCAAAAATTTAGGTTTTTCCTCAACTATTTAAAAAAAATTCAGGATTTATTTAAAAAAAAATTCCAATTAATTAAAAATAGTAAGAGAAAAATTATCAAATCGGATTCGGGTCCGGGATGGAGTATGTACTAACCAAAGCATAACAGCAGAAGCCAAAGACAATCTTACAAAACTCCACAAGTTATGAAAAGCTTCCCAAGAGAATCCAGACCAAGCTTCACCACAAGTGCCACTACATATATAAACAAGTTGTGCCACAACAATGAACCACCATGAGCCATTAAGCACAACAGCTAAACCAGCCATGCCCCATTGAAGCTTCCCCATAACAAACCACGTGAGAGGCACGTGTATAGCAAGTGCAACCGCAGATATCGCAGCCATTACCATTATCTTACTTTGTGATTGTAAGAACTTAGCGGATGGGAAATTAATGGCGTAAGCAAAGATTTGAGGGATCATGTAGATTGAAAAGATTCCGGCCGCGGTTGAGATCGTTGCGGTTTGGCCGATGAATGAGAGGATTGGAGCGGCGAAGATGTAGAGAAGAGAAAGGATTAGAGCGGTCACGTTTAGGATTACCCATGATCGTTGTAAGTAAACGCCAAGCATTGATAATTTACCCGCTCCAAACGCTTGCCCACATAGCGTTTCTAACGCACTTCCCATTCCAAGCTAGTTGAGTTCGCAATAGCACCCATTTAGATTAGTTTACGACTCAAAATTAAACAAAATTTATTAAAAAATAAAAAAATTACTGTGAAAATTTTGGCAAAAATGAAAAGTGATATTTTTTTATATTTAATAGCAAAAAAAACTGTTCCATTTTGACAACATACCTGATACTTATACGCATTATTTTATTTTGTGTTTACATTTATTATTTTTCTTCAGAAAAATATACAAAGATTAAAGTGAACTTATCTTCTAAACAATACTCTATGCAAAAATATGATAAAATACTGAATAAAAAGTCTATTTAATACACATAATATTGATATTAAAACTATGTAATGTCTGATTATGGTAAAGTAATATAAACGTTTTGTCGGAGAAATGAATGTCGATTTAATAAAGTAGTACAATTTTGACTACAAACCTACTAATAATTATGGATTTTTTTTTGCGTTTACATTTATTCGATTATATCTTTGTTCACCATAGTATTTTATTATATTAATACTTATGTATATATATTTCTTCATTTATTATATTAATACATAAGTATTATATTAATACTTATGTATATATACTTATGTATATTTATGTATATATATTTCTTGAGTTTTTATTTATACTTTCGAAGTGATCTTTGAGAATCCAAAGTTAAATGACAGGATTTCTATTTATAAAACCCAGAAAAAAAATTGTTTATAAAAAATTGTAAAACAAAACATTTTGAATGTTTCTGACATCTCCCAACTTTGGATCTTGTATCCGTTAAATAATAATTATGAAAATTAATCAAATTAAAAACATTTTGAGCGATAAATGCAAACGACAATTTTTTACTAGGAAAAAAAAAAGAACCACAATATATATATATATATATATATATATATATATTTATATATATAATATAAATTGTAGGAACCACAAATATTGTAATGGATGGATGTAATTTACCATAATACCGAATGAGAAGCCGGCGATGACGGAGTTCTCGATGGAGACGGCGGCGAGAGCGATGGTGCTAACATGTCCGGCAAAAACTTGAGTAATAGCGCCAAGAGAATATTGAGTTATGGACGTGAAAATGGCAGGACCGGCTAAGAACCAAAGCTTTTTGGTCTCGACGTTAAACTGTTTGATAAAGCCACCGACGGTGGTGATCGGAGGAATATCTTCGGCGGAGGATGAGAAAGAAAGATTGTTTTCTTTCGCCCTGGAGAGAAGCTTCTCCGTTAGATTTTTTTCTTTTGCCATTTTGAGAGAGAGATGGAGAGATTGAAGGAGGTCAAAGGAGTCTTAAGGACCAGAGAGTGGGATTTTTAGATTAATCATTTGTCAATTATATAGGAAAAATGATGATATTTTGACACGAAGTAAAAGGGAAAATAACTAATATAGCAAGTGACAAAACAAATAAAAATCTAATATAGCAACTAGCATTCAATAAAATAATTGTAAAATGTAGAAAATAAAATTATTATGCAACATGGAAAATGCGGTAAAATGTTCACATCTGTAATTTTTCTAGATTTTATAAAGTCGTATAACTTTAAGTTATGATTTATGAATTAGATATTATCAATCTCTCAAAAAATATTATTATGATAAATAAGAATAAATATTGGAGACATTCTAATGTTTAGGTGGTCTTATTAAATTATTTGTGTTAGTATAATTTTGGTTAATATTTTGGTCAAATAATACTATTAGCCAAAAAATTATTCATAATATGAAAAATGTCAATCATTTTGAATAAGAAATGTGTTGATATTTCTTATATAGCAAGAAAATAAATGTATTTTGAATAAAAATGTTTATTTTTGAATAGTCGGATTTTTCTTAATTAGTTTCGAGTAGTTACATGTACCAACTATAATCGTCAGATATTTGAAGTTCTATTATACTCTATTGCATATAAAGTTAAAAGTTGGAGAATTTAAAGATGAGTTTTGGTATGGATAAGATTTTGTTTTTCCGATTAAAAAAAAATTTATTTGAAAGGTATATATCATATCTCAGCTAATAGTTTAGACATATGAAGTTCAACTTTACTTTATTACATATGAGTAAAAGATTTTAAAGATGAGTTGAGTTTAAATTATGAATCAGGTTTTATCGGAAAAAAAGAATTTAACTCAAAAACAGAACTTAATTTATCATCTACTTTTGTGTTATCATCACCAAATTTCTAAAGCTCTCAACATAAAAGCGGATTTGTTAGTTCTTTGCGTTTGTGGTTTTCAAGAAATGGTAATTATGTAAACATTATACCTCCTTTTTTGTTACCAAGATTAATCGTATAAAATAGAACATGCTGAAGAAAATTTTAAATAAAATGACATCGAATAATAATGGTATCTTAATTCTGCTTATGTTAATTAATAATGGTAGTGATATCTTAAATTACTATTATTGTGAATGACGTTTTTGACAAAAGATTTGTGAGGTTAATTACAAGTGGATAACACTTAAACAAAGACTAACTCTCCATGGCATGCAAGTGCACAATCTATATATCATGAAGGAAACCAAAGCATCGCAATCATCGACACAATTTCATTGATAAAACTAGTTTAAGTCCAATCTCTAACCATATAATTAGCTGGTTTCTATTATTGGGTAATATTAGATGTAGTTGGTTTGATCCAAGTGGCCGTTTTAATGTTTGTAAGTTATTGTGAGTGTGATTAAATGATCCAAATATCCAATATAAAAAAATCATATGGGCTGAATTAAATGCCCACAGTGGAAAAACTTAATTCAATAAATTCAGATATTTAATTAAGCCCACGAAAACCCACAAAGAATTTTAGTTTCATGAAAAAAAAGAGTTTAGATTGTGTTTACATATATTTTTGAACCTTTTGTGCATATGAATCCATAGATTGATGGTTATTCTCAGATCTAAAATGTGCACATGCTCTCAACATATATCAATAATTTATAAACAACACATGTCTGAGTAGCTTTATTCTTACCATTATATTGACATATTAAGCAATGATAAACATATAATTAAGGAAGTTTCATAGCAATAAGCCAATAATATATCAATTCACATATTCTTTTAACATAATTTAAATTTTACTAGGCAAAATTACATTTTTACTGAAAATTAAAATTTGATTAAAAGACTGTGAAAAAAACATTTAACAACTCTATTATTGTACTTGATTACTATTTCCTATATTTCAGAATATAAAATTTTGATCTAAAAATCCGTATAATTAAAATAGTAAATTTTATCATTAAAATTATTTAATATTTTAGTTAAATATAATTTAACCATTACAGATATTAAAGAGACATAATATATTAAATATATTAAATGTTTCATAAAAAAAGATTAATAAAACCTTATTAATTTAAACAATTTTTTTCTTACAACTTGAAAGAAATGCTAAGTTCTTTTTAATTTGTTGGTTTATATGTTTCAGCTAATAATTTATAATATATAATCTGATTTCATCTCATTGTAAAGAATTTATGGAAAAAAAAGTTAGAAATATAAATTATTATAGATGAAGAAAAAAAAATACACCAAAAAATAGATGATTTAATTAGTTTATTCTTGATTTAACTAGACATAAAGTATTAAATTCAAATTTTATCATGTTCTATTTGAAAACTTAAACTATGGATAAAATTTTGTTGTCGATAACTTGTTGAATAAAAAAAAAACACCACAAAAATATTTACTACAAAATAACATTACTCATGTCGTGTAATGATAAGAATGTTTATTGAATCTCGAACTCAAAAGAAGAGTACCCTCGAGGTTAAATAACTTCATTAAATAACGCTTAAATTTCTTCTCTTTGTTCAACGCCTTAACTTTTCAAAGCAATTCACACTTAAGCCGTGTACTTCACGCGCCAGGCAAATCGAAACCGTAGAAAAAGCAAAGAAAACAAAAAAAACGACTTGACTTTGAATTATCTCTACACTTTCTCAATTGAGAAAGACTTTTAACAATGGCGAAGGCGAAATTGAAAACAACAGTAGCTAAAGCTTGAAGTGGGCAAAAATATTCGTACAAAATCGAAGATAAAAGTGAAAAGTTTTTTAATTTTTGATGGAAGAAGAGAGTCGAATTGGAGATGAGCTTTCGATATTGATTCTCACGGCGGAGAGACTCTGTGTAGCGGTTAATGAAGCTGAATCGTTTAAAACTGAATGTGGTGAGGTTGGGAATCAAGTGGATCGGCTTGCTCAAATGCTTCGAAAGCTTGTTCGACTCGTTACTGGTTCTTCTCAACAGGTTTATGATCGACCGATTCGTCGGGTTATTGCAGATGTTAAGAAGAATCTAGAACGAGGGTTTGTTCTGGTTCGTAAGTGTAGAAGACATAATATAATCCGACGACTTTGTACTATCATTAACGCTACTGATTTTCGTAAGGTGATTAATCTTCTGGAATCTTCTAATGGTGATGTGAAATGGATATTGAGTGTGTTTGATTGTGATGGTGAAGGAAGTTTTGGTGGTGGAATTGTGATTTCTCTTCCTCCAATTGCTACAAATGATCCGATTTTACCTTGGGTTTGGTCTTTAGTTGCTTCTATACAGATGGGGAAATTGCCTGATAAAGTTGATGCAGCGAATCAGCTTGGTTCTCTTGCCGGAGATAATGATCGGAATAAGAAGATTATTGTTGATGAAGGTGGTATTGCTCCGTTGCTTAGGCTTCTTAAGGAGAGTTCATTAGCTGAGGCACAAATAGCGGTGGCTTCAGCTTTAGGATTTTTGGCTTGTGATGAGGATAAGGTTAGGTGTATTGTTGATGAGCTTGGTGTTCCGATTATTGTTCAGGTTCTTAGTGATTCTCCGGTTAGGGTTCAGATAAAGGTAGCTACTTTAGTGGCTAGAATGGCTGAGCATGATTCGATTGCTCAAGAAGAGTTTGCTAGGCAGGGTGTGATCAAGCCACTAGTTACGTTGCTTTCGCTGGATGTGTTTTTCGATGATCTTCAATCGAGTAAGCAGAATGGTATTCATTCTCTTGTTCAGATGAACAAAGATGTTGATAAAGATCCGTCTTTGAAGATTTACAAGTCGTTTAAGAGTTCTAATTCGAATGTGTATCGTGACATTGGTGGTAATGGAAGTAGAACAGGGAATTTTAAGAAAGAGAGGGATAATGAGAATCCTGAAGTGAAACGTGAGCTTAAGGTTCATTGTGCTGAAGCTTTGTGGATGATTGCTAGAGGGAATGTAGCAAACAGTAAGAGGATAACCGAAACGAAAGGATTACTTTCATTGGCGAAGATAGTTGAGAAAGAAGTTGGAGAATTGCAGTACAATTGTTTGATGACTCTAATGGAGATAACTGCTGCTGCAGAGTCAAGTGCTGATCTTAGACGAGCAGCTTTCAAGACTAATTCACCAGCTGCTAAAGCTGTTATTGACCAGATGTTATGGATAATCAAAGAAGTCGATAGCCCGATTCTGAAAATCCCTGCGATTCAATCAATCGGGTCATTAGCACGGACATTTCCCGCAAGAGAAAAGAGAATGATTGAGCCATTGGTGGAGAAACTTAGTAGTAGCAACCAAGAAGTGGCGATAACAGCTTTGATTTCACTGCAGAAATTCGTCTGTCCTGAAAATTTCCTCTGCGCAGAGCACTCAAAGAACATAATTGAATTCAGGGCAATACCATCACTGATGAAACTGATAAGGAACGTTGAGCAGCAAATGCAGTTACAATGTCTAGCTTTGCTATGTTACCTCTCCGTGAATGCTAGTAACCACGAGCAATTGGAACAAGCCAAGGTTTTAACAGTGCTCGAAGGCGCAGAACGATTGGCTGGTCTGCAGAATCAGGAGCTAAGAGAACTTGTGTCGAAAGCGATATATCAGCTAAGTCTATACAATGCAGGAACAGGAAGTCATAGTCAAATGCTATCGTATGTTGGTTCTTAAAAGTAAGAGATACAGTTTACAATTTGTTGGATTCATAGTACAGACTGAATCTCCTCATTGTTTAGATTTACAGTTAAATAGAGAGCAATGAAAAATCTCATTTTGTGATCAGTGTCCGACATTGTAAATGGAATGAAACAAAGATGATTAAACTAGTTTTGCTCTGTTTGATTTGCTAGATATTTCCGAATTGGTGTTGGAAGTAAATAGAAAATGATTTATGTTGGAACACGTGGGCCCAATTAATGTTGTTATGGGCCAGTCCAATAAGAGAGATGCGTGTTTGTTTCCGCAGTCACAAAAAACATAATCCAACGTGGAACTGTGGTCCACACATTTAGCTCAGTTAATAATTTAGAATCAATCACACTTTACGCGCGTGAATACTACGCTCCGTCGTGTAAGAGGAGACAAATCAATAATCCATTATCAAGAGCTTCTCCAAGACTTCACTATTAAGATGTTCAATAATTTATCATCTAAAACCTCAAACCTCACACTAATCGCAGTTAATAATTTTAAATCAATCACACATTTACGCGCGTGAAAACTCCGCGCCGTCGTGTTCCAAATTCATTATTAAGCATTCTACGACTTCAATGACGATGCCAAAAAGGCATTAATAAACCTGAATTTTGGAAGGTGTTTAGCTGAGTTTTAGAGAAAATGTATTTTATTTTCCAACTGCAGTTTGGTTCGTCTTTTTATTTGCAATCACTATCTTTTTTTTTTACTCACATATATTATGGTGGAACCCAATGTCTAAATCATTAGTTGAAACATATAATCACCAAACTGGAAAAAAAATCTTCTATATAATAAAAATATAATTTTTAAAATAAATAACCTAAAGATGATGTGGGATATTATATTATACACCATTGGAAATTAGTCTTTTGTTTAGAGATTTTATAAAGTTAATTTCGACATTCTAAAATAAATTCAAATTATAGTATTGTCTATAGACTCTAAGATATAATTCGAAATTCACTTATTCCATAATATTCCTTTAATATTATTTTAATATGTTTGTGGTGATAAATTTTAAACATATAATATTTATTTATTTTTTGAATTTTTTTTCATATATATACGTATGAAAAAACTTTGAATATTAAAATTACCTAATATTTATTCAATTGGATTTCAATTTATTATTGTTTATACGTAATCTTTAGATATTTTAACAAAAAAAATATTTATTCTTTTTATAATATACATAATATATTTCATAATAACAAGTTTATAAATCTAAATGAATATATATATATATATATATATATATCTAAAAATCTAAATGAACACGAGTTTAAAAATCAAAAGGAATATAAGTCTAAAACCCTAAATGAACGGAATCTAAAAACTTAAATAAACACGGGTTTAAGAAACTAAATGAACACAAATCTAAAAACCTAAATGACATATATCTAAAAACTTAGTGAACATAGGTCTAAAAACTTAACGCGAGTAAAAAAGAACTATATACAAACATTGTAATGCATCAAAATCTTATAATCTCATATTAAAAAATATATTTCGTGTACAATACAGATCATAAAACTATAAAATAAACAAAAAGTAAATAAATATCATATATATGTATTATAACTAAATATAAATAACTACAAATATAAATTTAATTTTCATAAAAAATATATCATGGATGGATGATCATCTAGTTAAAAAAAATATTACCTCAAAAAAATTGTCTTTGTTATTGTTAGGTAAAACAATTAAAAGTTAATTTTACACGAGTGCTATGTTTATAACATTTAAATTCTACCAGGTACATTATCTTCTGTAATTATCAATATTCATTTTTAAGCTTTTGTCTAATCTATTTTCAATACCACATGATTAGACCATAAAAAAAAAAGAGAAATTAGGCTTCATATACACAAATTTGGTTGAAATTAGGAGTCTCCCTATCTCTACTAATCCTATATCCTATGTTACTTCAACCAATATTTGTTTTCTCTCTTCTCTTTCTCTTCTAACGTTTTATTCTCTTCTTTTTTTTTGTCAAAGGAACGTTTTATTCTCTTCATCTTCTCTCTTTTCTTCCTTTTTTCTGAGATTCAGATTCTCTTCTTAGGCCATTCATCTTCTCTCTATATTTAAGAGTTATTTTCATCATTTAATTACCAACTTTCTTACTTTAAATTATACTGATGGTAGTTTCTTAATTTTTTTTTCTTTTATGTATATTCAATTAAATTACCCAAAAAAATGTCTCATATATTTTCTTTTAAAACCAAAGAGTGTCGTTTTGAACGTTGTTTACTTATTTTACCAGTAATTGAAATTTATCATGACTTCAATTTAACAATATAAATTTGAATGAAAAAGTCATTAAAGTTCATGAGCAAATAGTGGTGTATTGCCAACTTAAGTTTGTCCTAAACTGATGATTGTATCCTTTTAATTCACCAAACACCCAACTTTGGTTTTAGTCTTCTTCTAGCAAATTAATATTAAAGTCTTCCCATTAGATATTAAAGATGATAATAATTATTGTTTAATTCCATAGTTCCTATTTGTCTCTCGACATATACAAATATTATCATTACTTTTCCAGAAAGTTTTACTTATTTTAATTATATATATATATTAAAGTTATATTAAAGTTTACATATATATATATATATGTCACTTCAATTATGGATAATTAGCATATAACAATACAACAATAGACAATTGTGAGGTGATTGATATAGGAATAGAGGCATGTAGTAAATCTGTTGAAAACACACACTATTTTACATTTAGGAATGAATTTTATTATCTATATTATATAAGAACTTGGATAATAGAGTGATCACTTGTTGTCTAGTGTTTGACAAAAATAATTATAGACAATTACTTTGCAAACTCCATTTTTTAATAATTTTTATGGATCTAATGTTATAAGCTAATACATTTAAATTAGTTGAACTTTACATTCAAATGATTTGAATAATTTTAATTAGTGTTGCAAGGTTTGGATAAGTCTTTATACATTTTATATAAATTATATAAGAATGCATAACGGTTGCTTATGATTGAGGAACAAGCAATTGTTACAGATCATTCCCCATTAGCTTATTTTAATTATTAGTCATTAATTTACCACCTTTTCTATTTAGAATCTTTTAATAAATTATCCATTACATTATAATCTGTGTCATATATACTATATTATTAATTAAGTTATAAACCCCTTTGGGTTTCTATTTACAAATATGCAGCCACCTTTCTGCACATAAAGTAATTAAAATTAGGATGTTTCATGCACTTTGATAATGTATAATGAGTATGTAGACATACATAAATTACTGCATTTTAGAATTCTGGTCTTCTATACATAATACTCAACGCTTTTTAGTTGGTATTTGTGTGACCAATTTGGATTTTGTGTAGTAATTACACATTTAAATATATTGGCCTTTACACTATATGTCTTCATTTTTCCTTTAATTTAGAGCCTATTTAACAATTTGAAAAAATCTTAGAATTATTGTTAAGCCTTTAAAAAGTGCTGAGAGAAATCAACCATGAAGTGTCTCATCGGTTTTGAAGTAGTATGTGTACATATGTAGACTTAAGAAAAAAAGGACTTAGTATAAATATGGTACTCTTTACTTAAATTTATGTTTTGTTAATAATAATAAAATATTTCTCTATAAAGAACTCATGAAAACAAATTTGCAAGATTTCTGATTTATAAGATGAAGATGTTTTTGATCTAAAGAGAAGATGTAATTTTTTATCACTTGCAGTTTTCATGTCATATCTTATACATTATTTAAATAAAAAAAATTTGTAGTTTGACAAAAAAAATCTCATATATTATATTTTTTCACTGTTAACAACTACCAAAAGAACAAAACATACAAATAAATTTCAGATCAGGTGAGAAATTTTTTAAAAGACAATGATGGATCAGTCGATTGATTAGTGAACTGCTCTCATAATCAAAAGTGAATCCCACAATATAGTGTAAGTTTTGTGTAATTTGGTGTCTAACCATCTCGATTGGGAATATTTGGCCTCAAGTTGGAGTCTAAATAGATCGACCTTTCCTTATGAGAGTAAGAGGCCTTAGTAGGTTGTTCTCTCGTCACAATCAGACACCAAGTTAAGAGTTTTTGGATCCCTCTAATTTATTCTTATCATATTTCATACAAGACTTATCTATTTGGATCGTTATCACTTTGGTAAGGCAAATTATTCGAGGTATCCCTATAATTCGTTTCAGAAAATAATTTTAATATTAAATTTATTATCTATAATCACTAGTGGATCCATGAAATCGGTCTAGGCGGTCTTCTAGGATTTAGACAGCCGGTATAACCATGAACGTTTTGAATTAATTTTCTTTTGTCAACACATAAACACTGGATCGACAATAGGATCCGATCTATAGAATAAGTTTTCTAAATGAAGCAGAGTGGGAGTTGAACTCATTACCTCATGTCTAACTAAATCAGGGATAAACCAACTGGGTTACATGTTTCTAAAAATCCTTATTAGAAACCTTGATTTTCCATTTCCTTCAAATTATTATTAGAAATTCTAAGAAAATAGTACGTTTTTGTGTATTATAACTTAATGTGTGTTTTAATTAGTTGCTCGAATACAATGACTTTCTATAAGTCTTTAGAATATTTATACTTGGTATAAATATATGTTAATACATTATACTATTTCATTAACAATTAAACTATGATTGTCCTGATTTTTTACGCTTATCTTATGCACTATCTCTAATTTATATACATATATATATAATAACTTACAAAACATAAAATTAAATTTCTTTTTTGGAGTGGAAAGGGCATTTTCGAAAATAAAACAAGAGAAAAGGTCAGTTTGACAAAGGTGTTGCTATATAAACCATCTTACCAATTAACAACCTTTTACAATATTCACCAACAAAAAGAATTAAAACATAACAAAGAAAACCTGTAAGATATGAAGTCACTAAAGAGTTGGCCACTTTTAGCTATACTGTTCGGTGTCATTATCGTAGCCGCCACTATCTCTACCATCTCCGTCGACGCCCGTAAACATCACGTCAAGAAGATAAAACCCAAACACCGTCCTCATTCCAAATTTACCCATACTGGCTCTCCGGCCCCTGCACCTTACCCGTCCACTCACGAGGGCGTTTTCGACATTCTCTCCTTCGGTGCCAAGGGTGATGGAGTCTCTGACGACTCAAAGGTACGCAGAAACATAATCCACTTATAAGAAAGAAAGAATCTCTTGTTCTGTCCACACGGAAATGGTTTAGTGGTAGAGTGAAATGTGGGAATTTGTTGACTACGCTTCCCTTATTCGGACTTTCCTATAAACTAAATCATAACCGTGTGGAAAACAAGAATATTCACATGACTTACAAACCAGCTAGGAAGAATAATCGGATTTCATGACTCTCATAACTTTGGTTCGGGATTAGTCGGATTTTATGGCTCCCATAAACCAGCTAGAAAGAATAATCCCCCAACGTGGCTTGGAATTCATGTTGTCTAATTAACAATATTTCGTTATATATAAACAAATCTTTAGTTTTTGGTTTTTTCCATTTGCGTAAAACAATATTTTATTGTTAATCGAGAGGTTTGTATATATAGGCTTTGGTCGGAGCGTGGAAAGCGGCTTGTGAAGTGGTCGGAGGGAAAGTGAAGATTCCGGTAGGGAAAGAATTTATGGTGAAGCCAGTGACGCTGCAAGGCCCGTGCAAGGAAGAGACGGTGGTTCAAATAGAAGGAACCTTAGTGGCTCCAGAGAATATAGGTTCATGGCCTAAGTCAAGCTTGTTTCAATGGCTTAACTTCAAATTAGTAAGCCATGTCACCATTAAAGGTTCAGGAACTCTTAATGGTCGTGGCTCTAATTGGTGGAACTTAAACACTTATCAAACTCAGGTTTGCTAATTATTCTATTTACTAAATATTGCTTCGACAAAATTTATCCATAGCTCAAAAGATTAGAGCACTTAACAATATAATGTTGGACATCAAAAATGAATATTTAACTATTTGACTAAAAATATTTTCTTATACTATCAAGATTTTATAAATCTAAAAAAGAGAAAATAATTTAATATCTTTTATATATGTTAGTTTAATACTTTTTGAAATGTATTCTGATATTTTAGTTTTATTTGTGTTTTGTTTTCTTTTTTCAGACAAGAAAGACTAATATTCCACCAATGAAACCAACGGTATACGTCTATTTCTTTTACTTAATAATGTTAACTTTCACTTCAAATTTGTAAATTCTTATATGAATTATACGTATATATATATATAGGCACTTAGGTTTTATAAAAGTAATAACATGACGGTGCGTGACATAAGCATCATAAACAGTCCATTGTGTCATTTGAAGTTCGATGATTCAGACGGAGTCAAAATCAACAATATTACGATCTCTTCACCGGAGAATAGCCCTAATACTGACGGAATTCATCTCCAGAGAACAAGTAACGTTGAGATTCAACACTCTAACATCGCTTGCGGTAATTCACATCTCTTACTTTAAATTTCATGTATTTCCTTAATAAAAATAACTATATATATAGTTTTCCATATATGGATTAAGATTTTTTTTTCATATGATTATGACTTTATAACTTATATAATTAGCCCGATCAAATTAGTAACACTTAATCTAATTAAACAAGTTTTTCTTAAGAAAGAAAAAGATATATAAAACATACAATATATAGTAGCTTAGTGGTATTAGGATCGGGACCGGGAAGCATAAACTCGCGAAGGTTTAATGTTCAACAACTCCTAGAAAGTTTAAGTACCCTTTACTGGTCAAATGGGTACTACGCTTAGATACGATGATTTACATTCTCCAGCAGCTCTTTACAGAATCGTGGATTCGAAATTATTCAGATAGTAAAAACCAGAACCACCATATATTTACTAGAAAACTATAAAATATATGGATATAATTGAACGTATTAGTGGTTGTCACGTTGTGTAGACACCCAAAAAGAGAAAATATAAGGACGAGAAAGATAATGTAATTTTCTTAAAGTGTTAAATAATAAAGACATAAAACATAAAAAGACATCACTAGCTAGCTTAACTAAGAAAACACACTTATAACGGTATAACTGTCATCAAACTAACTTTTTATGCAAACAAGCAAGCATGCAGAATGAAAAAGCTATCTTTTCTTTAATTTATCAAAAACTTAAGAGAAATTACAAGGACCAGTGAGTCTAAATGTTGAATAAAAAAACACAAATCATATTATAATAAATTTAGTCAATATGTAATAATATTCATCTATTTGGGCAAAATCTAATCCTAAAGTTTATATTTTAATCGTTTTGTATACAGGAGATGACTGTGTATCCGTTCAAACTGGCTCCTCCAATATACATATTCACCACATCAATTGTGGCCCTGGCCATGGAATCAGGTATATATATAAATTTT
This sequence comes from Lepidium didymum, assembly GCA_963920545.1. Classification (NCBI taxonomy): domain Eukaryota; kingdom Viridiplantae; phylum Streptophyta; class Magnoliopsida; order Brassicales; family Brassicaceae; genus Lepidium; species Lepidium didymum. The sequence goes on from OY986982.1 coordinate 1,718,754, forward strand.
ACTTCTAATATTTTTACTATATTATAATTTTTTTCATTTTCTTACTGGCTTATGGGGGTATATTTGATTTGCTTTGTGATAACAGCATAGGTGGACTAGGGAAAGACAAGAGTGTGGCATGTGTTTCTGATATCATCGTAGAGGATATCTCTCTACAGAACACTTTTTCTGGTGTTCGAATCAAGACATGGCAGGTACATATAGAGACCACATTATAGCATATATATATATAGTAATAATTAAGTCAAGTATATGCCTCCAGAAGGTTTGTTTCTGTCTAGAACCCGTGGCGATGGTCTATTACATAACAGGTTCCAGGCAGATTTTTCTGTCTGAAATTTCATTTTTTTATTTATTGTGATGCTATGAGATAGATATAAAACTAAAAGATATAAATATGAGATTCTTATGAATACTACAAAAAAATATTCGATTTATGACAGAAAAATATGTTAGAAATCCGTCTTAAACAGAAATTTTGGACTAAATTTAAATATATATTCTAGTAGAGTTGTACTTTAGCACGTGTGATACGGGATCTATCACAAGATCAAGAAAATTGAAAACCCATTTAAATTATTATACACTTTTTTTCTTTAAATCTTGAGAATTATTTTTTTTTAACAAAACTTACTATCCCAAAAAAATTGAGGGCCCAGAAAACTCAATGCTCATTAAAAATATTTTCTAAAATTTTTCCTTTCAAGTCTTATGCTCCAAGAATTAATTTTCTTTTTAGTAAAACTTGGACCCAAATCATATATTTTTAATGTTTTATTTTAGCAACACAGAACCTTAAATTTATTCGGAATGGTCACCATCAAAAATCGAATTATGTTAGAAATTTACCGGTTTGGTGTGTATTTATTTCAATACATAAATATTTTTATGAGGTACATGTCTCATGTTTGTGTATGGTAAATTTACATTGTAGGGAGGAAAAGGGGTGGTGAAGAACCTAACATTTTCGAACATACAAGTAACAGACGTACAAACACCAATAGTAATAGACCAATATTACTGTGACAAGTCCAAGTACTGTAAGAATCAGACCAATGCAGTGTCGATTTCCAATGTTAAATACAACAATATTGTTGGTAGTTTCACGGGGCAACCGATACATATCGCATGCAGCAACAACAAGCCATGCATGGACGTGGATCTTATCGATATAAGGCTAAGACCTTCCGGAGGAATTAGAGGGTTACAAACTCATCAGCAACAACAAACTTTGTGTTGGAACTCTTATGGCAAAACACAAGGACCTTTGGTTCCTTCAAGTATTGGTTATTGCGTGAGGAAGAATTAATATTGGTGATTATTATCAGAAGAGATCTATTGCTTCCTCTCATGACAAGATTTGCCATTAAAAGACCCTGGAAATCTATAATTAGGATTAACATATATATTATCCGAAAATATTGAAAAAATTCGGTTAATAATTCGACCTTTTCGCTAGATATCGATGTTTTTATGTATATTTGCTTTTCAGTTTGTGTGTATTTTGGGAGATCATGATGTTTCTTTTTGCTTCCCTTCTGCAACTTTTTGGGGATGTGAGAAGGTGAAGGCTATTGTATCCACTACAAAAAAGTCCCTATTGATAGCACATTGGGATAGTGCAATTTGCTATAATGTTATTATAGATCAGTTTTAATTTTCAGTTTATATATAATAGCATTGAATAAAAGTTAAGAAAATGTTTACGCGCCACTTAGTGAAATTTTCACTAATCCTCTTTATTTCTCAGTTTTCCTCTTTCGCGACTAAACCTAATTTTTTTTTCAAAAATTTTTCTATCAGATTTTTAGTGAATCCACTCTAGAGTGATGTTGTGGTCTAGAAATTTGGGTTACACATATGTGTGGAACGTAAAAGACTTGGAACAAAAATAGTACTCTATATATCCGAGTTTTTAAACTTCTCTGAAAACTAAATCACATTATGGCTATCGTGTATATTCGAATCTAAGACAAAGTTAGTACTTCACCAGATTTTGAACTATCTAAATTATATTTCTTTTAAGTTAAATATTTGGGAGTCAAATATAAAGGGAAAGGCTTAACAAGTCAAAATAGAGATTGAAGAGAAAATTCTTTCATTCATTCACGAAAAATATTAAGATAAGAACTTTGAATTTCCTTTAAAAGCTACGAACAAAAAGAAGTCTTTATAAATTATATATATGTGAGTGCGTGCCTTAGAACCAACCAATAATTATTGTTACTTTGCCTTTGGTGGAAAGGCGACATTCTCTTCTATAATTTTATGGCTACGTAGCTTTTGATAACAATAACTTAGGCCATATATATATTTTTCTTTTAATACATTATCATTCAAAATATATAAATGTACACATATCTACTATTACAACTCATCAAATTAAATTTAGCAACTAGTAAATCGATCATTGCTGCAATTTAGTATTGTGAGGGACTATACAAATGAGTTTAATTTTCTTCGAACAAACAGTATATTAAAAATAATTTTTAATACAATTAATAAAAATGATCAATAAAAATTATTTTTGTCAAGTGATTTAGTCTATTTCTGCAATTTTTCCCATTAAAGTTTGATCATGTGAATCACGTAATCACCAGATTTGGGGTTTTAGTCTTTAAGAGAAAATTTTAGATTATGGATCTAATTATGTCAATTTGATTATTAATAATAAAAAGTAACCAAATAGAAAGATGATAATTTAGTGTAAAGTAGTTAATTTACTGATGTTTGAGTTTGATTCTTGTTCCAGAAGAAAAACATTACTTCTAAATTATCCGGCTTTAGACCTATTTGCATAATGTAGAGTAGAGATTATAATCTTTTAAATTTAGAGTTTTAACATGGTCAAAAAAGTTATACTCGTAAAATTAGTCGGATTATTATTGTTGACATAAAAAAATAACTTTACAACCTATAATTATATACACCACAAGAAAATACAATAAATAGTTCCATATACTATATTTATTTAATTAACTTTTTGACAGATAGAACTACTATAAAAGTTTCTATGTATATAAGGCTAAAGATTTTTAATATCTTTACTTTTATTAATCATAACAATGTTAGAAAACTAAAACAAATATTTGAGGGTGCATGCATATATATATATATACATAAACATTTTCTTTTCCGACAAGAAGAGTAGAGTTATAGTTTGAGTACTTCACCGTCCATTTCGGTTCCTTGTACTCAAAATCTAAATCGCATGCGCATGTGACATACATTATATATTTCCCTTTATACATCTGGTTTTCCTTATTGTTTTTCTGCAAACATCCCACTCAAGAACCTTAACACATATTTGTAAAATTTAAGTTCTAAAGTTCATTAACGACAAATGGTGAAATAACTTTTAACCAAATAATTAATGTTAATTTCTACCATTTGTTCGGGCGGAATTCGATTTCAGATAGATATGTAATCCATATGATAGAAATTAGAGTTTGGAGTATTTATCTCACTTTATCGATACAATCTTTGATAAAAATAAAATCGATTAACAAACACTCGTATCGACTTTATACAAGTTTTGCTTTCGGACATTGTGTTGTGGTAATCACCTCAAGTGTTTAGGGTACTTGAAGCTTCCTTTTAGCCTCAGATTATCTTCTCTGCTGCTTGTTGCAAGTTCTCGTATCCTCAGTATTCTTAATTCTTTTAATGTGTATCTATACTCTATACTCTATAGTAGTTTTATGTTTATTCTTATGTTGTATTTTCACCATCTTGTAACATTTTTCTTTTACTTTAATAAAAAAAACAACCCTTTAACAAACAAAATATATATTTTTTAAATTCTTAAGTTTGATCAAGTATTTCAAGAATATTATTAACTATATGTAATACGAAAATTAAGGCAGATTAATCATCATTCTTAATTTCTTATATATATTGTTGGGCTGATGTTGAACCCGCCATTATTTAACAGCTTTCCGTCCCGCGTAAAATAATAAATCTTTTTTCTCGTCAAAAATTACATCACAAATTCACGTGAGACTCACGTGTTTGGTGAAAGGAGCAGTTAAATCCGAAGAAACAAAAACCCCTAAAGGTTAGTACTTTCTGGGTCGAGAAGTCGCTAGAATCGCTGAGAAGATAGACACACATCCACACAGGTACGTGAATCTGCGCATGTTCGTTCTCACTTTGTATCGTATCAATATGTTCATGTTAAAGTTTTGATTTTTACCTACAATTTTAATCTGGGTCTTGCTTAGATCAGTCGACACCATTTGCTTCGTTTAGTTAATTTCTAGCTGTTCAAAGATGAACAGAAATTGATGCTCAGTCCTTCTAAATTTTCGATTTTTGTTGTTTTTTTTGTCCTTTGATTGCAGTGCCCTGTCTTAAGCTTGAAGGGGAAAAATGGCAGAGCAAGAATCAGATAAGAACATTGAGATATGGAAGATTAAGAAGCTAATTAAGGGACTTGAAACCACAAGAGGTAATGGAACAAGTATGATCTCTCTTATTATGCCTCCACGAGATCAAGTAGCTCGTGTCACTAAGATGCTTGCGGATGAATATGGAACTGCCTCAAACATCAAGAGTCGAGTAAACCGTCAATCTGTTTTATCTGCCATTACTTCAGCTCAACAGAGATTAAAGCTCTACAACAAAGTTCCTCCAAATGGTCTTGTTCTGTATACTGGAACAATTATAACAGATGATGGTAAAGAGAAGAAAGTGACTATTGATTTTGAGCCCTTCAAACCTATAAATGCTTCGTTGTACTTATGTGACAATAAGTTCCACACGGAGCCTTTGAATGAGCTTTTAGAGTCTGATGACAAGTTTGGTTTCATTGTTATGGATGGAAATGGAGCTTTGTTTGGTACTTTGAGTGGGAATACAAGAGAGATTCTTCACAAATTCACTGTCGATCTTCCTAAAAAGCACGGAAGAGGAGGACAATCTGCACTCCGGTTTGCTCGTCTTAGGATGGAGAAGAGACATAACTATGTGAGAAAAACAGCAGAGCTTGCCACTCAGTTTTTCATAAATCCAGCCACTAGTCAGCCTAATGTCTCTGGTCTTATACTTGCTGGTTCAGCGGATTTCAAGACCGAGCTAAGTCAATCAGAGCTGTTTGATCCTCGTCTTCAAGCTAAGATATTGAATGTGGTTGATGTTTCTTACGGAGGAGAGAATGGCTTTAACCAAGCAATTGAGCTATCTGCTGAGATTTTAGCCAATGTAAAGTTCATACAGGAAAAGAAATTGATTGGGAAATACTTTGAGGAGATTAGTCAAGACACAGGGAAATATGTTTTTGGTGTTGATGATACTTTAAAGGCACTAGAAATGGGTGCTGTTGAAACTCTTATAGTGTGGGAGAATCTGGATGTCAATAGGTATGAGTTGAAGAACAACACAACCGGGGAAATCGTGATTAAGCATTTGGGAAAGGATCAAGAAAACAATCAAAGCAACTTCCATGATGCAGCGACCAATGCAGAGTTAGAAGTTCAGGATAAAATGCCTCTGCTTGAATGGTTTGCTAATGAATACAAACGTTTTGGTTGTACTCTTGAATTTGTGACTAACAAGTCCCAAGAAGGATCACAATTTTGCAGAGGTTTTGGTGGAATCGGTGGATTGTTGCGGTACCAACTCGATATGAGGACATTCGATGAATTATCGGATAACGAAGTTTATGAAGATTCAGATTAAATGGGAGAAAATGTGGTTTAAGATCTGAAGAAGAATTTGAAGTTTGGTGAACTTTGTCTTTCTCTTTATCATTTTCCTTTTTCATGTTGTCCCTTTAAGTTTTCTGTAACAATGTGTAAAATATATGAGAAATTGGAGCTTGAGACTTACTTCGAGTCATATCTAATTGCAATGTCAACCATAAATGAATTGAGCTTAAGAACTTACACAACATCAATATTGACTTAACAGTATTAGTAACGGTAATATTATTCTCATTAGTCACAATGAACATCAACATTAATAATCTTACCTTAAGTAAATTTCCTCAGAATTCAGAAACTGGAAAGTAGCCGTTGGATTAATTATGAAAAAGAAAGGAAACAAACCAGAATACAAATAAGCAAATCCTTGTCTAGATTTCACAATCTTTTGTGTTCTTTCTTTTTATTCTCTGAGAAAATCTGTGATGAATCCAGGGAAAAGATGCGCTGCTTGCAAGTATCTAAGAAGAAGATGTCCAAAAGATTGCGTTTTCTCACCTTATTTTCCTCCAAATAATCCTGAAAAATTTGCATGTATCCACAGAATCTATGGTGCAGGAAATGTTTCCAAAATGCTTCAGGTATATATATGATATCTTTGTGTATCTTACCTTCTCTAAAATCCACAGTAAAGATCACATTGTTTCTTAAACTTGATCTTAAAGCAATCTTTAAAAGTCGTTTTGGTTATCTTATGACAGCAACTTCCTGATCAGAAAAGAGCTGAAGCAGTGGAATCATTGTGCTTTGAAGCAAAATGCAGAGTAGAGGATCCTGTTTATGGCTGTGTTGGGATTATTCACTTACTGCAAACTCAAATTCAGAAAACTCAGGATCAATTAGCCAAAACTCAAGCTGAGATTGCGGTTGCTCAAACCAATCATTGCCAAACTCAAAATTTTGAGTTTATGTAATATCTCTGTTCCATCAAGAATTTCTGAAATAAAATCTCCTCTGCATTTTTGTTTCCTGTTGCTTCTACTATTCTTTTATTAAAAGATCTCTTCAACGTTTATACATCCAACACATAATCAAGAGGTCATTTTTTACGCTACGTTCTATAACACAATGAATCAAGCTCGATAACTGTCAAATTGAATTCACTATTTTCATTGCTTAAGCAAATCTAAACTTCATTCTGTTTACAAGTACTTGACACTACACTACTCTTGTAAGAGTTTTTCTTGTACAGTTTACATAGATGATCAATGAATCTTTTTACTAGAAGAAGAAAAAGTATATGGCAAGAGACACTGAACCTTCAAAATCGGCCGGTATCACACTTGGAGAACATAATTTGATGGTGCTTTTCGTTCATTTGATCTGTGTCTTCAATGTCAAATGAAGTATTGAGGCTTGGATCACAATCCATAATATCAACCAAGCCCTCTTCTTCGAGGACTTGCTCCAACAGGTGGATCAGACAAGCATTATGTTCTTGAATAGGTGTGATACCGTAACCTTGGATCATGCGTACGAAGTATCTCAAACCATCTTTGACATTTTTAGTGTTTGCACAAGCTGATAAGACACCAACGAAAGTAATAACATCTGGTTCTATGCTTGCTTCTTCTTCCATCTCTTCAAACAGAGCTAAAGCTTCTTCACCACATCCATGTACCCCTAAGCTAGTGATCATTGAATTCCATGTCGCTAAACTCTTACTCTGCATCATATCAAAGACTTTCCTTGCGTCCTGCAAGCTTCCACATTTGCTATACATATCGATCAAAGCAGTTCCAAGGAAACAATCAAGCGGGAAACCCTTTTTATGAGCATAGTCGTGAACCCATCTTCCCATAGACAAGCTTCCAAGTTGAGTAGAGGCTTGCAACAAATTAACTATTGTAAATTCATTAGGCTTGACATTATCAACTTGCATTTTCCTAAAGAGCTGAAACGCCTCGTCCGGTCTTCGATTTTTGACGTAAGCAGTGATCATTGCAGTCCATGAGACAACGTTTCTTGTTGGCATTTGGTTGAATATGATTTCCGCAGAATCTAACTGAGAATTGGAGACAAGACCATAAAGCATAGTAGTCCATGAGACAATGGTTCGACTAGGCATTTTATCAAATACCTTACGTCCACAATCTGGTTTTCCACACTTGAAGTAAAGATCCAAGAGAGCGTTTTGAAAGAAGACATCAGAGAAAAAGCCAGCTTTGATAGCTAAACCATGGACTTGTGTGGCTAAAAGCAGAGAAGAAGAAGAGAGACAAGCTTTAATAACAAAAGGGAAAGTGAATTTGTCAAGCTGAGATTGCTGAGAAAGCATGAGGATAAAAAAGAGAAGAGCTTCACGAGGCTTGTGATTGAGAGAGAGAGATCTTATCATAAGGTTCCAAGTAAAAGTAGTGGGTGATTGAAGTTGACGAAAGACGAGAGAAGCGTATTGGGTTTCTCCGAAGGAAGAAGAAATACTTATGAGCTGACGAACAAGTAACTGATCGTTGGTGAGATTGTGTTTGATGATTTTGGAATGAATTTGTTTCAATTGACAGAAATTTGAACAATTTCGGAGAAAATAAGAAGCTTCGGGAGATCGGAAGGGTGGAGGAGAGAGGAGATTTGGTGGGGAAGACGGCGACGAAGCCGCCATTATTGAACTATTATCTCCCAATTCACTCTCGCTCTCTCGATTGATCGTGTGTGGATGGATGTTGATGATGATGCTAGGCGTGAACAAACCGAAATTTTGGGGTAACCGGTTCGGTTGGACATTTAAATCATAATTATCGAAATGTTTTGAGTTGAACCGAAATGTACCGAATTTAAACGTCGCAAGTAAACGTTAATTTCTTAAAAGAAAAAAAAAAATAGTCAGTATCCATAAGAAGACGAAGCAGAGGATTTTAGGGTACATGCTGATAAATGCAAAGATGTTACAAGCAACGATCTAATCCAAGATGGATCCGATGAACAATCGAAAAGGTCAGAGATTGACACCTACGAAGCACCGTGGCAGATCTATGCCATGATTGGAGCATTCGTCGAGACAAGAAGTATCGACTCGCAGTCACCAGTCTTATCGAGCAATATCCGAATCGCTTTGAGATTGTGCAGCTTGATGAAACAAATGGTGAGATTCGATCAGATCCAAATCTCTGCTTTGAACATCCTTACCCACCAACGAGAACCAGTTTTATCCCCGATAAAGAATGCCAAAGACCTGATCTTTTCGCCACTTCAAGCGATTCTCTTCGTCTATGGCGAATCTCTGATGATGAATCTCGTGTTGAGCTCAAGTCTTGTCTTATTAGCGACAAGAACAGTGGGTTTAGTGGTCCGCTTACTTCCTTTGATTGGAATGAAGCTGAACCTAGACGAATTGGAACCTCTAGTATCGATACGACTTGTACTATATGGGATATAGAGCGTGAAGTTGTTGATACTCAGCTTATTGCTCATGATAAAGAGGTTTACGACATTGCTTGGGGTGGAGTCGGAGTTTTCGCCTCTGTTTCAGAAGATGGATCCGTTAGAGTATTTGATCTCCGTGATAAGGAGCATTCAACGATAATCTACGAGAGTGGTGAGCCGAGTACGCCTTTGGTACGACTTAGTTGGAACAAGCAGGATCCGAGGTATATGGCTACTGTTGTCATGGGGAGTGCCAATATTTTGGTGCTTGAGATTCGGTTTCCTGCTCTTCCAGTGGTGGAGCTTCAACGACATCAGGCTAGTGTCAATGCCATAGCTTGGGCTCCTCATAGCTCCTCCCACATCTGCACTGCTGGTGATGATTCTCAGGCGTTGATTTGGGATATTTCTTCAGTGGGACAACCTGTTGAGGGTGGTTTGGATCCAATTCTAGCTACACTGCTGGTGCTGAGGTTGAGCAGCTGCAATGGTCATCTTCTCAGCCTGATTGGGTTGCCATTGCCTTCTCTAACAAGCTGCAGATTCTCAGGGTCTAATTATGGTTTCCAGATCTTTGTCGGCAATTGGCCTTAAGGATGTAAAGACTCTTCGTTATAGTTGATAAATGATCCTTCGATGTTGACTTGCTAGCTTTAGCCTTTGATATGAATAAACGTATGGGCAGTTAGGTACTTAGGTTTAAACAGAGAGCAAGAGACACAGAGAACTTGAAATAGAGTTTTGATTAACGTTAGCGTTTATGTTCTAAGTCCTCGAGCTACGATTCTATGAAAGTAGTTGTTAACAGAGTAACTCTTCAGCCTCACCATTGCATACAATGTGTAGCTTTCTTTGTTAGCTGTTCTAAGCTTTGTCTCTTATGGTTCGTGTTATCGTTCAAAATACTTAAAACACTATACGGGTATGTCGAATTGCGAAATCAGGCATTAGCAACAGTAAGAACAAATGATGTAATCTTGGATAATCGACATCAATACATGGCTAAGGACTCTGTCCAATTGATAAACAGTCAGGTGGGCATCTGTTTGCATCTGGAGACTGGCGAAGAATATCTTCGTGGTTACCAATATCACCCTTCTGTAACCTTTGGTCAATATTTCAATTGAAACTGTAAATGTAATTGAACAAATGGTTTGGTCTGGCAGATTGTGTCTGATATATATGAAGGGTCCTTTTCTTTGTTTAGGACAAGACAATAGATGTAGTAATTATGTATGGTTCACAATCATATGTTCGTAGTAGAGTCAAAAGACCTTTGCTCTAAAAGTCTGAACTTTGAAAGGCAGACAAATGAAGACCAGCCTTATCTTTATATAACCTTGACCACTCAATCATCTCATACGATGAAGAAGCCCAAGAGAAAAGCCCAAGATAAAGAATGATGTGAAGGAGAGACATTTTGAATGTGTGATCATAGAAACGTGAAGAGACAAGAGAGTGATAAAACTACAACCATAGAAATGAGTTACAAAGCTATCCAGAATCTAATCCTTATTTCGTCCAAGTCATCAATCATTTATCCTATATTATCACTCGCTGCTTCTCCATTCTCTTTTGCTCACTGCTGCTACAACCTTAACTTGTATTCTTTCTGGTCATCATGGCTTCAGCTGCTTTCTCTGTGCCCAAAGCATCTCTTCAGGTACCTTCCTTCTCCTGCTCCTTCTTATTCTTATGGTTTCACTTACTCAAGTTTAAGTAAATGATGTAATTTGTTTTCAGGGTTTCACTGAATTCTCAGGATTGCGGAGCTCCTCCAATTCTCTTCCCTTCGGGAAGAAACTTTCTTCCGATGAATTTGTCTCTGTCGTCACTTTCCAGACTTGTGCTGTGAGTTCTTCGTTTTCCTCTCGCACTATATGTATCTGTCACGTTCTGTATTATGATCAGTCTTCATTGGTGCTCTGATCATCAACTAAATGACTATGTTTGTAAGAAATAAGTATGTACATTGATCAATCGGTTAAATTCTGTGATCAGAAGTTAGCAGTTTGCATCGGTTTCGGTTTTGTAAAGTATAAAGTTGTTTCTGTGTGTGTGTCAGATGGGAAGCAGTGGTGGATACAGGAAGGGTGTGACTGAGGCCAAGCTTAAGGTGGCCATTAACGGGTTTGGTCGGATTGGAAGGAACTTCTTGAGGTGTTGGCATGGTCGCAAGGATTCTCCTCTTGATATCATTGCCATTAATGACACTGGTGGTGTCAAGCAGGCTTCACATCTCCTTAAATACGACTCTACTCTCGGAATCTTTGATGCCGATGTGAAACCTTCTGGAGACGCAGCTCTCTCTGTTGATGGCAAAATCATTCAGGTTGTGTCTAACCGCAACCCGTCTCTTCTCCCATGGAAGTAAGTCTCTTTCTATGTCTGAGATTGATCAGTCTTTATGAGAAATACCAGGATATGCTTATGAATTTCGTATGAATTGGTTTCTTAGGGAGTTAGGAATTGACATTGTCATTGAAGGAACCGGAGTGTTTGTCGACAGAGAAGGTGCAGGAAAACACATTGAAGCTGGAGCCAAGAAGGTTATCATTACGGCTCCAGGGAAAGGAGATATTCCAACTTACGTTGTTGGTGTCAATGCTGATGCTTACAATCCAGATGAACCAATCATCAGCAACGCATCTTGCACCACTAACTGTCTTGCTCCTTTTGTCAAAATTCTAGACCAGAAATTCGGTATAAAACAATTCCTCTTATGTCTTCTGGGATCAATGAAACGGTTTTGTAATCTGGTTTTGTGTGTAACGTTTTGCAGGCATCATTAAGGGTACAATGACGACTACTCATTCATACACTGGTGACCAGAGGTTACTAGATGCTAGCCACCGTGATCTAAGGAGAGCAAGAGCAGCTGCTTTAAACATTGTTCCAACATCAACAGGAGCAGCTAAAGCTGTGGCTCTTGTGCTTCCTAACCTTAAAGGAAAACTCAATGGAATTGCTCTCCGAGTACCAACACCAAACGTATCAGTTGTTGATCTCGTTGTTCAGGTCGAAAAGAAAACTTTTGCTGAGGAAGTTAACGCTGCGTTTAGAGATTCCGCTGAGAAAGAGCTTAAAGGTATTCTCGAAGTCTGCGATGAGCCACTCGTGTCTGTTGATTTCAGATGCTCAGATTTCTCTACAACCATTGATTCATCACTCACTATGGTTATGGGAGATGATATGGTTAAGGTCATTGCTTGGTATGATAATGAATGGGGTTACTCACAGAGAGTTGTTGATTTGGCTGATATTGTTGCCAACAACTGGAAGTGATTGTAAACTTGTGAAGCCAACTTGTTTATGTTTTTATTCATGTTTTTTACATCATGATTATCAAAATATCGGTCAAGACAGTATATTTGTAGCCCTGAGTTATGGATTTGTAATAATAATAAACTCGATTCAAACATGTTTCCATTATGTGCTGTATAAAACACTTTTAACAGGTCTCAAAATTTAGTATAAGTAGACGCAATCAGAAACAAAAATGCAGTAAATATATTATTCAGAAATTCCTGATGAAACTCAGATATTATATAAACTCAAAATTTTGAGTTTGGCTATGATTGGTTTGAGCAATAGCAATCTCAGCTTGAGTTTTGGCTAACTGATCCTGAGTTTTCTGAATTTGAGTATGCAGTAAATGAATAATCCCAACACAGCCATAAACAGGATCTTCTACTCTGCATTTTGCTTCAAATCACAATGATTCCACTGCTTCAGCTCTTTTCTGATCAGGAAGTTGCTGTTAATATAACCAAAACCGACAATGTTTATAAGATCATATTCAAGTCATAATGTGATCGTAGATGTGGATTTTAGAGAAGATATGTGATATGTACCAGAAGCATTTTGGAAACATTTCCTGCACCAAAGATTCTGTGGATACATGCAAATTTTTCAGAATCATTTGGAGGGAAATAAGGTGAGAAATGCAATGTTTTGGACATCTTCTTCTTAGATATTTTCAGGCAGCACATCTTTTCGTTGGATTCATCTCAGATTCCCCTCAAAGAACATAAAAGATTGTGAAATCTAGACAAGGATTTGGCTATTTGTATTCTGTTTTGTTTCCTTTCTTATTCATAATTAACCCAACGGCTACTTTCCAGTTTCTGAAGTTTGAGGACATTTACTTAAGGTAGACTATTAATGTTGATCTTCTCTGTGACTGATCCCAATTATATTTACCGTAATCCCATTTTTTCTCTGTTACATTATGATTCTCGACATATGAGAAGACTGTATAATTGTAAAACTGAGTTATCAATTTGTAATATTAATAAACTCGATTCAAACTTGTTTACATTCTGTGCTTTAACAGATCTGGAACAAAAGAAAACGAATATACAATGATGTAATGGAATACATTTTGAGTCTTGCAAGAATACACAACCGTGTGATGGTTTTCCTAAAACAGATTTTTGCTACTAAAGACACATGATCAGAGAAGAATGTACCTGAGATTCTATCTCATGACTCTCTGTTTTCACTACCTACTTAAGCCTTTGACGACATGGTCTTTTCAAGCATTCTTGTTCCTTCTTCTTCCATGGCTAGTTTGCTCCATCCTGATCCTCTCATGGACAAAATTTTTGCCCGTTCTAAGCCGTTTCCTCTAAACCCTGTAATCTTTGAAGAGACCATTGGCATCACTAGAATCGCGGATGCATTAATAGAGTCTTCGCCAAAACCCAATGCCGCTAAGCAAGCAGTCTACAACACACCAAAAAGAAAAATTTGTTAGCTCTATATGCTCAACGTTGAAGCTGATGTGAAGAATCTAGTTTGTGGATACCTTTGCTTTGGCGAGTAGATCAGTTGCTTTCATATACATTCCTTGTACAAGTACTCTTGTGTCTTTGTTGTGTCCCTCTTCAGATGATTGTGGCATCAACCTATTATTAAAGATTAAATTGGTTATAGCAGCTTGATCATGTCAAACTTCTGAAAAATTGTAAAGAGAACGCGTCTTTTACCTGTCCTCCTCAGTTGGCACGCTCGATGACAAGATAGAGTCGAGAGATGATGAATTATCTTTTGTTTCATTTCCTCTCGTATCATCAGGTGCTAGCAAGGATATGCCTATGAATACACAGATCATTCCTAATATGAACATTGTTGTTCTAAGCGCATCGAAAACCTGTTTATGGAATAAGAAAATTATCTAAGCCTAAATCCACACAGCTCTGGTACAAAATGATGTAACTAAACATCTAGATCCGTTTAAGCCTGAAGATAGAGAAAAGAGAGGAAAAGCATCACAGTTTAGTTAAGAGATGAACCTGAAACTCTTGAAAGTAAATGAATCCTGTACAGATGGAGAAGAAAGTCCAAGCAATCTGAAACATTGGAACTATGAGGATTGCATCATATAGAGACAATCCTTCATTCAATCTTGTCATCTGCAACAGAACCACGAGGACCATATTTACATCAGTAACTTTATCGTCTCAGCAGCACACCAAATGATAAAAAACTGCATTGGCTTTACGAGTTTTACCCAGAATCCAGCTGTACTAAGAAATAAAAGAAGCATGGAGTATGTGAACCAGCTGTGCAATTCATAGCTACTAGACATGGCCAATCTCAGCAAGTTTGAGCTGCAAGAAAAAACTCAAATTAGTACTTTGAACTCACGTGCATGACTTAAAAGCTTATTGAAGTAAAGCCAAAAACTTTAAACTCACAGCGACTTGGCGAATAAAACTGAACATGATCCTATAGCACCAGAGACCACTGCATATGAGAAAGGAAGCAGCATTTTCCAATAGGAGCTAATCTCTTGTCCAGGTATAGATATCAAAACTTCTCCTTTCCTGAATATTTCGACTAAAACAAATCACGAAAGAAGGCCAAAAAGTTGAAAATTTAGTCGATTTAAAATACAAGACTCACCTATAGAGAAAATGGTTTACGGCTACTATTAAAACCAGAATGCCACAGTAAATCAAGAATGTCACATTGCTGTATTTCTCGGCCAACTGTTCGGGTGTGAAAACTGAGCACAGAAGACTAACATTAGGTTATGCTTTGTGAAAAATCGATAGACCTACTTGTTTAAGAATAGTTACCTGGTGACTGATGATTACCAAATGCTACAAGGAAAACGTTTCCAAGAACTATAAAGGCTGTAGCAACGAGTACTCTATGACCAAGGCATACCAAAGGTATTAGAAGAGCTTAGACTTAATAAATCGGGTAATGTATGTTACAGATTACAGCGACATTATTTACATACTTGACGGTGACCATTTTGTTCAATACAACATAAGCAAATGCTATGTTAGATACAAATTGAATGGATCCAAGAGCTGCTAGAAGGGACTGCACAGAGACTACATACAGGTAAGAAAACCAAAGAAAAACCAAAATGCAATCATCGACATCTGAAAATCACACAAGTAGGCAGTATCGACCAAATCGTTTTACCTGAGCAGCATAACCAAACGAAATGAAATTGAGGCAATTTCCAAGAAGAAACACTAGGATCCCTGTAAGTTTCCAACAATATTGGAGTCAGAACTAGCTCTATATAAACATCAAAGGGGAAAATGTTTAAGACCACAGCATACCAACTCTCCATGTCTGAAAATGTATGATCGGCTTCAATGGTGTCTTTCCTCCGCCACTTTCCTGTAGAGCTAACCTTTCTCTCTGGTGGTTCATCAATACACAAAGTCAGCAAATGATTCACGAGATCACATGCAACCAAACAGTAGTGCATGAGGCAAATGCAGACCTCATTATGTCCCAATTTTAGAAGATTTGTGCCGAAATTTATAGCAACGCTTCCAAAAATGTTGATAAAAGCTCCGATGACCCACTCTCCCATGATTCAAAGAATATAAACAGCTCAGGAAGGGATCATCTAAAGCTGCAAACTTGGGGTGATCAACTAGCTCAGGCCCTCATGTAAATCTTAGCCTTTACAATCTGCAACAGAAGAAGCATAAAACCTAAGAAGGTCTATTTTATGGTGATTGCAAGATGTAAAAAAAAGCTTGCAGCTTTGATACGGCAACAAAGAGAAACCCCCAAAAAAACTTCATGGGTTTTATTCAGTCATTGAATTTATTCAAACAGAAATCAAATGGCCAAAATTGCGGCAATACAGAGCTGGAAAGAAAACACAACAAGGGTTTCCAGCGACTAGAATAGGAATTGAAAAGCAAAGCAGAAAAACCTTCGAGGAGCTTCAGATCCAGATCGATTCTAACAGAAGATTCAAATTGCAAGTTTTCCTCAACCAAAATTGTAAGTCTTCCTCAACCAAAAATGCAAGTCTTCCGTCAACAAAAGAAAAACTTTTTTTTTTCTCTTTAAGAAGATGAGATTTAAGCTTTACCAAACAAAATAGCTTCGACTAAAAGCAAGAATTAAAATTGGATCTTTCCTCAGAATTGAAAATTCTACAAACCAAGAAGTTTTGATTTTTCGTGAGGAAGACCCAATCGCCGATAAAGCTAAAAAACGACGGTGACGGGTTAAAAGGAAGATGAAGAAGACGACGACGACAATGCGAATTCGATCATATAAAAATGACGTTGTGGTTGGGCCCTCTGGTATTTTAATCTGTCTTCTTGCTGCTCCTCACGTTTGGTTTGGGCTTTTTACCATTTTTACTCTCATCTCTTCTCTCTCTCGTTAAGAGTCTCAACGGCCGAAAAGCAACCTTTGGCGGGCGGGTAAAAATTGACTCTTTTGACCTTTCACTTTCATTGAATCGCTGGAGAGGAAAAAATAATGGATTTTTCTGATGAAGATGACGACGACTGTTTTGGTTGTCGTTTCAACGACGACGTCAATGAAAAAGAAGACGAAGCGGGTTTTCCGGTTTTCAACGATGTTGAAGAAGGCAAAGAAAAAGAAGAGAGTTTTGCGTCTGATTTTTACAAGGCTGGTTCTGATTGGTCTTGTTTGGTGGAAGAAAATGAAGAGACTGATAAGGTTTCTTCTTCTGAGAAGAAGAAAATGAAACAAACGAACTTGTTTCAGATTTGGGGTTTACAAGAGAATTCTCCTGAAACAACGAAGAAGATGAAACAAACTGACTTGTTTCAGAGTTGGGGTTTACAAAAGCCTTCTCCTTTCACTTCACCTGCTTCGACTTCAGCGAAAAAGACGGCGAGTGCTCTTGGAAAGAGGCGTAGAGATTCTTCGTTTACCAATGACTCGCCTCGACCATGCCCGTTCTATAAGAAACTTCCAGGTATTTCTCTTCTTCTTCTTCGCATTCATATGTCCAATTCGTCTCCTTTTTTCCGAGTTCACTCATATTTGTGATTATTTTGTAGGAACACCGTTTACTGTGGATGCCTTTCGCTATGGTTGTGTTCAAGGATGTTCTGCTTATTTCCTTACTCACTTTCACGCTGATCATTACATGGGTCTCACCAAAGCTTGGTCTCACGGTCCCATTTACTGTTACTCTCTCACTAGTCGTCTTCTCAAACTTGTTCTCTCTGTCAATCCCTCGTAAGCTCTTTGATAATGCTATCTATGTCTAAGGACTTCAAATTGTGTATTTCGTTTCTGGGTGACGAATTATCTGCGTGCAGGTGTATTCATCCTTTGGAGCTTGACGTTGAATACACTATTAATGGTATCAAAGTAACTTTAATTGAAGCTAATCATTGCCCTGGTGCTGCTCTTATTCACTTTCGTCTCTTAGATGAAACATGTTATCTGCACACTGGAGATTTCAGGGCTTCTAAACAGATGCAATATCATCTTCTACTCCTTAATCAACGAATTCATGTGCTGTATTTGGATACAACGTACTGCAATCCGAGATACAAGTGAGAGCAAACAAATTTCAGATAATAGAACTTATGATAGATTCAAGGGAGCATGCTTGTAGAGTTTGATCCATCTTCATCTTCTTTTTTGTTTTCTGTCAGATTCCCATATAAAGAAGATGTGTTGAGTTATGTTGTGACAATCACAAAGGATTTCCTCAGGAAGCAACCGAGGACTCTGATTGTGGTTGGTTCTTATAGCATTGGAAAAGAATGTGTTTATCTTGCTATTGCCAAAGCTCTCGGGGTATAAATTGCCGGAGACTTTATCTTCCCTTTATGCCATCTTTTCTGGACTTCTATGTTATAACTTTGTGAAGATTTCAGGTGAGATATTTGAAATGCGTCAAGAAGACGGATACTGCAGTCTTTTGGTTGGGATGATATATCAAAGAATCTTTGTACAGATGGAAAAGACGGATACTGAAGTATTTACCTATAACCAAGATGCTTATCTCAAGTATTCTTATATAATTTCCATGTCAACTTCTAATGATCTTATCTCTTCTCAAATTTTTTCTCTGAAGAAACTCGATGAACACTTGAAGGTTTATAGGGAACATTATTGAGCAGTTTTGGCATTTAGGCCCACAGGTTACTTCTTTCCCTTAGTGTTCTTACTGTGACTTTTTTTTCTTCAACTATGGTACGAAAAGTAAAGATGGTTTTCAGGTTGGACTTACTCCGAGAAGATAGGCGAACACCTTGATCTGATAAAACCAACTTCAAGGGGGAAGATCACCATTTATGGTGAATTTGATTTTTATCTATTTTATGCACATAGCTGTAAGTAGATATGACAAGGACTTGAGGCGATCAATGTCTGACTGCTTGTAATTATTTATCTTTCTAGGCGTTCCATATAGTGAGCATTCAAGCTTCACAGAACTTCGTGAGTTTGTTCAAGTATGTACCAGGAATGTTGATATTATTTTATCCGTGTCTTTCTTGGATAAGTTTTACACATCTTTTAGCATTAACTGAAGAATTGTTACAGTTTTTAAGGCCAGATAAGATTATTCCTACAGTCAACATCTCAAATGCTGGATCTCGCGAGAAAATGCAGTCATGTTTCAGAGAATGGCTCAGACGCTGAGATTCAAGTTGAGGTTGATAATTCATTGCTTCCTATTGGTAAAAAAATCAATGGCTTCTGGCCGTTATATCTCTGATACTTTTTTTGTTCTTTTTTTGCAGTTTCTGAACCCCAATATGTTGATCATTGAAGCTTTCAAGGGATTCATACTTCTTTAAGATATTGGATATAGCAATTGGTGATTCAGTTGAATCCATAGTTATGATAATTGGTAGAGAAAAGAATTCAAAGAAACAGTACTTTCTACATTCATCATTAACTTCACTTTAACTAGAAGAAGGATTAGCATCAAATTGAGTTGTGCAGTTCACACGAGAAGCAAATGAGTAGACAATGCAAAGACGAAATATGATAACTGAATCAGATCAAAGAAGAGGCAGATCCAGAATCTGGAGATAAAGGATTGCCAACCTCATTGCAAAAACTGGGTGCATTGCTCAGTATAGAACTCAGAAGATACTTCCTTTTGTCGTCATATTCAAAGCAATTAGCTACATCCCTATGTAGAAAGAATGTTCCAATCCAACGCCTTTTCAGTTGTGAAAATGTACTAATCTCAAGTGCATTGGTCGGTGAGTGATTACCGCCTTAAAACTTTTTGTCATCCTGTGTTTAATTGTTTCAGAGAGCATCCAAAACAATGAATCCTATAAGTTAATGTACTCTCTATACATCTTATGCTTTTGAGAAACACATTCAAGTCACATGGTCTGAAATCATTTGCTTCTCATGTTTCAACCTTGTTTTACAGAAGAAGCTAGCAATTATATATAAAAACATTACAGAAGAAAATTGACATGCCTACTACAGAAACTACAAACTAATTCACTACAAAGCAATACCGAGAATCAATTTGACGCTCTCCTCGATCTGAATTGTTGGAAATGGTAAGAGAGTCTTCCTTTATGCTTCCTTCTTCTGCCATTACTCTTAGAAACACTTCAAGAGCACTCTGCATCCACTCATACCGACACAGTGCCAAAGCTTCTTTAATATTCAGCTGTGCAAGTACACAAACCCTTATCAGTCATTCATTTAACATATCTACTTCCTTTTGTTTATAATGTACAGAAACAAAGGCAACATTTGTGTTTTTACCCATCTCCTCTGGCGGTTTTCTTGCTCTGGCCATGTGGTAAGTTCTTCCTTCACCTCTAACGCAAACATATAACCTTTGCAACCACCTAAGCAGCAATCAGCTTCCATACTGCTACTCTTGCTTCTAAATTCCCAAACTCCTAATGGGTCTTCCTATAGAAGTAACCACCAAACGACAATCTAATCTCAAAATCTATACAAGAGTTCTCCACAAAGGATCTGTCTTAATCAGGAAACTTACTCTTATAATTCCTTTAACTCCTGCTTCTTCCATGGCTTCACGAGAAGCAGCTTCAAAAACAGTCTCATCATCTTCCCATCCTCCCTGAACTCATAATTTCACTGTTACATATAGTTTTCAAAAGCATCAGAATAAACAATTTACAGGAAAAGAAAAAACCTTTGGGAAAACAAGATCATGACGATTAGGAGATGAAACCATAAGAACTTCAAGCTTATTTTCAAAGTCAACACTTGAGTCCTCTTCTTCATCTTTCACTAGTCTATATGGAATGCATCTGTCATCACGTTCAACACGCAAATCATGGCTTCGCTTTTAGATATCCAAATTTCGAAATTGAATGAAACAAAAACACCAAACCAAACCTATAAAATCACACCACATCATATCAAAAATCAAGCATAAAAGGTCAACCGCATGAAAGTGAAAGGCAATGTAAAAGATGTTAATACCCAGAAACGAGACGGAAGTTGTTGTCATAACGTTGATGGTCTCGTCCTGTTCTTGCTGAAAGATTCGACATTTGGATAACCTGAAGTCAACCCAAAATCAAAAAAGTTTTAACCAAAAGAGAAATTAAGAAAGAAAAGAGGAAAAACTAGTTACAAAGAAAATGCAGGTCCTAAGCTTTGTAAAAATCCTGTCTTTATCAGTTGGTTGCAGCTGAAAACATCATCATAGCTTCAATGACGAATCATCTTGTTCGAAAACAAAACAAAATTCAAACTTTATCTTTTAAAAATTTACCCAGAACTAAAGAAGCAACGAGAGACAGAGAGAGAGACAAAGCTGAAACAAAAGAAAGAAGAAAACAAAGGAGAAGAAAGGAACGATTTTGGATTGTTAGCCATAAAACGAAGGAAAAAGCTGAGATTTTTGCGGGGATAAATTTAAAGAGAGCTGACGAAGGAACCTTCAATTCTTTGATAACCACCCGTCTCTCTTTCACGTGTCTTTTTTATTTATTATTATTTATTTTGTATTTAAAAACGATATATTTTCGTGTATTCACATAGAACTAGAGTGTTTTATTTCACATTGGGTTAGTTAGTAGTTATTACGACTAAGAAAACATACACGTTTATGTTAAACTCCTTTTAAGACTTAAGTGA
The DNA here is from genome assembly GCA_963920545.1 of Lepidium didymum. Classification (NCBI taxonomy): domain Eukaryota; kingdom Viridiplantae; phylum Streptophyta; class Magnoliopsida; order Brassicales; family Brassicaceae; genus Lepidium; species Lepidium didymum. The sequence continues at coordinate 1,740,179 of OY986982.1, forward strand.
AGTCAAAATAGATAAAAGTCTGTTCTAGCAGCCTAGTCTATGTCATAAAACTAACATATTTAGACTTAACTACTTGATTAGAGGCAATTACCCCATTTTGGTAGGAAGATAACACTTTTTCTTCTCCTTCTTCTACACCAGTCCCATCATTAACGACTTGAGCTATATTTTCTTCCATCACAGTTTTTAAAAATTTTTCTATATCGGTTTCATCTTCCGCTTTATCCAGAAGCCTCCGCTTTCTACTAAAAACTAGACCGAACCAACTTGTGGAGTTCTCGGCTTTTGCACCCGAGTCCTAGCCATCAAAATATTTTGAAATTGAAAATCGAGTTGTTTGCAATGGTTTTACGAAGAGAAGAGAGAACAAGGGAACGAGGGAGAGAAGTTCAAATTCGGGAATTAGGGATTTACAATTTACCTTTTTTTTTTTACTTTTAATTTGTTGAAGGATTAAAAATAAGCAATAATGATACACCTGAATAGAAGACCCGAGTTCATGGGTGGATGGGTTAGCCTAGGTTTTCACCTGTAAATATGCGGTTTCATTAAGAAGTTTACAATAATTGTACAATTTTTTTTTTTAATTGTCACCGATATTCTATTTTAATGGTGGAGTTTTGAAATTACATTTGCTAAAAACGTCATTCTCAGCTAAAACTCCTAAAACTTTGCATAATAATACAAGATTCTTTGAAATTAAACTTTAGTAGGAAAATAACAAATTTAGACTTAATTATTTGATTAGAGGCAATTACCCTATTTTTAGTTATTTTGTTGGAAATAAGGTTCGGACAAATAGTTAATGTCTAGTTCTTTAACGAAATTTAGTTTTAGCATAATAAGATTCAAAACTAAACAAATTAATATTTTAGATAGCAAGTCAATTTTCTCTCTTCCGATCTTTTTTTCCGGCGGTTAGATCTTCTCACCACCACCAGAAAAGGAACCCCCATGACTTAGGCTCTTTTTCTCTTTCAACATTATCCCAATTTTTTTGCATGTGCTTATTCTCTCATTCGTTTTCTTCCTTTGGTTTCCTTCATCGCCAAAGGTCTTGCAAAGACGGAAACCTCCCTTCTCACCATGTGTACTTCTCGAGGACGGTGGTCATAGGTTGTGGGGAGTGTGATTCACCATTCTCTCATGGCTTTGTTGAGTGTGAATCACCAGATCTACGTTAGTGTTTTCTGGATTTGACCTGGTGGTATAGCTCAAGTGTAGCCGACAAAGGTAGGTGTTTACTTTGGTGTTCTCTTCTTCTATCTTGTGAGAGGACATTGAGGAGTTGTTGGAGTCCACCGAAGTTCTCAACTACTTTTTTCCTCCATACTAGAAAACTTTCACACTCGTGGCTTTGGGTATATTCTCCTTTTTTTCTTTTCCGTTGTTGTGGTAGAACTAGACCTAACCGTACATTGAGGACTGTTTCGGTACTAGGTTTAGTTCCTCCAGTTGTGTTCCGTTAAATAGATAATGGGAGGATTTAAAATAGGCTTCTCGAAGGAAGGTACTCGGGTTTGCTTGCGTCGTGTCAGCTTTGGGTGTATTGTATATCTTGCTAGCTATCTTTAGGTCTTGGTCGCTTGTCGATTTCACAGCTTATTCTGGATGGGTCATCTCTCCTGTGTCGATCTAGTACAGTTCTCTCTCGAGGTTGGTATAGTCGTGAAGAGGTTTTTGTTCGCTTCATGTCTATACAGTCAAGATCTTATCGAAGTCTAGTCAATTTAAGGTCTCTACTTAGGCATTAAATTAGTCGCTAGCCCTCGACTACACCATTTTCCAACATAAGCTTCGTGTGTATGATTTCAGTTTTCCATCTCCGTCTTACTGGGTTAGAAACCTTCGTTATTTACATATAGAGGTATATCTTATTCGCTATAGGAAGATTCGATTCGTATGACAATTTGAAGCTATCCTGCTTTATGCTCAACCAATTCATCTTATGTGTTTTCAAACGTTTCACATCCTTTAGTAGTTAGTTGCAGTTTTTTCTATGTTCTTTGTGACTCTGTGAAGGATTAGCATCCTAAATTTCTTTTGTTTCTTACATGTTATTGTACTGAAACTTGTATCTCAAACTTTTTTAATAATAATTACCCTATGACAAAAAAGAAAGTATAATAAGATTTTGTCTATCAAATTGAAAAAATAAATAAATTAAAAGTACCTTATAACCGTTGCGTAAAACAAAATTACATGGCTTTATGTAAAATATACTTGTAAGAGTACCTAATGTCATTAGACTCATTACTAGACAGTTTTTATTAATATATACAAATTTAATTTTAGCTGAGTAAAAACACATCTAGTTAAATTCAGTGGGGAACAATGCATTTGGTTAAAGATTAAACCTTCCTAAATGACCGTTACGAGAAAGAAAAAAACCAAAATAATGATGAAACAAACCAAAATCGGTTTAATAAATTGGTATATTGGTTGTTTTTGGCAGTCAGCAATTAACCGGTAAAACCACAAAATGCTAAACGAGCCCAAGAAAAATGATTACAAAGCTAATTAAAACGAATGGCCCAAATAGTTACTTATTGGGCCTAAAAATGGAGAGGCGGTTGGTACAATTGAGTTATGATTGATTTAATTTAGAGTCACTTTTCAATCATTTCCGATTTGTATGATTTATTCATGATGACCACGACCGCCGCTTCAATCATTGGTCCCCGATTTTCAAATTCTCCAAATTTGTTTATCAAATAAAATAAAAAAGTCAAAAGAAACGTTAAAAACGCAACACATAGAAAAACGCGAAACGCAAATCGTGGAAATGTGAGTTTTGAAACGTTAGCGTCAGAGAATAATTAGAGAAGAGAAGCAAATGTATGTCGATACAGCTGGCTTGTGGGTCCCATTGACCCCACTTTTTACTCTGTTTATTAATGTGGTCCCACACTTACTACTTCTTAATAAATTTAATTTAATTATTTCATTAAAAGTGAGTTTGTTGAATTTTTTATTTAAAAGAATATTTTTTTATGAATGTTTGTTCGCTGGATATCTATTTGTCATTAATTAATTTTTAATTTGTTTTAGTTGAAACAACAGTAATGTAGTATTATTATATTGTGTATAGTTTTAACTTTCTATTATTGTTGTTTTTTTATAAGTCGCACTCAAAGATGAGTCATGTGACAACAAACAAACATGGAAACTAGTGTTTGAACATAGTTGAGAACTGTTTTAAGTTTTAGAATAATGAAAAATGTTTTGGATATGAATATAATTTTGAAAGAGTGACAAAAAAAAGAATATAATAATGAATTCATTCATTCTTAATTTACTTAACATTTTATATTTGATAATTAACTTTCTCTCTTTTTTACTCAATATCTCGAATTCAAATGTTCACTTTTTATATTAATAATTTCCAATTTGTTGAGATATCGGATTAATCTTTAAAATAATTTTTTAATAAAAATTTATGGTAAATTTTTTTTTTTTTTTATATCAATTATCAGATAAAATTTGATTTATAATTTAGAATCTATTATACGATATACCATAAGTAAGTTTAATCAAATTTTGATGGATTTGCAAAAATAGACATTTAACTACTTAATCAATGCAAAGTAATACCTAGTTTAAAATCTTTCCGAGAATAACTATGTGCCCTATTTCACATATTATTACTAAAATCTTTAAATTACATGTATTTTGAATTACATCATTCTTTATAAGAAAAATCATATAGTGATAAAAAAAAAGTGATTCCAATATAATTATTTGATTGGTTGAAAAAAAAAAATGAAGTCTAAGAATTATAAAAATAGTTATGTAACCCATCTATCATGGTTGGCTGATTGCTTATAAATTTATGTGAAAAATAAATTATTGACAATCAAATAATTATTTTCCTATTTTATTTTGGTAATCTAATAGTATTCAAGTACTCATTTATTAAAATAATCCATTTAAAGTATTTAAAAACATGCCAAAAAAATAGAAAAAAAAAACAGAGAAATTTGCGGAGTAAATAAAAGAGAAGAGAGACTAGAGACAGAGAGTGGTGGTGGTGTTGTTCGTCTTCTTCAAACTTACCGGCGGCGGAAAACTGCGTTTCACGGCGGTTTTAGTTTCTTCCTTCTGAATCTTCTTCTTCCTTTTTTTTATTATATAAAAAAAAAATCGCTTTCGCTGTAATTGCAAACTGGCGAAGTGCCCCACCTGTTTCTCTTGTCTTCAAAGGTTCTCTTTTTATTCGTTCTTTTCTCTCAAAAATTAGCCAAATGGGTTTGGTGATTGTAGAACACTCAAAAACTCAACCAAAGTAAATAGTTTTTGATTCTTCTTGTTGGTGTTTGGTGTTGATTCTTAGTTAAGTAAAAATTTCAGTGTCTTAAAAGAGAGAGAAAGAGAAAAAAAGAGTTGTTGTTGTCCGAACGATGTCACTTTCTGTCGGCATTGTCTGCGTTCCGACACAAAACTTGATTTCTTCTTCTTCTTACTCTTTACCTTCAAGTTCTAGAAGAAACTGCGCCGTTTTGATTTGATGTTTCAGTGTACTTCTTCTTCTTCCATTTTCACACCAAGCTTCTGGTTTTTTTGCCCTTTTCTGTGTTTGATTTCAAATCTGCCGACTAAGGAATCATTGAATGTTGTTGTATGAAAAGAAAATGTGGGGAATAACGCCATTGATTGTAGATTTTGTGATATTTAATCGTCGATGAAGTTGAGATTTTTTCTCTGGAGAGATCTGTCAAGGTTTATTAATTTAATCTCTTCCTTCTTCTTCTTCTTTTTAATATTTACTGCATGTTGATTGATTGATTTTCACAAAAGAATCCTATTCAATTTCAACAAGTTGACACCTTTTTTTTTAATTTTCACCTTCTTAAGCTTTGTTTGCTTTTAGTTTTGTCTCTTCTTCTTCTTATAAATCGTTTTTTCTTTTCGCCGACATTTCTTCTACTCCAGAGTTATAGCATCGCATGGTATTAGAAGCTTGGAGCATCGCTGATAAAAGAGAGAAAAGGAGGTTGTTTTGTTTTCCAAATGTCAGCAATTCCTGCAGCTGTCATTGGAGGTGCTATAGGAGCCTTTGCATTCATTGCTCTATTGGTTTTTCTTCTATGGTTTTGTGTCTTTCGTCGCAAGAATGTGTCTAGAACTTCTGAGACTGGCTCTTCTGATCCATCTACTCAAGGTAATATTAAATCACAAATCCCATCAAATTTCAATATCCATCTCTCTGTTGACTTTCTTAGATGATTCAGACTTTTGTTAGTGTTGTTTTCAGAAGGAAGAAATGTAGCAATTGAGTTGTCAATGAGAGAAGCTAGAAGATTTGAAATGGAGGAACTTGCTCAAGCTACCAAGAGTTTCACTAATAAAAGCCTCATTGGTATAGGCAAATTTGGTGAGGTTTACAAAGGTTTGCTTCAAGATGGTGTTCTTGTAGCCATTAAGAAAAGAACTGGTTTGCCTACACAAGAATTCGTTAACGAGGTGAGGAATTACTATGATAATCTTGTTCAAAATGTTTGCTTATGGCTTTAGAACAAGTGTTTTAAATGATGGACTTAAATGGTTTGTTTTTAGGTTCGTTATCTATCATCAATCCATCACCGTAATCTAGTTACTCTATTGGGTTATTGCCAAGAGAGCAACACACAGTTTCTAGTCTACGAGTATGTTCCTAATGGAAGTGTTTCCAGTCACCTGTACGGTAACTCTCTGTCCTTTATAGAGATTAATGTTATTCTCATTTGGTAACTAATCAGTTTAATAACTGAGTTTGGGCAATGAGAGCATCATTAGATCTTTTCTTCTATTAGGTGCTGGTGGCAAAGTACCTGGAAATAGGCTAGAATTCAGAAATAGGCTTGCCATAGCTATAGGAGCTGCTAAAGGTAAATCCTCTGCAATAGCCATGAGAATTAGGCTCTAGCATGTGTCCTGATCTTGCATATACCCTTCTTCTAGGATTGGCGCATCTTCATTCGCTGAGTCCTCGATTGATACACAAGGACTTCAAAACTGCTAATGTCCTTGTGGATGAAAATTTCATTGCTAAGGTTGCAGATGCAGGAGTCCGGAATTTCTTAGGAAGAGATGATGTTGGTACATCGTCTCACAATGTTGCAGACCAGATCTTTCTCTCCCCAGAGTACTTTAAGTTTTACCATTTTGGCTCACATTTATTGTTATCTTTTTCTGCATCAAGTTTCTTAGATTCTCCCCTTTTGCAGGGTTCAAGAGTTCAGAAGATTTTCAGAGAAAAGTGATGTCTATGCTTTTGGAGTATTCCTCTTGGAATTAGTTTGTGGAAGAGAAGCATCAGAACCATCCCCTTCAAGCTCAACACAGACTCTAATTGAATGGGTATGTCTAAATACACTCAAAACTGATTCATAATCAAAACTCAAATCACATGATGTTGTCAATGTAAATCTATTTGAATCTCACTTGTATGCACTGGGGTTTGCAGTTGCAAAACATAACGGATTACTTGGATATACCAATGATAGTCGATGAGAGACTAGGCGGAACATACACAGCAGAAGGAGTTGAGGAGCTTATTACACTGACACTGAAATGTGTTGATGTTTCAAGTGAGAAAAGACCAACAATGAGTTATGTTGTGACAGAGCTTGAGAGAATATTGGACAAAGAAGTGAGCTTAACAACAGTAATGGGTGAAGGCACTCCAACTGTTACTCTTGGAAGTCAGCTTTTTAAAGCTTCAAAGTGATCATAAAGGAACCATCTATTTACATATATATATACTTATATATATATTATGTAAATTCTCTGAGACATAAACATTCAGAGAACTTACAAGGAGGAAGAAGAAGAAGACTGATCAGCTGTTTTGTGTTAAGTGTATAAAGAATAGCTGAGCTATTATTATTCGTTTGTTTTTTTAGCCTCCTTTCTACTTCCTTTGGAGGTTAATTTCAGCAATTCTTTTTTGTAAAAACATTATTTATTGATATAAAGGAAGCAAAGAGTGGAATGTTGTGTGATTTTTTGTTGTTGTGAATTGTAAATCCGTTTTAATGCTCTCTGTCTCAGTTTGGACACTAAAGTTACAATTTTACTCTGGTTCAAAGCTCCCTCAATCGTTCGAATGACCTTCGTGGCGCTAGAACAAGGATTAGTTTTCGATATTCTCTACATTTGAGAATACATATCCATCATCTATCCAAGATTTCCAGTGTGTCAGAATCTCTTTCATGTTGATGTTTTTATTTTATGTTTTATGTTGTTTCGGCTAGGACTTTCATTCTATAAAACCGATAAATAAACATTATTGGTTTATTTACAAAAAAGAAGTTAACAATTTTACTCTCTCAATAAGGCCAATTTTAAACTTATCTTTAAAGTCTTTATTGCCAAGTTGGTTGAATAGGTTTGATCAAAAGAATCCTATTGGCTCACTGTTGAACTAACAGAAGGTGATAACTCCTTGTCTGAGGAACCCTAATAGTCATATTTGGACAGAAAATATCAGAGCTACTTTTTTCATATAAAGTAAAACAAATTTGGGAAAGATTTTGACTTTAGCTTCAACATAGTTATACTTTATAGCCTTTATGCAAAGGAGAGATAAAAACCAACTTGGTCTAAAAAAGTTTTATTAAAAAAGATTCCAATTGGATAACACTCTTGGACTAGTATAGTTCCTAAAGTATCTATTTTGCTACATGTGAAAATTTATTAGTCAAAACTCAATGCTCTGATTTTTGCATTGATTTATTACACTGTCCCTAGTTTTGCTAAAACCTTTGTGGGCACACAGAACTATAAACAGTGTTTGAGCGATTCTGAAATCAAAATCATGTTTGGTCTGATTTTATGTCGGGAGAGAAGATATAATGATAAAGACTCTTCTTCTGTAGATTGGTGAATTCGTAAATGAAATGGTGGGTCTCATTTAATCTTACCTTCCAGATTTTGACCTCCAAGGAAAAAAAAACATTACTGTCCATTGAAAGGAAAAGCTCACAATAACAGAGATTATTTTCTTACAACAGAGAAACAGAGCTCTGAGATCATAATCAGCATTGCAACGACGTCATAAATAAAATCAAATTTTGATTTTTTATTTTTATAATTGAGGAAAAATGAGAACCACTCAATTTTGGATAGAGTCATCGTGTAAAGGTTCAAGCTTTTTTAGCCAAAGAGAAAGCTTTTTGCTTGCTTTTGACAATGGCGACGAAGCTGATTTCTCCGCCGTTATCTTGTCCATGGGTTACTTCAAGAGATGTAATTTTCAAAGGGCGGAGGCGGGAATGGAGAGCGAAACGGAACAGAGTCTCTGCCATCTCCGCCGTCTCCGCCATGATTGTGGAGCCACTCTCTGCTGTTTCTTCTTCAGCGATTCAGATTCATCAATGGTGGGAACAAAACCCTAATTCCTTACTGTTAATGGCGGAGACTGGTGGTGGTTATTCGTTAGCTAGCTACTACACGTCTTTGGGTTTGTTTGTTATCTCTGTTCCTGGTCTTTGGTCTCTCATCAAACGCTCTGTGAAATCAAAGGTTCGAACGTTTTTGAATTACAAAACCCTAACTTTCACCCCCAATTCCCAATTTTGTTGGAATTTACAAGCTTTGATTTCAGATAGTAAGAAAGACGTTTGTTGTTAGCGAAGGAGAAGGAACTAGGATTAGGAAGGAACCAAAACAACTTGCTGGAGAAATTCTCTCTTTCTTCACAAGAAAGAATTTCAACATTACTGATCGAGGAGAAACAATCACGTAAGCTACAAAAAGTTAGAACTTTTCATTTGAGTTTTTGGTTTAATCACTGACATGACATTGTTTGTGGAATTCAAAGGTTTGAAGGAAAGATGGTTCCAAGTAGAGGACAGGCTGCTTTGCTTACGTTTTGTACATGTATAAGCTTAGCAAGTGTAGGTCTTGTCTTAACCATAACAGTGCCTGATATTGGAAACAATTGGTTCTTCATTACACTTCTCAGTCCACTCGCGTAAGTTCTCTCTTTCCACTGTCTTTAAGCTCTGTGAAAGTGTGTTATTGTGAATGATTTGGTGATGATTGTATGTGGTTGTGTTGCAGAGGAGCATATTACTGGAAAAAAGCGTCAAGGAATGAGGAGATAAAGGTGAAGATGATGGTAGGTGCAAATGGGAAACTAGATGAAATTGTGGTTCAAGGAGATGATGTTCAAGTTGAAGAAATGAGGAAGGAACTTCAACTTAGTGAGAAAGGCATGGTTTATGTCAAAGGTCTCTTTGAGAGATCATCATCATCATGATAGTATAACATTTTACTCTTTCCAATTTTTGCCATTTGGAAAATATGTTTATAATTTGTTCAAAGATGAGATTTAATGACATTCTTTGACCTCATTTTTCATAGTTCATACTAAATCAATGCTCTTACTAAAATTTTCTGTGTCGATCCAGTTAGTTAATAAGCCAAACACTAAATCCTATGACGCATGGTCACAATGTCATTAAGTTGTATTATTCATAACAATTATTATTATTTGTTCTCTGTCAATAATCGAACAACAAGATATATATCATATTTTTTCAAGCTATTTTCAGTCGTATAGTTTTGAAGACCTAAGTAATGATTCTGGCATAAGATTCGTCACTTCCTCACTACAAGTGAAATTTAATCCAAAATGAAAGACAAAAAATGCAATAGTTCGTTAATGCATAGCATTAGTTTGTCATTGGGTGAAAATGTTTAAATTAAGATTGGGCTTTTATTGTTTTTGGGTTGGACTGGGCCTGACTCAATCTACGAAAAATCAATGAAAGAGAAAAATAATTATCTCTTCGATCAAAGAAATAAATAAAAGAGGATTTTGCACGGAATGCCACTTAGAACCTCGAAATTGCGTGTAATGCCATAAGGAGGACGAAATTGCGTGGATTGCCATGCTGACTAGCGTGCCTTTGTGAGTGGATCCGAGAATGGCGGAAAATTATAGTGTAAGACAAGTCCATGGAAGACAACGTGGAATATTTAAGTGTGTTGTGTTTGAGTATTTAAGGGAGTGCAAGGCAAGAAGTTAACTAAAGTGAGAAACCGAGAAAATAGAGAAAAAAAAAGAGAAAAAGAAATGAGTTGTGAAGGAGAGTCGGTGCTAATGAATCTTCCCCACCATCTTCTGGTGGATATAGTAAGGAAGGCGGGAGAGATTGGCTTTGAGGAATTGAGACAAGTAATGGCATCGTGCAGGAAGGGCATGGCGTTAGTGAAGAACAAAATGGTGCTCAAAGCTGCGTCTTTGAAAATGCTTGAGGAGAACCCAGAATTAATAAACATGGGGTCGCCTTACATGGTTTTGTTCATGAGTTGCTTTAAAGCCATGAACGAGTCCGCTATTTTTCTTGAGAGTCTGAGATTAGTCGCACAACAAAGATACATAGAAGATACATGTGATTGGATAAGGTCGGTTGGAGAGGAGACATTGGAGATGGAATTTGCTCGTGGCATGTTTGAAATCACAATTGGGGATTGTTTTGCCGGGAAACAGACATTGAACGAGTTCAAGGAAAATGCTGGGTCATTGGAGAAAGCAGAAGAAGTAGCGGATAAGGTGTTCGAGAAGGGAAGATGCCCCTTTCGTAGTTCGTGAAATACGGACCATCCTGCAAGAGCGACAATACAATGAGATAAAGAAATCCAAATTAAGACAAGAGAAATCGAAATAATAAAAATGTAAAAAATAGACAACGCGAAGATACAACGAAAGAAAACCCAAACAGTTGGCGGTAAAATGAAATTAAAGGAAAAAAGGCAGAAAAATCAAATTTCTGATCTTCGCGAATTCAGTGATATCGGAAAACAGATGGACGAAGAGAAGAAGATAAGAGAATACCAGAAAGGAAAACGCAGGAAACTGAAGAGACAAAATTCCAATTTGTTTCCAAACTAAGCAAAATTTACGGATGTAAACGAACCCAAACACCAGAAGAAACATATGGGATAAGATAAAGAGATAAACATATACGAAATGACTTACTCGTATAACCCTAAGATGGTTCGCAAATGAGATTTTGAAAATCGGTGATTAGTAAGAGATAGAGAATGAGGATTCGAGAAGATGGGAAGAGAAGGAGATGGTAATCGACCACCGGAAAATAGGTTCGAATAGCTATGAAGGAGCGAGAGAGATTTGGGGAAACCCTTTCTTCGCACTGTTACGAACTGATGAAGCAAAAAAAAAAAGAAATATCGAGAAAGTTCAAATGATCAGTTGTCGAGAAAAGAACCGTTAAAAGGGGCAAATGGGTCTTTTCGCTTGTCGTTGGTTGACGTGTAAAAGTCAACAAAATAGGAGATAGAATTCGACGCAATTTATGAGTTATTTGTGGTATTCCACGCAATTGTTTCTAAATAAAATTACACATTTTATGCAATTATTAGCATTTGCTTGCAATAAAATTTGTCATAGAAAACAACTAAATTGGACCATTTGATCACTTCTCTAACAAGCAACTCTGCAGAATATTAATCAACACATCATTGAATTTATTATTTATTAAATATTTATATTGTCTCTTATTTGTATTAAAGTGGATAAAGCCTAATCTAAATTAAATAATTAATACAATTAAGTAAAGACAAATATTTAAATTAAATTATCCGAAATAAGAGTGATGGTGATGAGTATGACTTTTGATTCTTCACGCGCGTCTCTCTTCTTCATCTTCTACAAATGAACACTTGTCTACTACATTGTTCTTCACGATCATCTCTGTAACCTTCTTCTTGTAAGAAGCTCTCGCGTCTATGGCGGTCAAATCTTTCTTCTCCTTCTCTCTCTTTTTAGCGGCGATTGTTATCGGCGGTGTTAACTCCGATTACATAGAGTACAACACAACACTGAGAATCGTTCCTGAGAAAATCAATGTTCACTTGGTTCCTCACTCACACGACGATGTGGGTTGGCTTAAGACCGTTGATCAGTACTACGTCGGGGCTAATAACTCCATTCGGGTACTTATTTTCTTCACATCTCTCTCAATGGATTTTTGCGATTTTTAAGGGATTAATTTGGTTTTGAATTTGTTTATTCAGGGAGCTTGTGTTCAGAATGTATTGGATTCTGTGATCGCTTCATTGCTTGATGATCAAAATAGAAAGTTTATTTATGTCGAAATGGTAAGATTCAGATATACCAAATCTGAAGATTTCCATTGGTTTGCTCGTTGAAATTACTTATGGTGAAATACTGTATTTTTAGGCATTTTTTCAAAGATGGTGGAGGCAACAAAGCAATGCTAAAAAAGTTCAAGTCAAGAAGCTTGTTGACTCTGGTCAACTGGAGTTCATGTGCGTTTGATTTATCTTGCCTTTTTTGATGTCTCGTATGCATCTGGTATTCTGTTGTCTTGATGTGTGTTTTTTGCAGAAATGGTGGAATGTGTATGCATGATGAGGCGACTCCACATTATATTGATATGATTGATCAAACAACATTAGGCCATCGCTTTATCAAAACTGAGTTTGGTCAGGTTCCAAGAGTTGGTTGGCAGATTGATCCCTTTGGACATTCTGCAGTGCAAGCTTACTTGCTTGGGGCAGAGGTATAATTTGTTCTTTTTTAGTCCACAGAGACTTCAACTGACGGTAGTATGTGAGTAACTGGCTTAAATTAGCTCTAGAGATATTTTGTTTGGACAATCCTTTTGTTTTCTTCTACAGTTTGGCTTTGACTCGCTGTTCTTCGCTAGAATTGACTATCAAGATCGTGCAAAGAGATTAAGAGAGAAAACACTTGAGGTTGTTTGGCAAGGTTCTAAGTCCCTTGGTTCATCTTCACAGGTTAAAACCATCAAGACTCACATTATAGTTCTGTTATTTCCATTATTTAGCTGGCTTTTTCTCACTGCTATTTGATGTTACTTGTAGATATTCACCGGTGTATTCCCAAGACATTACGATCCTCCTGATGGTTTCACATTTGAAATAAATGATGTATCAGCTCCTGTCCAGGTAATAGCCATTGAACCTCCTGTGTGTTGTGTTTGAACTTGGCTTGAACGTGCATTGATGAAGCATCTTGAATATAGGATGATCCTCTCCTTTTTGACTACAATGTTCAAGAGCGAGTCGACGACTTTGTAGCTGCAGCCCTCGCACAAGTAAAGATCATATCGTTTCTCTTTTGAATCAGCAAAATAAAAGAAGTTTAGGCAGGATATGTCTTATATTTTCTTTCTTGGTTTTCTCTTATCAAGGTCAATGTGACTAGGACAAACCATACCATGTGGTTAATGGGAACTGACTTCCGTTACCAATATGCATATTCGTGGTTCAGACAGATGGACAAGTTTATTCATTACGTTAACAAGGTACACTGGCTTTATATCCTAGCAAATTCATATCAGCTGGATTTCACTAGTATTAAGGTAAGAGAGGTCCCAGTCTTAATTTTCTTGTTGTTTGGACAATTTAGGATGGGCGTGTCAATGTGCTGTATTCGACACCATCTATCTACACCGATGCAAAATATGCTGCAAACGAGTCCTGGCCCCTAAAGGCTGATGATTTCTTTCCGTGAGTTTGACAGCTCATATTTTACTGTCTACAAATGAAAATGTGTTTATTCAAATAAATATTACATATACCTGTGCCAGGTATGCGGACAAACCTAATGCATACTGGACAGGGTACTTTACTAGCAGGCCAGCCTTTAAGAAATACGTGAGGGATTTAAGTGGTTACTATCTGGTATGACTTATTGTTTTATTTTATTTAAAAAAAAATTCATAGACTTGTGGTTTCTTTTTGCTTCATTCTTACACGGCCTTATCGGATTTGAAACAGGCGGCTCGACAATTGGAATTCTTAAGAGGTAGGAATAGTTCAGGACCAACAACCAATGTGCTAGCTGATGCTTTGGCAATTGCTCAGCACCATGATGCAGTTAGTGGTACACAAAGACAACATGTGGCTGCAGATTATGCTCTTAGACTCTCAATAGGTTATCTACAGGTGCGTTTTAGTAAGATGTCTCATGTATTTTTCATGAAATCTTTTTTCTCTTGTTGGTGGAACAAGTTTAAGAATTTCATTTACTAGGCCGAGAAGGTGGTGGCCTCTTCCCTTTCCTTTTTATCAGAAGCAAAATCAAGTACTGAAGAGAATAGTTCCGGCACAAAATTTCAGCAGGTAATGTGCTTTTGGGAAATTTCTATGATTCCAGTTATCTATGGCTGTGTTGGAAAAGTTCAGAAGACGTTGAGATCGAATTTGAATGCTTATTTTCATTGCTTTCACAAAAGATGTTATGCTTTAGGAAAAGTTAAATATACTAAGCTGCCTTATGATGTTTTACCTTATTAAATCAAGTTCAAAAGACTTGTTGTATTCTAATGGGCTGAGCTGATTCATGTCTTCCACATCATATTGGCAGTGTCCCCTGCTTAATATTAGTTACTGTCCTGCATCTGAAGCTCGTTTGGCCAGTGGGAAAAGCCTGGTAAGTCTTTCAGGCAGGCTACTTTCAGTCTATGAAGTCGTGGACCGCTCGGTTAGCTGTTTCTTTTGTTTACATTTATCTCTCCTTGTAGGTGGTTGTTGTTTACAATTCTTTAGGATGGAAACGAGAGGAAATTGTCCGAGTTCCTGTAAGTATTTTATTATTCCTTGGTTAACTAGTATAGCTCCCACTTTAACTTTGTTTATTGACGTGATAACATTCACCAAATTGACGTGATAACTTCTTTTAGGTGTCGTCTGAAAATGTTATTGTGAAAGATTCATCTGGAAAAGAAGTCGTGTCCCAGCTTCTTCCTCTTTCAAATACTTCATTGAGAATAAGGAACGAGTATGTCAAAGCTTATCTGGGTAGATCACCAATAGATACTGCTAAACATGTGCTTGCATTTACAGCATCAGTACCACCTCTGGGGATGAGCTCGTATGTCATCTCAAACACTGGACGAACAGGTAGCTATGTTGCAGAATGTGTAATATAGTCTCGCAAATTTATTTGTAAATGATAGGATCTTGAACATATATTCAACTTCATATGCTCTGGTTCTACTTGCCAGGACAACTGGTTCCTTGTTGATACTAAGAGCTTTTTTGTATTTACTTACGTTTTCGTTGTCTACTTTGATTTAAGTCCGTGGACAATCTGCATCATATGTTGCTTCTCGAACGATGAATGAAAATGTAGAAGTTGGCCACGGAGATTTGAAGTTACTTTTTTCGAAAGAGGGAGTGAAAATGACTCGTTACTTAGATACCAAAAATCAGGTATGCCTGCTTTTTTTCTTCTAATCTAAACTTCATTACTTTTTTCGTTCAAATTTGTAAACATTATCTGATGTTGATTTCTGTTAAATTTGAAGGTCAATGCAGAGCAAACATATGCTTATTATATTGGAAGCAATGGATCTGACAAGGATCCACAGGTAACTCAGCTCTTTAACTGATACAATGTCAACTACTTAGCTACCGTCTTGTCGTGTTTTAAACGGTTCTCTTCTCATATATATTTTTAAGGCTTCTGGAGCTTACGTTTTTCGGCCAGATGGTGTGCTTCCAATTAAATCCGAAGGAGAGGTACTACATATAATCTGTATCTATAACCTTATTTCCTGACCATATGTGAAAATACAAAAGAAATGTAACTGTCTTACTTGACTTAGGCTCAATTGACTGTTGTTCGGGGACCTTTGTTTGATGAAGTGCACCAGAAGGTTAACTCCTGGATATCACAGGTCAATTTCTATTGCAAGTGTTTATTGCTCTCGTTAAAGTTCTATTAGATTACGAAAGTTATAACTGTGTGATCTCTCTTGTGATGGGCTTGCTAATATGCAGATTACTAGAGTGTACAAGGGAAAAAACCATGCTGAAATTGAGTTTGCTGTGAGCTAATATCTCTTTTTCTTCACATTTAAACTAATAAAAAGAATTTCAGAATGATTACTATTTTCCTGCTTCGTAGGTTGGGCCTATACCAGCTGATGATGGTATTAGCAAGGAGGTAATCACTAAACTTACAACCACCATGAAGACAAATGGAACATTTTACACAGACTCTAATGGTCGCGACTTCATCAAACGGGTATTGATGCAAACTTCATGTGTGGAATTTATATCTTTTACTATTAAACAGTTTTTCAAAAGAAAATCGCAACACATACTTTCTTGCAGATTCGGGACTTCAGAACAGATTGGGACTTGCAAGTGTACCAACCAGTGGCTGGGAACTACTATCCTGTAAGGCATCAAATCCATCTGAAATTCCTTCTTGTGATAACTAAGGTCTTTTACTTGACTGAACCACATTTTACCTGCTTTTTGACGAACGTATTATTTTCTTCCAGATAAATCTCGGGGTATACATGCAAGATAAAACCTCAGAGCTGTCAGTGTTGGTGGATCGTGCTGTAGGCGGATCCAGCTTAGAGAACGGCCAAATCGAGTTGATGCTTCATCGGTCTGTCATCTAAATTTCTCTATTTAGCCAAGAAATGCTTCTGTTCTTTTGCTTGCGTTTTACTTTTAATTTCATTCGGGTAGGAGAATGCTTCATGATGACATTAGAGGCGTTGGTGAGGTTCTTAATGAAACAGTCTGTCTCCCTGATGGATGCAAAGGATTAACGGTAAGCTTAAGCTTTAGCTGTCCAAGTGTTAAAGTATCAGCTTTTAAGGGAACATTTGACGGAGCTTGTTTCCAAATTAAAACTGAATTGTCTCTTGTTAGCCTAAAACAGTTTGCATAATACAGGATTGAGTTGTTTGCAGATACAAGGGAAGTATTATGTACAGATAGACAAACCTGGAGATGGAGCAAAATGGCGTCGGATATTTGGTCAAGAAATTTATTCTCCACTTCTTCTAGCCTTCACAGAACAGGTTGCTCTAACATAAGAAATTTATACTCCCATTTACTTCTTTACGATAGTGAAGTGAAATAAGGATTTTTTCTTGTAGGAAGGAGATAATTGGATGAATTCACATAAGACGACATTCTCAGCGTTTGAACCGTCATACTCATTACCAAAAAACGTCGCATTACTCACCCTACAGGTTAGTTGGATTGTGTTGTGTAAATATGTCAAAGGCACTTTAATAAATTGACCACACTATATTCAATGCTATCATTTTCAGGAGTTGGAAAATGGGGAAGTTCTTTTAAGGCTTGCTCACTTATTTGAGGTTCATACTCGTCCTCTATTTGTGTTTCTACCGTTAATCTGTTATGGCTATGTGCTCTTTAGATGGGGAATAGTAGTTTAACACTAGGTCGAATGTCGACAATTACTAACTCGTCTTAAATTCAAATTTCATGAATGTATTTCAACAATTTTACTTTGCTTAAAATTTAAAGTCGAAGTTGATCTTCATTTTCTGTCTTCTTCTGTAAGTGGTTTCGTAGAAGTTGAGTTCTTTTAAGTCACTGTTTTGTTAACTTTGTGAAGGTTGGAGAGGATAAAGACTTCTCAGTCATGACAAATGTAGAACTGAAGAAACTATTCCACGGCAAAAAGGTACTAACCAGAGACAGTCCCAAGAGAAGTCACTGTTATGTTAACCTTGCTTACTTGTTTTAATTTGTTTGAACAGATAAGCAAAGTGAAAGAGACAAGTCTTTCAGGGAACCAAGAGAAGGTGGAGATGGAGAAGAGAAGGCTAAACTGGAAAGTCGAAGGCTCGGCGGGGAAAGAAGTGAAGAGAGGAAAATCGGTAGATGCGGAGGAGCTAGTGGTTGAGCTAGCTCCAATGGAAATCCGAACCTTCTTGATAAAGTTAAATGATCACATTGACATGGTTGGTGAAAAGAGAGCAGCAACATAGCTTTTGAGATAATACATGTTATTGTGGTCTTTAATCGGACAAAAGAATACAGTTTGAATAATACAGTACCTGTTATTGCTTTTGGTCTTTGCCTGGCTTAATCGTGATTGGTATATTCTAAAATTGAACCGGACATTTGTGATTCTAGTGTACGGCACAAACCCAAAGTAGTTAGATACAAAACCAGGGGTATTACAGTAATATTCCAAATAAAGATTCGGTATATCCACCCGCTATTCAAGGAATCAGATGGCGGGTTAACGGATCCGGGTCGGGTACACGGAGCAGACTCCTAAAGAAAAAGGCACGACAACGTTTTTGGCCTCGGATTAAATTTTTCGAAGTCTATGCACAGAGAGAAGAAGCGGTGGCTCTGAGCCGGCGAAATTTCCTTTATCATCCCTAAATTTTTCATGTCCATCTTGCCTCCTCCGCATATTCAAGGTCACAATTCATCTTCTTCTTTAGATTCCTGTATAAACCCTAGCTCTGAGCATGGCGACAACTCTTCTGCTGCCTCTCCTCCTTCCCGGATCTCTTCCTCTGGAACTCGATCCCTCAGCCTCTCTGGACATTCTGAATCCAATCCTGATTTCTCCGGTGTATCTCGGGGTAAGGAGATTGATTGATAAGCCCAGCTATTTGATTTTGCCCAATTTAGGGGTTTTTACATTGAAAGACCGTGGATTTGGCTGAGTTTTGATTTAGGGTTTCTATTCGATGTTTAGCTTTTTAGAAATATCTGTAATGTGTAATTATAGCTCATTCCATTTCTCAATTTCGAATTTTTAAAACTGTAGAACCGAGTGCTGCAGCTGAAGAGAGCCATAGCCGTGGATCTTCCAAAGAGGTAAACTTTAGATGCCTCTCAGTCAATGGGGAAAACAAAGTTTTGTTAAAGAATGATGACACTTCTGCTCTAGTTTGCGTTGAATTTTGTTGAATGATTGGTTATTGCATTTTACTACGGTACAGATGACGCAAATTGGAGCAGGGAAGAATAGCTTTCCCCCGCATAGTGCAGATAAACATGACCATTCTCGATATAATGGTCGAAGAAATAGATCTGGAGGGAGACCTACTGGAGCTGCTGGTTCTTCTTCTTCTTCTTCTTCTGAATTGCAGCATAATGATGGAACTTACAATTCTCTTAGAGGCGGTGTTTCTCATCATAATCCATCTGGTAGAAGAGCGAATATGATTAGCGGGAATCATTTACTGAATTTTCAGTATGATCCAATTTCGTCCCCACAATCTAGAGGTCCTCCTATACCACAAAGAAGGCAACAATACAAAAGGAGGCCTTACAACAAAGATTTGTTTCTTAAGGCCAATTACAAGTTTGTTGTTTTGGACACTGGAGATCATTCTCCTGATTCCATGGATCCAGATAAGACGTTGCAGTGGGATAATATTATTTGTGTAAGGTATTCCACACCGTCTCCTGTTCAGTGCCCGATTTGCTTGGAGTACCCTCTATGTCCGCAGATAACTTCTTGTGGGCATATTTTCTGCTTCCCGTGTGTTCTACAGTACCTGTTGATGGGTGTGGATAATCACAAGGCTGATTGCATCAAGAGGTGTCCTTTATGCTTTGTGATGATTTCTCCAAGAGAGTTGTACACTGTTTATATTGAACACGTGAAGCAGTGTTCTGTTGGAGATCCCATCGAGTTTGTACTATTGACTCGCAAGAAAGATTCTTTTGCTCCAACCCGGAAAAATGAGCATGACTCGGATGTCCATAATTGTGAACATGAAATATATGATCCATTTTCGAAGTTCACTTTCACCCAAGATGTTGATCTCTCTGTCAGACAAGCAGTTTCAGAGTTAGACAGTTGGATTGCGAGATCAGATCCTGGGCTCGTTGAAGACCTGGAGAGGCACCTATATGTAAATGCTGCTCTGGAGCGTCTGGAGGAGAGAAAAATATACTGGAATGAGCATAGAATCTCTAATTACAGAAAGTTGAGCACAACAGCAACAAACCAGACACAATCATTCTCACCTCCTGATGTATCTCGAGTTAGTTATCAACCATCCAGCTGGGTGCATGGAACAACAGCTAGCAGCTCCAACGATCAAGATAAATCAATTGAAGATTCTTCAGTGGATAAGTCAGATGGGGACTCTCAATCTAATTTGGAAAAGAATAGTGATAATGGTCAACCTCTTGATGACCAAGACGTGCCATCATCTATCTCATGCAATGGAAGTAAAGGGCCCGTAATGCACCAAAATGACACCAAGGACCTGAAGGACAATGATGCATACAACTTTTATCAGGTAATCGGTTTCTGAGTGACCCCATTATCTTTGGGTATAGTACTAAGTAACAGCTGCATGATAATTGTTATTTTGCTATGCGGTGGTCATTGAGTATATTAGGGTGAGTTTTGTTGATATGAAAAGAAGTATTTTTTTTTCTGTTTGTCAATAATTTTGTGGCTTATCTTTAACATGCTTAATTGTGTACCTATACAGTCTGTTGATGGTCAGCACATTATCCTTCACACTTTGAATGTAAAGTGCCTTCTGCATCACTATGGAAGCTATGACTTTCTTCCACCAAGGTAAGAGTCAGGGTCTTATATTCATCAGAATTCTCTTTTGTCAAAGAATAGGGGATAGGTTCCAACGGAAACCTTACCTAATTATTTCTGCATGGATTTGGTAGGCTGATTCAAAATTGTATTACGTATGGCTCCTTTGGTTTATGAATTTAGGAACTGGAGGTATAAACATTGACTGTTGTTATGTAGTATGAAAATCAAAACTCACAATAGATCTAAGTAGAATTGCTCAGCGGAAAAAGTTATCATCCGTAGTTTGTGGTTCCAATAAAGTGTTAATTTCTGTCTACGAAATGGCAGAGTGAGTGGAAAGATATTGGAAATGGAGACTGTTACCCAATCAGAAGCGATAAGGAGGCGCTACCGCTACTTGAGTCATTTTTCTTTAGCAACTACATTTCAGGTATAGTTTTCCTTGGTTGTTGTTGCTATCTTCTGCACATGTTATTCACTAAGTCTATCTTCTGCACATGTTATTCACTAAGTCTATCTTCTGCACATATTGCTATATCTTGACATTTCCCCATGAGGTTATCCACGGTTTGGTTATCTTTTAGATATGTGAGATTGATATGAGGGAATCCTTGCCTCCTGAAGCCTTTGCTCCATTTATAGATGAAATAAAAAAGCGTGAGAAGCAGAGGAAAGAACGCGCTAAGAAGGTATATCTCTTTCTAACCTTGAAACACAACTCATGGTTACTTGATCTAATCTCTTTTAGATGGCAACCTCCTTTGAACTTTGTGTCTTCACTTCTCTTAGTATCTGTAACTTAATACATTCTACTTTGTGTTGTACTCTTTCCGATAGTGTATTGTTTAAGGAAAACTCAAGGGCATATAAATCATGTATTTATATTCCAGGATCAAAAAAATAAAATCAAAGCTGAAGTAGCTGCAGCTGCAGAACTTGTGCCATTGATGGCCAGTTTTGGACAGTCCTCTCACGATGATTTTCCTCCATTTTCCTTAGATGACTTTGAAGGTAAGAACAAGAATCTTCTCTGTCAATTGGATTGAAGGTTTAGTAATCTTATCAGAAAGCTTGTATTGTATCCTTCTATAGCCCTTGGAAACTCTGCCCCAACATCATCAAGTCCTCCAACCATCCGAGAGAGAAGTTCCTTTTCACACGTGACAAGGCTTGGTTTTGCAGCAGGCCATGACTCCCCCAACCTGAATAACGAGCCAACAAACATTCAAAGCAGCAGTAGTGAAGTCACAAACGCAGCCACAGGTAAACCGTTGTTTAATCTCTGCACTTTTCTTTAAGGACATCATTCACTGATGACCTCTAAACATGTTTTCAGGTACACGATACACAAACTCAACATCATTCGCAAGTGTGACATCGAGAACACCAAGTGCACCAACTATCAAAGAGCCTGGGAAGAAAGGGAAGAAACAGAGTCGAGTGCTTCTATCAACAACTAGTGTACGTCGTTACTAAATAAGACTTTCAAGTTTTATGTCTGTGTATAATAAGAAAAATTGAATAAGTAAACTCAAACTTTGGCTTTGTTTTTTTTTGCAACCCAAATGTTGTAACTGATAATGAAGGTGTCTTTTGTTATTACACCATTTAGGACAAAATTGTGATAAATTATATGATTTATATGTAGACTCATAACGCAGAAAATTCCAAAATTGGATAAACTATCTTCCAAAATGAGAGGATAAGTATTCAGTGATTATCATTCTCACATGTTACAATTGGCCTTATCCTTTTGAAAATATCTCTTCTTTTGGTTCAAACTTTGGACCAGTGAATTTTGTCCGTTGGATGATCAATTATTGAGTCAATAAAATTACTACTTACTTTTATTTTTGAACGGTTTTGATCGAGTAGTTGAATGATATTTATTCTGTTTTTCTTAGCCGAATTCGATTTTTACTTGATTTTAAAGAATGATGTTTGATGTATGACATTATTAGGAGTTTAAAAATTTTAATGATAGATTATGGATTGATTCTATTGATCCAATTTTTTTAAAAAGAATTCATGGACTTTGTTGAATATTCTCTCAATCGTATTTACAAGTTAACAATTTCTTATTGGTTTACCAAAATATGAGAAAAATAGTGAAAAGGACACAAAACTAGATCAGCTTTGCATTGGTCTGTCTATAAAAGATAGCATAAATTTTACCAAAACGAAATCTAATATCAAAATCGCCAAACCAATCACCCAAAAGATCAACAAGAGATCACAAAAATGCAGGGAGCTTTGTTCATCAAACCAACCATTCTTCTTCCTCTACCACTTTCTTCTCCAAAGCTCTTCCTTCTTCCTCCTCAAACCAACAAAGCTTCAAGACTCCAATCTCTCAGACCAATCAACGCATCATCTCCTTCAACCTCTGATTCTCTCACAGTCGATTACGACTCTGATCCCCTTTCGTAAGTTTCCCTTCACTTTCTCTCTTCTCTTTCTCTCTTATTGACTAACTTAAAATACTCAATACCACATCTCTATGTATACTCAGTGTTTTCCCAGCTGAAGCATGTGAAACAATCAGTGGATACGCTTGTTCTGCTGACATTTACCCTGAAGTTAAGCTCGATACAAAACCCATCTCACGTCCTGTGGCTTCAGAGCCTGTTGACAGAGAATACGAAGAGTATAACAGCCCCAAAACGTAAAACTTTAAACTTTTTTAGAAAAACTTTTCCTTTCAATTTGATTTTCAGTCTCTGATTATGTGTTTTGGAACTGGAAAACAGAGTTTTTCGTGAAGAGGCTTGTGATGATCTTGGAGGAGAATTCTGCGAACCTGATTATCAAAAAGATGTTAAGTAGAAGAAACAAGACTTTTATGTGATGATGTGAATATGTGTTTGTATCTACTAAGTCTTTGTAACCACTGTTTTTAATTAAGACTCAAGTTATGTATGAATCACAAACTTTTTCTTTAAAAGTACATAAATTTAAAAGATATCTATCTAATCATGGACTCAAGGCCCCAAAGTGAACCTAACCCAATTTCCAAAATCATCTGAGTTAATTCAATATTCCTATATCCAAAATACCCGAATTTGATACGAAAATAATCTAAGTCTAGGCATAATATTTGAAACTGAATACATGAACCATAACTGAATCGTAACAATAGATATCGAGTTGGTTTTAAATATTCCTAAAATATTCGATGAAACATCTTTGTTGATACCCGTTATTATCAAGTAATACACAAAAACAAAACAAAACTCGATTTTATGCAAATATATACATTAATAATTTATCCAAATAAATCTTAAATTTAAGATATTTCAAATATCTTACAGATAGTTTTTATGCATTTTAGATCATTTTCGGATATTTCAAGTAATCAAATATTTGATTATTTTTCTGGTTCTCAAAATTTTTGTATGAACCAATCTAACTGATTGGAACCGAATCAGAACCAAATCAAAACTTTTTTTGGTACCTGTATGGATTTAAATCCAATCAATTTCTACCTAAAACCGACCTAAATATCCAAATGCTACCTAGAGATGTCTAACCATAGTGTTGAGATGGGAAGTTATATAAGACTTAGCTTTCTTTTTTTAAATGGAGATATTGAGAAGTTTGAATCCTTAAAATAGGCAGACTTTGTCAGAGAAAACGTTAAAGAAACAAAATAGTACAAAACGGCCTTGAATCATCAAAAAGAGCATTAAATCTAGAATCACGAGGACTTCATTAACTAATACAATGATAATCATATAAAATTCAGAGAACTACAAAACCCTAAAAGAAAGGTTAACTTTTTTGAAAGATTCAATTTTTCAAAGGCCACCACTTTAACTTTTTTTTCATGACATCCTCAACGTTCTCGTGACTCTTAATCTTGATTTTGTACGGAGACAAACCAGCGGATATGAAAGTTTTGAATGTATTAATTAGAAGCAAATTGGTGGGGGCCTATTCTCTGCCCTTGCCTCTCTTCCTTTCTCCATCTTTTCTCTGCATATTCTTCAATACTCGGTGTGAATTCTTCATTCTCACATCATCAAAGCTTCATGCTTTTCATCTGCTAATTCCACAAACCATCTCTTTTGTCTCATAATCCAAGTGATTTGATCTCAATTAGTATATAGGTCTCGAATTCACTTGGAACCGATCTCAAGTAGTATTTTACCACTAGAGAAAACCATGTAAATATCATATGTAAATATCATATGTGGTGCATTTACACAAAAGATTCGAACTCAAATAGCATATTACAGCTATCCTGAATTAAGCCACTAAACCATGTGTTGGCCTCGATCCATCTCTTTTTAATTGTACAATATGTTGGAATCATTTTCACTCTTCTTTGTTGATGTAAACTTATAAACAAAGTAATAAAAATTGATTATGGGTTGAGATGAAACATAATGGAAGAAGTTAAACATTGCTAAAAACAGGTTGAAGTTATTATGTGCCTAACAACAACAACCTCAAGTTCTTAAAAGCTTAGTTGAAACAAATCTCATTTGCAATTGCATTACATACTTAAAAATTGAAGTTAAAGAAAAAGAAGAAAATTGCAGGTTTAAAGAGACTTAGTTCTTCTAGCTCTGCTTCAACAGATGCTTAATGGACTTGAACTCAGGATCAGATCAGATCAGATTAGATCATACCAGCATAGCCTGCTGTATCGAAAAGTACAGCTTTGATTTGATCAGGCAATATCTCTTGTCCTTCTTGGCATTGCTGATTAAACAAAAGGAAACATGTTATTGATAAAATCTTCTACAAATCCTAAGAGTGTTTGATCTGAATGTAGATTGATTACCTCAGCGCGGAAAACATCCAAAGCAAACCCATTGAAACAGCTAATCACGGCTTGCTGAACGTCCAAACCAAGATTGTCTAAAGCTTTCATGGTAGCGAGCAAAAGACCAGGTCTACGACCACAAAACATATGAATGTTCACTGCTCTTCCTTCTCTCAGTCTAACCTCAACCTGTAAACAATTAAAGCAGAGTAATGTTACCAATCATTTTGTTTTCTCCTTTCCGGTCTAAGCTAAAATTATACAGAATATAGTTCTTACTCGTGCTTGTTGGCCTTTAGGACTTGGTAAAGAAGAGGGGCATAACTCTTCCTTCACACGGCATGAAAGAGTTTGAGGTGTAGGCGTTAATGGATGGAAGCTTGATGAAGTTGGAGGTAAAGATCCAGGAGTAGACTCAAGTTCGTTGTGCAGATCATTGATCCTTTGTAGAAGTTCCTTCAGATAATCTATTGCATCTCCAAGTATTGATGCTCTATCCATCTGCAAATCATCCAAAGTCCATAAAACACAACACTTATCACGAGTCTTTTCCTCAAAAGTGTAAAGCCCCAAACTAATTCAAAGTTTGACAACAACAATAAAAAATAAAAAGGTAAAACACAACAGAATTGCAATAAGTTAATGATGAAGACAAAGCAGTAAGGGAGACAAAAGAGAAGTGATTGTTTACTTTGCTGATCTTGGGGACAACTGATCTAAGCATATAAAGCCTGTCATTAAGCTTCTTCCTCCTTCTCCTCTCAGCCATAAGATTCTTAGCAGGCATTCCTTTCTTCTTACCCTTACCTCCTCCAATCTGAACACTTTCAGTAGCTTTACCGCTATCGTTTAGCTCATCAGACTCATAATTCAACCCAGAAACCTCTATTCCAGTCTCATTCATCTCTCCATCATCAGTTAACCTCCTCATTCCCGAGCTCTCCGAGTTTCCTATCTTGCTTCCAGAGCTCTGACGCATAGCTGCACGTTTCTGGAACAGAGTAGGCTGTGCACCAGACGATGCTAACACCTCTAAAGGCTTCAAAACTTTGACTCTATTCCCAACAAAACCACCATTAGCAGGACTCCCAAAGCCTTCTAATTCCAATGGAGCTGAGAATCCAGCTCCTCCACCACACAACACTGAATTGTTGTTGTTATTGTCGTTTTCAGGTGCAAGAAGCGACCGAGCAGACAGAAAATCAGGGACAGAAGTCAAATCCCTGTTCCCCAATTGTGTCAGAGAACCAAAACCCATCGAAATTGGTGCATGGATTTGGCCAAGGAAACCAGATTCAGACCCAAATTCAAAAGCATTGTCAAAAGGATTTGTAGAAGAAGGAACATTAAGTAGACAAGACTTATTATTTGTGGATAAAAACTGATTTTGCTGAGATGGGTCAAGGCTAAAAGCTTGAGAAGGAGAACAAGTAGTAGACGAATCAATAGAGTGTTGAAGAAGAAGATTGTCATTAGGATTAAAAGGAAAACCACCCAGAAATCTGAAATCTTGTTGATTCTGTAACATTTGAAGATCGTGTGGATGTGGTGTGTTACTAAACCAATCACCTTCAAGCATAGGCTTGAATTGAGAACCATCTTCATGATTCCTACCCCATGAACCTTCCTCATTCTCCACCTCCTTAATCCGTTCTCCTCCGCCACCTAACCAAACCGCACCACCGTTGTTTCCGTCGAGAACCATCGCCAAAGTTGAGAGCTTTGAGGGAAATTCCGCAAAGTTGAGAGCTTTGAAGCTTGAAGACAATTCTACATAATTTGAAAACGAAGATATACTTTGAATTTTCAGAGACTAAAGTTAAAAAGCAGCATTAAAGTAGAATCACGAGGATTTCATGAATTGAAGAAGCGAAATCTGAAAAGGAAGATAGGGATTTTTCCTTAAGAAAAAGAGAGAATAATAGAGAGATTCATAGCTTCGAAAGAAATTGAAAAATTTATGTAAAGTGGATTCAAATTTTGGAAACGCCCACCATAAAAAATTTTGCTTTATCATTCAACACTTACCCCAGATTTCTCGTGACTCTTTTGGGTTGATTCGTCGTTACCGTCTCTCACCGTCACTTCTTCTCCATCTTTGCTAATCTGCTTAGCTTAACTTTAACTAATCTCTCTCTGTGTTTGTGTCACTGTCTTTTGTCTTTATATGGAGAAGAGTGTGAGAAAACGATTTAGCAATTAGCTAATCATTACTAATTAGCATAATCCATGCAACGCGTGTCCTTCATGCACTTCACTTTAACGGATATTAATATTATTATTACCTAATTATTTTTGTACAAATAGTCTTATATGGAGTTCGGTTAAAAAGTTTGGATTCGGGAAATTAAATTCAGATTCAGAAATTTATAATTCAAAAAAAGTAATCAAATGGTAAATAATATATATTTGATTCAGTTTGGTTTGGTTTCAGTTTCAAATTCGATTTTAAATTTTTTAATAAAATAAGTTAGATTTATGATCAAATTATATTTTTATTAAATTTTGACAATAAAATATAAATAAAAGTAAAAATAATTAATTAATTTTAGTTAAAAATGATGTATTATTCATATAATAAAGGTATGTCTATATTTTTAATTAAAATATTAGTTATTTTTATAATATTGGTTAATTTTATTCAGTTTTATATAATTCGGGTTTGGTCGGTTCAGAAAAAATTAATTTGGTATTGAAAATTTCATTCTATTCGGATAATTTTATATATCGATTTAGAATTGGTTTCGAAAATATCGGTTCGGTTTCAGAAATTTTTGCTCGATTCGGGAATTATGCTCGGTCCTATTCTTCCACCACTTTGTTATATTGCATTTAGTTTTATTACCTAATTAACAAAAAAAAATCTTTTTAATCTCTAATTAAAATTGTTTACCTAGTATCTAATAAACTACTACCATTAATTATTAAAGGTATAAATAATTTTTGTTTTGTTTCTTGATTTGTATGAAAAATCTAAAATAATTCTCTAAAAAAAACCGGAAAAATATTTAAAATTAAGTAATGATTGAAATAAATAGTAACGCTTGATAGGGTGTTTTCCAAGAATTTGTCTTTTGTAAGTAGTTAATGTCCGCGTTACATTGCGGTATTATTTTCCGAAAAATATTTTATAAAATCTATATAATGACTAAAAGTTTTAAAGAGTTTTCAAAAAATGGAAGAAAAATAAAACAATATTATGGCAATGCATATGTTAAAAAGTTAACATCAATAACAATCACCAAAGATTATATATAATAAACCTTTTTGATCAAATCCAATATGCAAGTTAACTCTTCATCAGTTTACAAGACTGTCTCATTTAGTTTCTTTAGGTAATCATGACAATATTAAAGTATATAGACTTGTTGCGTAGTTGAATCAGACACGATCCCTTTATTTTTTTGCACTTTCCCACCATTTATTTCTATGATCAATTCAGTGTCCCCAAAAAAGAAAACACATCCTCACCTCAATTTTAAGCAAGAGGGGAATCACTTTTGGCTTTTCATGGTGTACTTATACCATCTGTGAACAACAGTCTCTTTAACTATCTTGCCATCTCATATTTCACCACAGTGATGAAACAGATTTTGAACTGGAAAAACATAGATAATGGTATTGTATACCTTCCTGCTTTACCAAATATCTCCCGTATATTCTCATCTGAGTGATCCTCTGGCAAATATACTACCAAAACAGTGAAAATCCGTGGGACTCTAATTAGGAATGGAACATATCTGAATGGAAGCAAAATGCACAATACATTATTCAGACTGAGAGAGAATAATTATGTCTGAGGTAATTGGTACCTTTGGATCCCTGACCTTAGGAAGCGGAGTCAGACACTTAACCTTCTTCCCATCCGGACTAACAAACCGGCAAGTTGACCAAACAAATACTCAATGAGTTTCATCTCCAACAACTATGATTACTTCAACTATTTGAATTCACACTACATGTAAATACTTTAAAGTAGCTTACAAGAAGTGACGGCGGCGATGGAAGGAGTTTCCATCTTCCCCGGAGCGAAGAGGAAGAGATGACGGAAAGACTCGTCGGAGAAGAGAGAAGAATCCTCCGGCCTAACTTTCCCTTTTGCCCTTCTGAGTCTCTCTCTTCCTCTTAACTCTCAGCGGACGCGTCTTCAAGCTTTCTCCATCTTCATATGTTTGAAATCAGTTTGAAAACTACGAACATAGAATTTCAATCGACAGTACAAACAAAGTCGATGATCTTCTTCTAATCGATTATTCTTATTTTTGATTTTGAGACGACATGTAATAATATAGTGATTTATTGGTTGTTGAACTGCTTAGTTGTCAGTTCCAAATTGCTTATGTGTCGAGAGACATCCTCTCTTTTATATATATAATATACTTTTGAATTAGCTGAGACTCTTGTTATAATTAAGTAATATTGACAACTCAGAATTTTTTAATATTATTACAATAAAAATAACAAGTTAGGTGTTTCTAGTTTTAAAAAATCTCTTCCTTAAAATATAGTATATAATTGATAAAAACATAGAGAAAATCAAATTTCGAAGATAATACATACTCGTAAAGGGGAAGTTTTTGATAAAATATATTTTAAGTTAATTGTTTTATTAAAATGTCTTTCATTTTAAGAAAATATACTTATTAATGATAAAGGTGTTAATTAGAATATCTTAAATTTGGACCAAGCAAATATTGGTGTTATTAAGGTTTGCTTGATGTCAAAAAAAAATTGTAAACAAACAAAATGGTTAATTTCAGACCGATTAGCTTATGCAACGTGACCTATAAGGTAATTGCAAAACTCCTTACTAAAAGATTGAAGACAATATTAACAAAATTAATTTCAAAGATACTATTCCACATTTATGGAAGGCAAACTTAGGCCCGACTCTGATCTAATGCCCAACAAGCAAATGTTTTAGGCATCACATTTTATTTTTAAATTAAAGGGCATTAATTTTAAAATATATTTGTTAAATAGGCATACAAATTTGTAGTGGGCTTTAGGCAATACCAAAAAATTAAATTATTTGGGCAGACTAATATCAATATATTAATCGCTCATGAAATTCTACAAGTCAAACAAAAACGTAATTGTAGAGTTCATTTCAGTCTGGTGGTTAGAATGATCCAGCTAATGACTATGACATATAGGGTTCGATTCTTCCCCTCTACAAGTTAGTAGATTAAATAGAAATTTTAAAAGTTGGCTAAGCTATTGATAGAAACTTGTCGATCCAATGTTGACAAAAAACCAAAAAAACAAAAACGTAGCTGAAAATTTATTGCCACCAAATAAGATATATCAAAAATTTATGATCAAGCGGAATGGCTCTTTTTCTAAAAAGCAATAATACATGATAGAGCGTGATTTTTTGTCACCATATCTCTATTTAATTTCTACTGAAATACAATCCATAAGCCTAAATGTTCATCAAATGAGCTAAATCACTCTCACTATATCAACTCCTTTACCTAACATTTCGAGATTCAAACTCTCATTAACCTATAGATGCAAGAGAAGCATAAATACGAAAATTCACTAGTCACCTAATGTTCTATCTACAACTTATGTTTGGTAGAACAATTATGTTTTTGCTAAGTCAGTCAAACATTTTTTCGAACACTTATCATGTAACCAATGTTTAGTTTGATCATAATTCAGCTTTAAAACCTCTTACCAAGCTAGGATCTAAAGCATATGAATCTCGAATCAAAATAGTCCAGCTCACAATCACTTCTATCCTTTTTGATTGCTTATTCTCCAAACGGGCTGACCCGTTTAACTCTGATATTCTTCAAACTTTAAGTCTTTGCTCACCTTAGCATCCCATTTCACTCATTTGCATCCAGCCTCTCCAAACACATAAATAACACCAAATGCATGCATGTGCTCTCTAAGACTACTAAACTTTAAATCCTATAAAAGCACACCAAAAATCCTAAAACATGCATGAAGATGTTAAGTCTTCTAAGCTAAATGGATGCAAAAATGACCTAAAATATACAAATATAAGGGCTCACTCAGAATTTGACTTTTTTTTGTTGTTGTTAGTTGTATATTGTCGAAAATGATAATTTATCAAAAATTTCATCAAATTTCATTTGATGAATTCTTGTTGAGAAAATTCCTTACAGAGTTCAGACAAAAATTTCAAACATAATTAAAATTCTGATAGATTTCATATGGAATATTTTTGTGAGAAAATTCGACGACATTTAAAATAAAATAAAATGTTTAATATTTTTATTTATTTTATCAAATTAAAGTTTAATTTGATATAATAATAAAAAATTTAAAATTTTAAATATAACTCCAAATATGTTTAAAATAAATACAACATATAGATATAAAAATGTAAAAATTTATATATTACCAAAAAAAAACTGTACCACATTAATTTAAATAAAAATCTAATAAATAATCATAAACTTAAAAGGTTGTTGACAGAAAAACTAATTATACACATTAAAAAGTTCTTATAAAATTAGAAACACTAACCTTCTTTGATTTAGAGAGAATGATGATTTCAAAGAGATTGAAAGTTATAATTGTGAGAAAATAAGAGAAAACATTTATTTATGAGGGAATCCCTCGGATTGCGTCTGAAAACAGTTTTAATAGAAATTATAAAAGTTTATAAGCAGTTAGTTTTATTGATTTCACAGCCAAAAATCCATCGGAAAAAGTTATATTTTCTAGTATCGAATAGCTAAATATGTACCAGAAGTTCTGTAAAATAATTGCATTCAACTGCCAAACCTTCCCATAAATTTGCATATTCTCGTTATGGGTTCCAAATTATGGAATCATATATATAAATATGTTATGGAAAATGCTTCTAACAAAGTGGTTCAATGTCGAGTTATTTAGCTTTTCTATGGTAATTTGATTCAAGGGAGTATTCTTGCCCCATATGATATTGTTTTAGATTTGAGGGAATTTGAGTTACAGATAAGTCTTGTTGATCTAATTGTCGACAAAATTGTTACAGAAAAATAAACTTCTATAATCTAGTAAATGTTCAACATAGACTAACTAGAGTAAACTCCTTGATGATAATATTCTCATCTATCACTTCTCACCACTCATTATGATTGGCTTGATCCGAAGAGCATACCATTGAGTTCCTCTAATCTCACTTTGCAATCTCCATTCATCTGCACAAAGAAGGAAATAAAATGAATTTAGACCTTAACTTTATAATAAGTAAGAAGGTAATCATTTGATTTACATGGACAAGTACCTGAAGATGCAGAGTGTAGAAGATCCTTGAGGCAGAAGAAACAGAAGAAGAGACGCCTATGACACTAAGCCTGTTTTCTTCTAACTTAAGCAACATGTCGGACATAGATGTCCATTCTGAGGTAGCAATCTGGACAGCAATTTCTGTATCTGTGAGCCAATTTGCTGCAACCAATTGTGAGGAAGAATCCATTGAATCCATCTTTGCTTTGCTTTTTGTCTCTTTTTGCTGAGTTTTTCTCGAGATTCTCTTCAGAAATTCTTCTTTTTTCCTAGCCAAACGTCGAATTTCTTGCTTCTGTTGTGGTATGTACTTCACCACTTTAGCTACCGTCATTGGTATGCTCAGATTCATCTGCATAATCAAAGTTAAAATGGCTTCTTTAGTCACATTATAGAAGGATCTAATAAATGATTCAGAATACTACTTTTATTCAAGGTTAATCCATTTCAAGATCTCAAAAGCTAAGCTAGGCCTAAGCATATTACCTTAAACCAATCTAAATTAAAAGTAACAGAACCGAATCTTACAAAATATTCGAATGATCCTAAATCAATATACCAAAAAACTGAACTCCAACCAGAATCAAAAGTCGAATATTAATACCCAATATATGTTTATTAAATTTTGGCCTTGTGAGATATTTCTATTAAATCTGTATTACTTTTGAACTTTTATTAAAATTGGGTAAATATATCCCAAACCAAACACGACCTACACCCAAACCAAACTTTACCCAAAAAATAAGCAAATGCTTAAGTGGGTGTTTAACTCAATAGAACCAAAAACCAAAAACCAAAAAATCTAAAAATCCTTATCCGAATCCGAACGGGTACCCGATATCTAGGTCAGGCTTGATACAATTTTTCAGAGATGTTCTTCAGATAGTTTTAAGAGCATTAAACCTTGTTATCAGGAGGAGGCAAGAGGGCACGAAGTGAAGCGTACAAAGCATTAAGCTTTCTACGGCGGTTTCGTTCATTTGCGTTGTGATTCAATTTCTTTTCCAACGCCGTTGTTACTGATCGATCTTCTTCTTTGTTATTGGTACTGTTATTACTGCCATTGTTATGACTATGGCTTATATTGATGTTATAATTCTCGAAATCATATGATTGGGTGAGAGAATTATTAGGATAAAGTGAAGAAGGAAGATGAAGAGAAGGGAAAAAGGAATCAACTTGAGATAGCCATGAATACTCCATTGTTGAAGATGAGTTCCATTCTTGTTGCTTATTACGTTGAAACATTGGTGTTAAGGAACACATTTTAATGATGATGAAGAAAGGAAGGAGATTATAAGATAGAATTTGAAAATGAAACTAATCAATCAATGTATAACTTAGTTGTTTAGTCTCCAAGAAGTTAGTATTTATAGATCCATGATTTGTGGAACTTTCTGTTTTTAAGCATTATTTAAGTGTCGTATTAGACTACACGTAGTATAGGTTGGGAGCTTTCTATGCAACATTTTTTTATTTCATATTCTTCTCGAAATAATATTTCCTCTGTTTCTAATTACATGATATTACAATGTTTTAAGATTTTCACATGTGAAATGATATTTTAATTTAGTTTATTATTTGAAAAATAAAAATAAAACATTTAAAAAGAGAAGAAAAAAATAAATGAAGGTAAAAAAGAAGTTTTCTTTTTAAATCACCACATAGATTGACAAGATCCAATTTATAGTCTAATAATTCTTTTAATCCAATTAATTGGGGATGTACCTCAATGTCAGAATCATTAGCTGAATCATCCGAACCATCATACTGAAAATATCTCGGAAGAAGTTTTATGTTAAATATACGTTGAAATTTGAAAACATCAATCTTTATTTCTTTGGTCAATAATTAGATCAGATTTTTCAGATCCATAATTTAAAGTCTACTCCCTCAAAACTTATTTCAGTTTATCTCATATACTTTAGATAATTTAGAGAGTTCCAACTTCTGATAACAAAATTACTACCTAATTGATTTTAACAACTACACGGAGAGAAACTCGACAAATCATCAATTTTTTTAAAACAATTTCTGGTGTTTGATCTGATCAAACCCTAAACTTTATTGTGTTATATTTATACGAATATTTGAAATCGAGTTTCGGTAAAAAAACCAAACTTTTAACAACTTGAAATCGTAATAGTTCCACTATCACAAACATATTCATACATGTAAGCACATCATATGAAATTTGTTGTTGCTTGTATCGATGTCTGGATGTAATCAATAACATATTATTGAAGTTGATTTCCCGTATGAACTTTATGAGTGGTGTTCTAGTAATTTATCACGTATCCGAATTAAAAAAAAAAGAAGACAAAGATTCCAAAAACCGACAAAGTTATTATTACTTATTTATTTCTTATAACTATTCGTAGCGAATCGAATACTAGAAATTATTCAAGTATTTTTATAAATACTCATGTAGTCAACATCGCGTATAACTATTTTTCTGATATTAGTTTTTCATTTATTAAAAAAAGGAAATTAATTGCCCTAAGCCATTGCTCATTTGTTTGTAGCTTCTTTTCTTCTATTCTTAGAAAGTAAAAAAGTAGTGAATTAACAAAATTAAAAATAAAACAAAGTCTACAAGTAATGACAATACCAAATTTCCATATATGATCTAATCAATGACGTTTATTAGAAAAAGAAATTAATTTCATTTATTTTTTTCTTTTAGGTCATTGTTTTTTATTTAAGCGTAAATGGTAAAACAAATTATCTGGCTTCATTGAAATGTTAAAACCCTATCTTCAATCACTAGAGTTATGTGTGTTGGTGATTTTGATCATTTTATTTGTAGGATCTTTAACATCATATGTAAATATGTAAATTTCCGATAAATATTTATATCCATAGAATTTATTAGATTTATCGGGGTTATATGGACATCCCAAAAAATCTACTAGAATTATATTTATGTTTTCTTCCTATCTTTAATTTTACGTGTTTTAAATTTAAGAATAGATAATTTGACATGTAATGCACTAATGCTAGATACTTATCGTTTGATATTAGCTTTATATGTTTACCACTTTCAATTTAATTAGCTTACGAAACAGTTTTAAATAATATGATATGGTTAAGAAGAAAAATTCTGATTTAACAGGTTTGGTTTAATCTTGATTTCATATTATATATGATCTTATGATTTTTTTCTTTCTTTTGTCAAATATTAGATTGATAAGGGTTTAATCGATATGTCCAAACACATTTCTAATAAACTTAATTTTATTGATTTTCACATCTAGTAGGATAGAATCAAACTCTAAATATCTAAATCAGTAGCTAGAACATGTAACCACTAGATTAAGAAGAACTTGGCAATTTTATAATTTTTTTTGCTTTGAAGTTTTATCTTAATGTTTATTTCTTTATTACACTAGAGTCTAGTATTTCTTTTAATTAATAGCACCATTTAATCTTAATGTTTTATCTTAATGTTTTATCTTAATGTTTAAAATTATGTAAATTATGAATAAAGACAAAATGACGTAAACAAACACAAATTAGGTTAAAAGTCTGTTTAGTCCAACTAATCATAAAACAAATTGTATATATAGTATGTTTCATATACGACAATAATAAATATTCTACGAGGTTGCTTTCAATGTTGGGTATATTCTTTTTTTTTTTAACACTGGGTATATTCTATTGAATTAAATATATATATATATATATATATATATATATAAACCTTTTAGCCGAATTGCTCTTAGTTTGGTGGTTAGCATGATCCAATTAATGATTTGGCACTAGAGTTTGATTTTTATCTGTTGTATTATAGTAACTTAAAAAGAAAATTACAGAAATGGACTTTAGATTATAAATCGAGCTTTGTCGGTCCTGATTTTTTTTTTTTAAAGTAAACATTTGAAACTGTCCACGAAATAACATAATAAATAAACCAAGCATAATCGAAGTCCAAATATTAGCATGTATTATTCTTAAATCTTTAGTAACTTAGACAACGCCACGTGTCAGCAAAAGAGTCGAGGTTGATGTACACATATCATCCATCATCTTCATAATTGATGAGAATGATCAATTTCATATATCAAAAGCATCTCTAAAAGATACATTAATTGTATGAAAATTTCAAATTTGAATTTTATGGTTTTCTATAACTTCCATTATAGATTAACTATTAATCATAATTAATTGAATACATTAAAATATTATGAGCCATGTTGATAACAAAAAAATTACATTACAATGTATAAGTACATAGCAATAAAAACAAAAACCACAAAATTTAAATTATAAATTACACATATATATATATATATATATATATGTGTGATATACTAAAATTGTATATATGGACTAAAATGATAAGCAACAAAATAAATTAAACTATTCATGAAAATACATAATTTTAGAAATTGAATGCAAATAAAAAGCTTGAAACTTCAAATTCTAAATTTTGAAGTTTTGAATACTGAATATGAAGTATTGTAGTACTTCAATTTTTGTAGTTTTGAAGTTTTTGTGGAAGTGCATAAAACTTATGGAATATTGTTAATTGTAAAGAGTAGAAATCATGATATGCAAAAACATCCAAATGCCAAATGCTTTTCATCAGTTAAAAAAAATAACATACATTTTGCATTCCTAAAATGATGTATATATCAAACCAGTTTAAAAGAAAACCCTAAAGTTGAAGGCCAACCCTAAATTGTGTTTATCAAAAACAAAATCCCTAAAATGTGTCCACTTGCATTTATAATAAAATCAAATTGATTTTAAGCAAAGGAACTACGCTTTCACCTACGTTACGTTTTAATAACTGCTTTTCATATAGTAATGTTTTTACTTTGTGTAAACAACTTGAATCGACATAACATAATTTATAGTCAAACCTTCTAAACAATATCACGTATGATAAATATGACTCTACAAAATTAAATTCGGATAAGAAAAGTAGCATAATTAACATTCGACCATAGAATAAAAATAAATAATTTAATTATTTTTAATGTTAAAATACGTAAATAAATTTTTAAAAAACAATAGTAACAACTTAATTATATTGAATATAGAATATGATATTTTTTGCCAAATTTAGTTGGATAAATTAAATTGAATTGGTAACGAAAAAATCTGGCTGAATTTGGTTTGGTTTAATTTAATTTTTTTTTTCAGGTTTATACGAAAGTTATTATCAATGAACTCATTTGAACATATGTTAAATCTCTATTTTTTCCCCTGAATTAAACTATTTCTAATTTATACTTACGAAAAAAATTGAAGAAAATTAACAAAAGAAACAAAATCATTGAAGAAGATTTCACGTAAAAGTATGTGTTACCATAAAATATTATATAATATAAAGAATTCCCACAAATATCTGTTACCATTTAAAAGAAAAAACTTTGACTGTTCTTTTTTTTCCTCAGTTCAATACATTTCGGCCACTATAATTCTAAACTCTAACCGGTAAAAGCAAATAATAATTCAGCTAAATTGACACAGGAAACGTTCTTCTTATTTCTTGGTCAAACTACAGGAAATCAAATCACTAAAAGTAAACGTTCATGATTTGATTCTCTATAAATTAGAATTGACTTTTCATTTCTTCATTTAAAATTAGTTTTTATGATATAATTAGATGATTGATCATGTAATGCGTAAGTTATGAATTTTTAATTTTCTATGCATAATCATGCTGAAATGAATTATTCTTATGAAATACTATTAGTTCTCTCCAACATAAAAATTTCCACTTTTTAATGTTGGACTTTAGATCAGGTAAATTATAATTATTTAGTTTCTCCTTCAAATGACTTATATGCATTCCTTCGAGAATGATTTAACTGAGTCTTGAAATTCCCATTCCCACTAGAAGAAAAAATAAAATATAATTGTTTTATTGACTTTCTCTTTCACATAACCTATATACATTTTGCCAAGAATATATAATCCAGTTAATTTATTTCTGATTTAATTAGATATCTAATAATTTTATTAATTTAATATTTATTTGTTGGCAAAAAAAACTTATATGCCTTTCATCAGCAAATAATTCCACTGACTAGATGAAGAAATCTATAGATTGGATATATTAATTTGGTTATATGATTAATGTCCAACTTTACAGTTTTCCCACTAAATTTGACTCTACTCATTTATATGGATTGGATCTTATCAATTATGATACAATTGATTATTGACTTTTCAATTGTGGCATGATAAGAGAATTTATGGAATAGTAGATAGAAAGAAATTAGTTTAAATCAACCTAATTGCCTTTTCAGCAGTTTTTTCCTGAATTTTATTTCAGTTTGTGCTATTTTGTATAATGGAGTTTAAGCTGTAGAACAGAATTTACCAGTTCAATTTAAGGAACATATTTTATTTTATATGATGATATTCTCTGCTAAGATTGGTGTAACAAAATATGTATTTTTTTTTTTACTTATTGTTTTACCAATCACATTTACACCTTATGTTTCCACAAAATGATTGTACTATTTTATACTAAATTTGGTGATCATTTTCTTTTGATGATATCAAAAGAATTTACATTTTCTGCTAGTTGTTCTTTTGCTTATATGATATTCATGAAAAATGAAACAAACTATTCTAACAATAGAACATGAAGGAAAACTGCATTTGCTAGAAAGATTAATGCTTTTTTTCTGTACCGGAATTCAACTTTAGATAGTCATACGTTAACAATCCAATTATTAACAAAAAATAACATAAAAATATTTTTAAATTTAATTCTATTAATATATATTTAATATTATTATATGAAAATAATGTTGTGCTGCCTAGACGAAAAAAATATATTAAAAGTGATATAACCAAATATATCTCTTACACCCAAAAACTCAAAAA
This sequence comes from Lepidium didymum, assembly GCA_963920545.1. Taxonomy (NCBI): domain Eukaryota; kingdom Viridiplantae; phylum Streptophyta; class Magnoliopsida; order Brassicales; family Brassicaceae; genus Lepidium; species Lepidium didymum. The sequence continues at coordinate 1,779,370 of OY986982.1, forward strand.
AAAAAAATACAATAGAGTGAGATATGGCCAATGGATATATATCTACATACAAAATCATTACTAACCACTTTGTTCAAGAAAACATATCCATTACATATACTATCAACAAAATGTGTAAATATGTAATCCTTAGCATTTAAAAGGAAGTTTGCCACTTTATACTATTTTTCCTTTCATATGATTTTTTATATTGAGTTTTCTAAGAAAAATATTTAACAGGGTAACAAAAGACAATAAAAACATAACCCAAGAAACAATAGTGAATCTGGTGTATAAGAAAGTGTCATACATTTTGCATCAGTTAAAAAATAATCATACAATTTGCATTAAATGTGTATATAAAACCAGTTTAAAAGAAAACCCTATAGTTGACAATCCGAAAAATAAAATAATTTTTTTTAAAGAAAATGAACTACGGTCTCACCTACGGACATTTTAATAACTATCTTCATATAGTAATAAAGAAAAAAAAAAAGGAAAGTAATTTAGATTCTGTAATTTGAAAGCAACATAAGAAAAGTTTTTAGGAACAAAAGTAAACGTTCTTTATTTTATTTTTGGTCAAACTACAGAAACCACAAAATCACTAAAAGTAAACGTTAATATGATTTGATTCTGTAAATTAGAATTGACTTTTAATTTCATAATTTATTTTTTATTAGATTTCGTGATCATCCGATGGTGATTGATCATGCCATACGTTAAGTTATGAAATTTTAATTGTTTTACATAATCATGCTGAAAATGATTTTTTTGTTATGAGATCTATTAGTTTTCTATGACAATTTCCACTTTTTACTGTTGGACTTTTGATCAGGTAAATTCTGTAAGTTATATATTTTTAGTTTCTCTTACAAATGACCTATATATGCCTTTCCTCGGACAATGATTCAAGTGACTCTTGAAATTCCCATTTCACTAGAGGACGAAAACAAAAATATAATTTTACATGATATATATGAACTCTTATTCTATTTCTAATTTAGATTATAGACGGAGAAGTGAGTTTCGCTAAAAATCAATATACACTTCTGCATATTTTTTTACCAAAATTCGATTCTAAATAGTCTCGTATCATAAACTTTAGAGTTTAAGTCGTGGACTAGATTTTGTTGATTCAATCATAAAAAAAATAAGATTATAGATTTTAAAGTTGTGGCAACCAATTAATACATAATAAATTTTGGGTTATGTATTATATTTTGTTGACCAATATAAACACATAGATATATTTTTCAGTTTAATTTTGTGGAAAAGCTTTGTTTGGAAATAATGGAAAAAAAAAGTAATTTAGATTCTTTGATTTCAAAACAACTAGTTTTCTAAATAAAACTTACTAAAACTAAAAGTAAACGTTCATGATTGGATTCTATATATTAGAATTGACTTGTGGTTTCTTAATTTAAATTTTAGGTAATGTTTATTTGTTTTTGTGATTATTCGAGACTGATCATGCCATGTGTAAGTCAAGAGTTTTTAAGTTATGAATTTTTAATTATTCTCCAAAAGTAAAATTTCTCACTTTTTAATGTTGGACTTTGGATTAGTCATGGGTTTTCGGTTTAAACAGTTTAATCGGTTTTTCGGTTTGTTCAGAATTTTTAAAATTTATTGAATTGAACCGATTAAACATTCGGTTCAATTCGGTTCGGTACTCGATTTAATCAGTTCGGTTTTATAAAATTTAAAACATTCTAAATTGAACCGAATTTTAGTTATTCGATTTTTAAAAACCGAAATACATAATAATAAACCGAATAAATCAATAATAAGAGAACCAAAATATCCCGAATGAACCGAATTAACCCGAAAAAACTCGAATTAACCTTAATAAATCCTAATAAACCATGTCTTTGGTTCTTCCTCCACTTCGGTTCTTTCTCCACTGCCACGGTTCTTCCCCCACTGCCACTAACAAAGACATACATAATATCAACACAGAACCAAGACAGAGAGATACACAAAACTGCAACAGTTTTTGTCGGAGTGATAAAAACTCACAAAAACGAACCACATAATCCTAAATCGAACCAAACAACCGAACCAAAAAATCAAACAACTATGATGCAATTAGAGTTCTATTGGGAATCAGAAAGCTTCATTTAACAACAAAAAATAAAAGCCCCAATTAAAAACCCTAATTTTTAGAAACCCTAAATCGGACCAAAAAATCACAAAATCGAATAACTATGATGCAGTTAGGAACCTATTCGGCGTCAGAAAGCTTCGATTAACCACAGAAATTAAAAGCTCCAATTTTGAAAAAACCTTAATTTTTACAAACCCTAAATCGGACCAAAAAAATCACAAAATCGAAGACCGAAAATCAATTCAAGATAAGGAGAATAAGTTGGAAACAAAGCAGCAAAACAGAAAATAGAAAATCGAAAACTGAATGAATCAGAGGAAAGATGAGATTACCTGAACGAGTTGATGGCTTGATTGATGCTACCTTGTACATGAACGAACGAGATGAAAGATCAAAGAAAAAAACAAGAGAAAGAGTGAAGAAATCAAAGATCGAAGGTTCGGAGAGAAAGAGGCGAGACAGAGAGGAGTTCGGCCGTGAGAGAAAGAGAAGACATAAATGAGAAGAAAACCCTAAAATTTTTAATTTATACGTGGTTTAATGTCCGGTTTACGTAAACAGAGATAAAACTGAAAACCGAACCGAATTATCCAAAAACTGAAATCAATTTTAAAATTGGCCGATCGGTTATCTCGCTCAAATCAATTCAGTTCGGTTCATCAATTTTTCGGTTCGGACCGGTTTGATTTGTTCGGTCCGAACCGAAATCCCAGCCCTACTTTGGATGCAGGTCAATTATGTAAATTAATTATAATAAGTTTCTCTTTCAAATGACTAGAAGAAGAAAAATAAAATATAATTTTACATAGTATAAACTCTTATTCTACTTCTAATTAAATTATGTTCACACAAGAAACTAGTTTGCTCAAGTTAATGTTCATTTCGGCAATATTCACACCAAAATAAAATTTTAATTAGTTGTGGCAACCAATTAATGCATGATAAAAAATCTATGGATTATTAGATAAAGTAAGTTAGTTAAATAAATCAAAAAAGAAACTAACAAGCCAACAAAAAAAACAAAAAAAAACATAATTTGCAAGAAATACAAGAAAAAATAATGAACACATGTTTAATGACCTTCAAATGATATCGACAGTCCTTGACAATCAAATTTCTAGTATTAGATATAAATATGATTTTAATCTTTGTGGACATTGCAGTCACTATCAAGGTAATAGTCATAATTCATTTAGTTTAAAACGATATTTTGCAAACAATATTTCTAAATAGTAATTTCAAACCGTTGTTTGGATTTATTTATGTCATTTGAAAATATTGTTTGCAAACAAACTTACTTAAAATCCATAAGGAAACAATTATTATTTGTACACATAAATAATTATTTATTTTAACATTTTACGCATAATTATGATTTAATAAAGAGTATATAATTCACATTATGGTTCAAGAAATAAAATATTTTGTTTACATTTAAAAAAATAGTCATTTGCTAATATAAAAATATTATCTGAAATTAGTAATTGTAATTTATATATCAAAAATGTTGAATTATATGATATTGGTTACTTTTACAATAATGAATTTAAATTAAATTTTATATATTAATTTTTATCTCATTACACTATTTAACCGTTGCAATGTTACTAATTAACATTAATTTTTAAACGATTTTCGTTTGAAAACTTTTTTGCCAACTGCTATTTCCAGCGCTCATTTTTTCCAAACGGTCGGATTCAAATGGTGTTACCAATTGGATTCGATATCACTTTAATATTTTTCTAGAGTTCCAAAAAATTGCCAGCTCACTGTTGTTTTTAATTCTAGTTTGTCAATATATTACTTGAAATAGTTGTGAAAAGGGATTAAAAAGACATGAATTCACATAGCAAATATCACATGAGAAATTTCTAGCATTACCAACTAGATTATCAACTTCGAAATTTGATTCACATTGTTGTTAGTTGTTACAATGTTGGTTTTATAACATTAATATTAAATCTAAATATTGATTTTCAAATTAAAGATTTAGATAACTTACAGAAACAATAGAAATACATCAAACTCCAAAAAATTCTATCACATAAAACCTTTAACAATCAAATGCAATTCATATTTATCACTAAAGGTTTATTATCATAAGTGTATTGATGAGACAAGTGACCCCTGAAGATATGAACACGAAGATGGAAGAAATTTGTTTGCATTTGTTATTAACTCTATCAACTCCTCTCCTTGTCCCTTCAAAATGTAAACTTCTTCATCAATCTTCTTCATCACTGAGCTGTTGCGATCTGAAAACAAAACCTTGACAATAGGACATAACTCTAATGTCGAAACTGGTTCATCTCGGCTCGAGCAAAGACCAGTCGAGGACCAAGAGTTTGGATTTAGGATAACGATCTGGAACAGAGATGATTTAGTTGTTAAATCTTTGACCAACAGATGAAATGATAACTCTTCTTTCGCGCATTCCACTAGTTGATTGGTAAACATTCTTTCCAATGTGTATTTCCTGAAAACATTAGAGGATTCACTTGTTGCAGATGATGATGTGGATATATAGCATTTGAAGAGTCTAACTCCACCATCTATGGGTTTATCGCTGCTCCCTCCACCAGAAGGAAAAGCTCCAACAGGAGAAGAACAATTTGGGCAAGCGAATTCAATCCAGTCGACATTCTTTGACACATTCGATGCTTTCGCCATAAATACATCCTCAAGAAACCCATCAATAAGAAACTTCTTATCAAGTGTAAGTTTCTGCTCCAAGTGAAGACTCCCATTAGAGTCATGTGCACAACATCCAGGCATTGTACGCAACATCGAGTCATCAAATTCACAAGCAGTCTCAACTCCATTCTCATGACTCTCAGCATTTCCTTCATAAGCAGTCTCAACTCCATTCTCATGACTATCCGCATTTCCTTCACTACTTCTACAACTCGATTCAACTCTACTATGATCACAGCTCAGAGCTAAACTTGATTCAAATTTGATTCGATTTTCTATCTTATCGGAAAAGACACAGTCAATGAGATCATCCTTGTTAAGCAATACAGTAGTAGGACTAAGCAAACACAACCCACTAGTGCAAGTATGCAAATTTGTGTACTTAGCCACCATCTTCTCACTAATGCCACCAAATGAACAACAACAAGTACCAAACCAATTATCAGCTGATTCTCGCCAATTAACAGACGGCATTTCTGAAAAATCGAAAATTTCCTTCTTTGTCAAACTAGTTGAGCAATTTCTACAGTAAAAGTGAACTCCTCCCAGTGAAGATAAAGTCTTCAGGTCATAATCCATCACTAATGGCGACGAATTTTCTCTGGAATCAGTCACCAAATAGAAATCGGAGACTAAAGAGTGATCTACAGGGAGTAACAGAACAAGTCTAACCTCAATGTGATCATCCAAAGCTCTGAAATTTACAGGTGATTCAGCATCAAGCAAAACCCTAGGAACAGGAACACGAAGAGAAACAATCTCTTCGCGTCTTTTTTCTTTGCTCGTAGCTTCTTCATCTTCATCATCAATCCATGTAACGAGAAGTTGAGATTTTCCAAGAACAATAGAGACATCAAGGCTTTTACAGTGAATCTTAGGGTTAGTAATAGAATCGAAAAGAAAGAGACGAAGAGTCGGAGAATGAGATTGAGCTTCCCAAGTGTATCGCCAGGTTCTCAGGGTTTTAGGGTTTTGCTCCATGGAAAATTGCTCTGCTCTGTTTCAGTCTTCCAATAAACGATTATAATTCCAACCCGACCCGACACGACCCAACCGGATCTGACCCAATGATAATAAGCTTAGCCCAATAAGAATACGTATTTGGGCCTATAGAAGTCTCAAAAGGACCAAGTATGGCCCACAAATCAAAATCACGTGTACCCACGTGACAAAATACTGTTGCTGTAAAAAAAAGAGACAAAAAGATTAACAGAGACAGAGTAATAGAGCTTGCTTTGTCTAAAGTTTGTCTCCTTAATCCTTCCATAAGCAAAATGACAAAACAAAAGATGGTTATTGATTTTCTCACGATTTTTAATTAATTACCTAATAATTTCACACTGATTAGTTACCTTAATCGTAATTAGAAAAATCAAATATAAAGTGGGAATTGAGGTTGTAAAGTAGTAAAGCCTGTAAAACGGTGTCGTTATTGTCTTTATTGTCTCTAGAAATCTAGACAAAGCTCTCTTATTTTTATTACACGATATAAAAACCTACCCAACCCAAGTTAGTGGCCACTAACATGAATTCTTTGTATTATTTTAAGTTATAGTTTTATCTTTCGGTTTTTTTGGTCAACCACTTTTCAGTGATTATAGCTTTTTGAGAATCTCTGTCTTATCCAAGATTCTTCACTTCTTCATTCCTTTTCTCTTTAACTCTCATCTACTTAATGAGGTCTATGAGTACATTGGTTGAATGCTTTGATGGCGTTAGTATCATATTATTAGAGTTTTGAGTAAACTAGTTAAACTTTGTTGTATATATCAAACATATGTACAATGAGGGTCGGTGTTTGTATTAATCATGTAATGATGCTAATAGTTAGAAACCAAGCAGTCATAGTCTAATAGTTTTCACTTAATCAAGAAGTCATCATGTTAATCCAAATCAGAGATAAATTTCTTTCAATCGCGAAAACTTAATCATTTTCTTTAGAACTAAGATATTCACATGCGCTTTCTGATTCTCGAGAGTATTATGGTGAAAATGACTGATGTGTCGATCCTTAATACCACAATTCTAGTTTTCTATAAAAGATGATGTGATATCTCATTGGTCAGAATTGGTGGTTTCCTAGAAACCAAAACTTTTCGGTTGACAAAATAAAACAAAACTACTAATACTTATAGTTAACCAAATAGTGGTGAAATAACCATACAAGTGGTTTGAAAAGAATATGTAAAAAAAATTAGAGTTCATTTTACGTTTTATTAGAAAATCTTGAATCAAATTAGTCGGTAGTTAATATTGTTTTCCTGAGAGATGTGAGTTGAGATAATTTTGGTTAATATATTTTTAAGCTATAATCCTAAACAATAATTCAATTTGTTGAGACAAGAATGTGTGAACACATATACTCCATTCTTTACAAAATTCAGTGCAATGAAAACAACAGCATTAGAATAATATATGTGTGTGTGTGTTTTGGAAAATCCCACTAAACAAATTATGAGTTCTATCAAGTATTTTATAGTTGCATTACTATTTGAATTCTTACATTTAAAAAGAAATATAACATGATCAAGTATATACCATTAAAATTTCTTCATTGTGGATTTAATTTAAATATAAAATTTAATGAAGCTTTAGAAAATAATACTTACTTTTTTCCTTCCATATCATATTTAAAAGCATGCATATATGTAGGTCGTTATGTGGAAAGTGGAATGATACTTTAAAGATTAAAGAACATAAAAGAATGTGAAAAAGAATATTAATTATTTTTCTTTAGAAAATGAGATCTTGTTAGGGATATATATAATATAAACATATTCTCTTACAACCTTATCTCTCTCGTTGTTTCCCATGATAAAAAGCTTAAGGCTCTTGCACCAAAAGAGATCTCAATTCTTCACGTTGACATAGTAATTAAGAAGAGGCAACAGAACAAACATGTTGAGATCATTCACAAGGTAAAAAAATCTCAAGATCTTCTTCTAATCTCTTCTTAATTATCCAACTACGCAAATAGACTAATCCATTTCAATTTTCTTCTCTGGGGCCTCTTTGCAGAAACTTTAAGTTCATTATACCAAATGATTTGATCTCCAAGCCAATAATTAGCTCTACTCTCCTCTATTCAACTTCTTCAAGGTTGATTGTATATAATAATGTTTTCTTAATATACCAACGAGCTTTGATCTTCTAATCTTAGACTAAAACCATCTTTTCTTTTCTTTTGTTTCGAATATATGTGTATATGTAGAAAGTTAGATGGAAAAGTCGCGGTCATAACCGGCGGTGCAAGCGGCCTAGGGAAGGCCACGGCTGAGGAATTTGTAAGCCAAGGTGCGGAAGTTATAATTGTAGATATAAATGAAGAGGCTGGTCATATGGTCGCGACCGAACTTGGCTCAGCCGCATATTTCATTAAATGTGATGTTACTGAGGAGGAACAAGTCGCTAAGGCCGTGAAGACCGTAGTTTCTCACCATGGAAAGCTCGACGTAATGCTTAATAGCGCCGGAATATCATGTAAGAAATATAATATTCCGTTAATCAAATAAATATATATATATATATATATCGTATTACCAATAACTGGTCATGGACTTAGGAAAATATGATGGAATATCAAAATTTAACTCGTGGTTACATACTACCAGATTATTAATGTTTGCAGACAGAGAAAACCGTCTAAAACCATATGAAAACGATAGTTCCATACAGTTTTCATATGGTTTTACTTCGTCTAGGTTAAACCGTCAGAAAATAGAATCAGTTGCAGTTTTATTTGGAATCAAGACGGTAAATTTTCATCAGGATTTGAGTGTTTCTGATGTATGTAGACTATAAAATTTCAGATAGACACGAAAAATTGAAGGAAAAAAATAATTTTACAAAATATTTACATTATAATAAAATTTATAAAAATTAATAGTGTTCAAATATTTTACATTACAAAACATTGTAAATATATATATATATATATATATCTTTAATTATATAATAAAGATTTCTCACTTTTGTAAAGTACATATGTTATGCAGGCTCGATATCACCACCAAGTATAGCGGACCTAGACATGGAAACTTACGACAAAGTGATGCGTCTCAATGTGCGTGGCACGATCTTAGGGATAAAGCACGCGGCTCGAGCTATGATTCCCGCTGGCTCGGGTTCCATCCTTTGCCTCTCTAGCATTAGCGGCTTAATGGGCGGTCTAGGCCCACACCCATACTCAATCTCTAAAGTCACAATTCCTGGTGTGGTCAAGACGGTTGCTAGTGAGCTATGCAAGCACGGATTAAGAATCAATTGTATATCGCCTGCCGGAATCGCAACGCCTCTAACACTAAGGATGTTCCGGGAGGTTCTTGCGGGTCACAACCTTTCTGAGGAACAACTTTTGGCAATTGTGAATGCAACAGGAGAGTTAAAGGGACAAAAGTGTGAGGCAATAGATGTGGCTAAAGCAGCTTTGTATTTAGCTTCGGATGATGCTAAGTTTGTGACAGGTCATAACCTTGTTGTTGATGGTGGATTTACTTGTTTTAAGTCTCCAAATCTTCCTTCTTTATAATTACTTACTCAACTTAACTAGTTAACTACTGATGTCTTATTGTATGGTTGGAGTTATAAAGTTAGTTTCTCTTTTGAGTTGTGACGTTTTATTAGTATGGATGCTTATATCAGTCAATCTTAGTATTTAGATTGATTTATAATGTAATGTGTACTTTTTTTGCTTGTTAAATAATGTAATGTGTACTTGTGAAAGTGATTGCTAGGATAAGTTGGTCTTTGTTGTCTATAATTTCATAACGAGATGTTTTTTTGGTCCACATATGATTTGGACCTGAAATTGTTATGACATATTTTCAATTATCATAAATAATGACATCTTATTTTCATAAGACCTGGAAATAAAATAAGATCGTGTTTGTTGAATAAATTGTGAGGTGAATTCGGTCTAGTGACAGCTAGTAAGTCCATTAAAGAGACATTATCTCATATCCAAAGATCGAATTTCACTTGTCTACATTAGGTAAGAACTTGACTAATGGGCCGGCCCAGCCAGTTATGGCCTATTATTAAAAATTAAAACAAACACGAATAAATTTAAAGTAATTATACATAAATTTTCTTATATATATCGACTTCAATTTTGACCTAAAATCAACAATTAAATTTTCCTCGGTTAAACGAAAAAATATAGTCTTCTTCAACTCAAATTATTATTATTGTGTTTAGCGTAGTAGTAGGTGGTAAGTCCACTAAAGACAGACGTATTTGCATATTCAGAGATCGAGTCTTACTACATATATTATGTAGAAACTTCGTTAATGAGTTGGTCAGTTGTGACCCAGTGTTGAACAAAAAAATATTATTATTATCGTATGTGTTTTTTTTTGTCAACACTAGGCTACAACTAACCGGTCTATTAGTTAAGTTCCTACATAATGTAGACAGTGAAATTCGATCTCTGAATATGCAAATACATCTGCATTTAATACACTTATCATCTGCTACTTTAGATTAAATTTATTATCTTTTTGATATTCTGATATTTTTGTGTGTTTAAATCAAAGTTGAATTCCACATATATTAAACTCATAATGAATTTGAAATTTAATTGGTTTTATGTTTATATTTTTTTTTGGTAGGTGTATGTTTATATATGATGTAATAATTAAATGTAACTCATTTGAAAACAAAAAAAAAAAATTAAATGTAAGTCATTACAAATCCCAAAGTATTTCGAAACAAATTTGTCAACAAGGCTCTTTCTGTTAAAGGGACTATCTCGAAGATGTGGTCGGCCTAAGTAGGCTCGATTTGGTTAATTCACAATGTTGTATCTTCTTTAGTCGATACAAATTTTGTTATTAGAGATGGATCCCACCACAAGACACACGTGTCTTTTCATTTAATATAATACATAGCTCTATCAATAATAGTGTAGCTCTCATATTATTGTATCTCAAAGATCTCAAGAGTCCAGATCAATCCATGGCGACCAAACTGATCATCAGATCCATCTTCAGGTAAATTAATTAAAGATAATCTCTTAGTCACTAACCAAACTTGTAGTCTTTAAGTTCTTTTGATCATAGATTTAAGATCAGTTTAATTTAGTTTCTTCTCGTCTTTTTTTCTTTTTGCCAGACCGTTTAAATGGCCAGCCTCAGTCGCTTACACGACCTGTGGTGGTGGCAGGCAAGATCCTTATTCTGTACTTAAGTTTCTGTTTTTGTACTTACAAGATCGATCTCATATTATTAGTTGAAAATCACCTAAAATTAATATATGTTTTATAAAAATAATATGCAACTCAAAATGTCTGGATTTATATATATTGATTGTAAGTCAACTTATTAATTTGATAGATTATTGTTTTATCTTTCACTTGGATTTAACTCAAATTTAATCAAAATTTTTATAGTCTTTTTCCGAAATCTGTGAAAAATTAGTCGGAAATGTCTAAATTATTGTGGACTGATAGATATTTGACCATTTGAAAGTTTTGTTGGTAAGTTATTCGCAAGTTGTTGAATGTTATATCTAATATTTTTTCATCCGAATTCAATTTAAAAAATTGTTAGTGTTACCTAATATTGTTTTGTTAAAAATTTGGGGTTTAGTTATAGATAGGATTTTTAGTGATCAAATGTTGACAACAAAAATCTTGTTGGAAATTGTAATGTTTTTTTAGTATTACTACATTATGCAGTAATACATGTTATTGAATTATGCAGCCAAAAGCTAGAAGGCAAAGTTGCTCTTATAACCGGCGGTGCTAGTGGACTTGGTAAAGCCACGGCCGGTGAGTTTCTCCGGCATGGTGCTAGGCTCATGATCGCTGATTTAGATGCAGAAACCGGGGTTAAAGCCGCTAAAGAGCTTGGCCAAGCGGCAGAGTTCGTGAGGTGTGATGTGACGGTGGAGTCAGATATCGCCGGGGCTGTGGAAAGAACGGTGGAGCGGCATGGAAAGATAGACGTGATGTATAATAATGCAGGGATTGTTGGACCTATAACACCAGCGAGTATATCAGAGCTTGATATGAATGAGTTTGAGAAAGTGATGAGGATTAATGTCTTTGGGGTTGTCTACGGCATTAAATACGCCTCTAAGTTTATGATTCCGGCTAAGTCAGGATGCATTTTGTGCACTTCAAGCGTTGCAGGTAAATTATACATTAATTAAGCAATGTTTTTATTTTATCACTAATTAGATTGACAATAGTTCAAACCCTTAAATCGGTTATGATTTAAGGGATGATTAAAGTGGACATTTAATCAATTGATCAAAGTATAATATACATTATCAATGTTTTTATATATTTTTGTTTTGTCAACAATTGGATTGACAATTCATAGCCTAAATCCATCTCTAAACAAAATCGTTTCTGGGGAATTAAACTTCAATATCTAAGCTACTGCAAATGTTTTAATTTAATTAGATACGTCATAATATATTAAAAAAAAGATTTAGGATAGAAGTAGTACTCAATTCCAATTTGGATGTTCCTCCAACCAAATCACATTGTGTAAGATATCTCAGGGAGTTTTCTTTAATAGTTTACTTTTCTAGATTTCAATTCCAGAAATCACTAAATCCCAAGAATCCTAAATTTGTTTAATCCAACTGAAAATAAAAAATTCAAGAATTAACTAACCTTGATCTATTTGTTTTTATGATGTAGAGATTGAATTTGATGTTCTTGATCTTTTAATTTCTCCTCTCTTTACTTTTTAGTTTCTTTTCTAGGATGATTGATGGAATATCTATCCTTATGTTGCTCTGTAATAAGTATCTTTCTCACGAAGGTGTAGTCATCATCTACAAGGAAAGATGTAGAGAACTTATAACAAGAGAAGATTGGTGTACTTGCATGTTACCAAAATGTAACACGTCTGCATCTTCCCACACCTTATGCTTTAATAATTATCTTTATCTTTCTAATATATATACATACGCATATATATACATTTCTTAAAGATAATCTTTTAATATAATAAGTAGGATAGAAGGGTTATGAATACATTCGGATCTAATCTTGTAAATCGAAATCGATCTATTACGGTATCGTCTTTTATATTAGTATTCATAATTTTAACATAAATTTGAACTTTCATTGTTAAATTGTAAATGCATCAGGTACACATAACTAAAAATATTCTTACATTCTTTGACTTTTCGAGTGAGTCAGTCTGAGACATATATAATATTCTATCCGAACTCAAACTGTGTTAGTTACCTAAAAAGAAATTATAATTTAATTTTTTAATGTAGAATATAAGTATATTGTATGGATTTTTTTGTGAATGACTAGGTGAATTTTCTGCAATATACTATGGGATAAAAAGCAAGATACTTAAAATTGCCAATGAAGCTCAATAATTTAGCCTATTTCTCTTCATTTTATGGTTATAAATTTGACTATTTCGACCAAATAATGCAGGCGTGATTGGAGGTTTGGCTCCACATACATACACAATTACAAAGTTCACAATCCCTGGAATCGTTAAGTCTATGGCGAGCGAACTTTGTGAACACGGCGTACGTATCAACTGTATCTCACCGGGTACGGTGGCAACACCGCTTACTCTCCGTTACCTTCGGAAAGTGTTTCCGACAGTAACGGAGGAGAAGCTCCGCGAGATAGTAAAGGGAATGGGTGAATTAAGAGGAGGAGCTGAGTGTGAAGAAATTGATGTGGCTAAGGCTGCTCTATATTTGGCCTCTGATGATGGTAAATACATTAGCGGCCATAACTTGGTCGTTGATGGCGGCATGACGGCGTTTAAGATCGCTGGTTTTCCTTTCCCTTCGGATTCATGATCAAATATTTGTTATACATACAAGTTAAGTGATGAATGTACTAATAAAGTGCAACTTCAATTTTTTTTTCTCCTTAAGAAGTCACTCCTTTGGTGGTTTAGTGTTATAACATTCGGTTTCAAATATTTCAATTTTCCATTCAGTTCAAATATTACCAGTAAAACAAACATTAGATGTTTAAAAAAAATAAAACTCTCTCTCCCGTGAAGACAAGACCGCCGTCGATCTCCTTTCCTGGTAGTTGCTGGTTTCACCGCCGCCAGGAAAAGAAGCCTTCTCCGTCGTCTCTTCATACCCCCAAATCTTGCCGTCACCCCTGTACTAATGCGCTCATTCCGATGAGACCATCTCCACCAATTTTTGCAGATCTGCAGAGGCCTTATGCTTCATGTGTCCCACATGTTTGTCGTCGTTGTGAGTCCTTTTGATTATCCTCTTATGATTTCTCTTCCTTGCGTATGCATGGATCTATTGTTTTTTATCTTCAATCTTAACTTTTATCGGCTTCTACCGACGTACTTGCTGGTACTTCTCACGGGTTTACCGGTTCCTCCTTTTTCTCTTTGGATCTTTAAGTTTCAATTTTCTCATGGGTTCTTTCTCGGTTGTTGGGTGTTTACATTTTCTTTTTTTAGTTTTCATTTTAATAAGTTTTGGTAGTCACCATCCAAATTTCATCGTCGTCTTTTCAATTTTTTTCCAGGTTTTAAATCTAATCTATGTATCAGTTTTGTTAATTTCATCAAGGTTGTTGGTGATTATGTGTTGTTGTGCTCTTTGCTAATTTTTGGAAGAGTAAATTTTTGCTTTGTCAGAGTTGTTTGAGTTGGTATTCACAGATAGTTTTCAACGCCGGAGTATATTTAGATTCAACCGTTACAAAGGAAGTTGTAATGGAACTCGTCTGATTTACTGTTAATTAGATAACCTTAAAGAGTGCTTACCGACCATTGTTCTTATGAACCTACATTGATGGTGTACTGACATTCTGCTTAACGGAACACATATTGGGCGACACATAGGCGTCATTACGAAGATTCAGGCATGTTTGTCACATCATATTGCCTTGTTAATGGTCTCGTTTGTTTACTTTAAAAATCCAACTCTTTTTACTGTAACCCACCAACTTAACCTTGGACCACTTTATTTAATAAAATACTTCTTTACATGAAAAAAAACATGAATTTTTTTGGTAAACAAAAACATGATTAAGTGTCTTTAAGATAATTTGCATTTTTTTTGTAATTTTTACGGTTAGTTCTGGATAGCTCAAATCATTCTAGATTATTTTGGATATATTAAATAAAAATCAATGTTTGGATACTAAATCGATTCTTATTTAACTCAATCCGATCAAACTAATACATAAGCATCTAGCTGAAGGGTTTATGGTCTAGTTGTGCAAAACACTTTGGGAAGTTATGGATTCAAGTTCTCTCAGAAGAAAAAATATGTATAGTTCTTGTTTTCAGATTTCATGGTTGGGTAGATGACAACCTAGAGAGCTCTATTTCAATTTCTACTCTAGAATTTGTATCGCTTTTTCTAGATTAACCTATTTTATATTTATTTGGATGATATGAGATATATATAAATGTTTATTAAACTTTCTTATTCGTCAAATTTATGGAATTAGCGGAGATTATCTTCTATACCAAAAAGACAACACTACACGACCATTCTTTCGGATTCTGTTATAATACCGAATTTGGTTAAGACTTGTATAGATTGTTCAGACGCTTTATACTATAACGGGCCTGGCCCAATATTCAAACCTTCTGGCCAACAAAGAGGAACTTGGTTTCGTTGCTAGATCTGAAAAATGGTGGTGGAGCCATCAACCATGTGATGTGATCGGTTTAAGCTAACAAAAAGCTCTCTGCTTTTCAATTTCTCCGAACACTTTGACAAAACGAGATGGGTGCATCACAATCTGTACAAGTTGGAGACGAAGAAGAAGAAGAAGAAGAAGAAGAAGAGGAAACTGACAATGAAGAAGAAGAAGAAGAGGAAGACGATAATGGCGAATCGAATATAAGAAGAGAGTTAGACAATCTCCTGGTAAAGAAAGTTCTTGAGCAAGAGCCTGAGATGTTACCATGTCACGCTTCAGCTTCTCCTCTTTCACCACAATTATCGTCTCTTGGAACTCCTCGGCTTGGACCATCAATTAAGGTTTGGGATCCTTACAACGTCCTCGCGCCGCCGCCTCAGCCTGTGCCTATCTTTTCTCGAATCGCGTCTGGAGATGAAGATCGTGCTGTGACTGAGGTTTATCTCATTAACCATGGTGAGTGTGATCTCAATTTAAGGCCTGATCTGGTTGGAGGGAGATGTCATGTAGCTGCGCTTACGGCTAATGGCAAACGCCAAGCTAGGGCTCTTGCTGTTTTCTTCAAATCTCAAGGGATTCGATTCAATTCTGTTTACTCTTCACCTCTGGATCGAGCTAGATCCATGGCCGTTTCGGTTTGCCAGGTGAATATTCATACTCTTGCACTCTTGGATCTAAGTTTTAGCAAAGATCTAAAAGGTTGTGTGCAAAAGGAACTGTAAAGTGTTTGCCTTTTTTGTGTAAAATTCGAACTGTAGACTGAGAAAATCTCTTGGAGAAGACATTTGATAGAGTTGATTGGCTACTACTGTAGAAAGTTAGAAACTTTGCCAACATGAATCTATCGAAACCACTAATTGGAATATTAGAAATGAGATGATGAAACTACTTAATTCCTTACTGCTCTTTGTAATGGTTTGTTCAAATTTTATGTTGGATGATTGGGTGTTTATCCTGTTCATGGTTGAGTAAGGAGGCGCGATTCGTTGTTTATTAGTCTTCTATAACTGTAGTTTAGTCACAATCTGAAGAACTTGTTATATCTTAAGATGTTAAGAGCGTTCAGCTACAAACATATACTGATCTTCGATTGAAATACATGAATTTGAAGTGATTACTGAATTCGACTCCTGCCTTGGCACTTTTTGTTTGTAGGAAATGAGTTTCCCAGAGGAGCATGTACAATCCTCAGATGCTCTTATTGAGATGAGTCTAGGTGATTGGGAAGGTTGCAATCAATCAGAGATTTATAACTCGGAAATTTTGAGCTTGATCGAAAGATGCCAGCCTGATTTCATGGCACCATCTGGAGAATCACTTAGGCAAGTAGAATTCCGAATGGTTCAGTTTCTGAACGGGACAGTCTCAGGACTTACTGAGAAACTCAGGCCAGAATTTTCGTCGACCACACATCACAACGAAACTCACGAGCGTGATAGTTCTTCTTCGCTTCCCTCACCCAACTGGGATATGCTTCACAAACATCGTCCCAGTCTTACAAGAAAGAAATCTGGTAAAAGCAGGCTTCAAGTGATGACCAGTCACGAACCTGAAGATGTAATATCCCCAAGGGAAGAAGTTAATCATAATCACAATGACCTAAGTGATTCCTCTTCCCTAATCTCAAATTGCATTGGAGTCTTCACGCATTCTTTACCTATAAAGTGTCTTCTGACTGGAATCCTCGGTTGCAGTCCGATAATGACTCATAAGATTTGTGTAGAGGACTCTTCAGTTACTGTTTTACAGCATTCATGGAGAAATGGGTGGCAGATCAAACGAATGAATGATACTGCTCATCTTAGATTGTTGTAGCTTCAAAAGTTTTAAATTATTTTTTAAAAAAGGGGATTTTAATATATGTATAAACCATGAATCTGCAGAAGCTCAAGAAGATAGGTTTTGCAGGTGATGAAATTGCCACGGCTTCTTTGTAATGTTTGTTTCATTGTTCGTGAAAGGAGAAAAACGAAAGATAACATAAAGGATTCATTGAGTTTGAGCTTTGTCCTTCGTTTTGGTTTTCATTGATTCTTTATATGAACAATGCATCTGGATTAAGAACCATTTTCATGAATGAAGATTCTGAGTAAAAAAGCTCTGTTTGCCTCTGTTTCTCGTCTTCTCCACACGGAAAGATCCATAGAGAGACAAAATCTAACAACTTTATTCAACAGATATATTGACAAAACAGATGTCTTCTCATGGAACTCTGTCATCGCTGACCTTGCTCGTAGCGGTGATTCTGCTGAAGCTCTTCGCGCTTTTTCCTCAATGCGAAAGCTCTGTCTTTACCCTACTCGCTCAAGCTTTCCTTGTACCATTAAAGCATGCTCGTCTCTTCTTGATATTTCCTCCGGAAAACAGACCCATCAGCAAGCTTTCGTCTTCGGTTATCAATCTGACATCTTTGTGTCGTCGGCTTTGATCGTTATGTACTCAACTTGTGGCCAACTTGATGATGCGCGGAAGGTGTTTGAAGAAATTCCTAGAAGAAATATTGTTTCTTGGACTTCTATGATTCGAGGGTATGACCTTAATGGTAATGCCCTTGATGCTGTCTCTCTTTTCAAGGATTTATTGGCCGAAGAAAGTGACATTGTTGTTTGTGAAGTTCATGATGATGACGGTGCAATGTTCCTTGATTCTACGGGTATGGTTTCGGTCATCTCTGCTTGTTCTCGTGTTCCCGCTAAGGGTTTAACAGAATCAATTCATAGCTTTGTGATAAAAAGAGGTTTTGATAGAGGAGTTAGTGTTGGTAATACTCTCTTGGATGCTTATGCCAAGGGTGGAGAAGGAGGTGTAGCTGTGGCAAGAAAAATCTTTGATCAGATTGTGGATAAGGATCGTGTTTCGTATAACTCGATCATGAGTGTGTATGCTCAGAATGGGATGTCTAATGAGGCTTTTGAAGTTTTTCGTAGACTGGTAAAGGATAAAGTTGTGACCTTTAACTCCATTACACTGTCTACTGTATTGTTGGCTGTTTCAAATTCAGGTGCTTTGCGTATTGGGAAATGTATACATGACCAGGTGAAGTGAGATTCCTGTTGTGCTGTAAACTTCTAATCCAGTTTTGACTTTACTTTTTGTAACTGTAAAATAGTGTCTAATTTGCAAAGATAATTGGTCTATGCAGGTAATAAGAATGGGTCTTGAGGATGATGTGATAGTCGGAACATCAATAGTTGATATGTATTGCAAATGCGGAAGAGTTGAGACTGCGAGAAAAGCATTTAATCAAATGAAAAACAAGAATGTTAGGTCATGGACTGCCATGATTGCTGGATATGGAATGCACGGCCACGCAGCTAAGGCGTTAGCGTTATTCCCTGCTATGATCGATTCAGGGGTTAGACCAAATTACATTACTTTTGTGTCTGTATTAGCTGCTTGCAGTCACGCTGGTTTTCATGGTGAAGGCTGGCACTGGTTTAACACGATGAAGGGAAGATTTGGTGTTGAACCAGGCTTAGAACACTATGGTTGTATGGTTGATCTTCTAGGTCGAGCGGGGTTTCTTCAGAAAGCTTATGATTTGATTCAGACAATGAAGATGAAACCAGACTCTATCATATGGAGCTCACTTCTTGCAGCTTGTAGAATATACAAAAACGTGGAGCTCGCAGAGATATCGGTGGCTCGTTTATTCGAATTAGACCCTTCGAATTGCGGTTACTACATGTTGCTTTCGCATATCTATGCTGATGCAGGGCGTTGGAAAGATGTTGAGAGAGTGAGAATAGTAATGAAGAATCGTGGATTGGTGAAACCACCGGGATTTAGTCTACTTGAGTTGAATGGTGAGGTTCATGTGTTCTTAATTGGAGACGAAGAACATCCTCAGCTCAAGAAGATCTACGAATTTCTAGCAGAACTGAACAGGAAGCTCTTAGAAGCAGGTTACGTATCGAACACGGCATCTGTGTGTCATGATGTTGATGAGGAAGAGAAAGAGATGACACTGAAAGTTCACAGTGAGAAACTAGCGGTTGCGTTTGGGATCATGAATACAGTTCCTGGCTCGACGGTTAATATAGTTAAGAATCTGAGAGTTTGCAGTGATTGTCATAATGTGATTAAGTTGATTTCAAAGATTGTTGATAGAGAGTTTGTGGTTAGAGATGCGAAGCGGTTTCACCATTTCAGAGATGGGGTTTGTTCTTGTGGAGATTATTGGTGAATGATTGGATATTATAATTTTTTTGTTCGATCTCGAGTTAGGTGATTAGTTGGTCTTGTGGAATCAGATTAATGGCTCTACTTTGTAACAAGAAATTATTGTAACGATTTTGCATATCTATAAACTTTTAGGTATTAGATGAGAAAAGATCCTCCGCAGAGACTTTCAAAGTTGTAGTCATTCACAACTTTAACCTTTGTACTTTTTCACATTCGTTGAAAGCTTTTATCTTAAATTATTACCTAATTCTAACATTTAAATTAACTCCGCTATTCCGCTATTCCGCTAAAACCCTATTGATAATTGTTTTCGTTGCTTTGAAAATCAATTTTTTTTGTAAAAGATTGAAATTACACTACTCATATTTTAGAATAAAAACAAACTAGAATATGATTGGTTTAATTACAATCTCTTACAATGATTTTTACTTTTAAAGCAAAAAAGCAATTGTCAGTCGAAACCTAAAACATTATTTTTGTTAAATCTTTTTTTATGTTTACTAGACTCGTTTTTTCGCGTTTTTAATACTGTTTTACCCATGTTCTTTTGAAAAAAAAAATTACGAAACTGCCATTAATAAATAATTACACGTCAGCATATGTTGTGTAGATTTTTTGTTTCGTAGGTTTTTTGTTTCGGGTCGGATACATGTTCGGGTCTTCGGATCCGGTTTTTATGCCCAGGCCTAGTACATAATGCTATAAATCACCTCATGCAAACTAATTACATATCTAAAACTATATCTGCAACAATTCTATGCTTGAGTGCTTCTTTACACCACTTTCAAAACACATTACTAAGTCTCGTCCTTACCAAGTCAATCTACAGTCCTCATAAAGCCTTGCTAAGAGTATAACACTAGCTGAAAACGCTTACTTCCTTATTACTTGACTCATGCTCCCTTAGATGCATTCAATCGGCATATAATCCCATCTTCTTTCATTCTTCTAAACAATTCATCTGCTTCATGGCATGGGCCATTCTTACACAACCCCAATATCATTATAGTGTACGTTCTTGCATCAGGCTTCACTCCTTCAAAAGAGAGTCTACTAAATAACTCCCAAGCTTTTTCCACTTCACCTGCCTTGCACAACCCATGAATCATGATGTTGTATGCAACAATTCCCACACATTCTCCACTTCTTCTCATATCATTGAATTTCACCAGTGCCCTTTCTATCTCCTCGCTAACACAAAGAGCATGTAACAGAATGCAGTGGGTTATAATATCAGGAGTAACCCCACAAGAAACCATCCAGCTGAATATATCTTGAGCAACTTTAAGTTTACCAGCCTGACAATAGCCGTGAATAAGAGTGTTGTAAGTGAAGATGTCGCCAAATAATCCTTCACGAGACATCCTTTGGAAGAGTTTCAGCCCGTCATCTAGTCTCCTACACTTGCAAAATCCATTAATGAGAATGTTATATGTCACTAAGTTAGGGAAGCAACCTTTGCTTGCCATCAAATCAAATACTTTTCTGGCGTGGTATAAGCGGCCGTGAATGCAAAGGCCATTGATGAGTGAGTTGTAAGTGAGAGTATTGGGATGAATAGAGCTTCGGATCATCTGCTTGTACAATTCTTGAGCCTCCAAAATATTGCCTTTTTTAGCAAATGCATCGATCAATGCAGTGAAAGTGACAACATCAGGTCTGATTCTCTTCTTATTCATATCTCTCAAAAGTCGAGCAGCTTCACTCCATCGACCAGAATTACAAAGGCCGGTTATGAGAGTGTTGTACGTAACAACATCAGCTCCAAGTCCTTGCTTCTCCATCTCGTTGAAAATCGCCAAAGCATTATTCACAAGACTGCTACTTTTGCAAAGACCATCAATCAGGATGTTGTAGATTACAGCATTGAGTTGGTATCCCGATTTTGCCAATGAATCAATGAGAGATACAGCCTCGTCAATTCTATTCTGGAGACAGAATCCATGAAGCAGAGAGCCAAGAGTGACGATACTGGGCTCAAACCCAAGTTTCATCATTTTTGCAAGAAGAGATAAAGCGAGAGAGAGTGAAGAGCATCGGCAAAAGGAATGTAACAAAATGGTGAAGCTAAAGAGATCGTGAGAGATTCCAAACAATTCCATCTTCTGGGAGAGATAGATAACAGTATCATACTTTTTCATATTGGCGAAAGCAGTGAGTAATCGAGTGAAATCAACAATGGAAGGTAGGGGTTTAGACTGAACCATCTGGAAGAACAAATCAAGCGCATCTTCGAACCTGATGGAGTGAAGGAGACCTCTTCTCGATTTCTCTCGATAAGTAGAGTAAGCATAAGCTCCAGTAGAAGCTCCTCCTCTCTTCGCCGTCGATGACGCAATGGCAGTCAGAACCAATCTCCGCCGCATCCAAAAAGCAGAGATGATTGAACCAAATAAAACGATGTCGTTTTGGTGGAATAACTCTTACCACTGTCATCCTGAAGCATTACCAAAGGCAAACACAATTAACAAACCAGAGAGAGATATTACGCTGCACACTAACAGATCACTATCCAAAACTTTCAGCCAACGCTAAAAAAAGCAGCTAAGAGTATAGATAAATTGATTTCATATCCCAATGCACTATAAATTTCATTCAGAGTTGAAAGGAGATCTAATCTGAAACAAACCAAATAAACATAATGCAAAAGAAAAAATCACTAAAAGAATGAATCGTCACAATGAATGCATACTCACATCAAACATCGATCTAGTAACATTCATCAATCCGTAAAATGAGAAAACTCAAAGTAAATTTTCACTGATCTGAGCAGAACAAACAGATTCAAAAACAGTATCATCCAGAGACACATATACATCCAAAAGCTTGATCTAGCAATTCATAAATCAAACTGTATCTAATAATACCATCGCAAGAACCACCGTATCGCGAGCCATCTCGAAAATCCTCCGGCTTCCTATGAGCTGATGAGTTTTTATCTATTTATTTTATTTTTTGTATTAATGTTGATTCGAACTAATAACTCGCATCGAAGCCTATCATGGTAAATAACTAAATACCATTTCGAATGCGAAGAACGAGAAAGCCATGTCATCTTCGATTACGTGAACCAATCACATCGCGACATGCACATCACCGCCCAATTAGATCTCTGATCTTGCGTTGGATTAATCTTAACCGTCCGTTGGTTTTCAACATAATGGGCCTTCTTCCTTTACCCGTTCTTTTTCTATAAGCCCAATAGAATGATATGGCCCATTACACCCATTGAAGTAATTCTTTATTAATCCGCATTTTATTTGATAAGATCGAATCATATTTAGAATAGAAACCGCATATAGTATTTGCATTTTGTGATGAGTGCTTGCCGGTACAAAAGTAAGACACTAATATTTAGGCTTTATGGGTTTGGTAAAGGTTTTGAAAGAGATACGAATCACTCAACTTTATTTATGAAATATATTTATATGGTGCTCTTCCTTTATTGTAAGATGCATATATAAACTGCCTTAAGAGAAATTTATACATAAAATACACAAAATATATTCATCTCCTATATAATAAAATCACAATAATTTAGAAGATTAATTTATCTTTAGAATATATGTTATTTTTGCAAAAATATTTCGTGCATAGCATGAACATTATCTAATCTAGAACTAAATTTACTTTTTTGTAATCTTAATAACTCTTGATTTATAATAATGACATGTTAAATTTGAATTAAAACTATTTAAACTGAAAAGTCAAAAATATTGACTTAAACAATCATATATGTTTTGTAGTTTGAATTTGAAAATCAAAACATAATATATTGACATATGAACACTCACATATATTCATCAAACAAGCAAACAATGAAACTTTTGTGATTGAGATATGTACTATGGTGAATTTGTGGAGTTATCAGCAAAATCTCCAAGGAAATTAAATTTTTCCAATTTTTACCGATTGCAATAAATAATAAATTAACATTAATAAGTTAACCAAATTGTAGTGATATTCAACAATTTCTTGCTTTGTTATATTTCCAAATAATAGCATTGTCTCATTACAATTACTACATCAAAATGCATAACTAAGAGTCTTACTCTTTTTCTCTCGTACGACATTAACTTGCATAATTAATAGTCTATATCTTTTTCTACCTTTCATAAAGTTTGCTTTCATTTTGCATTGGTTGCCTCTTTAATTCTTACTACATTTTCTCTTTAATTCTTACAACATCTTTTATCGTAAACTTAGAATCTAGAAACATGTATACATAACATACCTCTTCTTGTTCTGGAGGGAAAAATATGTCGAGGATATTTCCAAACACTTTGAACTTTTTTCAATTTCTTCAAAGCTTTCAATACTGATTTTGCAGATAAACTCTTTAATGCAAAACTGTTTGTATTATCTTTCCCAAATTCTTTAAGATGACTTTGCAATTGAAACCATTGAAGAATTCTAACCTGTTAAAATTCTAGTAGTAAGAAACTTGAAAATACCAGATAAGCAAACGATATAGAAAGAAATAAATAAACTTATACATTTGATTCCTTAATTGATTTACGCACATCAGAAAGCAAAAAAAATCAAGTAACATGACTTTTCTCGACTTTTCTTTGTTGGATATGTGCGTTGATGTGTTATGTTTGTTTTTGATTATTAGGTTATAGTTTTTTTTGCAGTTAGCTTTCCTTGTTGAGTTATCTACTATGGTTCGCATTATTTCTCTTGATTCTGCTTGAATGTGCCACTTGAGTCTATTTTGTTATTCTTATTTGTTGTTTTGTCTTCTTTCAATCATAACTGCAGATGGTTTTTTATTATTGTCTTCTTTATGTTTGCGTTTATGGTGATGTTATGTTAAGTCTGTAGATGATTGACTGTTTGTTCTTCTTTCTCTCTTTTTTATGTACATGTTTTGCATTGTTATGTTCTACATTTTGCAATTTACTTTGTGTTTACTTATGTCAATTGTAATTGACTTTTGAAGTTGGTAATTATCTCTTTATACCTGGCAGATGGGGTTTATACATGGGGTGTTGTGTTTGGCATTATAGTTAATTCTGGTTTTTGTTTATTGTGTTATGTTTGGCAGTTTTCTTTTGTCTTTCTCCATGGCCTCCTCTAGCAGCAGATCAAAGAAATCTAAGGTAATTTTTCCATAACACTTATAATATTAGTAATCTGATTGTTTATTCTATTTTTTTATTAATTACTTCTCACTTGTAGATAACTACTTGGTTGGACAACCAAAAAATGCCTACTGGATCATCTCCTGTTCTACTTTGTTTCCCAAGTATGATTCCTCTTCCGATGAGGAGTATGAAGAATTCTTATACAAGGAATCCCTCTTACTTTCTGATGTGCCTAATTCAGTTAAGCAGCCAGCTTTGTAAGTTATCTCTGTTTTTTCATATCGATTTTGTTGTATGATTTTTTAAAATTTCTTACTAATGTAATTTTAATAGGTCAAAATTCTTGGAAGATTTCAAATGCAAAATGACCTCAAAGTATTCTGAAGGTCAAAGTTATAGTGTTGTATTGAAGTTTACATCTGCAACAGCAGCATCAAAGGCTTTGGAAAAATTCAAAGATGTCAAGTTGAACGGCCATGCCGTTAGTCTTACCCAGCACCATGACCCCAAGTTTGCAACAAATCGTGTCAGCAATTTCAAAAAGGGTTCCACAAATGAGCAGCGCGGCAAAGAGTTAAACGATAGATGCAAAAAAGCTGGAGAGGTCCTCAAGATTTTTGTCCCTCCAGACCGGCAAAAGATTTGTTACCTGTACATGGTTTTGAGTCATGAGTTTACGGAAGCCACATGATTTAGTAAGTGGAAATCTTAAAGTCAACATATGCCATATGAAAGGAAATATTACGAAAAGCCTATTTGAATAATGTCTAAAGAAAGAGTAAAAGATTAGACTATTAAATCTCTTAGGAGAGATTAAAAAAAAGCTACAGTATTAATTATACAGAATGCTAATTTCAAAATTGTGATCAATTATTGTATTATCTCTGGATTATGTATCTCTATCAATTTACAAATTTTGATTATAGTTTGTGTATGCATTGTGTTATCCGGTGAATACATGTGTGTCTATACAAACATGTATTGTATGTGTAGATATCTGATTAGATATGAATGCATTAAAAAAAGCAATTCAAGATTTTGTGTTATAAGAATGTTTATTTTTGCCAAAATATTTCGTGCACAGTTTGTGCACAGTTTGTTCATGATTTAGTTTTCTTACAAAAAATTATGATCAATATCATTCTTTACATTTACATACGTAATAATTAAATTGTTAATTAAATAATTGAATTGAGAATTGTTTTTGATCAAATAATTTTTAAAAATTTTCTAGAGTTTATTCACTTTGATTTGAAATAGTTTGTGTTTAGAAGAAGTCCTTGTAATTCTATTCCATCTCTTATCCAAAATTTTCAATTCGTTTGATCTTCTCTGACTAGATGTTCTATTGTTTATGTTCTTCGATGTATTGGACTAAACTTTGTATTATGTATGTTATTTCTATTGTCGATGTAACCAAATATTTGAATTAATGAGAAGTTATAGGTTGTGTGACAAAAAAAATGATCAGATTTGATGATTCAGATGGTGGCGAATTTAAGCATCACAATTTTTAAATTGCATGCGGATATATAAAGCTTAACGAAAACATATAGATGTAACAGTAAACATAATATAGACTTAACGGAAGCTACATGTCTAGATGAAATTAGAAAACAATTCAGGTCAGTGGCGGAACCATTCAAAGAGGAAGGGTGTCATGTCAAGTGACACCCATGGAAATTTTACAAATATTACATATTTTGATTTTTTAAACAATATTGACTCCTTTAAAATAAATTTTTTTGACCCCCCATCAAATATCTAAATAACTCCAACCCATTCAAAATCTATGACAATAAAATAGTTAAATATCAAATGAAAATTAGTTATCACTAGTGACAATAAGCCTAATTAACTCTAGCTGATTTATTGCTACTTTGTTTTCTTTTTTCTTTTGATTTTTTCCTTTCAATCAATTCATAACAATTTCTAAGTCTAAATTAAAATAATTGTTTGTTTGTTACATTAATTTACTTTTAAACCAGATCTTTTACTAGTTCATTTCAGTTTACATATATTTAAAAACCATTCTTTGTTTCAAAAAATATACCATAACTAAACCTAAGATGTATGAATAGATTTTTCTAAAATAAGACCAAATGAAATGGTAAGCAAATACAGTGTATTTTGGTGTAAAAACTGAAAAAAATGGTTAGAGCTTTTAGAAATATAAGTAAACTTAGTATATATTTATAATATATTTTAGATTAAATAATTTTTTTTTGAAAAAAATATTTTGACACTCATAACTAAAATTTCTAGTTCCGTCACTGATTTAGGTTAAAAATTTAAAGGAAGCAAAAAGCTTTGTAAGTGTAAATTATGAGCGGCTCCAACATTAAAATATTTTTTCATGTGATATTCCCATTAGATTATTAAGTTGCATGTGAGCTAAATTACTAAATATATTAATATATTTAAGGTATTAAATAACAATTCATAATTTTATTATTTTTTGGGATGAAACTTTATCCTCCTAATCGTTTGACATAAAAAAGGCGTTAGTACTTTTTTGTATTGAATGTTATGTCAGATATTGTAAATAGCCGACCAATTGAAGTGTTCTAATTTATCGTAAAAGCCAAATAATTTTTTGAATGTCCGCAGCGTTACATATATAGGGTTTCCAGGGATCTATCGATATTATGGATTTTCTGAGGTCATCATTTTTCTTAAAATATTTATTGTTTTCTTGACGTATCTCGAAAATAACTAATATAAAAAATATTTTATAGATCATTTGGTAAAAACATCGTGTCATCTGCGAAGAACAGATGGTTTATCCGATGCCATACTTAGATATTTTCATACCTGAGAGTGAATTGTTTTCCATCGCCTTTGAGCATAATCCTAACAGCACCTCTCCGCAGATTATGAAGAGATATGGTGAAATTGGATCCCTTGACGGATGCCCCGGGTTGGTACAATTCTTCATTTTGGCTCTTCATTTATAGTCACACTATATGTGACTATGGTAACACATTGCATCAGCCAGTTGATAACCTTATTATGGAATCCCAGTCGTGATAATACCTCCTTTATAAAACTTCATTCCAATCTGTCGTAGGCCTTAGTTATGTCCGTTTTAATGGCAATTGATCCAAACTTCCTTGCTTGAGAGGTATTAAGATGATGTAAAATCTCGTGAGTGATAAGCACGTTATCAATTATAGCTCTTCCTTTAACGAAAGCAGACTGATTCTGGGATATTATCTTTGGGAGAATCGAGCTCAGCCTTTTTGCTAGGATCTTAGCAATAACTTTATAGGTGAAGTTGCACAATGTTCTGGGTCGATATTCTCCTACTCTCCTTGGGTTGGCAATCTTTGGGATAAGGCGAATGTATGTTGCATTCATCAAGCTTGACATTATTCCAGAGCTAAAGAATTCTTTTGTGACTTTGATTATTGCAGGTCCCACCATAAGCCAGTTAGATTTAAAGAACGAGGCAGAGAAACCATCTGGCCCAGGTGCCTTATCTACATGAATTGAGAAGGCAACAGTCTTTATCTCGGCATTTGAGGGTTCTCTTGTGAGTAATCTGTTGTCATCTTCTGTTACTTTATTTTCAATTGCTTATGTCACTATATCTCTACTTTGAGTGCCCGTTGATTTGTACATCTCTTGGAAATAGGACACTATAACCTGTGAGATCTCTTCCTCCTTGCTTACAACTATACCCTTTGTATTTTCAATTACAACAACTGAGTTTTTGATCTTCTGAGCTTTTGAAACAGCATGGAAGAAAGATGAATTATTTTCTTCAGCTTGAAGCCAAAGAATTCGATTTCGTTGTCTCCAAAATTCCTTCTTATCTTGGTATGCCTTATTGAGTCTTAATGTAACATCTCTGACCTTTTCCATATCATTGTGGGAACTGACCATGGCCTCTTCTAGTTCCTTCTTACACTCATCAATAATCTTTTTGTTGTTTCTATTTTTCTCTTTCTCCCATTGGATTAGATCATTTCTTGTTCTGCTCAATCTGACTTTGATTGGCATGTTTTTAGATGGCTGCCAGGTTTTTTCCACAACTTTCTTGACTTATGCATTATCTCTGAACCTTCTATAACACCTGAACATTGATTTTTTCTTCTTTTTCTCAGGTTCAAGAATTGTTAATAGGGGCTTATGATCAGACGCTTCAAACCAGAGATAGGCGGATCTGCTTGATGGAAACAAATCGAACCATTTATCTTCTGCCATAACTCTATCACGTCTGCATCTAACTGTATGGTTGTGGCGCACATCTCTCGAAGAGAGGGGGTTCCCAGAATGTGGTAGGTCGATCAGCCCAGATTCAGATACAAAGGACCTGAAATCGACAAAGGAACTTTCAAGTCTGCGAACTCCACCCTGTTTCTCATCGTTTGACACCAGATCATTAAAGTCTCCCATTATCAACCAAGGCTCATTTTTTATCCTTGATTTATCTAAGAAATTTCCCCATATTGCTTTCCGAACCACTTTATCTGTGTTGCAATAGGTAAAAGTTACGTGAAACTTCTTGTCTTCATACTGTATCTTTGTTTCTATAGCATCTTGTGAAGCAGATTGGATTTGGAGTCTTATTCTGTCAGACAAGAGCAGTAGTGAGTCGGTTGTCCTAGCCATTGAAGTGCAGAAACTCGGTCCCCACTATTGTTATTCCCTGGTAAAACCTGGGTTGCATTGTCCATTTCTATGTTCATTTGCAATCTAGCATTTTTTGCTGCAGTGCGCTCAAAGTCACCTGAAGCTAAAGCTTGTTGGATCCTTGTTATGCGAGCCTCCTTCTCTGAAGGATCAGCTACACTTGCATACTGCATCATCTCATTTTTTAGGTCTTCAAGCGCCTTATCTACTGCTTGGGGTGGGGGGATAATTTCTTCTCGTGACATTGGGGTCGCTTCTCTTACAAAAGAGCCATTACCCACATGATTGCCAGCAGGAACCAATGCCAAAGAGTGACTTTCTAGAATTTTGCTAGCGTCTTTTGGCAGGAGCTGTCACTAGACCATATTTGCTTTCTGATTCTGAAACTCTGGCCTTGATCTTGTATTGGACTAAGATTGGTTATGAGTTTCCTCCCTTCTTACTCTTATATTCCGGGTTTAGACAAAAACTGATTGCTCTCTTGGTCTTTTCCTCTCGTGACCAGAGGACCCAATGGACATCATGGAGTTCACCTGAGGCCTGGGAATACCTCCAAGACTTTTTTGGCTAGAATGCAAGGGGTTTTGTTGGGTGGGTTTTGATCCATGATTGCCAGTTAGAGGATAACTGTTAGCATCATGGTCCAATCTCTTGCACAAGTAGCAGTGATTTGCCAATCTTTCATACACAAGATTTATTGTGATTTCTGTTTCATCTGCAAATTCCAGTATAGATTTCATTATCAAAGGTTTTAAGCCATTGACATGAACACGAGCAACCGCTGCAGAGGTAATATCCACTTTCTCTAATACTCCAATTCCTTTTCCAATACTTGTAAGAGCTTCAGACGACCATAAATGGATAGGCAAGCCATGAACTCGGACCCAAAAGGGTATTAGAGATGGGAATGCTGGGTCTATAGACGGTTTCCACTTTTCCAAAATCACCATCCATCTCGCGAAATGTTATGGTCTTCCTTGCAGGACTAGCTTCAAATCTACCTCGTTTTCAAACTTGAATTGAAACAGGCCTTGCCCTAGATCTGTTCCCACAGCTCTCGAGGATGTATTCCACAGATTTGATAAGAAGGGGATGAGACCATACTCATTGCTGTTTGTAGTTTGTCACTCAGCCTGTCAAAGTAAAAGCTTGGTTTTCAATGAGCTTTGTATTATCAAAGGTAAGGACTTTACTCGGACCACTTGGTCTTCTTGTTCCTCTGTTCTTATGTTTTCCCTTTCTCAGCTTGAGTAAAGTGCTTGCCATCTTAGGTGGGAGGTGGAGCTTGATGGACCTTTGGGCAAAATCTTGTAGAAGGCTGAACCGGCTTACAGAAGCCAACAAAGACAATAAAATGCAGGAATTTCTCCACACAGAGGTGGGACAAAGTTAGATTTTCTCCAGATCTGCAGCGTTTTTAAGCATTTTGAGCTCATAAAACTTCTGAGACTGGAACTATTTCCAATTTTCTTTAAGAAGCCTTCATGGATCTAACAAAATGCCCGGTTAAGTAAAGAAAATGGGATTTCGATTAAAGTTTTCCTCTTTTGGAGGGAAAACTAGGTAGATATGAAACTGTCTTGCTGAATAATTCAAAAAGATGGGCTTTTTAGGAAAGAAACCACTCTTTGAAAATTATCTTGGTACTTGGGCCTGAGAGAGAAAAAGCTGAAGAAAAAGTTTTCTTATATAAATTAAACGCAATCATCGATCACGACAATTTCTCGACACATTCGAGCAAATGCTAAGGAATGAAAGAACAGACCTTGTGTTGATCGTCATAAATTATTAGTCCAAATCATATTATCCCACGTTGCATTGCAGGTTTTCACAAAAAGTGAACACAACAAACATTAATCCCAGATGCGTGTTTAGACAAGATCAGATATCTCAGAAACCAACAAATGTGACCCTTTCAAAATATTTCAAAGGAGTCAATGAACAGTCACTAAGACCTATCAACGGATTGAAGAAAGCACAGAGTGAATCAAAGTTATCTCCTCATTCAACACCCAATAAAAGAAACGCAGAGAAAGGCCATCATCTCTAAATCAACACAATGGAAATCTGATCGATGTGATCTTTTAGAGAAGAAGAAATGCAAGAAAACCTCTGTAGCATCACCAGCTTTCTCTGCCACAGAACGTCCTTGGAAACAGGTATAACACTAGTTTAACTTTTTCTTTGTTTTGCTATCACTGAAGAACAACACAGCACTTGCTAAGCAGTCTTCTCAATGGTTTTCAAACACACTCTTCAGATCTTTGATCAGAAGCACAAATACGAGAAGAAGCTTCCTCAAAAACCGCCAAGTTCCAATTTTTACGATTCGATCAACATTTTCGCTACCTTAGCCAACGGAGGAGGCACCAAAAAAAATCTTCCGGGGACGAAGAAAATTGAAGAAGAAAAGGAAAGGGTCGTCGCAGAGATTGAGCGGCATATCGTAGACTCCCTCGTACACGAAACGATGTCGTCTTTGAGATTAAACGTAAACGCATTTTGAACAGCGTTTAACTCAATGGAAGAAGAAAGTAAACTCTATATATTTCATAAGCTATTCCTAAACTTTATCGATACATATATTTCATATCTTTTCACTTAAGAGGTAAAATGTTAAATAGATGCTTTTTGGTCATGACATGCAAAGCCTAGCCAATACAAATTTTATAGTGGTTTATTTTCTAACTTGAGAGTTTCATCAATTTTTCGCCGCTATGGATTTTTCAATATGCAAAATCCAAAGTACTTACAAGTTTTCATTTCTTTTTTACTCAATAGCTTTTCTCTTAACTCTTTGGACCTTTCTAAGTTAGAGATCGATAGATGCGTCTATATATATATATATACGTATATGATATTAGATTATGAACTTCCAACTCAAAATTAATTGGCTATGAGTGGAGATGCTCATATCTTATATTTACTAGAAAAGATCATTTCCAACTTCCGATGTGGGATAATATTCCCTAATGAGACGATCTATAATGTGTGTGTAAATACCACAACTCAAACAGATTATAATCTATAAGACTCCACAACACAACAGATTAAAGTGTGTGTATGAATACCAATTGGTGCAGCCTACTGTTCTCGTTCAACACCTCTTTCTCTCCTGCGATCTAGTTAAGTAAAATCAACAAAATTTACAAAGACAATTCGAACCACATCTGCTTATAATAAAAAAAAATTAAATTATTAGTAGTACCTGTGCTTTTAGTTTTCCTATTCTTCCCTCAACTTAGCCTACCGAAATCATTAGAATTCGGATAAGCAAATGAATAAGAAATATTGTGACTGATCACTCCGATTTATAAAGGTCTCATAAAATATGTATGTATAAGACAAACCCTTTACAAAGTCCCTTATTGTATGACCATTTTTGTTCAACATATTAGGAACATATATATACAGATTCTAATGATAATCAATTGTTTTTTTTTTTGGGTCTGTGTTTATGAACTCTTAATGTGATTATTTGCCTTTCTTGATCTGACAAGAGTAAGACTTTTCTCAATTTGGACTAGGCTGGACTTTCCAAACAGCCGAAAGCTCTTTTCATGGCTCAGAGCAGGTAGTTTTCGTTGATTCTCCACTTGTTGCAGAAGCTCTGACTGTTCGATTTGCTCTAAAGATGGCCCTGGCGAAAGGCTTCAAGAGTTTAGATCTCCGATCTGACTCTCTCTCTCTCTCTCATCTTGACAATCAATTCCGGTGAGACCCTAACGGAGATCCATAGCTTGTTATTTGACATAGCTAATCTTCTCCCCAGTTTCGAATCTATTTCTTTCAAGTTTGTTCCCGGATCGTGTTATAGTGATGCCGATAAAGTGACAAAATTGGCACTTATGACTGGCTCACCTAACGCACTGTAGTTTCCAATATTTTCTTTGATGAAATGTTTGACAAAAAAAAATTTGGTATATATAGAAAACAAGAAATGAAAATATTTAACAAACACGAATATAGTGTTGAGAGATTTAAAACAACCAAAGAACGATGCTCAATCATAGTTCCAAGCTCAAGTAGAGAAAGTGTGGAGACTATTTGAAAAGTGTTCTAATTTATCATATACGTCATAGTCTAGCTACTATATAAAGATAAACATTACAAAAAAAAAACAAAAGAATTCTTAATAAAAGAAATAAAACTATGATTTTCTTTATAAATAAACAACATAACACCTTCATAACTTTCATCTTAGCTATAAGATCTTCATATAAACTATAATGTAATATATAAAACATTTAAAGATATGCAAAATGCATTTAATTCTTCTTATATATATATATAAAGAAAGAAGAAAAAAAGTAGATCACCAATTCACCATCAATAATTATCATCATGAGCCACCCATCGATTTAGTAGAAGTCATCAAGAGATATATTCTCAACAGAACCAAATCCTTCGAACGATCCAAACTTGGAGTAATAATTATTAGTAGTCGAAGTTGTATTGAGTCCACCCAAAAAATCGAGAGGAGTATCGTTGGAGGCTAAAGCCGTCGTGTCGTAGACAAAAGAGGTTGTGGTTGTGGTTGTGGTCATAACATCATTGGGGACAGGATAATAGTAAGAACATTTGTTGTTGTTATTGTTTTTGTCTTGATTATCATAGTCTTGAAGGAGAAGATCGTTAACTACACTGTTTTCGATTCGGGTTAACTCTGTGTAAACATCGTCTTCTTCAACGTTGGGGACTTCTTCTTCCTCTTCTGTTGCTTTTCTTGCTTGTATCACCTGAATTATTAGAACTTTTACAAAATATAATATAAAAATATTGGTGTTTATATGTAATTCGCAGTCAATATCATGTTAATGCGAAAACTAAAAAGTATTTTCATTGAATCTTGTTATTGTTAGTTTTCGTATTAACAATTGATAATTTGTTTTTTTTTGGGTTGATTTAAGTAATGTGTAACGTACGTAATTGTTGGAATAGAGATCTTGGTAGACCATGATGAAGTCACCTAGCTGCAAACCATGAGCATTCACAAAGTCGCCTGGAAAATATATAAAACCAAGCTCCACACAATATTTATAACAATCATGGTAATCATCGATTCGATTATTCAGAAATTTTAAGGATCTTGAGTTAATTAGTTACTTAATTATAAGTAAAATTGATTTATCTTACCTGTATTTTCTAGCACGTACATTCTGCTATTGTTGTTTGGCCAGTACCTAATGATCATTAGGCCAAACACTCAACATTATTCACTTTCTTCTAAAAATCTCATTTAGTTTAGTCTTAATTAAAAAAGTTTTTCTATATAGATAATATCAATAGATTTATCAATATCAATCTTAAGATTCAAAATTGCTAACCAATTTTGCAATTGAATAATGAAGTCAACTATATATATAACATATGGTTTGATAAGTTACCTGTACTTGAAGGTCCAAATGTTAAGACCATCCAAATCTTCCATTTTTATAGGTATCCCTTCTTTACATTCCAACGCCGGCAAGTGAGCCTCCGCAGCTTTCTACAATTCCAATCATCATCATTATCAATAATCATCATGATCATGATCATCAACATCAACATCATCATCATCATCATCATCATAAGTATGTATGTGTACCTTAGGAAGTATCATTCGGCGAAGAGAGCTGACGTCACTGTTCTTAAGTTCCTTTTGGAAGAGGAATCTAAGCCTTCTTACGTCAATTTTCTGACGTCATCATAACATACATTGAATCTTTTTAATAAAACCAAATAAATAAAGAAATATACAAAACTCTAAGCTTTTTTTTTATAATTAGATCGGCAAAATCAATTCATAATCTGAATTCACCCATCCTTTTAATTCCAAACAATATCGAAATATGTGATTTTTAAAATCGAATTCTTGTAGGAAGGTTATATGATTTTCTAAGAACGAATTCTGATGGGAAGGATACATGATTTTCTAAAGTCGAATTCTGGTGAGAAATATTGCAGACAAAAATTTTATGACATAAAAAAAGTGTTTTGTTTTTATTTTGAATAAATAATTTTGAGAGGGAAAATGAGAAGACCAAAGTGCTTACACGTGCGGTGAGAGGAGGAGGCACGTGTGCAGAAGAAGAAGAAGATGGAGGAGGAAGAGGCATTGGAGGAAAAGAGAGAAGGTTAAAGGAAGAAGAAGATCGTCTTTGTCTTGGCATTCTTCTTTTCTTCCAGTTAACACCAAGTAGAGGCACAGACGCCGATAACCCATGATGATCTTGACCCGACCCGGATCCAACAAACCCATTATGATGATCAAGTTCAACACTTGCCATTAAAGTAGACGTCTTGGTTTCTACATCTTCATGAATATCAACCATCTTCTTCAATTGGCTAACACTGCCTAGTAAAAAGGAAGAGATAACAGTTGAAGGAAAAAAGAACAAATGGTGGATCTCTTTGGTTTCAGTGATAGAGAAAGAGAGAGAGAAGAAAGTATAGGTAGATAGAAAAGAGAGAGACTCTGTGTACTTGTTGTGTGTGTTGTGCAGATCGAAACAGTGGCTTAAAATGGACGCTGAGCAATCAGAGATTTAGGGTTTTTTATTTTTACTATTTATGGTAAGGTAAGTGACATTTGTATGAATTACATTCATGATTCTAGGGTTTTGGAAGAGTAGAGAGATGAAATATAAAAGTTAACCAGAGTTTGATTAGAGAAAGAGAGGTTAGGTTAAAAATTGGAACCAAGAGTAAAGAGACGAGTGGAAGGTGCATGATGAACAAGTGTTGCAAAAGTTCTGTTTCTTCTTTTCCAGAATTCAATGGCGTCTTCTTCTTTCTCTCTCTAACACATTTAACTCTATATGAGTTTTTTTAAGTCAATTTTAATCTTTATTAACTTACTTACGTACTTACTGGTCAATCTCTCGTTCGTATATACGTAGCTTCTACGTACGATCCACCTCTACTTTATTAATGGATTCTACCACTTATTTTGGGAAGAAAATTGAGAAAATACTATGCGAAAGAAAATCATCAGCAATTAACATTTAGTCTAGTGGTAGGCGATAAGTTCACTAATACATACGTACTTATACAACCAGGGATCGAGTCCCACCGCCTACATTATATAAGAATTTGGTTAATTGACCGGACAGCTGTGACCCAATATTGACAAAAAAAAAATTATCAAATTAATAATATGCAACTAATTTTTGTAGTTGCAAATTTACAGCTAATTTCTTACACAAATAAGTGGCAAAATAATCTAAAATTAGTGGCTATGTTTTGCAATAGTTGCAAATGGTAGTATATATATTCTAGTCGAAATAACATTGACTTTAATTGATAATTTTTTTTGTTGCTGATGTAATCGAAAATAGTTATTGCGGACGAAATTAAGACAGATTATTCTATCTTGGCTAATGTCTTATAACTAGAACATAAAGAATAATGATGAATCGAATTTTTCTTGTTGAAGTAACATTATAACAACATACATAAATTGCAGTTTTGAAATAGAAAAGAAAAACCCTATAAATCCAGTTAATTAAAAACTATGAAACTGCATTAATCATTATATTTAACATAGATTACAATATGTCAATATACAATATGGTCTTTGCTAGTGTTAAACAAACAACAATGTATATTGATAAATCAGAAGGGGGTTCTTTTTTACCATCTAAGTATTTACTAAATTAATACTTTAACTCTACAAAAGATACTTTTGGGTGCGTGAATTCATTGATTACGTCTTTGGTGTATCTTAAATCAACAAATGTCATGGATTCTCTCTAAATTTAGGGAGAGAATTCGTTATTTTCTACATTAAAACTTTAATTTTCTGAAACAAAGAAATATATTTTATAGTTGGGAAAAAAGAAGAAATATATTTTATATTTCTTTACATTTATGATACATTGTATATGCATAGAATATGATCTTATGACGAGTTCATGATTTTTTTTAAAAAACTTATCAAAGCAATTTTTACAATTAGTGGGAAGAATCTAAATTACTATTAATATTAAAATGCATAAAAAAATGGAGAAAATGACTCAGTCATCAAAATTTATAGAGAAGCCACTTGTCCATGCATTTCCTCATTATAACACAAAAACATATATTTAGCAATTCAAAAATTATATTTGATTTGAAAATGATGATCACTTCACTTTTAATTACTTAACTTATGTTTGCTTACAATATTGTCTTGCACCTTAATTATAATATCAACTTCATACAAATATCATACTTAACTAATTTTCATTTAGTTACACTTACACTCTTATTAAGAAGTTGATATTAATTAACCTATATATTTAGATCAATAAAAAATATTAACCTATATCTAATTCACATCATAGCAAAACGTGTTATATTTAAATGGTATTTTTGTTGAATTCTTCTGATTCTGATTGTTAGATGATCCAACTAATGATTCTACTATCAAAGATTTGACTCCTCCTCATTATAGTTGATAGATTATAAGAGATATATGTTATTAATAAAAAATAATATATATTAAACTATAAAGTTTTATTAATAAAAATAATATATGTTAAATAAATTTATTGTTTCAAGATTATTATAATCCCAAAGTGCGTAAGAAAAAAAGATTGAAAAAGTTTCACAAAAAAAGGTTCTCTCATTAAATTTGTTATTATATATATAATATATATATATATATATATATTTGTTACTTTGTTGGTCAAAATAACAACATTATAGATTAATAAAATA
This sequence comes from Lepidium didymum, assembly GCA_963920545.1. NCBI lineage: Eukaryota > Viridiplantae > Streptophyta > Magnoliopsida > Brassicales > Brassicaceae > Lepidium > Lepidium didymum. Next base: position 1,817,372 of record OY986982.1, read on the forward strand.
ATCGGATATATACACTAATAAAATTGTTTAGTTAAGAGAGAATCCTTGCCATTTGTCTATATGGATGAAACACAAAATAAGTTTTCAACATTTTATAGCCTCCTTCATTGTTCTAAAATATCAGTATAAAGTATTATTTTTGTTAAAACAGTATAAAGTATTTTATAATATTTTAATTTTCAAAACTAATATAATAAATTAACTTTTCAACTTCATACTGATATTTTGGGACAGTGAATAAAAAGTTGAAATCATCTTTTGTGTTTCTTATATAGACAAATGGCAACGATTCCCTCTGAACTAATTCAGAGAATTTATTTTTTTGGATGAAATTTTTATTCTATCTTTTTTTGTTACACAATTAGAAATTCTAATATGTTTTAACCAGAAAGAAAAATTGTTTATTTGAGTGTACATTGTATATGTATAATAAGTTTCTCCTAAATTAAAGACTGCAAAAGTAGTTCATGATTCATGAATGAAAATCTATTCAAAAGCAAAATGATGTTTATTACGTTAGCTTTTTGACTATTTTACGGAGGTTTCTAAGGATACGTGAAGTAAAATGGATACGTTTTTGTGTTACGATGATAATCAGAAGAAGAAGAGGAAAAATGGACAAGTGACAACATTTTAGGACAGAATCTTTTTTTTTCCCCTTCTTTTAAGCACTTTGATATTCTTGGTGTTATTGGCTAATATTGCTTTTGAATTGTAGTTTTCATACAAAAATCATGAGCTACTATTATAATAATAAAGAAAGAAACCCAAAATACGTATAATATACAATGAAATGAATTGGATAATGTATAATTTTGTCAATAAAATTGACTGTAAGTTTATTAATTAATTCATTTATTAAATAATGATATATCAAATATATACATATATTAATTATATTTCAATATGAAATGATGTACATTTAAAAAAGAAGAAGAGTATCTACTAGAACATATATATGTGTCATATATATGTGTCATTAGAGATGAGTAACGTCCATGAAGTTTTTGACAAAAAAATCTTCCTACATTTATTAACAAAATCTGATAAGACTCTCTAAAAAAACCTTTAAATAATTCTTAACAAGTTCCTTATAAAAATCGTATTTAAAAAGAAATATAAAAGATTCTTCAATTTTAAAATTAAAATTCAAGATAATAAAATATATTAAAAATATAAGAAACGTATATAGGACATATAAAAATGAAAAAATGTAACCGAAAATAAATAATTAATGGACATAACCGTGTAATATACGTGTCGCTTGATTTGGATAGAAAGAATTTGCAAAAAACCATGCTATATAATTAAAAGATATCAAACGAGTGAAAAATATGAAATCTGTGTGTAAAAATGAATTTCTTTTTTTGCAACTCTTTGTAATCGATTTATAGTGGTTATAAAGCATAAAATTATTTGTAGTTCCCTTTATAAACTTATTTAATACCTATTTGTAAGAAAACTATTAAAGTTATAGTTAAGCATTATATATGTATACTATCCATCGAAATTAATTTTTTTTTCACCCATCGAAATTAAAGTTTTATGAAGCTTATTATGGATTTTTTCTATTTAACTATATATATATATATATGCATTAATACCATAAAATGTAAAATAATCTTATAAGAGTTAAAAATCGTGAGCATATGTTAACAAAATTGGCAAATATTAAATTTCTCAATATATTGTAGTTCATTTTAATCTTTACTATTACTTGTGTATTATTTGAAATATTATTCAGAATGAGGGACAAAACTATATTTTATTTTACATCTATTTGAAATTACTTATTAAATATTTACATAGTTGGTTTTCTTTGTGTGCAACATAGTTGGTCTTTAGATTACTATTATTTGATATGTATAAACTTTTAATGTTTACATACCACATACCTGTTTCCGAATCTTATAATAAAACTCAGCTTCTACAATTCTAAAAAGGTGTGTATTAAACTTTGAATTCTAAATGATTTGGGGTATATTAAACCTTGAATTATAAGTGATTTGTGTTAAAATGACAAATTATCTACTATTTAAATGTGAATTTTTAAAAATCTTCTTAAATTCAATATTATTAAGCTAATGATTGTCAAACAAACAACCAAATCAAGTGTATCGAAATTATTTTAAGTGTAAGGTTTTAAGCAATTCTAAAATGTTTTGAAATATTCTAAAAGATTTCTTTACTTAAAATCATAAATTTTCAAATTTCTGATTTCAAGAGAAGTTTTGGAAGAATTTAGACTTTTAGAGGATTTTATAACAAATCATGAGAATTTTTTCAAACTCATCTAAAATCATTTAAAACTTTATAAACTCTAAATCATTCAAAATGATTCACAATTTAGAATCTATGTTTTATTTATATGCATGCAATTCTTATTTCATGCAACCTACCATCAAATCAAATATAGTTGATCCAATGGAATACATAAAAAATGAAAAAATAAAATAAAATATTTTCTATCAAAACCAGTCAAATAGCATGCAATGCCATTGCATATTTAGTCGGTTCAAGCTTATAACAAATATCTACAAGAAAAAAAACTTAAAAAGAATCAAAAACATACAAATTCAGTCGTATATGTAGTGTATAAGTAAATAAAACGAAGAAATCTAATGTGAATAAGAAGAGCCAGGCTACATCTACTAAGTCGCAGAAACTAAATCTAATGTGAATAGTAATTTTGGATGCAAAGACTGAGGATATAAGGGTATATGTACTATTTTGTGACAAAAAAAAGAGAGGATATGTTTATTGAAAAAAAGAAGGATATATGTACTAAATTTCAAGATTTTTCTATTCAGAAAAGTAAATGCTTCAAATTATGTTAGACCCATCAACCCTACTCTGTATAAGATCCGTCGGAAAGGCTTCATCCCGACGGATGCCATATAGGTATAGCCATCGGGATTAAACAAATTTATCATATTTATTGATAGCAGTAAAATAAAACTTATCTGTATGAGACTTATAATAGTTGATGGGGTTTTGAACTTCGACCGGCGGCAACCAGCTTCTCCGATTTCTGTCAGCCTTATATCTTACAGTGGTTTTGAAAATTTGTTTATTTTCTCGAAGCTATTTTGCTATAGATATCATTTCAATAGAAGCTTTTAATAGAAAATTTGTATATCTCGTTTGGTTGAAATGGTAATAAAATAACTCAAGATTTCACATTTCTCACGCGTTTGACATCTTTTATTTGAATGTCACGATTTTTTCGCAGATTTTTTCTAGCCACGCGTATACTTCACGGTTACGTCCATTAATAGTTTGTCTTCGGTTACATTTTTTATCTTTCCATATTTCCTATATACGTTTCATATATTTTACTTAAAAAACACGGATATTAATTTTTTATATTTTTGAAAAAATAATTTCATATTTAAGCTTGAAATAATCCAAACAGTCATTAAAATATTAAAGAATATTAATAGTTTAAAAATATTAAACACATTTTAATATTTATTACAATATGCAAAAGAAATTATACAATGAACAAAAAACTCTTAAACATTTGGCTTGTCCTTTACAAAGTCACTAAACAATCGAAAATTAAGCATCAAACATAAGCAAAATAAATGACTGATTATTGCGACCATAATTCTATGTGTTACACATGATCGCTAAAATAAGTAACGACAACTAAAAAGATCAGGACGGCTACTTTTATAGTCTCTTCCATATATAATGTTTTCTACCTCTCCACTCAATTACATCTTAAATTACTTGTGTTAAAATAGATTGCTAAGCGACCTTAAAAAAATCAACAAGCTAGTTCTATATAGTGAAACAATGGAGTAATTAATTATATTGAATGGTATTATTCCCTCTTGAAGTTTCACAAACTTTTACTTCAAAATTATATTTCTTGGTAATAGCATGAGAAACCCCCCTTACCATTTTCTATGTTTATGTTAAATGTTACAACTTATAACTCTGAATTGTTGTCCACCTTGTGGGATATAGAGTATGATAAAGTCCTTTGAATTTGTCTACATAGGGTTCACAAATATAATCATATTGTATAACCAATTGCACAACAAAATTTACTTATATTGATAAAGCAACAGTAACATACATTATTCATTGTATCATCAACTTACAAGCATATATAAATGCATTAGCTCCAATTTCTTTGTTGTGGTACTATAGGGGAACTTTGCTAGATGCGACCCAATTTTGATCTGTCAAAATTCTCTCCCTCAAAAACCTCACTGAGGTTTGAATTCATGACTTTGCTTTAATACCATTTGTAGGATCTAAAACGCTACCAACTCTCCCAATAAGAATTCCTGATAAGAAAGTACATGTTATTTTATAATCCAAGTACCCACATACCAAATTGAAGGGAGTTTAGAGCCTTGTTGTGAAAGGAAGTTTGGAGCCTTGGACGCGGCCCAACTCTAATATGCCAACAATCTCTCTTTCAATAATCTTGTAAAAAACTTTCCTTTTCTGTAGAGATTTAGTATCCTAAAATATTATTATATATTTGGCAGAGTATAGATATATAAAAAACGAAAACAAAAATGAGTGAATTTGCTTTATAACGAAGACTATCTACTTATACTATGGAAGAAAAGGGAAACAAAATGACATGTTTCAAAGGCAAAAAATGTAATAAGGGTATATCGACACGACAAAAATAGTAGAGAGGACAACTTAAAAGGACAAATCAAAAGGGACATATCTTATGTTTCAATCTGAAATATGTAATACGTTTGTGTTTTGTAAGCATTATGTATTTGCAGACTGAATGTTTTATGTACCAAATTGGCGTTCTTTGAAGTAGGACCACCAATTATATATAACGATCATTGGAAGATGCGACATGACGAGGCATTAGTGGTTCATTGAAACAAAGGCTAAGGTCATTAATCTTAGGGTGAGTCAATACAACTTTAGAATAAAATTCATGTAAGAAAAACTGAAGTAACAAAAATAAAAGGTCTCGTTTGAACTTTCATAAACTCATATCCGGAGGATTTGTAGATTTTGTTTAGAAATTTTCAAAAACTCTCAAAGTCTAGGTTGTTTTATATTATTTATTTTCCATAATCTTGATTGGATAGTTATGTAGAATTGGAAAACCACAAACCAAAATCTGTGCTAGAAACTACTATATCATTTAAGGAGTAAATAAAAATTGCAATCACTCTATAAGTTACACTATTTCATAAGACTAATGAAAAATAAAAAAATTCACTGTTTCATAATAACTTTTGCTATGATATAAGATCATATCGTAAGTTATAAATTTTAATTAGAAATTTTCTTAATAATGTTTTCATTATTATAGTTTAGATATCTAAAAATTTATTTGTCAAATAACTTTTTTTTTCTAAATTCATCATTTTCTCTCTTTTTTGTTTTGTTTTAATAACCTTCTAGTCGATTCTAAAAATATGAATTAAGAGAGTGAAACCAGCAAATCACGACTAGGTAATGATTTATAAAAACTGCAATTATGGTTAAATTAGGGTAATAATGAAAAATTTGACATAGGATTATATAAAGGGAATAGAGAAAAGAGAAATTAAGTGGGAGGTCTTCACATGGCAACCATTTTTAGAATATGATGAGATTCAATAGAAGAGTGGACCTCTCCACAAAACCAATCTACCACTCTTTCCTTTTATATCCATACATTCTTACATTAACATATCTTAAGAGTTCACATTTAACAAACTTGTCTTGACAAAATTATACATCTATGATTTAAAAAAAAAATTCTATATTTTAATATCAATTAAATCGATAAAATAAGCCAAAATTTATCACGTGAAATTACACAATTATCTGAAAAATTTTAAAATTCTGGTGAAGAAAATTCTAAAAGTATTATCAATTAAAAAATTCACATTAAAATTTAACTATTTGACGATTACATATTTTTGTTCTATATTTCAAACTCGATTATGCTGAATAAAATGACTACATATCATCGAATTCTATTAATAAAGACGGTAAAGGTGAACATTTTTATATTTTTATATTTATGAATATAAAAATTATATTAGAAAGATGCATGTAATAAACGATGTTAAGTCATTTGTTGTAAGATTACTATAACACTATGCTTTAAAGAAAACATGCTATAAATATGTATTTTGAACTTTGAAGGATAATTATTAATGTTAGATATCACACTCAAAGTGTTAGGTAATTAGTAAGTAGTATTTAGTCTAGAGGCAGGTGATAAGTTTACAAAAGACATTTGCGTCTATGTTATATTATGGAGGAACTTGGTTAATGAATCGGTTAGTTATGGTTTAATGTTGAAAAAAAATTAATGATAGATAATTGCAATTAAACTATGAAACTATTGGTAGCTAATTAATTTGTCTTTTTACCAATAATTTTGTTTCGAACTAAAGTTTGGTGGTAAGAGGCAAGGAAGTGACTCTTCTCTTTCAACCAATAATAATACTTTTGTTTTGTGTGCTCACTTTTGTAATTATATGCAAGTGGATCTATAATTAAGTTCGATTATGAAATCTATACCCATCTCTCTCTTTTTTTTCTTCATTATTATTATGTTTCCTTTATATATTCTTTTTGTGTTTTCACTTTTTTTTTTGAGTTTCATCGGCTAAAGTGTTTGTTATCTAAATTTACTCATCTTCTTTTGTCACCATTCACAAAATTTCAAATATGTTTAGAAGTTTCAAAGTTTTGAGAAATATGTTTGTGATTAATGATTAACTTGTATATGTCTATATTATTAGGTAAAAATTTCATATTTTTATTACTTAATTAAAAGTTAAATCGATCAAAGTCTAATTTATATCCAAACACATTAACTAAACTCATCTTAATGGAATTCAACTAAAATGGAGAATACAACATATATAACACTCAACAATTTTAACATCTTACGATTTTTTAGTGGACTACATAATCATGTAATCTCTATGTGGATCAAATCTTATTTTAAGAAAAAAAACAGAAAAAAATTGTATAATTATTCACATTTTGTTCATGTATAATTTAATAAATCAGCTGACCGGTTTCAAGATTCAAACATGTGTACACTGTTTTTTTTTTCACATTTACCTACCAAACTCTTATCAATTTGTTGCCACTATTAATAAACCTAAATTTAATAGTTTTGGTATTGAGTGGGTTTGGATTTATTTGGTAAAATATAATACTAAATTTGCTATGTCATCACCTAAATTTGATAATCGTATCTCCATGGATGGTGTATGTCCTCAATACCTGACAAATTTAGCCAGCCTTGCTTCTCTATTCTTCCACTTTCTAATTTTCAAACATTATCAAATATTTTAAGTTTGATTTTGTGTTACTAACTATCTTGTCTTTTAAAATTTAAACCTAAAACCAAACTACTTGTCAAATAAATGATTCATAGAAGAGTTATGATCTTATTTTATTTAGGATATGTATGCTTTTTTATATAGATAATAAAACATTGTTTTCATATAATAGGTTTGATTAGTAACACTATTATATCATATAGAAAATTTGTTTTTCTATAACCGCGAAATCTTATGTCTAAGTCTAAATTAATCTCTGGAAGCAATAGAAATTTGAGTTTTTTTTTTACCAACATAAGTTTATGTCTAGATCTAAACTTACGTTTACAAGTGGCCAAAGATGGTTCACAATGAAAATTTGAATTCTATCACAAAAATAACATAGTGAATTATTATCCAATTGAACCAACTAATTTATATTAGAATTATTAACCATAAATAATTAAATATAGTTAATAAACAATATTGAAAACAATATTTCCTGTTCTTAACTTCTTATATATTGCTACTCTCATTCTCGTACTATTTTGTGCCCTTTTTATCTATATTTGTTTATGCTTTTTTTTTCAACAATAACCATTCAAGAAAATCTTATAACATATTAAAAATAAAATATAAAATTAATTAAACATGTCAAATGTCAAAAATAAAACTATTAGTCTCTTCAGTCTTCACTAAGAGATTAAGCTATCCTTTGTCAAATGATGAGTTATCAATATTATCTGGACTGCATCTAAATCTTTAGCTAAATTTGATTTGTATTAATATTATATTTCACAATTTTGTGTGTCTTCATATTAATTGTTTTTTTTTACAAATTGTTTTGATGAATTGCCTAATTTCTTCTAAATGTGGTAGTTTATATACTCCAATTAATGGTTCAAAAATCTATAATTTGATTAAATCTCATTACAAATAAAAATTAAAAAGTAAAATTTTTATGAATATATTTGAGCTAGTCGGATTGGATTTTGTCGATTGATTTTGATAAATTAATTAGTACGTATATATATATATATAAATATATATTTATGTGGATTAGAAATTTTTGTGGTGTATGTAATTAGATAAAGTGAATGAGTAATTAGTTACATATAGTCTTAGAATAATCGAAGATTAGCTTAATAATTGACAATTATGAAGTAAACAACTCTACTACTTAGTACAATTTTCATAATGACTTTGTATTATTTTTTCTTCACTCATCATTAATCTCTTTTATTCCACAAAAAAATACAATAATGGCATATCATCGTAAATAAACAAAAAACAAAAGGTATTTTCAAAATCTCTCATAAGTCCTGACACTACTACATCACCTCTCTCTTTTCTCTTTGGCGAATGGGCCTCGTAACCAGTGATAAAGACACATGCATGCCATTCTCATCAACGGTCACGATTCATCGCAACGTTTACGCTTTGGATGATTCTCCACCGTTGGATCTAACCACGGTTTAATTCTTAACCATGATTTGATTTTAACTACGGTTTATTTCGGTCAGCCAGGTGTGGGTCCCACTATGATGTGCTTCTTCGTTGGTTAAGACTTATTTTCCATTAGCAAAGTCATCAGAGTGAACAGAGAGAAGAGAAGAGAAGAGAAGAAAGAGAGTTTTCTTCTTCTGGGCTTCTGCTGTGCTTGCGTGATCTCTCTCATCAATCTTCTGATCATCTCATCATCATTAGATTTTTGATTTTTTTTTAAATTGTTTTTAGTTTTGAAGAGAGGAGCTAAAGTTTCTATTTTTATGTTCAGATTCTACAGATCTATTATTGATTCTCGATCATTGTCAACGTTTTCTTCTTCATCTTTGTAATCATCACAAGTTTTGATTTTGACATCTTTCTTAAAACAGAGAATCTTAGTCGTTTACTTCTGTTCTGAGAATTTCTTCTTTTTTCTTAAATTGATTCTCAGAACCAGTTTTTAAGTTCTGCAAGCTGCTCTTTACAGATCTAGAATTTGTTTTGTTGGTAGATCTGAATCCTCTTCTTCCTCGATTAGTTCCTAGATTTGTGGATCTGGTGAATTCACCTAGTGTTCTTCAGCTCTCGATTTTGGATATTGAGCTCCAATGGTCTGAGTCAAACTCAGCTGAATTCCTCGATTTCAGGATCTGGTGGATTTGGATCTTGTTGAAGTCAAATCTCTTACTTTTCAGCTGAATTTTTCAGGATTCGTATTAGGGGTTTCTCTTCTTTCTCTGAAGAGATGAACTATTTCCCAGATGAAGTAATAGAGCATGTATTCGACTTTGTAACATCACACAAAGACAGGAATTCGATATCTCTGGTTTGCAAATCGTGGTACAAGATTGAGAGATATAGTAGGAAGAAAGTGTTCATTGGAAACTGCTATGCTATAAGTCCAGAGAGAGTATTTAGGAGATTCCCATGTCTCAAATCCTTAACTTTGAAAGGAAAGCCTCATTTCGCTGATTTCAATTTGGTTCCTCATGAATGGGGAGGCTTTGTGCAGCCTTGGATTGAGGCCTTAGCTAGAAGCCGTGTAGGGCTTGAGGAACTTAGGTTGAAGCGGATGGTTGTTACTGATGAGAGTCTTGAGCTGCTTTCACGTTCGTTTGTGAATTTTAAGTGTTTGGTGCTTACTAGCTGTGAAGGTTTCACCACTGATGGTCTTGCCTCCATTGCCGCCAATTGCAGGTATCGTTTTTTTCTCTTCCTCTACTGGTCGAACCTATGGTGTTAAAAATTGTACCTTTATTGTAAGATTAGGTTTTTATAAATCGAAGTATTTTTTTGTTTTTTTTTTTGGTTGAGATGATAAAAAACTGTGCAATGGCAGAGTGAAAATTAGGTGGAATCCCCATTTTAGCTATTGCAATGGTTCATATTGGCTATGAGTTACAAATATCTTTTGGTGTTGCTGACGGTTCTAAGTCTATTTCTATTCTTCTTTGTAGGAATCTTAAGGATTTGGACTTGCAAGAGAATGAAATCGATGATCACAGAGGTCAATGGCTATGTTGTTTCCCAGACACTTGCACCACCCTTGAGACGCTCAACTTTGCCTGTCTTGAAGGAGAAATCAATCTGGTGGCTTTAGAGAGGCTGGTCGCAAGGTCTCCGAACCTAAAGAGTCTGAAGCTAAACCGAGCAGTGCCAATTGATGCACTTGCAAGGTTACTGGCGTGTGCACCACAGATAGTTGAATTAGGAGTAGGGTCGTATGAGAATGATCCAGATTCAGAGTCTTACCTGAAACTCAAGGCTGCTATAAAGAGATGCAGAATTCTTAATAGTTTGTCGGGTTTTCTAGAGGCTGCTCCTCAATGTCTCTCAGCATTCCATCCAGTATGTCATAACCTCACCTCTTTGAATCTGAGTTACGCAGCTGAGATTCATAGTAGCCACCTCATTAAGCTTATTCAGCATTGCAAAAAACTTCAGCGGTTATGGGTAAGCTAATATTTCCTTAAGAAAATATATATGAATCCAGCAGTTAGATTTAGATGTAATGGGTTCGATGTTTTCTTGCAGATATTGGATAGTATAGGTGACAAAGGGCTTGAAGTTGTAGCTTCGACATGTAAAGAGTTACAAGAGCTTAGGGTTTTTCCATCTGATTTACTCGGTGGAGGCAACACAGCTGTGACTGAAGAAGGTCTAGTTGCCATCTCCGCAGGTTGCCCTAAGCTTCACTCAATACTCTACTTCTGCCAGCAGATGACAAACACAGCTCTCATAACCGTTGCCAAGAACTGTCCAAATTTCATCCGGTTTAGGCTCTGCATCCTTGAGCCAAACAAACCTGACCACCTGACATCTCAACCTCTAGACGAAGGCTTTGGAGCAATTGTCAAAGCCTGCAAGAACCTGAGACGGCTTTCCCTCTCAGGTCTCCTCACAGACCAAGTCTTCCTCTACATAGGGATGTTTGCAAATGAGCTCGAGATGCTCTCCATAGCATTTGCAGGCGATACAGACAAAGGCATGCTCTATGTATTGAATGGTTGCAAAAAGATGAGGAAACTAGAGATTCGAGATAGTCCGTTTGGGGACACAGCGCTTCTTACTGATGTAAACAAGTATGAAACAATGCGATCCCTTTGGATGTCATCATGTGAAGTAACGCTAAGCGGATGCAAAAGGCTCGCACAGAAAGCGCCATGGCTCAATGTAGAGATCATAAACGAGAATGACAATAACCGGATGGAGATAAATGGACATGAGGAAAGACAGAAAGTGGATAAGATGTATCTGTATCGAACTGTTGTTGGAACAAGGACTGATGCGCCGCCATTTGTGTGGATTCTTTAGGTTCTTTTACCGACCAAACATGGAACTGGTTCAATGCTTCTGGTCTCTTCCGTTAGTGTGTCCTTTGTGGACTAGGTTTACTTTTACTTTCTTTTCTTTGAAATTAAGACAAGAACTGATTCTTCTGTGAAAGCCATTCTGTTTTTGTTTTTGACTTTCCCTCCATGATTTATTGTTTTTTAACTTCTTTAGTTTATCACAACTTGTTTTATTTTTATAAACTTGTTGAGGTAGATTGAATTAGATCCAAATAGAGAGAACACTTGTACATAATACAAATAGAAACAAGTAATCATAGATTTGAGACTAAATCCAATGTTATGCTATTTTTTGTTTTTCATCGTTATTCTACTTGAGGTCCAGTTTTATGCACATGCTCAAATATTCGGATATCTGTTTGAATTCGGGTTGATTATTTTAGATTTTTTGTTTTATTGAGTTTAAACCTATTTAGATAGTTTATTTTTTGAGTTGGTTATGATTCATATAGAACGAATTCAAGTTAGAGTTATTTTATCCAAATTTAAAATTAATAAAAATTAATAAATAAAAATTCTAACAAAACCAAAGTTTAATAAAATATACCAATATCTTATTCGATTTCAATTTGAATTCAGTTTTTCAGAAACATGAATCTAGGAACCATTAGTATATGTTGTCAAAATCCAGTTTGGTTAGGATATTTTTAATACATGTCAGATTCAAGTTTTTGGTAATAAGTCCAGGCCTAATTCTACCCATCAATATCTCTAACAAAAATAATAATCACAATCATTAGACCAAAAGATAAGATCAATAAGATCTATGATGGTAAAAGTGGTAGGGTCATGCATCATAATATAAGATGGATGTTAAATTAAGTGTTACATATTGAGTATCTTTCACCAAATTATTCATGTTTGAAAACTACGTACATTAAATGATTGAGATAAGAGATATAAGTATATGACTTTGACATACCTTCAACTAATTTTTTTATTTTTCTTCTTTTTCTGAAGGATGAAGCCTATGATAGGGTCCAATTAACAAGGCCAGTGAAAATAATAGGCGATCAACTTGTTGTCTCTCAAAATGTTCCATGTGTATATTTTACTTCTCCAAGCTCGGTGAACATTAAATTATTACATTTAAAGATAACATAGGTTAGACGAAAACAGCGGATCTTCTTTACAAATTTTCTGGCACCGGAATTCGATTTTTCCTTACTACAACAAAATTGTTTGGTATGTCTCTTGCAGGATAGTCGTTTTTATTTCATTTTATATGTTGGTAAAATAATATTATTTAATGGGGAATAATATGGTAAACCGAGAATATTATTATTTTGATGTATAATGTGGTGGATCTTTGGTTTTTTTTGTGAGTTTCAAAATAAATAAAAAAACAAAAAAAACATTATGATTCTTTGAAACATTTTAATCTAAAATTATTTTTTCAGATTAGTAAGTTCAATATTTTCCATGTTTTCTATAATTCCTGTAATTTAAATGCTATAACATTATTATAACAAAAAGAATTTGATATTACTTATGTAGGCTTCCCTTTAGATTGGTTAAAAGTGTAGTTCACAATAACATAACAGACAAAGAAATATATTACTATAACATTAAAATTCTCTAAAATTATTATCTAAAGTAGTTTTGTGATTGGTCTGATTCTAAAGATACAAAGAACAAACAAAAGTCAACTACAAATGAGAAAGGTCCCCATAAAAGAAAATCTTTTTGCTAACATGAAAAAGCTGATAAAAGCTTTAATTCTCAAAGCTTCTTCTTGCTTCCCTTTAATGTCCAAATAAACAAACATCACAATAATTGAGAACACTGAGACTTGAGGTCCAAATCTACTTACCAATCTCTGCATAATTTTTTTTTAAAAACCACAATCATCATATCACAAGCTAACATCAATAAGATGTATGATACTACAAGTATTTGAAAACTATGTTAAATGATTGAGATAAGAAATGAATTTGACATATCTTTGGCTGAAGTTCTTAGCTGTGAAATTTCCATAAAAACATGGAACAATGATATTAGTTAATTACAAAAGACAGAGCCAAGAATGTTGATTAATCAAACAAACAAACAAAAATGCATTGCCCATTCAAGCTTTTTTGTGGAGTACTCTCTGCAAGCAATCTAGAGGTAATATTGGAATATATGTATATATACACATGTGTATGTGTGTGCAAAATGTCATATATATATATGATATGCAAAAATCAAACCTCAAAGTCAGCTCACACGGGTGTGTTCTAGTGGTAGAATAAGATGTGAGAATGTGTACGTTGACTATATTTCTCTGAGTTTGAATTTGTCTGGAAACTAAATAAGAACCGTGTAGAAAACAATCTTCCAGCCTCAGAATTAGTCAGATGTCATAGTTTGTAGACCCATGAACCAACTAAAAAGAAAAATTTATGCGATCAGGCTCAGAATTATGGTATTCGATGAACCAGATTCCTCGAATTATTTGAATAAATAAAAATCTCAAAGTCATCAATAGTATCTTCCCATGGTCGTCTTTCATGTTGTCTCTCTTATTGCAGTGAAGGGAAATGTCTGAGATGATAGAGAAGAACATATAAGGATAGCCAAGGAGACTGCCTGATATCTTTTCATAAGCAAAATGGTCATTAATTACTTTGATCTAAAGTAATTATAATCATACCTCGTACGTCAAGCATGACACTAACCATTATACTCAAATTAAGAAACAGGCAAGTCATCCTTGGCTACCAAATATGATTCTTCTATTCATCTTTAACATCTCCTTCTTAATAACATGCACTCTCACCAAAATGCTATTGAAAACCAAACGCTAAAAACAGATATGTTCAACAACATAACACCTTAACAAAAACTGAACTTATAGTGACTTTGAAGATAGATAGAAAATAAGGTATAACATGGATGAAATAAGTATGTCAAGATAGCCAAAGAGACTGCCTGAAACCTAACCCACAAGATTCAACATGAGTTTCGAATCATTATACATTTTAAATGCATAATAAGTCAAAACTTATGAACTCAAAAATGAATCATGGAGGTGAAAAAGATCAGGCAAGTCATCCTTGGCTACTAAACATGACTTATTTCACCATGTTAGACCTATCTTCCTCATTATACACATCGTTACTTTACTCTCTCTCTACATGTTTTTGCTTCAATTCCTCACATGCATTGCTCTCTTTTTATAACCCTTGAGAAGGAATATATAAATGAATACTGATTTCTAATTAAATGATATCGTTTCTTTTTGCATGGGCTAAAAATAGTCAACTTTGAATTCACCGTTAAAGGAATATGTTCTTTTAAATAATGGACCATTTTTCGGTTCACTAAGATAATCTTTTTGTTGGGCTCCTTTACATAATAATTGTACATCGCATCTCATTTATGGGTCTAAGGCAGTAAGAGTTTCCACAATATGTAGAAGATTTTACGCTGTCGAATCATCTAGACTTTGTGTTTTCTTTTCAACAGTTAAATTGACGAGACTAAATTTATAGTCCGAATTCTAAATTTTTAAAATGCAATTTCTTAAAATCAAGGAGATATGAACCAAAAACATTTAATAGAGGATTATTTATATTAGATAAAACAACATATATATTAGTCTTTTTCTTTTTGTCAAACTTCAAATTTCATTAATAAAGATGATGACACTAATCTAGTGGAATTGTGTTTACACAGAAAGAACCACAACTCAAATCTCTAATATTACGAATGAGAAATTCTATTTTGTGATTCAACAATCTAGTTAGGGATCAGATATAGATTTTTTTTTTCAAACAACTCTTCAATCTTACAAATTCTTCTAGGTAAGAAAAAGACATAAGCCAACCGGACTAACACCATCTTCAGAATCTCTGCATAGTCTATTACCACCTCTATTTATGTCATTTGTAAAGATAGCATACAAGATATTATCCACACTAGAACTTCGACTTCTGAATATAACGCTGAAAGAATTTTTCTTATCCTCTGTGCTGCCATACAAACTCCTTTTACATCATCGACCGTTGTTACCTTAACATTTACACCCAATACAAAATGTAAATTTTTAATTAAATCGAGAATTATAGCTAAAGATAAAAGCTTTTACAACATCATACACGTTAGTTAACTCATTGTGGTGATAAAATGTTCTAAATTTATTTCATATTGCTTATGTTTCTGTGTGAGCTTAGCATATACACTTTTTTACTACAGAGCTAAATTCTAATAAAAGCTAAATCGAGTATAAATGTATGCCCTTTATCAAAGTGTGCAATGAGTAAAAGTATGTTACTTTGCATTGATGCTTCTACCTTATGGTAGGAGTAATTGGTCTTAACTTTTTTTCTATAATTTAAAATTAAACCTTCATTAAAATTCCAAATTAGGAAAATTTTGATGAGATATTGCATCTTTATATGACCTCTTTTAGGTATAAAAAGGTTTGACCGTTAAATTTAAGGAATCAGAATAACTTTAGATTATATTGGGACAATGCCGAATCAATCCATATCTATAAATTTTAGAAAACTGTCGATTCTCTTTCGTCGTATCTTTTTTCCTCACCAATCGTTGAGATTTGATTTGGCTCAAAACGTCATCATCACACTACAAAAAAATATTGCGAATTTCGACGAAAAATTTTGGCCGAAAAACATGATAAAAAAATTCTGACCTAAAAACCGACGAATATTGACCGAATGAACATTCCCATCGGAAACCATCAAAATTTTCCTACCATCAAATTCTCGTTGAAAACAGTTAGAAAATTCCAATAGTTCCGACTAAAAATAATTTTTTTAATTTAAATTTTATATAATTAAAAATAATTACGAAAAATCATTGAAAATTTCCTACGATTTCCAACAGTTTTTTTTGAAAAAATTTAAAATCTTCCTAAGTGGGAGAAATATGCGATAATTATTTTGAATTCCCGACGGAAACCGACAAAAATATTTTAATTTATATCGTTTTATCCACCAAATTCTTATCTTCTTCTCTTTCTTTTCTTATCTTCTTTTTTTTTTTTGCTAAACTTCTTCTTCTTCTTTTTCTCTTGATCTCTTCTCTTATTATCTTTTTCTTTTCTTCTCTTTTTATCTTCATCTCTCCTTCTCTCCTTCTTTTCTTCTCTTTTTATCTTCATCTCTCCTTCTCTCCTTCTTTTCTTCTCTTCTTCTCTTCTTCTATTCTTCTCTTCTTCTCTTCTTCTCTTCTTTTCTTGTTCTTCTCCTTTTTTTTTCAATATATTATTATTTACCAAAATATTTTTAAATATTTATAAATTTAAAAATATTTGAAAACAATTTTGATTATATTTTTATTAAACTTTTTATTATATATATAGTAATTATGTATTTTTTTATTATTTTTGTTTTCGACGACTTCTAACAGTTTTTGACAGAAAATTCTAACAGTTTTCTACATAAATTTTCCAACAATTTCTGACGGGTTTATTTTCGACGGTTTCTAACAGAATTTGTTCGATCGTTTTTAATAGATATTGTGGTCGGAAACTATAAAAAAAATTTGATGGTTTCTGACGAGAATCGCATTTCCAACAACTTCATAACAACATTTTTTTCTCGTTGGAAAATAGTTGGAATACACCTTATATTCTTGTAGTGTCATAAGTTCTTGTTTACTAAGTTTTCACAAATATTATGACTAGTTTAAACATTAAAACCAAAAGTAATTATTATGACAAGCGTAGTCTGCAAAAGAATGTTCAGTAATTACTTTTCTGGGTTTAAAGTATTAATACTCATGCAAGATCTTTTCATTCTTTGTATGAAAATGTTAAATTATTATACAACTTTTAGTTTTTGAAACTATATACTCACCAATAAATGACAAGCAACAACAGTTGCAAAGACTAGAGAAGCAAAGCAGGCAAAAAAAAATCATTTTCCATTGTCATTATTAAATCTTCAACTATATTAATATATTTAGGTTTAGAATAGTTAGGATTGTGTATGACAGGTGGTTCAGGATAGTGGTCACTTTACAAATTCTCAAATATTAGAGTTCGATTTCTCTCCGATACAAAGGGAAAAAAAAAGTTAGAGTGTGACATTTAGTTATGGATCAGATTTTGTCGATCCAATATAGTAAAGTTGACAAAAAAAAGAATAGTTAAGCTTAGTAAGATATTACTTGAAAAAATGTAAATTTAACATTGCCAAAAATCTTCATTCTTCAGAGAGCAGACAGTAATTATCCGTCTATGTACTTTTGTTTATAGCCCTTAGAGTATAGATATGATATGCGATTTAAAATCTAGTAATCGATTGTTTAGTCTATAAAGTTAGATATTGCGTTCAAAATTTTCACTTTCATAAGATATGTATTGTCGATTTAGACATTCAAATTTTATTCAAATTTTTGATACACAAAAAATTTATCTAGTAATTTTATGTCAATTTAATTTATTTAATCAAATTACGGTCTTGGATATTAAATGTGATGGGAGACAGATTGAAAATATTGTACTGATTTTTTTTTTTTTGTCAACTTAACTCATTCCATAAAACAAGGGTTATATAAAAGACATATTGTGCACAAAAGTATGAGATTGAGAAGACCTTCTGACTGTGCGGGCTAGATGATCAGCTTTATGGTTTAAGATACGAGAAATGTGAAGGACGAAACAACGTCTGAAGGAGCTCCTAAGCCTGAAGGATACTGATTTTCGTATATTACGATTACAACATGTTTTCTTATATAGTGAAAGTATTTCCTAATGTTCATTGATACAATATTAACAAATATTTCCACGTAAATATTATGATATCATTTATGATATTTTTTTACATCTTCTAGATAATTCTAGATCATCCTATATTAGGGAAGCCAAGGAAACAAATAATTGTGTCTCAAACAAGTTAGCTTCATCTCTAACCATTTGAAGCCTCTGAATAGCTTTTGTAGGAGGGACAATTAATCTACGATTGGTGATAGCCTTCTTTGTAACAAGTGATTGTAGTTCTTTGTTTTACTAAATCCTTTCTTGGATATAATGTGATATGAGTTTTTACCACTCAATTAATTTAAAGCCTATTAGTCTATGTGGTACTGTTGGATAAGTACGGTCATGTTCGTTTGTACATCTGGCTACTCCATCTAAATAAAATTGCTAGATGTTGTTTGTTTGAACACATAATTATAGGTCAGCTAGATGTAGCAGATGCACCATCCTTAAAATCTTGGAATTTTCAGATACATTTTGATAATGCAATCAGATAGAGATGGAGTTTTCCATTCTGAAAAAGACCAAATTACCCTTAACTATAATTAAAAATTACATCCAATCAAAAGCACTCATCTTAGACATATCGATCCTCGTCTCCTTCTTTTCTCTTTAGGGTTTCCTCATCACAAAAGCTCGTGAAAGCAAGTCTTTCCATTACACTCTTTTTATTGTTGTCCTAGATTTGTTGGATTCTCTTCAAGCTTTCTGGGTTTAGCTTGATTTTTCTAGGTTTGGAGACTTTGACGACTCTGATTTTCTTATGTCAGCTAATTTTGTGTTCTCTTTGGTATTAGATCTATTGACGAGAGCCTACAACATTGACCAGAGATTCAACATTTCACTGTCACCGGTAAGAATTTAATTTTTGTTCTTGTTGGTTTGTGGTAGAGACAAGACACTTCTCGTGAAGTATTGTTTCAGTTTAATAATGGGCAAGATCACCTTTGTTTTGTTCTTATTGGTCTGTGATTTTGTTCCAATTGCTGCAGTAATTTTTGTGGAAAGATTTCTGTAAAGTGTAGTACATTAGCTAGTGTCATAGCTCTTTTAACTCCACATTAGGCATTGTTTTTATGATTTTTATGTGTTTTGACACTACTTTTCTTTCCATGAAAATACGACAACTTAGATGAGAAGGAGAAACCAAGTGTAAGACATTGATGGTGCATCAGGATGAGTGAAAGATATTGTATTTGTTGTTCCCTTTTTTCTATGGGTATTCATTCATAAACGTTTTGGTTCATATTTGTAATTTGTTATTCAATTTGTAAAACAAGAGGTTTCTTCCAAGATTAAATGATATATGATTCGTTTTGATTGAATTTCGTCTCTTTGATCAACAGAGTACTTTATCTTATGGAAGTTCAAATGTTCTTTGTCGAATTGGTGAGAAATTGAATGAAATTCTTATTTTGATTACTATGTGTCTACCAATTCTTTTGGTCATAATGGTAAAGAGTAAAGTCTAATGTTTTGGTCTTACTGTAGCTTTGTATTGAAGCTGGAGCAATGGAATGATAACGTCTGCGTTAGACAAATTTTTATTGACTTCCACAAATGTCTAGTTCCATGTTATTATTAATTTTATATTTTTATTTTTATAAAGATGATATAAAATATGTTAGTGATTTTTTGTTTTATATTTAATTTTAGGTTTTTGTTTAAATAATTTTCAAATTTTATTATATAGAATTAATTAATTAATAAATTTTAACAATTATAAATGATTAAATGAAACATAGAAATATAGTTAAAATTGGTTTAGCTAGTTTTAAAATTTAAGTATTTAAGAAAAATAATATTTATTAATTTTAAAATAATAATTTATTTAAATATATATTTAATTTATTTAATTAAAATAATATTCAAAAGATTAATGATATCCTTTTTGGTCATTTTATTTATAGATGCATCTAGATGTAGATGTCAATTTATTAAACAAACAAACATACATCTAGATGTATAACTCAGCATGCAAATGAACAACATCTAGCTGCTTCATACAGATGGTGCAGCTAAATGCACTATCTGGATGGAGCAGCCAGATGCACAAACGAACATGACCTAAATCACGGGACTGAAACTCAATGTCCACTTGATCAAGATATGATATTTAAAATTTGTAAAGAGCGTAAACCCAAAACTTCTTTCTGGTTTACACCATGAAATTTTGGTCCTATTACCACTAGGGTACCACCTCTTGGTTGGTTTTACTAAATCTTACTTGCCAAGGAGAATATAATACAATCTGCTCTCATTTTGAAATGAAAAGATTCCGATACTCCACAGCTAGATGCCACAGAATCCAAGACCTACGACCATGTCACTTAAATTTCACGTATATATGTTAATGAAGCCAGAAATTTGAAATGTAAATATATATATATATATATATATATAGTGACATTACATACATGCAAAAGGAAAGCTTAAAGTCCTTACATGATCTCTCATGTTGTGTCTATCTCTTTTAATTGAAATGAAGGTAAATGTCGGAGATGAAAGAGAAGAACATATGAGGATAGCCAAAGAGACTGCCTGATATCTATTTATGAGCACAATGGTCATTAATCAAATATAACCTATAGTCACATTCCAAACATGACACTAACCATTATACTCAAATTAAGAAACAGGCAAGTCATCCTTGGCTACCAAATATGATTTTCCTATTCATCTTTGACATCTCCTTCTAAGTAATATGCACAGTCTTAACACATTTACTATGATATATAGTCAACACATTACACCTTAACAAAGATTGAAGTTATGTTTTGTGTGTATAGTGACTTTGAATATAGATAGAAAATGAGGTATAACATGGATGAAATAAGTATGTCAAGATAGCCAAGGAGACTGCCTGAAACCTAACCCACAAGATTCAACATGAGTTTTGAATTATTATACATAATAAATCAAAACCCATGGCTTCAAATTGAATCATGGAAATGAAAAGATCAGGCAAGTCATCCTTGGCTACTAAACATGACTTATTTAGCCATGTTAGACCTCTCTTCTTCATGTTTTTTGCTTCATTTCCTCACTTGCATTTGCTCTCTTTTTATAACCCTTGAGAAGGAATATATGCATATTGATTTCTAAAATTATCTCTTCTCTTTTTGCATGAGCTAAATATAGTCATCATGGGAATATGCTCCTTTCAATATGGACCATTTTTTTGGGTCACTAAGATAATCTTCTTGTCGGTCCATTTACAAAATTATACATGTTGTATTTCAATTGTGGATATAGTGAAGAAACTTTCCGTTGTCGAATCGTTGTAAATATGTTCGTTTGAATTGATGCCTCTGCGGCTCTGCATTACGGCATTGGCCAAGTTGATCTTGACTTTTTTCTCCAATTTTAATTTTTGTACAAGTTTAAAATAGAAAAATTATGATACTGACGTGGTTTAGTGGTATGTAGGGAACTGGAATTTGAGAAAGTAGTAATGAGCTTTCTCGATTTTGAATATTTTTGGAAACTAAATCACATTCGTGTCATATATATATATATATATATATATATATATATATAATAAAGATATCCACATAGCTTCTTCTAATCCTGAGATTAGTTAGATCTCAAAGTCTATTGATCCGTAGATCCGTTGAACCGGCTTAGAAAAAAAATTTCTAGCTAGTTTATAATTTTTGGTAAGTGTTTGTAATATTTCGGTTGAATCGAAGTACCCGAGTTAATAAAAATAAAGGAAAAAGTTTCCTGATATGATTTTATATCAATTCTTTCTTTATAAAAAAAGTTGACCACTAAATTAGAGAATATAATTGTGGAAGCACTTTGTGGCTTTCTGCACTATTTAAAGATTATAAACACTTTTTTTTGTTGGAAAAGGATTTAAACACTTCTACACTGTAATTGTTCGTAAAATCTTTCATCATAATCGTGCATGTGCTGCTTGTACCTAATGTACAATCTTATGTTTTATTATCTTTTGTAATAGGGTTAGATAAATTGTATTTGATGAACAGATGGTAAAAGAATAATGGAATCAGAATATTTTGCATATATTTTTGACTTCCATTAATGCCGAATCAATGCACTCCGAAAATTTTCTCATTTAACATCCATATATTTTCATCACCAATAGTAAATTTGATTTTGTTCTTTATCACCATATCTTGTCACGGCTTCTGGATTTAGTTTTTCTTAACCAAAAAACACACATGCCAAATCTCTAAAACCCTAAATTAGGATCGGAAAATTATCCAAACATGTAAAATTGAACTTAACTCAATATGAACTAAGAAATCGCAAATGAAATTAAAACCGACTAAATATTTGATTAATCGAATAGAAAATCTTTTTTTTACTATTGGATCGACAAAATCTCAGTCTATTGCCAACTTCTAACAATATCACATGAAACCAATATGATTCTTTCTAATTGAACTCGGGTGAAAAACACATGTGATATTAAACCATTTGACTAAATGTATTTTCCTAAATAGAATCTAGAAAGTGTATAATTTAATAACTTTTGATAATTTTGTAATCTATGAAACTGTATCTAAAATTATATATTAAACACTTCTCCTAAAAAAAATTTGTCTACTTTTCTGCATAATTCTAGTTCCACACGAAGTGCATGTGTACATCAAGTAACTTTATTAATTAGAATAATAATTTTGTATACAAAAATATTATTCTTTAAGACCCTTATTAGTATCAAATATAAATTATATATTTCCCATAAAAGATATATATTATGAGAGAAATTGTAAATAGCTCTTTCGGACTGCATAATATGCTTCTATATATATGTATATATGAATATTGAATCGTTGGACTTGGCTCAGCCTACCAAGTCTTTTGTTTTGTTTTTGAGAACATAATTTTGTTTCGTTCGTAGAAATATTAGAAGAAGAACCTTGCACGTCTATATATGTATCTAAATTATAACAAAATTCCAAAAATTCTTTATTGTTGGTATTTACATGTCGTATTTATATACATAACTGTATTATTATTTTGTTCTTTATATTTCTATTGAATACAAGTTGGGAAAATGGACTTTTAGGTACACAAAGATGGAAATGAAACTTCCTCAATTTTGGATGGAGTTTTGCCGTGACAGAATTATACTTTACATATATTCAAATAGTGATATATATATATATATACATATATGCTGTTTTTTTGGTAATTTTCACTGCTCCAAAACATCCCAACTTATAAGTATAAATTTACGCATGAAAAATATTTATTTTTGGGTGATAAGAATCATTTTTAGTATATACAAATTTCTCATGGCATCTTGTAAGTTTTAGATTAATACGCATTCATTCATTTGTATTATTCTTTGACAAAGATGTTTTATTTTTTGGGTTGCGTTTAGTTTATTGGTCAAACTAATACATCAATTGACCGTCATAGAAGTTTGAGTAGTCATATAAGAGTATTAATTTATCGTTAACTAACGATTTTTCACTTGCTAAAAGTTAATAATTAGTCAAACAAATTGATGTTTATATATATATTGTTTGATATTTCTAGAATATAAAATATGTAATCGATTTGAATTTGAACACGAATCACTCTCTATGTCCAGATAAGGTCTACGGTGGGTTCTCTTCTTTTTCAAGCATGCTTGATTAATTACTATATACTCAATTTTCCCCAAATCATAGGATAATTCACCTAAAAACCTTTTTTAATAAAAATTATAATTAAGTAAACTTATTATTAAAAATCCAAAAAGAGAAAGAAGAGAATGCAAATGGTGGACGGTAAAAAAAAGAGAGAATGCGCAAATGGTGTCTTTTGGTTAAGACTAACAAATAATGATAGAAAAAAATAATAATGATAGAAAAATGAGTAACGAATTCCAATTGGGTTTATTATGCTCTTAATTTTTATGTCAACAATAAAAACAAGATCTAAATAAAAATTTGTTTTTATTTTATTTTAACAAATTAACATTTAAATTTTTATTGTTTTGTGTGCTAAAGAATTATTAAAAAAACTCAATTCATATCCCAAATTTTTAGCAATATAGATGAGATAAATACGACTACTTAAATCTGAATTCGAGTAGAAAAAACAACAAAATTGGCATTTAGTCATTTGACCAAAAATATTTCCTCAACTTTTAAATTATTATTAGGGTAAATTTTTTAAAAATATTACATAAATATTTGAGAAAATCCAAGGGAAAACAAAACAAACAGTAAAAAAAATTATTTGCAACAAAGATTTACCAATGATCACTTCACTTTTAAATTGTAGATTAAATCCCACGTGTTATATGTGACGAATGGACTGTTTTTCTCTTTGTCAGAAAACCGAAATACTACAAATCTCTTTTGCGCGCATTGTCATGGCTCTCTCTCTCTTGGTAGGACAAGCTTGTCGGAACCATAAGCTAAATACAAAACGGCAAAAACTCTCACCTCTCTCTCATTTACAACTTCTCACAAATGGCGGTTATAGTTCCTCGCTCCATCTTCAATCTCTATAACGTCTCATCTTCATCAAGAGACAGTGTCCATCACGCTAGCGATCATCTACGACAACAAACCTCCCTTTTGAATCGTCGTTTCACGGCTATCAAATCCGTTACATCGACTCCTCCTCTTTCTTCTCCTCCTGGTGAAAGTATTCGACGGATAAAGAAAAATGATAAGGTTGCAGATAAACTTAAGGTAGTGGAGAAGGAGAATCTGTATTCGAAAGTTGAGGCAGCTCGTCCTGATTTGCAGAAAAGTTTATCGGATTTTCTAAAACAAGCGAGTGATTTCCTTAGAGATGAAGAAGGTCCTCCTCGTTGGTTCTCTCCATTAGAATGTGGTGTTCAAGCTTCAAGCTCTCCTCTTCTCCTTTATATACCTGGTTCGTTCCTTCTTTTAAATCTTCCTTGGTGTTAGAATGCAATAAATTATCGCATGTCAGAAATTGAGATCATTCTAAAATATATATGATATTATTTTAAGTTACAAATCCATAATCTATGATTTGGTTCTTTCAATTTCTGTATTAAAATTGAAAAGTGTGGTTTATTGGACCGTTAAAGATCCAGGTCTCAGAGCATAAACTCGTGAAGTTACAAATTTCCTGAGTTTGCGAGGAACTCATGCCAAAAGCATGAAGAGTTAGCCTGGATACGTGTGCTACATGTATTCATGAATGGATCTTCTAAGCTATAGTTAAAATTGCTATAGTTTCTACATGATTAAAACTTTGACTTTGCATCTGTATGGATGTTTATGAAGTTAACAAAACAGAGAAAACTTTAAACTTGCAGGGCTTGATGGTACTGGACTCGGGCTCATTCGCCATCACAAGAAACTCGGAGAGTGCGTGATTTTTTCTGTCATCAATTTTCCTTTGAAGTTTACAATCAGACTTTTCAATCTTGTTGAAACATTCATGCCTCTGTTTCTAAGATTCATAAAACAATGATTTTTCAATTCAATAGTCATTTTGTTGTTGGAAACTAACTTTTTTTTTTTGTCAAATAGCAACTTCATTAAATGCAAATTACACAGGTTCAACTACTGCTTCGATTGGAAGTACAGAAGACATAAAACTTAATAGCGTTGCTTTGGCCATAGAATAAGTAAACTAATCATAATAACTTGTGAAAAAAAAAAAAAAAAAAACTAATCATAATAACAAAAACATGCTTTCTCTGTTTCTGTAAATTCCACATTTTTTCCTTCTAGTTTATAAGAACTTTAATTTAGACAGTTTTAAGAGTATTGATATGTTAAAGTATGTTAATTTTCTGATGTTATTGCCTTTGATGTATAGGGTTTTTGATGTATGGTGCCTTCATATTCCAGTTAGGGATCGCACTCCTGCTAAAGGTGCTATTTTCAGCCTCTTCTAAGCTGTTTCTATCTATGTGTACGAAAAATGGTTCTCGAACCGTGCTAATGATCCTTTTTTCAGACTTGGTGAAGTTTATTGAGAGGACTGTTAAGTCAGAGCACAATCGTTTACCAAATAGACCTATATATTTAGTTGGAGAATCTATTGGAGCTTGTCTTGCTTTAGATGTTGCAGCCAGGAATCCAAACATTGATCTTGCTCTCATCTTGGTTAATCCAGGTACAAAAGCTCTGTCTTTGTTTTGCCTGTCAATGTCACACAACTATGTACATCTTTTGCTCATCATAGACATTGTTTTTTGCAGCCACACATGTCAACAACTTCATGTCATTACCACTATCAGGAATTTTGAATGTTATACCAGATGAAATTCCTACACTATTGCAAGCAGTGTTTGGATTTAAGCAAGGTACAGGTTTTGTGTTCTTAACTTCATGTAGTTGATCTTGCTTAAGGGTTCTTCAAGTGTCTCCTAGTGAATCATTACAATCTTTGTATGTTCTTTATTCTAGGCGATCCATTGACTAGAATGTTAGATGCTTTGTCAAACGAATTTTCTGTCCAGCCAATGCGTGGAATTGGTGGAGGCTTACTAAGAGATATCTTTGCAGCTTCAGCTAATCTTCCTGTAATTCTTAATAACTCATGATTTATGCGTTATGTAGTTTACAGTTTGTGCATTTAGTAATGTTATGAACACCTCAAAAACCAAACATTTGCAGACTTTGAGTAGGATGTTTCACAAGGACACACTACTTTGGAAGCTGGGAATGCTTAAATCTGCTGTTGCTTCTGTGAATTCTCACATATACTCAGTCAGAGCTCAAACAGTGATCCTTTATAGGTCCAACAAGTCTCTCTGTTTCATTGCTCATAAATTATGCATCTCTTTTACTTTTAAAGAGATGTTTTAGCCTGGACACTGGAGCTTAAGGTGTAATGCTAATATCTGATTATGGCTATTGCAGTGGACGTGATCAATGGTTTCATAACGATGAAGACATTAACAGATACTCACGCAAGTTGCCAAATTGTATTGTCCGGAAGCTTAATGACAATGGACAGTTTCTTCTTTTGGTAAGTGATCTCTACTCATACAATTCAGAAGAAAGATGATACTAGCATTCAATAAGTTCTTTCAGTTTTCTATATTTCAGTTGAGGATATCGAATTCATTCATAACTTACACTTGAATCTTATGTTAGGAGGACGGTGTAGATCTAATTACAATCATCAAGTGTCTATGTTTTTATCGCCGTGGGAAGTCTCATGATCACATTTCAGATTACATTATGCCTACCTTATATGAATTAAAACAACAATTAGACGATCACCGGTAAAATGCCTCACTAATAGCTCTTAAGATATATCTTATTTATATATGCTTAGCAAAAGAAAAATCAGACTATCATGTAAAACAATTTGTAGTGAATACTAGATGATAAAGTTCTTGGGGTGCAGATTGCTAATGGATGCTACTTCACCTGTTCTGCTAACAACTCTACAAGATGGTACAATTGTAAGGAGTCTCGAAGGATTACCTTCAGAAGGACCGGTTCTGTACGTTGGCTATCACATGCTAATGGGATTTGAGTTGGCTCCAATGGTAATTCACCTCATGAAAGAGAGGAACATTCACTTGCGAGGTTTGACACATCCTCTGGTCTTTATGTATATCAAAGACTCAATTGTCGACCCGCAGATCTTTGACAAATATAAGTTAATGGGAGGAGTTCCCGTCTCCAGTATGAATTTCTACAAATTACTGCGTGAAAAGGCTCATGTGCTTTTGTATCCTGGAGGTGTCCGAGAAGCTTTGCATAGAAGGGTAATGTTATTACATATATATAGTTAAGAATGAGCTTTGTTATTGAGGCTTACATGTACAGAGACACTTTGCAGGGTGAAGAATACAAGCTGTTCTGGCCAGAACAATCCGAGTTTGTGAGAGTTGCATCTAAATTTGGAGCAAAAATCGTTCCTTTTGGAGTTGTTGGAGAAGATGACATCTGCCAAGTAAGCTTTCTCTTAATCATTACATTTTTAATCTCTTTACTCTAATCCACTTCCTGTTTCAACAATCAATAACTGTATTTGCATTGTGTTTTGTATTCGTATCTCTACTGACTCTACAATACTTAACATTCTACTATACATGTACCTGAACCTGGGATTATTCTCAGGTTGTACTAGATTCCAATGATCAAAAGAACATGCCTATCCTCAAGGACTTAGTTGAAAGAGCAACAAAGGACGCTGGCAATATAAGGTGTTGTCATCAAACATTATACAAGTATATTACATTGTCTTCTCTTATGTTCTTCAAGTGATGATACTCATACGAACATCGGTTTTCAACATCAGGGAAGGTGACCAGACCGAATTGGGAAACCAAGATTGCTATTTTCCAGGAGTTATACCTAAGATTCCGGGGCGGTTTTACTACTACTTTGGAAAACCAATAGAAACAGCAGGTATGCATCTAACCTAAAGATATTGCTCTCTACTTCAAATCATTGATCTGAATCCTTGCAATAATGGCGGATTTTCTTTACATGGCAGGTAGAGAAAAAGAGCTGAAAGACAAAGAGAAAGCACAAGAGGTTTACTTAGAAGTCAAGTCTGAGGTCGAACAAAATATTGCCTATCTGAAAATGAAAAGAGAGAGTGATCCCTACAGAAGCCTGATGTCAAGGATGTTGTATTTAGCCTCACATGGTTGGTCTTCTGAAATCCCAACATTTGATCTCTAAATTCTCTTTTGTAGTGTGACGATATATGTTGTACTAATATGATCATGTTGTTTAGACGTTGTAAGATTCTTTATAGATTTAAGAACATTATTTCTTCATGAAAACAAGACAAAAGATTACTTAATTGAATGTTGTTGTACATGAACCTATACCTGTTGTACTTTCTTGTAAGATGTTGAGTTTTAATCAATGTAATGTGGCTTCACGATCAAACAAGTGTTTCAACTACTCTGTTTAAAATGATAGATTCTTCATTTACATGTTATAAAGGTAGATGCAAATTCTTCATAATAAAATTCACAACCTTGACAAAAATCTCGAATCATCTCCAGCAGCAGTGAAGCCATGTTATGTGACATCCCCTTTGATTCTCTTTTATGCTTTGACATACTTGTCTACATAACCCTGTCAAAACGAAAACGAAGAACCATGACGAGTCTGATTCAGTAACTATGCATTTTGAGGGATTATATTTCTTACCATGACCAGTTTGGTCAGCTTGTGCCGTGAAGTATCAATGTACCTATCGATCTTAGCTCTTGATTTGGGTATACGACGACCCTCCATTGAGTTTGATACTTTATCCACTGCTCTCTTCACAATAGTCTTAAACGCTTCTTTGCTCATATTCCCTTGTTTCCATGATGGTTTCAGAAGATCCTTAACAAACTTTGTAAGCACAACTTTGAAAAGCTTCGTAGACCTTGATGATTCTTTCTCCTTTGATTTCTCTCGAGATATTTTCCTTGTGTTATCGCCTTCATGTCCATTGTCATCTTCCTCCGAATTCTCATTGTGGGAGTTTGGAGTCCCGGTTTCATGACTGTTACCTTCTATTCTTCCGTTTTCTGCAGTCTCGGCAAACTCGTCATTGTCTTCAGAAACAACTGCTCCAATCTCATTCCCTGTGGTGTTTTCTTCGACATCAGGTGGTTTGTTGGAGGAAACACTAAGCCGAGCAGTCATGTCTGACTCACTTATAGCTTGTTTATCAACACCTTGGTTATTTTCTTCCATATTCAGTGGTCTGTTCGAGGAAAGGCTCGTCTTTTGTACAGTGTACAAGTTGTTAACTGGTTCATGCTCCTGAACACAATCTATTTCCATATCAACTGGTCTACTCGAGGAAATGCTCGTATTTGGTACAGTGTACAAGCTATTATCTGGTTCATGCTTCTGAACACAATCTAATTCCACATTGACTGGTCTGGAAAGGCTTGCATCTTGAACAACGTACAAGTTGTTAACTGGTTCATGCTCCTGAACACTATCTACTCTCTCATTGACTGGTTTACTAGAGGACATGCTCGCCTTTGGTACAGTGTACAAGTTGTTATCTAGTTCATGCTTCTGAACACTATCTAATTCCACATTGACTGGTCTGTTCGAGGAAACACTGGCCTTTGATACAGTGCATAAGTCGTGTACTGGTTCATGCTCCTGAACACAGTCTAAAATCACATTGACTGGTCTGTTCGAGGAAATGCTAACTTTTGGTACAGTGCACAAGTCGTTAACTGGTTCTTGCTCTTGAACACAATCTAAATTCACAGATGCTGGTTCAAAGCTGTCTACAAAAGGATCATACATTTCACCACCACATCCAGAAACAAATTTGGCTTTTCCAGAGTACGGCGAAGAAGAAGCTTGTCTTGAACTATCATCCGTATCTTGATGAGCATGTGAGTTTAAAGCAGGAAGCTCTGTCTCAAAATTCATGACGGCTTTGCTTGTGATAAAATTTGGTTTTGAGCTCAAAAACCACAGTCAATTCGAGAAGTTGGAGATGGTTGATATTTGTGGTTTCAAGCTAAACGCCCCTGCAGAAAAAAGAACAAAGCTTTTGAAAAACCGATTCTTAGATGAAGAATCATAGCAATGCTACAGAATAATATCAAAGCTCGAAACTTTATGAGGCCCTCAAATCATGAATCAAACATATTAGGTAAAATCTCACAGAGAGATTCATCTACAAAATACTGAAAATTTATCAAAAACAGTTAACAAAATGGAAGGCAAAAGAAAACATACTCCTTTGAGATTGAGGATGAAGAGGAGCTAAATCGATTCGATTGATTAAATGTCCCTTGTTCAGCTCAATGAAGCATCAACGAAGAAACTAGCTTCTACTTGTGAGTTGTTATCTTCTGACTTCTGATTTTGTTTTTCTATTCGTTACGAGATCAAACCCATTTTATGCAGCCACTAGAAGAGACAACTTCGGAGAAAATCAAGAGAATTGAAACAGAAGAAATGGATTAATTTATGCCTTGTGTTTGGATCGAACTTCTCAGAAGACTTGAGGAAGATAACTGAAAATTACGTTTTGTTACATAATTGAAAAATAGAACCAAAAAAAAAAAAAGACTAAGGAGAAAACCCTAGCAGTTTTCCTTAATTATTTGGGCCCTTTTTGGGCCTTAAATTCTGGGTTTTGTTTTGACATAAACTGTGTAAGTAATTAGATCGTCATTACAACTATGTAATCATATTTGATATTTACAAATAATTAAAAAAAAGTTTTATTTTATATTTACAATAATAATAATAATAATAAAAATATGATTAACAAACAATTTCTTAAATGAAAAAAATTATACATAAAGTCATAAAGAATAGACTCAATTCAGCAAAAATAAAAGTTTATATACATATTATAATTTTATACAAATAGACAATATTCTTGAACGAATATTGGAGTTTACATAATTACTTTATATTCTTTGATAACTTGTGATGAACATACTCAACACATCTTCATCAAAAACACACACAAATTTAATAAATCCAATTAAAAGCTTTATGCATATTAACAGGATTCATAATATGTTCACCACCTTCTTTCTTTAGATAGATTCCATCTTCACGAGCTCTCCAATCCCAAAGACCACCATGGCCCAATGACTGAATGTTTTGAATGCTGTAAAGTTCTGATAATGTCTAAAATTTGGACCTTGTTTCAATGTACACATGAATCGTGTTCTGCCAAAGAAATTAACATTAAATTGATTTAGAAAATGTTGTCCAATTGGTATTGTCTCTGGACCCAAAACGTCATTTTTGGACCAACATCTCATCCATAGAAGTTTCTGGTTTTTTGAGTTCGTTTCCGATTCTGATTCCGCCACCGGAAACATAGCCAAGCATACAAAAGGCTATGAACAAGTAGACGTTTCGAGACATTTTGATTTTGAAGATGTTTTGATTTTTGTTGTTGTGGTGGTATTTGAAGTTGTTTTCTGTATGTGTTTTTGGTATGATATGTAAACGTTTTGAATTTGCTATTTTGTGTATTTAAAGTGTTTTGATTTTTTTTCTATTATTGTAGATTTTCTATCAATGGTTGAGTCTTAATATTCATTAAGATATTATAACAAAAACAGGTGTTTGGAGTTTTGGGTCATCTCAATTTACAAAAAAATTCTAAAATGTGTGGGTACCAAAAGACTTGTATATTTGTAGTCTCCAAATAACCTCATCCTCATGTATATACAAAGTCCAAACACTTCATTTAGTTATTTTAGGATATGCTTCGTAGTATAATAAGGTGTTTGCACTAGTGGTTACTTATTTTACTATCAATCAAATGGGTTTAAAATAAACAGTTGAAATAGGCATTGGAAATCAACAAAAAAAGACGTTTATATTTATTTCTGACGTTTAACCATTGTTTGTAAAAACGTTTGCCAACCGCTATCATGAACCACTCGTTTTCAAGCGGTTTTCTATTCAATCATTTATTTTTGTTTCAATTGTCTTGTTTTTTTTTTATTTTTGGGCTGAATGATTCATTTAATTTAAGTTAAAGCCTAAAAGCTTGTTACAAATTGGGCCTCGGAAAGGGTCGATTTCGCTAATCCATCTGCCGAAATATTGGCCACTCGGCTAATGTGAGTGAAGGTAACGCGATCGAAATTTGCAGCTTTTTCCAATGTCGAAGACAATGCCATGAAGCTCTTTGTGTTGTGTTCTTCCCATAATGGTTTGAATCAATTGGATCGAGTATGAGAAGACATGATTTTCCTCCGACCAATTTCCGAAGCGTGATAGAGACCTGCGAGGATACCCAATCCTTCTACAACTAAAGGGCTCTTAGTTGATCTTCTAACAACTTTTCCCTGGAGGTTGGTGTTTGCTTCGTCATCCATGAACCCAAGAGTGTATTGCCTCGAATGGACCAGAATGTGCTTGCTCGAATAAGTGACTCCCAAACCCAAGAGACCCACAGCGAAGGTTGATGAGATATGATTCTCCAAATCAACTTCAAATAGCATACCTTGGCTAATTCCATCAAATTTTGTATGCCCAAACTACCTTCATTTTTTGGAATACAAACATCATGCCAAGCTACTTTAGCTCTTCTAGTATTTAAATCAGGACCAGACCATAAAAAAGCCGAGTAAATACTATATATCTCATGAAGACACTTCTTCGGTAAGCAATATGCTACCATCCAAAAGTTAGTTATTCCCACAAGGACCGAGTTAATCACTTGTAGTCTACCCGCATATAAAAGATAGTGAGCTGTCCAAGAACTAACTCTATCTTTCAAACGATCAATCAAAGGCCTACAGTCAGCAAGAGTGAGCTTCTTTGTTACCAAAGGAAGGCCCAAGTACTTAATAGGAAATGTCCCCTCCGCAAATTGATAAATTCCAAGCAGCTGCGCCTTTTTAGAAGCTGTAAAACCCGCCACATAAACCGTTGACTTCTCCAAACTGATCCTTAAACCCAAAGTGGTAGCAAAGGTATCAAAAGTCTCAAGAATACCACTCATTGAATGGTGAGTTCCATCTGAAAATACAAGAATATCGTCAGCAAAACATAGATGAGTAATTCGAAGATTTCTACATCTTGGATGGTACCCTATTCGACCAGCAACCACTTTGGCATCTAACATATTTGACAACACATTCATACAAATTACAAAGAGATAGGGTGAGAGAGAGCAGCCATGTCTTAAATCGCGTTTGCTTTTGAAATAACCGGATAACTTGCCATTAACTTGAACCGAAAAGGATGCTGTTGTAACACATAGCATAATCCAGTGGATGAAAGACGCATGAATGTTCATTGCTGTAAGTGTGTCACGGAGAAAATTCCATTGCACCGTGTCAAAAGCCTTCGATATATCTATTTTTGTAGTGCATCTTTTCGTGATTGAATCCTTGTGGTAGTCCTTGATAATTTTGGTTGCCATTAAAATATTCTCCATCAGCAATCTCCCTTGAACAAATGCTGATTGATTCCTGAGGATAACACGAGGAAGGATTAGCTTCAAATGTTTTGCAAGTATTTTTGATATTACCTTGTATAAGACGTTGCAACACGATATAGGGCGAAAGTCACGCATTTCCTCTACTTTCTCCTTCTTTGGGATTAGTGCCAAGATAGTAGAGTTAACACCGCTTGGCAAAAACCCAAATTTAAAGAAAAACTGAACCGCCTTGAGAAATCGTCTCCTATAATCGACCATGTTGAAATATAAAACTCTGGAGTATAACCATCCGGACCATGCGACTTTTTTTTGGCATTCTAAACAAGGTCTCTTTGATCTCATCATCAGATACTGGACTCAATATAGATAACTTATCCTCCTCCGAACATTGAAATCTAACCAAGACTGCAATGTGTGAAACCGAAGGAGCATCCAATTTCGTTGGAGTCTCAGTCAAAAAGTCTTCAAAAAAACTTGTTGCCTCATTCTTAATATCATGTGCATTTTTCAAGATGTTCCCATTACTGTCCCTTATTTCTTTCACTGAATTCCTGAGTTGTCGATGCTTAGCAACCTTTTGGAAATAAGAGTTGTTCTTATCACCAACTTTCAGCCAGTGAATCTTAGACTTTTGGCGAATATATTGCTCCTCAATTCTTGAAACTACTTCCCAATGTTGCTGAGCCGCGAGCTCTTGTTCAATGGATTGATCAGTATGATTGGCGTGGTTAACCTCTTGTATTCTACACATCTCCTCATATGCTGCCTTTGCTCTTTGTTGAATATGACCAAAATATTCCCTTCCTAATTGCCTAATAATCGGTTTAAGAGCCTTTAGTTTCTTAGAAAGGATGTACATTACTGTTGTAGAAGCATATAGTGGTATAGTATGGTCCCAATATTCCTTAACGGTCTCAGCAAAGTGCGGATGTAATGTAATTGCATTGATGAATTTGAAGGGAATTTTCCGAGAGATAGGAGGCGAAACAAGTTGGATCCTAGCTCGGAGATGGTCCTAGCAACCACCTGCTTCAAACACTCCATAAGAATCCTCAAAATACCGTAACCATTGTTAATTACACAAGAGTCTATCAAGCTTCTTGCATATCATACTCAAGTAAAATGAGGACCATGACTCGCAAGATCCACAAAAGTACACTCATTAACCATTTGTTGAAAATCATGCATACATGTATCATCAAAAGAAATGGAAACATTAGAGTGGTCGGATATACTCAAAATTTCATTAAAATCACCACATACAAGCCACATATTAGCTTTACAAATCGCTAAACTATAGTGATCTTTAAGATCATGCCAAAGAATTTTTCTATCACAAACAAAATTTGACGCATAAACAAAAGTAACTAGAAACTCCTTGTTGATACCATCAAGGAGGATCCAAACCGTTATCATTTGTGAGCTCTTGATACTGGTGTGACTCTTGTGGAGCTATCCCAAAGTATCCAAATCCGACCTAGAGGATGACACTCATAGTTCGAGAGACATGACCATCCGCAATTAAGAGTGAAAGCGGACTGCTTGTTTTCTTTCACTCTTGTTTCAAGCAATCCACCAAATTTAAAACCTTCCTTCTGAATCCAATTCCTAACTACTGAGTGCTTTGAGGTCTTGTTAAAACCCCTAATGTTCCAGCAGAAGCCAGACATCAACGGCGAGAAAAAGAGGGTCGTTTACTCTGAGTCCCTTTTGGAAGACTCGGAGGTGGAGCTTGTGGCTGGAATTTTAGCAGTGGTTTTCGATTTTCTTGTTGAGCTTGGCCTAGTAGTGACTAAAGCCGAGTCCAAAACTTTTTCATTACCGACATTTGATTGTTGTTGAGTTGTTGTATCAACACCAACATTAACGCTATCAGAAATACGTTAGTCATGAGCAAGGTTAGTTTGCTCTGCAATATCCTCTTCCTCTTGTTCCATACCCAACAGAGCGTCAAAACAAGAAGAAACTACAATTTGACTTTTCTGAGCGAGAACCGGACTACACGCACGTTTACCCGGAGATATACTTGTCCACTCTTTGTCATAGGTTTCTTCATTACACACATTTCTTAAGGTTCTCAATTTTCCAATGAGAAAGTTGGAATCTTTACTTCTCAGTTTGTTTCTATTGTTGAAAATTCAGCGGAGGAGTTGAAATTACCATACCTAAATGCTTTCGTAGACTCCATTGGTTCAAACTTCAGCCATGGTGCTAATTTTGCCACCGCTGGATCCACCGTCCGACCTCCAAACACAACTATTTCTAGTGGTTCAAGTCCAATCTCTCTCGAAGTTTAATTGGTTCAATTCTCTGATTTTGTCAGACGATCTCAACTCATTCGCAATCGAGGTACTTTAAAGTTTCATCCTTTTGATCCTTAATCATACAAGAACAACAATATAGGTTTTGT
Organism: Lepidium didymum; assembly: GCA_963920545.1. Classification (NCBI taxonomy): domain Eukaryota; kingdom Viridiplantae; phylum Streptophyta; class Magnoliopsida; order Brassicales; family Brassicaceae; genus Lepidium; species Lepidium didymum. The sequence goes on from OY986982.1 coordinate 1,853,930, forward strand.
TACCAAGCTGATTTTTTTACCACTATAGGTGGAGTGTTTAAGAACTTACTTCCTAAAAAAGAGTATTTCTCTCGAGCATTGTACACATTTGACATTGGTCAGAATGATCTCACTACTGGACTAAAACTCATCAACATCAGACATTATCAACAAATCATCATCAGTAATACCAGCTATTCTCAGAAGCTGATCTAAAGCCACTCGTTGATAAGCCTCTTCATAAAACGAATGTTCTCCTTTCTTAAACCTCCCACCAACCGAACCATAACTCAACCGTGGCTCAACGAATCCGAACTCAGCTCTATGTGCTGCAAACACAAGAGGCTTAGGCAAACCAGTGAATGTCGAGTTTATTTCAAGGAGAACAAACTGAGTAATGTAAGGATACAACTCTCTCCAACGTATCTCGAGAAGTTCAAGCTCGTTACTAAACAAAACAGCATCGTAAACACGTCTAGGATATTCACGAACACCCCATCCATGGAGTTTACATAGAGTCTCCATTGAAACATTCTCATGATAATAATGAGGAATATTATTGAATGGCTTAGGTGGTGATTCCCATAGTGGCCGGAGAAAGTAAGAGATTTTCTGACCGTGGACATAACCGGCAAACACAAATGTTGGAACATGCACTAATAAGAATATAAATGTTCTCATATCAACACCACGAAGAGCACAACGAAGCCTAGATATACTAAAAACTCAACCACAATCCTGCCAAAATCAAGCACAAACATTATCAAATCTTAAAATCACAAAATTAGGAATTGAACCTTAACATATTAAATGTGAGTGAAAAATTGAAACTTTAAATGGAGGGCAAACAAAAGACAGATTGAAAAATCAAACCTGGCCGCAAACTCCGCCGCAAATATCATCAGTCTTCTTAGAACCCAAAATCTACACTATAGTTGGCTAGTAATTAAGAAGGAAACTTAAAGCTATCACATGCATTACTTATAACCCAAGTAATCACCACGTAGCCATAGGAAGGATTTGGTAAAGTTATTGAATAAGATGGTGGGCACAGGTAATAGCTTTAATAATTTATCATCCAATGTCGAAAAGAAATATTCATATCTCACATGTTAACGAATCAAAACGGTCGTGGAAATCACTCCTCGCATCTCCTTCTTAAATTTTACTCTCTTTTTTTTCTTAGCTGTAAAACTAAATATTTCTTCCCATCAAATTTGATATAACATCAGTTTCGCATGAATTTAGAGAATAGTTTCAATTTTACCTATTTTGTAACTTAAAGTTCTACTTATACCCAAAATACAAGTTAAATTCTTAATTCTACATACTACAAGGATATAGATTGTTCGGTTTGTATCGTAGAACCGATTAGAATTGCATACCTAACTGTTTCAGAACCTAGGTAACAACCGGATCAACTAATTAGACCACACCCGAATTTCCTTCGCCGTCTCCCATCATCCACCACATTTTTTTTCAGCAAACCGGCGGTTTACAAAATCTGCCAATTAAAACTTCTAATTCAAGCAGATAGAGGCTGCAAGATTAAGAAATTTTGAATGAGGAAAAATAAAAATTTATTAGAAAAAGAATGCATTGGCTACTTTGGGAAATTGGTGGCATTATGCAATTTGTTAGAGAGAACAAAGCTTAAGACTTTTTCTAAAAATTAAAAGAATCATCAAACTTTTTTGTCCGAATATTTTATTCCGTTAAAAGTTCAAATTTGTCCGAATATTTTATTCCGGAAAATTGGAAGGTACTATAGTCATTTACAAATAAACAAAACGGTTTTGTCGGAAGTTTAAGTGGGTCCCACCATGACTGTTTTGTTTTATCTCGGAATTGACTTATAAAAGTTTCATGTTTTATGAAAGTCACGGCCACATATCATCTCTTATTTCTTCTTACAATTTCAAGTCTGAAAATTTTCCTCATTTAACTTTCTATATGGCTTCTCTATCTTCTTCTCGCAATTGGGAATATGATGTTTTCTTGAGCTTTAGGGGGGAAGACGTTCGCAGTAATTTCCGGAGCCACTTACTCAAGGAGCTCGAGAAGAAACTGATCATTGCTTTCAAAGACGATGAGATGATGAGAAGCATGTCCCTCTGGCCCGAGCTTGAAAAAGCAATAAGGAATTCAAGGGTCGCAGTGGTCATTTTCTCCAAAAACTATGCGTCCTCAAGTTGGTGTCTTAACGAGTTACTGGAGATCATGAATTGCAAGGACCAAAAAGTGATACCGGTTTTTTATCGCGTGGATCCTTCCAATGTGAGGGGGCAGAAAGATGATTTTGGGAGGATCTTTGAAAAGACTTGCAAAAGAGAATCGAAAGAGAAAAAAAGTCAATGGAAGGCAGCATTGACTAATGTAGCTAATAAGCTTGGATATCATTCTAACACCGGGTATGACTTTATAAATCATTATTATGTGCTTAGATACATCTTCCATAAGTTGTTGTCTAAATTTCGTATCTCTTAACTTATCTTTCTCCTCATTAGGAATGACGAAGCAAAAATGATTGAAGATATTGCCAATGATGTTTTGAATATATTGCTTCCAAAGTCATCGAAAGATTTTGAGCGCTTTGTTGGCCTCGAAAATCATTTTGCAAAGATGAGTGAATTGTTGCAATTGGACTCAAAGAAAGTGAAAATGGTTGGTATATGGGGTTCCTCAGGGATTGGTAAGACTTCCATCGCAAGAGATTTGTTCAACCAACTTTCTCGGAACTTTCAAGCTAAGAAATTCATAGACAAAGCTTTTGTAAATAAGAGCAAAGAAATTTATTGTGGCGCAAATCCAGACGACTACAACATGAAGTTACATTTACTAAAGAATTTCCTCTCAGAAATTCTGGGGAAAGAGAGCCTAGAGATAGATCAACTAGGTGCAGTGGAAGAGAGGCTAAAGCACTGGAAAGTTCTTCTCATCATTGATGATTTGGATGATCTAATGGTACTCGAGACTTTGGTGGGTAACCTTGATTGGTTTGGAAGTGGGAGCAGAATCATTGTGGTCACAAAAGATAGGCAATTTTTAAGGAGTCATGAGATTGATCTGATTTATGAAGTTAGTCTCCCAACCAAAGACCACGCTATAGAGATGTTATGTCAATCTGCTTTCAACCAAAAGTCTCCACGTGATGGTTTTAGGGAGGTTGTAGTTAAAGTTGTAGAATATGTTGGTAGTCTTCCAATTGCTCTTACTGTTTTAGGTAGAGAATTGCGGCAGAGGAAGGAGAAGGAGGACTGGATAGATATGTTGCGAAAGATCCAGAATGGTAAATACAGTAAAATTGAGGATCTACTAAGACTCAGCTATGATGGGTTAGAAAGCGAAGATGATAAAACCTTATTTTGTTATATCGCATGCTATTTCAATCATCTTAAAGTAGAAGATATCAAGTTCTTTCTTACAGATAGTAATCTGTGTGTTGATAGAGGTCTGAGAGATCTAGAGGATAAATCCCTCATTCATGTCAGAACATCTACAGAAATTTGTGGTGATGAATATTCATATGTGGAGATGCACTGTTTGCTACAAGAAATGGGTAAAAAAATGGGAATTTCTGGAGAACGGGAATTTCTGGTGGATTCAAAGGATATTTTGGAAGTACTCACTAAACATAATGTAAGTTTAACTTTATTTTTGCTCCTTTCATAACTCAGTGTATGAGGTTAATACAATGTCATCTAATACACAATATTGAATTGTATGGTTTTGTATTTCTTTTAATTTTCAGGGTACTCAAAAGGTTTTAGCTATACTATGGCATATTCATAAGATTGATCTGTCGCATTTTCATGAGATTTCCTTTAAAGGGATGAGTAAACTACGTTACCTAAAAGTTGACTTTCCCTGGGATTGGGATTCGATTGGAAAATTTGACAGACTGATATTACCTGAAAGGCTCGATTATTTGCCCCCTACACTCGAACTATTGTGTTGGTCCTTTTATCCATTGAGATATATAGCTTCTGGGTTTAGTCCTGAAAACCTAGGCAAACTCGAAATGAAGTATAGCAACCTAGAGGAGCTGTGGGAAGGAGTTGTGGTAAGTTCTGAGAATAATTGTTATGTTATAACTTTACAGAGGCCACAATGGTTATTTTAAATTTTATGATTTTCAACTATGTCACGTAGTGTATTATTTTTACTCTAATGTTTTGTTATTTTTTTTTCTTTTGTTGAGCACAGCCGCTTTCAGGCCTAAGGAGTATGAATTTGCGGGGTTCTTCATGTTTGAAAAAAATTCCAAATCTTTCCAAAGCCACTAATCTCGAGGAACTGCACTTTTTTGGTTGCTTGAATTTGGTGGAGCTTCCATCATCTATTCGAAATCTCAATAAACTATTGAAATTGGACATGGGAGAATGCAAAGAGCTGAAGACTATTCCTTCCGGCTTTATTCTCAAATCTCTCAAGGAGCTTAATTTTTCTGGATGCAGAAAGTTGAAGACTTTTCCAGAATTTTCAACCAATACCTCAGTTCTCCGTTTGTCGCGTACTGCCATTAAAAAAATCCCTTCTAATTGGTATCCCGAGAATCTTGTAGAATTTCACATGGAAAGTGATGAGGTATGTCTAAAGGGAAACACTCAAATTTTAAAATATATCTCCACATGAATTCTAATAATTTTTTTAATGTATTTAATAATTTTGATTCTTAATATTTTGCAGTCTTTTTTGTGATTGATTAGACTATAATAAATTAAAATACTAATTAATTTCTAACATAGTTTACTAAATTTTCTTAGTAAACGTGTTTAATGGCAAAAACATCTTATATTTGGGGAAATAGCGAGTATTGTTTCTATGTTTTAACAATTTGTTTTTTAATTGTTAGGTTCAACAACTTACACCCTTCAGACCTATGTTGTTTCTCATTTTGATGACATTAGATCACTCAACGTTGAGCCAAAAAATCTTGGGAATCTTAAATTTGGTGGAGCTTCCTTACTCATTTAAGAATCTCCAATCTCTCGAAGTCCTTAATTTGAGGGGATTCTCAAGGTTGAAGAGCTTTCCTGAAATTTCAACCAACATCGAAGAACTCGATTTAGAGGGAACAGGGATTGAAGAGGTTCCTTGGTGGATCGAAAACTTATCTCGTCTCAAGAGACTATCTATGAGAAGATGCAAAAATCTAAGACATGTATCATCCTTCAACATTTCTAAACTGAAAAATCTTATTGAGTTGAAGTTTCGAGACTGTAGGGCATTGACTAGAGTTGATATGTGTGGCTCCTCCTTTTCTCCTCCAGATAATTGTGTTCCAAAAGCCAATCTGGATTTCAGCAACTGCTACAACTTGGACCCAGAATCTCTCCTTCAGCATCAATTATTTATGTTCAAGTCCATGATATTGCCAGGTAAAGAAGTGCCTTCATATTTCACTCACAAAACTATTGGAACCTCATCCCCTTTGGCAATCCCTCTACTTAACATACCTCATTCTCAACCATTCTTCAGAGTTAAGATTTGTGTGGTGCTTAATTCTGGTAAATACTCTGATATCATATTAGATTTCCAGTTTAAAGGCGAATTTGGGAACTCCTATTATTGTGCCTGTTTTAGCCCACATCCCTCCATTTATGGTAACTTTGATGAGATTACTAGTCATTTGTATATATTTGACTATTGTCTCCCTCGCTACAAAGATAATGCACCTGCAGATCAACGGAACTACGATCACGTCAATATGAAGATTCATAAAGATGATGACATAATCTACAATCCCCAATTTGGTATATTACTCTCTGAATACGGTGAAGACAGTTATGATAGTGATATAACTCTTGTGACTGAAAGCAGTGAAGAGTACAGAGAGAATGGTGATAGTGATACAGACTGTGAGACTGAATACAATATGTACGAAGGCTATGATGATACTGATACTGACCATAAGACAAAAAACGGTGAAGAAACTGGAGACAACAATATAGACAGAGCGAAGCAGGGAGCAAGTCCAGGTAAGCATGTAGTGAACAAATAATGTCATATATTTTACAAGCAGATTCATTGGAAACCTTATATATAATAGACCACTTAATTGGTATTTGCTAATTCCGTATTTTGCAGCTACACAACTTCCCATTAGTAAGAAAAGGGACTCTATGTTAAATCTGAATGAATTTATATTGGCGAATTTATCCCACATCGCTGGAGTTATCATTTCCTGGATGATTTATGTGGTCATCGCTGGAGACATCCCTCCATGTATGATTACTTTGGTAGTCATTTGTATATATTTGACTATCGTCTTCCTCGCTACAAAGATAGTGCACCTGTAGATCAACGGAACTACGATCACGTCAATATAAAGATTGTAGATAATAACAACTACAATTAGGGTTTAACCAAATTTGGTATATTACTCTCTCAATACAGTTATGATAGTGATAGATCTTGTGACTGGAAACGGTGAAGAAACTGGAGACAGCAATATAGACAGAGCGAAACAGGGAGCAAATCCTGGTAAGCATATAGTGAACAAATAAATGTCATATATTTTACAAGCAGATTCATTAGAAACCTTATATATAATAGACCACTTTAGACAAATTGTATGCACAACTCTTTGGTTTCTTTTGTTGAATAAAATTTAAGATTCATACAAAAAAAGATAGACCACTTAATCAGAAAACAAAAGCTCATAATAGGAGGAAAACCAATTGTTTTGACATGTTTGAAGCTGTTAAATATTTTCTTTATAATGGTTGTCAAAAAGATTATTTGCGATTATCTTCAGCAACTAGATTCATGAGCATAAATTTTAAATTTTTTGGTTGAAAGGTTGCTTGAATTTCTAGACAAAACTTTTTAGACAGTATCTACCAGAGAATAATTGATGCGAAATTTAGACCTCTATAAAATTTTGTAGGTGGAGCGAGGGAAAGAACCATCATAGTCATAGTCCAGCGAGGGAAAGAACCAAGATACCAAGTCGAATATGGTATTTAATTAAAGTTGACAAACTTAAAAGATGCATCACAGTCATAACGGGAAGACGAACCAAGATACCAACTCTAAATAGTTTTTGTATGTTGTTTAATCATCACTAATTAGCGACACATATGTGTCAACAGTAGCTTTCAGGGTATAAAATCTCGTGCTAATTAGTGATTTTCTGTCACTAAATAGAGATTAGAATGTTTTAGAGTTTATAGGAATCAAATTCAGACTAATTTGTCAGTAAAGAACAATGACATTTTGTCATGTTTTTCTACTAAACGTCATTTGCAACTAAATAGTAACTACTTTCGTGAATTTAGTCGTATAATCGTCTTTTATTAAAAAAAATTCTTTTTTTCTTTGTTTTTGAAAAAAGTAATATCAGAATTTAAAGAATGCATGACTAGTCTGGAAATTTGGTGGCATTAAGAGAGAACAAAGCTTAAGATTTTCGAAATTACACTTATATCTTTCTTTCGTTCCTTCCCGCCGTAAGAAATTGAGGGTATTATAGTCATTTATGAATAAAGATAACGATTTGGGTTGCCGCATTTCCCCACTACTTTATTATTTTTCATGGTAAAAATTTATATTTTTGACTAATTATTTTGTACTCTAAACTTTTTGGTTTTTTATTAATTCATTAACTTTTCTCATTAACTATATTAATACACCTGCAATTAAAATTTTAAAAATATTTACTGTACATTTTATTAACGATTTAATCTCTCGTTTTGAAGCTAAACAACATAGTTTTGTTTGAAAAAAAAAATACTAAAGAGACTGGGTCTTTTGCTAGAAGTTTATGTGGGTCCCACCATGAGCTGGTTGATTCCTAAATTTGGGCTTTGCCTATAAAGCCCATTTATAGGTTGAAGTTTGGTTATATCAACTACTAAAAGTCAACGACAGTAATAGTCAATGACCAAATTGTTATTGAAATAATATTTCTGTTCTGATCATGTGTTGTTAACAATTAAGGAGACTTTTTTTTGTTGAAATTTTTTTTTTTTATTATAAATTGTTCTTTAGATTTCATGTATATTTTTTTGTTATGGATTTGTTTCTAAGAAGAACCAACCTACTTATCAGATAGGAAAATCATAAAGAATTACCGTTTATTCCGTTGATAAAATTATATATATTATTATTGAATTTATAACGTTATTTGGAATATACATATAATTTTTTGTCGAAAATCTATTTAACTTGTAAATAAATTTCATTAAAAAAGATTCATTTCCAACGATTTTTGGAAACGTTGGAATTCTGTAAGAAATATTTATAAAAAATTTGGTTACATGTATTCTCAATATAACTCATTGGTTACTAAAAAATATGAATGTATGATTCAGATATATGAGGCATAGTATGCAACATTAGTTGCATGACAATGATCCACAACGGCATAGATTTTTAGGTTATCATAGGTTATCAAAGATTTAGATTTTTAGGTCATCACATACTTAGATTTTTAGGTCATCAAGGACTTAAATTTTTAGGTCATCAAACACTTAGATTTTTAGATCATTAAGGACTTAAATTTTTAGGTCATCAAAAACTTAGAGTTTTAGGTCATTAAGGATTTAAATTTTTAGGTCATCAAAGACTTAGATTTTGAAGTTATCAAAGACTTAGATTTTTAGGTCATCAAAGACTTAGATTTTGAAATTATCAAAGACTTAGATTTTTAGGTCATCAACGACTTAGATTTTTAGGTTATCAAAGACTTCTATTTTGAGGTCATCAAGGACTTAGATTTTGAGATCATCAAGGATTTAGATTTTGAGGTTATCAAGGACTTAGATTTTTAGGTCATCGATCAAAGACTTAAATTTTTAGGTTATCAAGGACTTACAGTTTTAGATCGTCTAATAAATACTTCGGTATATTATTAATAAATATGTCGTCCAATAAATATATATGAAAACCTTTTTCAAAAATAAATAAATATAAGTGAATAAATCTTTTTTCTTTCAATAAAAGTAAAAAGCTGGTAGATGTTTGTGATTCTCTTAGTTCTACAAAACATAAAAAAATTTACTTATTTGTATTTCTATATAATTTGATGTATTCTGTGAATTTATTTTTCTTACAAATGTTTTTTTATCAGCGTTCTTTCCAATGTTTATTAATTTTTTTCTAAACTTTATGTTTGTTTGTTTGTTAAAACTCTCAATAATATTATAATTGTTGTCCATAAGTATATATATAACAAAGAAACAAAGACAAATCGTCCGCTAGTGGCAAGTAATAAATTTACTAAAAATATGCGCACTTGCATATTCAGGGATTGAATTCTACTAGGAATTCGATTAATGAGCCGACCAATTGTTGCCCAATATTAAAAAAAAATAAACAATTCGTCCAAAAGAAAACAAAAAATCGAAGTTTAATAAACAATTAAACATTGCTATATGGCAAATATGACTCATAGAAAACAAATCAAAATGTATTAGTTGGTAGTTCGTCCACTATTAATACATCATCATGAATTATGAGTAAATTTGGGACTTTTTGAAATCCAATGTTGAATTAATTTCATTGTTGAAAAAGATCTATATGTCAGAATTTATAGATATGAATTGTTGCTTTCAATGTTCCCTTAACCAACACATCCAGCTTAAATTTTCTTTTGATGTGTTTTTTTTTCTAATTACAGATTTTGCACAGTACTTTATCATTTATCATCGATGATTTTGTAATTGTAACAAAATTCCGGAATAAAAAAGGGTTCAACATGTAATATAGATTGAAGTTCATTTATTAATATTCTCTATATATATGATTAAACAGAATAAATCGTAGATACATAGATATTGAGACACGGACATTCGACCTATTAAAACCTTTAGAAAAGATCTATCTGAGTCACACAAAATTGTATACTTTGTTTTTTTCAATTTTGTTGTCAACCAAAATTTATACTCGAAATATGAAAATTGCATATTTTTTAATTATTATGTGATTACATTATACTCGAAATATGAAATTCACATGTTTAAATATGAACTTATTCTATTTGAAATTAATTCAATCATATTTTACTATTTCTATAAAATCTTCTTGTATATATTCATGACTAATGCATACAAGTAAATTTTTTATGCGATTGCTCTGTAGTAGAAGAACTCGCCCTATCTTAAAATATGATATTTTCTGAGTTTAGTGTCAAGTTTATCGAGAAGATAAATAAATTCTTAAAAACTATTTTCTATTTTGTAAAATATATTATTGTGTCATATATATTTGCAGACATTTAGACTCAGGCACAGGAAAAAAAAAATCAAATCCCAGTTAAAATCTTAAATAATTTTGCAAGTTGTGAAGAAGAAATTAAAAAATGAAAACTAAATAAGAAAATTGGATCTAAAATTTATGAATGAAAGGCAAAGTCCGTTTTGTGGTACGGTCCCATTTGGCTTATCAATGATTCCTCTCTTGTGGACAAACCTTAGACAAAAACAATTAATGTCAATATATATCTTCACTTATCAGTAAGACCAAAATTAAATTTTGTTTTGTCCTTGTCTCGGAATTTTGTAATGGGGTTTGGTAAGTGTATCAAAACCCTAATTATAAAGACAATGAACGCCATTTGCAACTGTATTTTGTATTTAGTTGCTTACGTACAACCGACCTATATATATTCAAAGATTGATGATTTAGTTTAACTACTTGCTTCCATCAAAAAACCCACAATTGTTGACATAAAATTGATGAATGTATATCTCTTAATCACATAACATATCATATTTCTTGTTAACAGTTAGATTGACAAGACGTAATCCATAATTAAATCTTCAAACCTCTTAAAATATCATGTGGGACAATGCGATTCTTGGAGTTAAATTTCGTTAGGGCATACCAGTTAGACATATCATATTTATTTCATATTCTCTCTATTCCTTATAAAGCAAATGATATTCATCATAGGTGTATTTTGATATGAAAAATGTGTTAAAATTTCAGTCTCGAAGTGCAAAAGGCTCAAAGACTTATTCGAACGCTGGTCACGGTAAATAAATGAATATTGAGTTCGGATAGTTTAAATATCCGACAAGATAATTTCGAATTTGATTTAAAGTTTTCTGAATTTAGTGTGAAAAAATTCTGAATTATCCGTCATAAAAAATTATTTATATTTTGTTTTTTTTATCTCTTGTATTTTTTTCACATATTATTTGGCGAAAAATAATGAATATCTTTGTTGTTGTATCAACAATTTTATTAATGACGACCTGTGTCTTTAGTTTGGTGGTCATCATAATTGTCGAGCAAATTATTACCAAACATCCACTGATTTTCTGACTGAATGCTTGTTGTTTTCACTAATATGTAATGCAGTTTCTGTTTGAATATACTGTTTAATAACTTTAGCAATTTGAAAAAAATAAGAATTCTATTATTCAGTTTTCCTTTTTTTTTCCTGGATAAGAAAACCTTTGAAATGGTAGACTGTACAAAGTGGGTCAGAGCTATTGTGACTATAAATTTCTATGTATAGAAAAGTGCATTGATTTCTTCTTAAACAAGAAAGCCATACGGATTCTGAAACCATAAAACCGAACCAGTTAGGTCTCTCAGTCGGTAAGTATCTTGGGTTTTCTGGATAATGGTACTCCACATTCTACTACAACACAGAGACAAATCATATCACTGAGTGGAAATGAGACCAGCGACTTCATAATGTATTACGTGAGGCCTTATGGCTTCATTATTAGTAGCAGATAAAGTATATCAAAATCCCTAATGATTTTTATTTCTTAAACACAAAATCATTTCTTTTTCTTAAAATGAAAAAGAAAGAAAGAACAGGCTTTGAAATCCTAAGTGAGAAAGATGTTATCTTTGTTTGTTCTCTATTACCTTTGTACCAGCTTGCATATCAGTTAAGTCATAGTGACAGAGGAAGGTGTGAAGAGGTGTTTTCTCAGGATTACTAAGAACCTGAATAAGAGCAGCTCATATATATCATGCGTGAAAATTCAGAGCTTTTCTGAATAGAACCACTGAGAAATCATATGTCCAATACACTAGATTTTAGAAGATATTTTAAAATTTATGATTGAATAACACATTATTTGTTATTTTAACTCAAATTAGCTCCGTCCAATACACTTTTAATTATTTTAAGATTTGATTTATAGTATAATAAAGGAGTTTGCACTAGTGGTTGTTTATTCTGCTACCAACTAAACTGATTTGAAATAAACAGTTGAATAATATTTGAAATCAACAAAACAAGTGTTAAAATTTATTTATGGGCGTTTAACCGCTGTTTCCAAACGAATTTATTTATAAATGTTTACCACCATTATCTTTAACTACTTGTTTTCAAACGATCTTCTTTTCAATCACTCATTTCTGTTTCAATTACCTTATTTAAACAAAGTCTTCTATTCAATCACTCATTTTTGTTTCAATCGCTTTGTTGAACAAAATCACCTCATTTTTGTTTCGATCACCTTGTTCAAACAAAGTCACCAATCAATACATAAATTGTTTTATATTCTTTGATATGTAATGATCATATTCAATACATCTTCATAAAAAACTCACAAATTTAATAAATCCAATCATAAGCTTTATGCAAATTAACAGGATACATAATATTTGTACCACCTTCTTTCTTCAAATAAATCCCATCTGCTCGAGCTCTCCAATCCCAAAGACCACCAAGATCCAATTGATTGAATGTTTTGAATGCTGTAAAATTCTGATAATGTCTAAAATTTGGCCCTTGTTTCAAAGTACACATGAATCTTGTTGTACCAAAGATATTAATATTGAACTTATTTAGAAAATGTTGTCCAATTGGTATTGTCTTTGGACCTAAAACGTCATTTTTGGACCCACACCTTTTTTCAATTGCCTTGTTCAAATAAAATCATTTGTTTATTTCGTTTTGTCCATAAATAAACTTTTAGTTTGGTGTTCGTCATAATTGTCGACCAAATTATCTTCAAATAAATTTCAAACTCACCACCTCTTGCTAACTAAATTAGGGACAAACCAATTGGACCATCTGTTTCTTAGCATAATTCAATACCTCTTTGAATATACTATTTAATAACTTTAGCAATTTGAAAAGGAAAAAATTACTTTCTATAATTCAGTTTTCCTTTTTATTCCTGAATACGAAAACCTTCGAAATGGTAGACTGTACAAAGTGGGTTAGAGCCATTGTGACTATAAATTTCTATGTACAGAAAAGTCCATTGACTTCTTCTTGAACAAGAAAACCATACAGCTTGTGAAACCGTAAAACTGAACCAGTTAGGTCTCTCAGTCGGTAATGTCGAAGTATCTTGGGTTTTCTGGATAATGGTACTCCACATTCAACTATAACACAAAGACAAATTATGATTTATATATCAATGTAAGAACCTATAAACCATTTAAGACTTAAAAACACAAATCTCGTAGGTACCTTTCCTTCATCAGAATCTGTGTGGCGTTGAGGAAACACAACTCTCAAGTCGTTGTACAGATAGAATCTCCTCTTCCCTTCTGAATCTAAGTTTTTCTTTTGCCCTGTACTTTCTATTTCCTCAGATTTCTTTGAAGCTTTCTTTGGTAATGGACAAACAAATCTCAGATGTAGAGCGTAGCGTAAAGCACCAGAACCACCATTGAATTCTTTGGAAGACTTGGAACAGCTTTTTTCACTTTCATGTAACTCATTGAATTTCTCATCTCCTTCCACTGAATCTACTAAATCAGATCCTTCAGAATTCTTTTTGTCCTCATGTTTAGAGTTTTCTTTTTCCAAGCTTTTGGCTTTTCTAGTGTTCTCTTGCGTTGCTTCATTAGTTGGATTAGATGATCCCAGTGTAACCTTTTGGCGCAAGAAAGTCTGCATAATACCAAAAAAGAAATCTCATGTTTAAACTCGATCTTTCGATACCACAGAACATGCAAGGATGAGTTCAAAAGCAGAAGCAACGAGCAGAAATGAGACCAGTGACTTCATCATGTATTGATTGAGGCCTTATGGCTTCATCATTAGTAGCAGATACACTATATCAATCCCTAATGATTTATGTTTCTTAAACACAAAAACAATTCCATTTCTTAAAATGAAAAAGAGAGAAAAAAGAGAGATGGCTTTGAAATCCTAAGAGAAAAAGATGTCATCTTTGTCTGTTCTATATTACCTTTGTGCCAGCTGGCATATCAGTTAAGTCATAGTTACAGAGGAAGGTGTGAAGAGGTGTTTTCTCAGGGTTACTAAGAACCTGCATAGGAGCAGTTCATATAATGAGTGAACATAAAGAGGTTTTATGAATTCTCTATAAGAACCACTGAGAAACAATATAACTTAGCCTATTATCGTGACATTTGTGTACTCCTATTACACACATTTAGCAGTCAGAATTGTAGGTGAAGACATAACACAGATGTCTTCTCATAATTTGCTACAAACTCAAAGACTAAATTACCTTCTGGCAATCAAAGTAATCATTAGTAACAGCTGAAACTTCAAGAGTTGCTGGGGGTTAACCCTCAAATGAGTTTTTTAGCCATACCTTTACAATCCAATAAACTCTATACTGAAAGCAGAACTAATTGAACAGAATAACAAAGAGAAAGGAAATACCAGTTGAATCCGACCCTTCATGGGGATCCGCATTTGGTTCTTGGAACTCTGGGCATCAGAAATTATTTGACTTGTCTTCATTTTCTGGCCCCAGAAATTATTCAATTTAGATCCTCCAGCGAGATCTATGGAGGCATAGTATAGCAAGAAGCAATCATCACCAACACTGGTTACTGAGAATGGAAGCTTCTGTGATTTTGGAGAGATATTTCCTCCAGCAATACTAAGAACGGCAAGAAAGCCGTCAATCTTCTGTACGAAAAAAACAAAAGCAGAGAAACGTCAAGGGCCTAAATTACAAAACAAAACAAAAAAAGCCTTCAATTTTACTTAACGAACATAGTTTTGAGGTTGTAGCTTTTTCAGAAGCAGCATGGAGATAACAAGTTAACAGCAACTCTTTCCTTTTTGTTATTGCAAATATACATTGAAACATAAACAGCCGAATGGTATTGCCAGTTTTACCAGCCCTCAATTTCTAAAGGTGCACATTTTTCTTTCATATATAAGAACGTACACCAAGCTAAAAGGTGCAACTTCCTAAAACCTATAAAGTCAGTCATCAAAGCATCAGAGTCAAATATGAAAACCTGATGTGTTAGCCCACATGACAATCTTCCTGTCAAGAGTGACTCCTCAAAAGAACCAACCAATGACCTCTGAATGGGGCGGCCACTTAAGCTTCTAACGAACCTTTTACATGGAGACGTAGGAGCTGAATCAGTACTTCTCTCCATTGAAAACGCTCTCCTAATAACATATGCATCATCGAACTTTCTATGATCATCTTTGAATTCTGTTTCTTCACTGATATTCCTTAAATCTTCCAGTATTTTCCCATTTTGGCCACTTCTAACAGCTTTCATTCTCTCAGAAAACTTCGGACCAAGTGGTGACAGAGAGAGCGGTGGAGAGACAGATATATCCTTATCACAAGGAAAGGGCTGATTGTGCATGCCAGACGTTTCATATACTGGTGAATATAAGCAAACCTCACCTTTTATGGGTCGGCGAAGGTCTACAGAGTCAAGCAATGGACCATCAGTGAAGACCATGGATGATAGTCTACCACTACCTGAGGCATTCTTCCATTCCCAGCGAGTAGATGTGGCTGTGGTCATAGGAATGGAAGAGACATGTAACCTACTAGGGCTAGTAGCCTTCTTGTGATCTTGTGCCACAGAGTTACAGAATTCACTAGACTGACCAGAATGAGTAATTTGTTGGTGTTTACTACTGCTGATATCAAGCAGGTCACCTCTAAATTTTACAGGGAAGAAAGTATTCAGAGGGGAGAGTACTCGTTTTCTGACTAATGCGCCACCTATATCTGCTCCTGTAACTCCACTAGCAGATGATAGAGAGTGATCAGCAACGGCACTAGTTTTTTTGTTCTCCAGGGAGCTAGTTTCGCTTGATACAAAACCAACTATTCTTCTCGCTCCATTTAGACTCGAACTAACCTTATCTGAAGCATAGCTAGTTGATCCATGAGCACTTGATGAGGTACCAGCACAAGTGCCATGAAATCTACATGAATCATCTGTGAACTCCAGAGGCTCCAATGATGTTTTTCTATCAAATTCTACAATGGACGAGCATATGCCTTCCTCACTTCCTTCTGAATCATGGGAAGCAGCATACAAAGGCAGACTTTGGGAAAGACAACAATTTGGAGAAGACAGAGCCTCCTGGGATTGCTCACTTGAAGCAGTCTGTGGTAGACCCATACCCAATGCTCAGAGGAATTTCTCAGGTAAAAGGTTATGGTCACTTCTGAGATGTAAGTTTCCAAATCCCTACAAGCTATAAACTACAAATTCCTTGAAATAACAATACTCACTACCTCTATCTCTAGCACAACAAAAATAAATCTAGAACTATGTATCAATCACAGGCATCCACACTTCGTGTATTGCTTGCCTACTGATCCGCATACAAGAAACCATACACTTCAAATTCATCCGACATTGGTTTATGGAAGAGGATTCTGAAGCTAGATGAAATTTGAGAGTGACAGATACAGATTTCATTGCAAATACCCTTTCCTGAAAGAAATTAAATGAAAAAAGCGAATCAAATTACATTGAACACAGTAAAGACTTAGCTCAAGCATCAATAAAACACGAAATGCAGAAGTTTCAGGCTATAAGAAACGATCAAACAATTCATGATCCGGAAACATAAAGCCATAAAACCAAACTATGTATAACAAGTGTTTAAATTGATATGCAAAAAGAAGAGAGATCAAACAATAGTCACCATTCCAACAAAGATATAGAACAAAAGTCAATATTCCGAATCATAAACCAAAATCATCCTCACAAATTCTCAGTGCATAAGTTTGAAGCAAAATACGAAATATCGAATGCTATCACAAAATCTTCCTATTAAAGAAGTGATCAATCATATTGTGATCAAATTAATTTGATTTATAAAAAGCTTTAAGAAAAAGAAAAAAGGTTTCTTATATGAGATAAATCCCCAGGAAACAAACCAGCTCATCAACACCACCATCATCATCATAATCAACAACGACATCATAAACTCAAAAACTCACGAAATTCGGACCAATTAATACACGAAGAAAAGACGCACCGATGAAACAATCTGTTCAAAAGAACAGTACAGACGAAGAAGTCCAAAATCGGAAGCATTCACAAAAATAAAACCTTTTGGATCCCCAAATTAGAATCAGACTGAAAATCGAACGATGAAGAAGAGCCGAATCCAAAAAGGAAAGGGTAAGAAGAATCTTAAAGGTAAGGGAAAGACGCAAGAGGTACCTCTCTCTTTCCCTTATCTCAGTTTATAAAACAAATCCAAATAAACTCATCGCCATTACTATCGCTCTCCTTTTCTTATTCTTCTAATTAACACTTTCTTAATTTTTCCGACAAATTCTGCTTCCGTTAACATCTACCAATTTTATTTTTTTATTACACAAAACACAGAAATTTTGCAGAAGAAAACACAATTTTCGCTGGAAAAAAACACAATTTTCGCCGTAAAAAACACGCATTTCTTATACTTTTCTTACATTATTACGTTAAATCGTTAATAGTCAATAAACCTTACCGTTTTATTGTTCTGTCTTTTAAAGGTAAATAATTAACTCCAACAAACAGAAAAAATGGTTGATTAATTAATATTTAAAAAAAGAAACGAGAGAGACAAGAAAGCTGTTGGGAATAGAGATGAGCTTTTTGTGCCCTTTCACTATTTATCAGTCTTATCCCTTAGTGGGCCATAAATTTGGGCCCAACAACTAGTGGATCAATATAATAAGCCCAGCACGTGAGCTCACGTGAGAAGACGACAGATAATTCTCGACCATCCATGGCTAAGCCTCTTAAAGATCACTGTAGTTTTCTTCACTAGTTGCAGAGTAAGATATAGACACTATGCAAAATGCTCCATTGATATCGATAATATACAAGATAGATTTTAAAACTTTTTCGAAAACTAAGTAATTGACAGATTTTGAGTGAGTAAAATCAACCTAAAAAGGTCGAGAAGCTTCTTCCATCATTTTCTTTACTCTTGTCAACTTCTCAATTTCTTTCAGAACCTGAATATCATGTGTCCAGAAATTTTTTCACATTTTGTAATCAATTAATCATCATAAGTTAAAGTGAAGGGAAAAAAAACATAAAGCTTAAGACTTTACCTCCAAAGCAATGTCTTCAGAAGTTACTGCATTTAAGTCTTCACATTCCAGCTTCGTAGCTACTTCTGTTGCCAAGTAACAAAGCAGCCTCAGTCATACAATAAATCGTAAATAACATTATCCACTTATGGAAGATAGATCTTTACTTTGAAGGGAGATAGATGCATCTGCTGTTCCATACCCCTTTATTGATTTTTCGTAGCTTACTTTCACTGCATCAAACGACTGTGTTCATTCATCATGAAAGTCAGTTTTTTTTTTTTTTGTAATAAGCCAACAGCATCTTTAAGCAGTTCAAAGGAGAGAGAGAGAATAAAAACCTCAGGGTAAGGTTCTGAATTGAATGAATCATCCCCTTTAGCAGCAATATCCAGAGGAACATCGATCCATATGGAGATCCCGTGTCTTAGAAGTGCACTATTCAAATTTTTTCTATCAAATGAGAACAGACAGGAGTACGATTAAAAGATAAAAGCAGTGTGTGTCTGTCTCTGCAACTTATAATAACATACAGATTTGTCAAGTTCTGGACCGCCCCATCTCCAGCGCAAACTACAAGCCGACCCATAGATGATAGCTGCCTCAGCACTTCAGTCTGCAGAAATATGGTAGAGAGTCATCGTCATAAAAACACTATGTGACCATTTAGAGTGGTTTTGACTCGCTATTTTGTAAGTGAGATGAAAGCTATTTCGGAAACTGGACTGGATGCATTTGTACGATAAAAATACGGATCAAACAATTGAGTTTACCTCTGATTCCTGAAAAGCCTTCTCATCAGCTTCCTTCAAAGCTTGAGCGGACACATTTCCACCAGCTGCCTCTGTGATCAAATTATCACTACGCAATAAGAGTACACTAAGGTTAGGAATAATGTGAAAAGACTGAAAAACAATTTCAATGTATATATACCATAAAGAGGAGTAGGAACCAGAGAGAGGTTTAGAGCTTAAAGCCTAACTAGATTTTACAAGTATCTCATACGTTCAGATGAATACGAGTGCTTACCTATCAAAGTAGTAATATCGTAATGCCTCAGCCAAAAGCTTTCCCGAATTCGTTTTAATGGGGCTATTAATCCCTATTCCAGAGTGTTAAAGCTCAGACATTAGTGTCCTTCCATATGAATTTTAAAAATTAGTTTAAACACTGGAGCGTGCAGCTTAATAGCCAAGTTGGACTTACCAACCAGAAATATCGAAGCTCCTTTCAGTTCAGGGGCTATGTCCATAGCTTTCCTCTGAGTTTCAGACGGAAAAGGTTAAGAGCAAAGGGACTTCTGAAGTAAAGAAGAAGCAAAGCTTGATACATCTGCAATGATGATTCTTATGAAAACTCTCACCTTTACAGCATCTATGGGATCCGAATCAACAACATTGATCCCTATGCAACAAACAATAAACCAAAACAGATTAATCAGATACAAAAACAAAACTTGACACAATTCTCAGGTAGCCAGTACTCATTGCATCAATGTATGTGAGAGAGAGGATCAAGACAAAAAGCACCAAAATTTATGACTAATTCAGCATCAGAGCATATCGTCGAACACTTGTTACATAACCAATTGAAAGATTATCTTTTTCGCTAAAATTAGGCATCTCTCAAACTCCAAATTAGGGCCTAAAAACTAACCGGTAAAGGCAGACTGATCGGCGAGACACCGAGACGGAGCTAAACTTCTGTGAGAAGAATTGAGTCGAATAGAGGAAGAAGATAGTGACGGTTTGTAGGAAGTAGTTCGAGCTTGAGGATAGCACAAGGAAATCAGACGAGGAACGAAACCAGAGGGAGCTAGAGAAGCAGACGTAGAGATCTCCATTGATGACTACGAATGGTCTCTCAGTTCCTTCTTTCTCTCCAAACCCAAGATATCTGCCACGTATGTCTCTGGAAATTCACTCAACGTGATAATCTTCTTTTACCATAATTTATTTATGGATTTCTATTAATAATTACAATTAGCTAAAGAAAGTTTTGAAGGGATTAAAAATTGAAGGATAATAAAGAACAAAGGCTTCAAATTTACAATGTGAAAGAAAAAAAAACAAAAAATTTATGAGATTAACCAACTAAAGAATAATACATATATCGACTCTATTCACTTTTATAAAGATCTCTGATTCTCTACAACCAGCGTTTAAGTCAAACGCCACGCAGACGCGGCAGCTTCACCGTTCGATCAGCTTTCCTACTCCTGCATGAATCATAACCTATGGAGAATTCAACAAATCCACAGAAAACCAATATCCATCTATGATCTATGAAATTCAATAAGTTATCAAGATCAAGTTTTTGCGTTTGCGTTTAGATTAAAACTGTTATTTTGAACGCTAAACGCAAGTGAAAAGTTCAAGAAGAACATTTCAGTCGCGTTTTAGGGAACACTCAACATATATTATATTTCAAAAGTATATAACTTTGTTAGCTTCATGTAAAAGCATCAAATGAGTTTTAAAAAACAGTTGATTTTACCTCTGATTTGACTGGTCTGTGCAACTCCCGTGGCTTGAGGTAATGGTCGAGACAGGCTCATTGGTGTTAACGGTGGAGAGTTTACTCTATCATTGTTTCTTTCAGCCGGCCATGGAGCATCGCCTCTCTGGTTTCTTGAAGGTATAGAGTAGCATCTAGGGACGACCAGCGGAGGAACTGGAAGCGGCGAGGCCACAATGTTGGTAGCGGATGTAGTAGCAACATTTACACTGCTTCGTTCTTGATTCCATCCAGTTAGAGGTGCCGAGTGACCAACCAGACTAGGTGATTTGGCTCGTATTTGCAGAGGTGCAAAGTGGTTTGGTGGTCTTGGAAGCTCGTGAAGCTCGTTGTGCCTCGGGGAAGAAGAAGAGGCAGGAGGAGGTGAAGCATTAGGAGAAACTCTTGGAGAAGCTGATGAATGAGGATGAGGTTGGAGCCCTGGAGGAGTTGGCAGAGGACAAAATGTGCCTGAGGAAATGTCGGCGGTGGTGATGGACTTTGTCGAGGATGGTTTGAGAGGTCCGGAAAATGCATGTCTTCCTGGTGCTTGCTGTTGGTGCAGATGATGCGTGTCTGTTGTAGAAGGGCGAGGGAGGCGACCATAGAGGCTGTTGTTTTCGGTGTCTTTCCCATCTTTTTTGCTTCTAATCGGTTCTAACGGAGATGAATGCCATATGTTTCCGGTGCTATGGTTTGCTGGCCTCGGATTCAAAGCTTGGGAAGCAGGTTTCAAGTACCTTGAATCGTTTGGTGTTGGTAATACGTAGGCATTAAATGACGGATTTGGCTGTCTCAACCTCTCTGATAAATCTGGTTTCTTTTCTGGGAACAACGGAGCTGAATGGCTGCTCATTCTGTGATTGCGGGTTGAAAGAAGGTATTCTTCTCTATTATCAGCATTTACCTGTCGAAGAACGAAGTAAAATACTTACCACACTGAACTCCGGCCAATCCGTGTAATTGTAGGTCAGAGCATTTGGTACGCATATATTGAGAAAACATACCGATGGGCGTTTAGCACTAGGGCGAGGAAATGAGAGATCTGTATCATCCATCTGGATGAAGAGAAGGGCATAAGAATAACTTTTATAGGTAGTGTGTGTGTGTATCATTTTACCATCATAATCAACTTACCTTCGTTGAGAGAGAAGCAGCTTCCACCTTCTGCTCATTTGTTCTGTAATCAAAACTGAGCTCTCCTTCTTTGTTAATGTATTGGCCATCATCATCCTCACCACCTTCTACTTCGTTCTCATGAACAGAGAGATCACAGTCGATATGTTGTTTATCTGCAGCAACTTTTACGTGACGCTCTACTGCCTCAAGCGATTTCAGTCCAGTGTTGAACAAACGCATCTACAAAGAATTTCCACAAAGCAAGTTAGAAACATATAAGAATAATGCCAAAGTTCAGTGAGAGATGAAATAAACAGAAGAAATGATTCTAAATTTCTAATCTTTACCTGAGCAGTGTGGTGACGGACTGCTTGAATAAGGAGACTACGAGCTTGTCCTTCTTTTAGCGATTTCAGTCTAAAAATGCACATTGTTGCTTCGTCATGAAACTCATTGTAAGCAGGTTGAGACTCAGGAGGAATATGTCTCTCTCCTTTACTGCTTTTAGGCTTTCCTTTATCTTTCACAAGCGCCATCTCAAACACATTTCTGAGAGTTGACAGGTAAAGATGCTGTTTAAGCAAAGATTATACAAACTATACAATAAAAAACTTCAGTGGTGAAAAACAAACCTCTTCTCGTCGCATTGTTGCTTCATATCCTGCTCATTTCAAAAGCGAAAAAGATAAGTAAAAAAAGTATAAGCATTTCGTGAATAGAAGAGTAGCAAACTTTCGTATACCTCAACAGTTCTGAGGTCCTTGAGAAGCGACTCTGATGGGGATGTAATAGTTTTGAAGATATGACCACGCTGAAGAATGGAAACCATGATCAAGACAGCTTTAATAGAGTGATATATAGACCCTTTACGGAATTCATGTCGGTATAAAACAACTTACATATGTATCAAGAAGTTTTTGGAGCTCATACTGAACTTTACCTAACATAAACAAAATTTTACCTACAAAAAAAAAGAAAACGATGTTACACTACAGCATAATATATACACAGAAAAGTAACATTTCATTCATCGGGTAATCTTAAGGGCTTACTGCTTTCTTCGTCGTTATGAGGTGCGATTTGTTCCAAACATGAACCCATCTCTCCCAATGACTCAGAGAACTCTGAAATCACAAAAGTATAACAATAGAGCGTAAGAATGTTTCAACTTTCAACCGAAACCTATTTGCATATGAAGATACAATGTTTCTTTACCATAAGCGCTATTTGCAGTGGCAGCAGCGGCAGAGAGTAGTCTATCGTAGCATTCTCTCATGTCTTGCATATCCTAAAAAAACTCACAAGAGAATAATGTCTTTAAGATTTATTACCAAAACATTCAGATAAAATGTTAAGTGATTGATACAGTCAAATAGTATAATTCCATGAAACTACAAATCCGCTAATAATCCTTAAAATGTGTTCATGAATCTACTAGGGTTTTAGTTAGATATTCCTAAATCTCAATTTAAGTAATTGGATTTGCTACCAATTCTAGAGTTTCTAAATTGTTCTTTACTTTTGTACGCAAATTTCAAGTCCCAGGGGAAAATGGTTTCAAATTAGCTTTTTCCGGCCAATTTAACATCAGAAACTCGATCAACCAAGAAATTATTTCCAAAAATAAAATCACCCACAAGCATAAACCCTACTAAAATCTCGACGATTCCGCAAACTCCAAGTCCTTTAGATCATTAAATTTCGATGATTTATGAAAATTAATGAAGCAGCGGAATTTACCTTGCCGGCTCGATCGAGTTCTTCAATTTGTGCAGTAGGCACAATCTCTCCTTTATTCTTCGCATCGACCTTGTGCGAATGCGACGTTAATCTCCTTAACCTCTCAATCGAAGCTTTCATTGTAGAATGAGGTCAATTAAAAACCCTAATTACGAAATTCTTAGTCAAAATTAACGAAAATTCCCTCCTTAACCTTCGGGATCGGAATTTCCAAACAAAGTGAGAATAGATAGATGAATTGGAACTAAATAGGAGAACCAAAAGAAAGAGAAGAGAACAAAGAGTGAGATTCAAGTATCGTCGGATGTGTTCAACGACATTGAAAAAAAAAAAGAACAAACCAAAAAAATGTCTTCTTTGTAAAGTTTTTTGGTCAAAAAAAACAGATCGAAACAGAGAGAGACGGAGACGGAACCCAGATAACAGTAAGAAGAATGATCCAACGGCGTTAAATATTTTGAGGAATTTATATGAAGAAAGATGAAGGACACGTGGAGGGATCGTAACGGATAAAAGAAGGAAGAGTCAAAAGTCAAAGATTGATGATAGGGAAAGAAAGTGATTATCATTATTTGGGTTTGACCGCCAGTGGGAGGGTCAAACATCTCTTCCCTTTTTTGACAAGTAATTAATTGTTTCTTTTGAATCAAACAAGTTGTGTATTTAATTTAATTAGATTAGATATTTAATATCTTGAGTTAAGTAATCCACAATTCTGATGAAGAGTGAAAAATCATCATTAGCTCTAGCCCTGAGTATTTTGGGTCTCGAATCAAGTTTGAATGAATTTCAGGTTTTTGGATTTTGTGACTTAAGATTCATTTCAGTAGTTTTTGTCCGGTTTAGATATGAAAACATGTTTCCTACCAAAATATTATATTGGGTTTTATTTGATTTCAGTTCAGATCCATATATCTTAAATTTTATGTTATTTTGATCTAAAACTGTTAAAATATTTGGAATTAACGACTGTACTTTTAAACTTAAGTTATTAAAAAGAAGTATAAATACTTATTAAAGTGCAAGTGTCGTTTACTCTAGTGGCAAATAGTAAGTCCACATAAGACATGCGCATTTGTACAACCAGAGATCGAGTCTCACCACCTTCAGTAAAAAATCTCAACAACAAGATCGATATTTTGGGTTGAAATATTGGACTATAAGAGTTTCTGGAGCAAAATCTCTACCTCTTGGTCGAGAAATGAGGTCGAACAATTGGACAGACCAGAATTTCGACCTCATGGTCGTGAAATGTGGTCAAGACATTCGACAGACACCTTGTTTTTTTGGTCCAAACCAGGTTGACTCGGTTCCGTTTTAGAATATTAAAACCCAAATGGTTAAGGTTTTAGAACATATTTCTTCTAAGTTTTGAGCAACCAGTTGCAAGAGAGAAGAATAATAGTTGGAGACCGTTTCCTCTAATAAATCTCTTCTCTTATCTTCCTTTCATTATGTTTATGCTTTTGTTATGGTTATTTCTTTGTTTTGTTTCATGTCTTTGGTGTTTGAGTAGTGAAGTGATATATTGATGGTTAGGTAAATCTTAGGATTTGATGGTTGAATCTTGTGTTTAAGTTGATAGATCTATGGATTCCTTCACTTAGAGTGGTCTTAATGTTAGATTTATCTTGATAACTTAAATATAGATGCTAGGATATTCTCCAGTCGGAAGGTGTTTGTGAAAAATCCCAAATGAATTTGTTTTGTGAGTTAAGCTTTCCTAGCCATTGGAAGATAAAGTTAAGGTGTTTAGTGGTCTTAGTGAGCTTGAGTTTATTGCTTATTGATCTTTGAATTTGCAAATGGAAGTTTAGCTAGATTCATTGATTGATAAATGGATCGATGCCATGGAAGTCAGTTGATCCATTTGAGTGTCTCATGCCCTAGGATGGTTCTTAATGAGTCTTTAAACATTATTGATTCGATTATAATTATCCTTTGACCAGTTGTCTTGTCTAAAACCTCTTGTGCTTTGACCTTTTTTAGTTTGGTTGTTATTTGTTTTAGGTTGATTTCTTAGTTTGAGTCTAGGTTGTTTATAGTTTATGTTGAGTAACTTTAGTCTTAAATTCCTTTATATATTGCTTAGCTTAAGTCCAAAAAAATTTCAATCCTAGTATATTAATTTTAGATTCTTTATAGATTTGATCTTCAAATACTATATTTACCTGTTGCATTTGTTAAATCAATTGTGTTTTACTTAGTATTAAAAATTAAATATTAGCAATGGTTCTGTGACAACAAAAACTATGTTATGCAATAAAAACATGGTTCTATATGATACGTAATAATTTTAATGAAAAGTGGTACTTCTGCCAACAAGTAAAAGTTGATTTTCTTTGATAAACCACTAAATTTGTATATAAAAATGTATGCTATATAAGCCAATTTCTAACTAATCATTATTTATAATTATAAGGTCTTTAGATTCTTTTTTCCTTTCGTTGTTTTTCTGTGACAAACCGTCGAGATAAATTACATTTCCCGACTGCTAAAAGTCGTGACAAACTGTAACAAATTCTAAACGGTACGGGTATGTATTGCCGATTAACATATTCTAGACAAAACATATCTTTCTAAACTCTGTACATAATGCGTTTTCTAGATGGGATCCAGACAATATCTTCCATGTAGAATTGATATATTTTTTTGTAGTGAATAAATAAGAAATGTCACTTGTTGTCAACATCTTATTCCAGTGAGAAATATGTAGAACTAACTCAAAGAAGAAGAAACCAGTGAATCTAACGTCTATAACAATGCCCAAACCTGAACCTTCAAATGAAAGTTCTAAAAAAGGTTCCTACAAAAACAGCTACTACAATTCATTAAATAGCCACAAAAACTCATAAAAAATCACTATTACTACGATCTTCTGTACCAACAGCTGTATAACCAAAGAAGAATTTTGTAGCTATTTTAGTATATTTTACATAGAGTTTGGTTGATAAGGCTTTTTGTTGATTTAAAAACCAATCATATTTGTACATTTAAATTTCCTCAAATATAATTCTTTTTAAAAGATTATTATGCTCAACAAAAAATCTTACCAATCAAAGTTATAGTCACAAATTGATAGAACTGATATTTAAGTAAGAATTATAAATAAAATCTAAAAATGTTGTAAAAAATTATGAATAGAATATAATAATTTTATAACTTTTTGTGTTTGTGTAAATATTTTTATAAAATTGTTATGATTAGTTTTTTTTTTTTTTTGGTGTCAAACCAGTTATGATAAGTTTATAGATAAATAAACTTAAGTCAAAATTTATCTTTAATACTAAGAAATTCTTTAAGTTTTGATACCATTAATTTATAAAGATTCCTGTATGTAAAAGAATGTTAACTACAAAAGATAGAAAACCAAAAGATAAAATAAAGTAAAAGATCTTATATAATAAGAGGAGGCCGATGATGAGTATGTGGCAAGACGGAAACCCTATCACCTAGCGTTTCAGTTTCGTCTTTCTCGTTCGGAAATACAAAAGAGATTCATAAAGATTTAAGAGGAACACACAGAATTTCTTCAATTCAAGCTTGAGCAATGGAAGGATGGTTCATTTTGTTGTATGTTTTTAGGGTTCATTAACTGTAATCTCCAAAACTTTAAAACTAATTTCTGTCTTTTGTTGTTTTGAAATTATTTATTATTTTTAAATTAGCAATGGAAGGCTAGTACCTTACCAAAAATACGACATTTTATTTGGAAAGCTTTAAATGGCGCCTTAGCAGTTGCGGATAGACTCCAGACGCGAGAGATTCATCTTCCGAATACATGTCCCCAGTGTAACTGCAATGGCAAAACGAAAGGACAAAACATGTCGAAGTTGACATACACTTTATCAGGGATGAGATCATTAACAAGACAATACAAACCGCTTACGTCCACACCAAGGACAATCTCGCAGACCTGTTCACAAAGTCTTTGGGTAGACGTGAGTTCACACACTTCTTTGACAAGTTAGGAGCCTATGATCTACATGCTCCAACTTGAGGGGGTTGTTGGGAATATTGTTGTGTGTTTCCATATTCGTTATTGTATATCTTACGGATATTCATTCCATATCTCTAGGAGATTAGGTTATTGTTTAGAATGTGTATAAATACTTCTTGTAACACTTCGTGGTAAATAAGATTGCATCGTTAAAACCTAGTTGCCGTCTTCTCTGAAGCTACTTTGACAGTCTGTCTCTGTCCTAATAAACTGGTTACATTAATCAGTGCCAACAGACAACAATCTCTTCTTAGGAAAATTGACGCTCAAGCCCTCATAGTCATATATCTCCTAATAAACTGGCTACACAATGCTGTCTCTCTATCTTCAGAATCAATCTTTTTGCAGCTTGACAGAGACATCTTGCTTGCTAAGCTCTCCACAAAGGGAAATCAGAACTTGCTTTCTCTTTAGTTATCTAACTCTTAGTTTTTTTGATAATGGATTTTTCTCTAACTCTTAGTTTCGATAGCTAAATTAGATTATTCTAATCTTTGAGATTCTTTTTTTCTTCTTTTTTTTCTTTTGAATTCTCTAATCTTTGAGATTCAGGTCGGCTTTTTTACCTTTTTTGAGGCCCTAGAAACTATATTCTAATCTTTTGTAACTAAAACCTCTTTCCATTTTGGTAATAAAACATTTTATCAAAAAATTATACGGGTCGGCAAAAAAAAAGTAAACAATAAATATGGGTATTTTCTTCATTTTTCATAAAAGAAAGACCATTATTCAAATTCATATAAAATTAGGTATACTGTTCAATTTCTTATAAAATTAAGGGTATTTATTAAAATCTTCAATATATATATATCATTAATGGTTATGTGGCCAGAGTCAAAATTAAACCTAATCATCCTTAAAAACCCTAATTCTTCTATTTCTCATATAATCCTCGGAAATCAAATTCTTACCCAACTCCTTTCGATTCAACATGAGTGTGAAGAATTTCTAAATCCAAGATTTCTCTAATTCAAGCTTAATTTGACCAATGGCACCATGGTTTGTTTTGTTGTATATGTTTTATGATTCATTTATTGTAATCTCTGTAACTTGGGAACTAACACGGTCTTCTTTTGTTCTGGGCAGCAAAAAATATGGTGACAGTACGAATCATGGAGATGTTGCAGGTGTGGACAGGATCAGTGTGTTGCCTGAAGCTTTGATTTTGCAGATATTACACCAACTTCCTGTTGAAAATGCAGTGGCCACAAGTACTTTGTCTAAACAATGGCAGTTTCTGTGGCAGAAGCTACCAAACCTCAAGTTTGATTCTTCACATCACAAATCAAAAAACGTAACGTTTTCAGATCATGTTACCAGGTCTTTACTTTCTCATAAGACTTGTGATCTAGAGAGTCTGGATCTCAAAGCCAGGTTAGATAGATGTAGTGAAGTGGATGTTAGAAGAATGATTGATATCGCACGTTCTCGCAATATTCGTAAGCTAGAACTCCAAGTTCAACCAGCAGAACGATTCAGATTTCCTAAAAGCTTGTATAAGTATGAAAAACTTGAGACTTTGAAACTCACGTATTTGGTTCTTAAAGATATCCCTGCAGGTTCAGTTCGTCTGAAATCCCTTAGAAATCTGGATCTTAAGTATGTGGACTTCCAAGATGAGGATTCCATTTTTAACCTTTTATGTGGCTGTCGTAATCTCAAAAACTTGGTGGTGCAAGGATATCCATATAATGAAGAGGAGATGACTATCAGGATTGTGGTTCGATCTTTACAAAGATTAACAATTTATGATTGTAAATCCACTGTGAAGTATTTGATATATGCTCCTTATTTGCAATACTTGAAGATTGAAAAGTTGGAGAATTTAAAGTTTTGTTTGATTGAGAACTTATCAAAGCTGGAGTGGGCACATATTATAGATGTCTCTCTTGACGTCACTAGCAACATTTTGGGATGTTTAACTTCAGCCCAACATCTTTTTTCCTTGGAGTTACCATTCTCGAAGGTAGATTTTTAGGTTACTTTACTTGATATTGTGTTATTAATGTACTAATTAAAACTGTCGTGGCGCATTTAGGATTTGTTTCCCATCGGTAGCATCTTCTATCGGCTTACATATTTGAACCTAATAACAAATGATGTAGCTCGATGGAATCTACTTACCCTTATGCTCCGTAGTTCTCCTAAACTGGAATACCTCATACTTAACGGTGTAAGTACTAATGTTCTTATGTTTATAGCTTGGTTTAAAGGTTTGATGAAGTTCTATATAATAACATACATTGTATCTGTGTAATTTTCTCTCTTTGATCGCAGAATGTGTGTAAGAGAACAGGTCGTGCAGCTCGTAAGAAATGGCATCAACCAAGACAAGTCCCTGAATGTTTGTTGTTTCATCTCAAATTATTCCTTTGGGCAGGTTACAAATGGGATGAAGAAGATGATAGTGAAATAGCCAAATTCATCTTAAGTAAATCAAAACATTTGAAGATAGCAGCTTTCTCCACAAGTACGACAATGGATACTAACATGAGGACTGCAATGGTCGACGGCTTGAATAGTGTGGTCATGGCTTCAAATTCATGCGAGCTTTGGATCAATTGAACAATAGTCAAGTCTTTGTTCACACAGTTAACTACTACCATATACGCTTTTTCTTTTCTTTTGGTTTTATGGTGAGTGGGTTACTATGCTTTGCTCAACCTACTTAAGTCATCGAACTTTATGTGGACTATAATTCTGTATTATATGGACCTCTGCAGGAACTAAACCAATCAGTGTGTTTAAATTTAAAATTCAAACCAATGTGCTTCTTTAACTTCTTTTCTTTGATTTAGACTAGTGATTTAAGTGTAGGTTTGGTCATATGCACTTCTACTTCAATCCTTAGTGGAAAATATGCTTTATGAAATTTGGTATTAACAATAGCTGGTTTGCGTGATTTGGAGGTAAAAACAAAATCTTAATTTAAACACCCAATACACAGATTTCTTTCCATTTTAACCAATGAAACAACGATGATTTTTTATGTTTTTGGGTCTCTTTTCTACAGTAGTCTCAAAGCCAACTCATGTCTTTTGTTGTCCGAGTACAACAATTGGTGTCTGGCAGCAAAAGAGATAGGGAAAGTATTAATAATCCATGTGATATGAGTGTGGACAGGATTAGTACTTTGCCTGAGGATGTGATTCTGCAGATATTATCTCTACTTCCTACAAAAGATGCAATAGCTACTAGTCTTTTGTCTAAACAATGGAAGTCTCTTTGGAAGAAGCTGCCTAAACTCAAGTTTTGTTATGATCCTTGTCGCAGTCATGAATTCAAGACGTTTTCAAATAATGTTTGCAAAGCTTTGCTTTCATGTGACGCTCCGGTTCTGCAGAGTTTGCATCTCTCAGTTAGCTATAGATATAGTACAATTGATATTGGGACTTGGGAGTATGATCACAAAAGTGCAATTGCTTGCAATGTACGTAAACTGGAACTCCAAGTTGAAGGTGGATATTGGTTAGAATTTCCAAAAAGCTTGTATAACTGTGAAATACTTGACACATTGGAACTCAAGTATACGCATCTTAGTAATGTCCCTTCTTCGGTTTGTTTAAGACCTTGAAAAATTGACGCCGGATGATCTACAAAAGGTTTTGGGTATAGTTTCTCAGGAAGACCCGAATGTCCAACCTAAAGCAGACAAAGTGAATATTGAAATGGACGTACTGGTAAATATCTTAGTAAAGCCACCGTCATGTGTACATTCTTGTCCAAAGATGGGTCTTTTCTTTTGCTTAGCTGGTTTTTATGTTTACAGGACGAACCAACACTGTGGAGGCTAAAGTTCTTTGTGAAGGATCATTGGAGAATACAATGAATTTTCCTGCTTGGATATTGCTAACATAGACAAAATGCAGTCTATTAAATAAAGCTTTTTCCTTTTGATTCTATTTGGTTGATAGATTTTAATTATTTTGGTTAATTGATTAAATGTCGATTTCTGCAGCATGATATTTGTTTGTGGGCTTGATTAATGAATATACAAGAGAAAAAAAAGACCTTAATGTTAGCATATAAACATGCTTTGAATCCACTCGCTTTGCTCTATTTTTGTACATGTTAGTTGGAGTTTTAGTGCCTATCTCTTCTCTGTTGTCTTCATTTTGTGAAACCTCTGAAGTAAACCAAAGGTCTGGTTGTTCTCCTAAAGCTTTGAATTCCTCTGTTTCCATCGTCTTTCTTCTCCCTCAGCTTCCGTAAGAAATGGAAGAATTTAAGGCAAAGCAAATTGAGAATCAGGTTTTGGAAACAGGTTTGGCAGAGAGATCAATGTGGCTGATGAAATGCCCTTCTCTCGTTGCTCGTTCTTTCAATCTCTTCCTTTTCCCGACAATTCGTACCCTCATGTCGCTAAAGTCATCCTCTCCATCGATACTCTCGCTACCGAAGACGAGGAAACCAAAGTATTGATTTTTTTTTCTTTCTATCTTCTTAGCATTTCGATAGTGCTCTCCTCTCTGCATGCGTATCTCGTTTTGTTCATTCTTCCTCAGGAATTGCCTGATTTCTTAAAAAAATTTGTTTTGGTTATTTATCGGCAAATTTCAGTTCCTGATTCAAAAATCTTGCTTCATATTCTCTGAAATTTCATGTATTTGGAGGGTTAAGTTTTCTGATTTTGGTTGTGAAAAATCCAGAGGTCACCATCACAGAATTCTCTGTGGTTTTAGGAATGGGTAGTGTAGTGTATGAAACCATTTCTGCTGGTTAGAGCTATTCTCTGTTGCCTCTAACTGCTGTCTTATAAGTTGCTTCGACTCTCTGCAGAAGAAGTTGTTGTGGTAATTTTACGTTTCCTTTCATTGAACTTTCTTGCTCGTCACTTCAACTGCGTCTTGGTGTAAAAGATGTTACTCTTTTGCCTCGCAGTTTGTAATGGAATTAGCTCGAGCTGAATCTGGAAACATGCCAAGGGGTTACACCTTAGATATGTCTAAAGATTTCATCCCCATGAGTGTTTTCTGTGAGTCTTCAGAGGGTAAGTAGAACACTTTTCCAAACTATGGTTAATCCTTATATGGCATGAATCTTGGGTCACGTTGATTAGAAATCTAAACTTTGCTGGATAATGGCGTTCTCATATCTTTGAATAATAGCATTGGTCTATCCATTTACTTACAGTCTTGAGATGAACATGTTTTTGTCTGATGGTTGTGTTGATTCTCTTCAATTGATGTTCTTTATAGGAAATAAGTCAGTAGAAGGGAAGATTAAAAACAAGTTTGACATGAAGCCTCATAACGAGAACATCGAGAGCTATGGGAAACTATGCCGTGAAAGAACAAACAGATATATGGGAAAAAATCGATAGATCCAGGTTCTTGTAAAGATGGTTCAATCAAAAGTGGTGACTTAGATTAGTAAACAAACCTTCCTCTGCAGGATTTCCATGATTATGTTTATGTTTCTTGACCAGGTCATTGATAATGCCAGAGGAATGCATATGAGACCGATTCCAGGAATGATAATTTCCACCGCGAATCCTGTATTTGTCTTTTATCACTTAGACACACATTAATTATCCATGATGATTATGCTGTTTTTTCCACTCAAGTTTAGTTTGAGAGAATCACTTTTATTTCTGACAAAAAATATTTTTGTCCAAGGACAAATTTTTTAATTTCTACCTCAGATTTTTTTTGATTAAGACGTACAATTTTAATTAACAGAAAGTCATTAACGACGCTAAACGGAATTACTAATTTTTGTTTAATGATTTAAATCAGTTGATATTTAGATTTTTAATAAAATTCAAATACAAATACATTGTGTAACATGGACTTAGGATATAGTTGCGTGTTTGATAGGTAATGGTTTGATTGACATTTTTCAACATATTTCTAGCTTTCACCGTTATAATTTGGTTTAAAATAAGATCTAAATAACCGAGTTTGGTATGGGCTTGGTCTCTTTCCGTTTGGTTCAATGACTTCTCTTTCAATTTTTGGTTATCGATTTGAAATGGTTGTTAGAAACAAAATATCGCACCGGTGTTCCGATTACGATGTCGCCGCCGCAACGCATCGGCTTGCAATGGCCGGAGCTTAACGATGGTCTGTCATACAAGGACGTTTTCCTCCCATCTTCTGAGTCAGGTCTTCTTCCACTTATGCTTCCTTGAGGATTCAAAAGCTTTCATATTATTTTGTTGGGTTTAATTTGTGGAATTTTTATACAGAGTTAACGATGGTGTCCGATTTCTACTCCACCAAATACAAGAGCTCAGCTCCATTGCTAGGGTTCTATTCGTCTTCCTCTGCTTTTCGTCTACAATATTGTTTTCTGCATTTCACTCGTTAAATTTCGTTCTTTATCAGCTGGATTCAAAGAATTCACAACGGACAGGTTAGCTCTTTCTACCAAACCTTAACGAACTTTGTCTCTTGACACTGGAGAATTTTTGGTTTGGATTATCGTGTACAACGTTTTGCAGATACAAATTGATGGGGAAGTTGTGAAAGATCCCAACACACTTCTTAGGTTCAGTTAACAAGTTCTTTTTTCCTACATTGATTTGAACAGACATCAATTTTTTTGCTTTTGTAAAGGAGTCTCATTTGGTTTTGTTTCTCAGGAGTGGTTCAAAGTTAGTCTACCATAGGCGTCCGTGGAAGGAACCTGACACGCAATACTTGCTAGAGATTTTGTATGAAGACGATGATTTGGTAACCTATTTTTTTTCTAAGTTGTCGAGTTGGTTAAAGCTGTTTCCTTTTCATCTCCAAGTAATGATTAATGGAATTTCTGTTTCATTTGTTTATGGTTTGCATGTAATCCATATTTCTGTTCCAAGTGAAATCTAGTATTTGTGGGATCATTTTGTTTACTTAACTTTCTTCTAAACTTGCATTGATTGGTGGATTTCATATATTGTATTTGTTAATGCAGATCGCTTTAAACAAGCCTTCTGGACTTCAAGTATTACCAGGAGGACTTTTCCAACAGCGGACTTTGTTGACGCAACTGCAATGGTGTTTTGGTAAAAACGATTCTTCTACTGGATCCTCTAAATCACACCCTGTCCCTGTACATCGACTGGGTAGAGGAACATCAGGTTAGTCGACAGACTTGTTTTTTCATTTGACCAACTAAGATTCTAGATTTCTAGTATTTTCCACGAGTTATGTTATGTGGCACTCATTCTTCACTAGACTCATCGGTTCGCATATCAAAGGCATCGATTAATGATATCTCTATACTGCGGAAGTTAGTTAGATATGTTGTTTTCAACTTTGTTTTAGAGTGAATGGACTCTTTTATCAGGTATACTTCTCTGTGCGAAGACAAAACTTGCAAAAACTAAGCTTGCAGCTTATTTTGCTGAAGGAACATCTCTTGTGGGGTCCGGGTGAGTTCAAACACGAATTCTGGCTTATTTTTTGACCCAACTCTTTCTTGAAAAGATTTGGTCTTACCTATAGGGTTTTATCACTATCTTCTTACGAACTAAATTCTTCACTCTTATAGTAACCTAGATCAAGAGTGTGGAACCGGAAGAAAACTATCAAAGATATATCGAGCACTGGCAGATGGTATAGTTGAAGAAGACGAGGCAAGGCCATTTTATTACTTGTACTGATAATTCATTGTCAAATGGTATGAATATGCAACTGAGATAGTGTCTATGGAAAATGGTCCTTCTTTATATACATTTGGAAGGTAGTAATCAAACAACCTATAGGAGTGGTTAGATATCCTGGAGTTGCAAATGGATTATATGTTGCTTCTCCGGAAGGTTAGTTCTACTATCTTACACCATTAGCTAGAGGAACTGAATAATCCAGACTGATTCTAAATTGTTCTCAATATATATATCTCTTTTTCCTTTTTAACTCTGTTTTTCGCTATTTTCAGGCAAACCTGCTTTCAGCAAAGTAGTTGTTCTGGAGAGGGACAAGCAAAAAAATTGCACTCTGGTTAAGGTTTTCTTCTGTGCCTCTTATTTGCAACTTCATATGTTACACAAGGATAGCGCAGAAACGAATGAGGTAATAAAACCGGAACGAAGTTCTTTACAATTATCTTGTTTTTATGTAAAACAGGTAGAGATACAATCTGGAAGACCACATCAAATTCGGATTCATCTTGCATACATTGGGCATCCCTTAGTAGGTAAAAACTTTTGTTTCCGTCTGGTCTGCTACACGTTTTGATCTGGAATCTTTTGTGGCTTGTGCATTTAAAGTCCATTATTATAAAATAAGCAAAGCTGGATACGTAGACAAAGATTTATCCAGATTTTTCTGCAGCTTTAGTGATTTAATAACTCGGCAATCATGGAACAATTGTGCTGCTTGCTGGTGGTAGCAAAGCCTTATACAAAGGGATGTATTCATGTTTTGATGGATAAACAAGGTCTTAGTCCCATATGATGATTCAACTAGTTATCATTGTATGAGCCATATACATATAGTTTCATCTATACACATAAGTTTTTTATTTTGGCACTGGCCTATGAAAGTAATGATGATGTTTATAGGATCTCAGTGCAAGTCAGCAAACATGAAACATATAAACAGATAGCTTACATGCCGATCAAATTGCAGGGGACCCTCTTTATGTCGTGGGCGGACAACCAAAGTGTTTTGCTTCAGTTCGTGTAGATGATGAAGCTGCCATTTGCGAAGATGGGTACAAACTTGGACCACTTTATCTGTTCTTACAACTTTCAATACGTATTAGATTTTTTTTTGCGATGGATGGCCCTCAAATATTAAACAGTATTCGAGCTAACCAATGCAGTATGATGTAATATAATAGGCAGTTTCTTGAGGAGTGTCGATTGGTCTGTTATGAACTAGATGCTATCATCTGAAATGGCATTTGTCGTAATGGTATTGAAATGATGAGTGCACTATGGCTAAATATATTGCAGGGGTTACCGTAGGCCAAAGCAGGCTGTTCCTGGAGATTGTGGCTATCATTTGCATGCTCATCAAGTCGAGCTACCAAACCTGTTGAACATCAAGAAGGTAACACACGCAGGATCATACTTAAGTCAGGATCTGTAAAAGCCTTTGCAAAGTTAACAAGCTCTTTTATCAGATCGCTCACTCCTTATATCTGATCTTCAGACCTCACTGTTCCACAGGTAGTAAAAATTGTTGCGCCGCTGCCACCAATTCTCCAAACAAGTTCCGAGGCGGAAATAAAAGGTTTTTCCTCCTGAAAAGTTAAACTAGTCTTCCAATGTACTACATTAGATATGCTTGCTCATCAAGTGTTTAACTTTTTGAAAAACAAGTGCTAAGAGCTTTTAGCCCTCTGCTATAGTCAGCTACATTAAACTACCTATAATGGGGTTGTTGAATATATTTAACATCTTAATGATCTATAAACCTAGGACGGGTCTGTTTCATTAGGTATCTGCAAGAAATTCCCAATGCCAAGAACAATCCATCCCCAAGACCACAAAATTTTGAACAAAGAAAGATTCAAGACGCAATTATAGATATGAGCAGGCGCTCAAATCGGCGATTAGAGTTTGGTAAGTAAACGAAGAAGATATGGAATAGACCATTTCTGGAGAAGGCGGCAATTATCAAGATTAGGGTTTCAAAGGATGTGATAGTCTTAAAAATACAAACATCAGCTATGAATTTCTGCAGGCTCCTAACTTAAGCTGAACCTAAAAAAAAAATGCCTATATTAACTGACATTCTAGAATTAATATTAAAAAAGATGTTAAAAATATAATACAGATAGGATGACAAACAAAGAATATGCCAATCCTCAAAAACAAAGCTATTCATGACCCTAAGAAGCTTTTTGATTCACGTGGCTGCCTCTGCTACACCATTTACTCCTATGTTACCTTCATCCTTAGCGTTTGAGGACTCTGCTCTATCTTCGTTATGCTTCCCAAAGTTCAAAACTCCATTATTCACAACATCCAGCTGAACCTCTTTGCTATTACAAACTTGCTGCTTAAAATGTGTGGAAAATGCTTCAGGACAACTTGCAAGCAACTTGGCCGAATCTGGCAAAGATGTGAGCCCGGTTTGAATTTTGTTGCCATCCCAAAAGCCATAAGTCGTAATAGGAACATTCTGGAGGTGTTGCTGATTAATGTAATGATGTTTTGAATTATGGATCCTGGTCAAGGCTGATGATGACCTGACACTGCCACATGGATCGTAGTTTTGTTTTATTTCATTCTCATCAGCAGAAATCACTGTACCAAACAGCTTCACAACTCCATTCTTATCAAGTCTCTCAGTATCAGACAAACTATACGAATGGCTCCTGCTATGACCAGATCTGCCCTCTTTATGGGATCTGCCATCTTTATGTGATACTGCCAGAGGCTTAGGTTTTGAACTAGTACACTTGTTAAGTGAGAAACCTTCACCTGTACGTTGGGTTTTCACGATCAAATCGGATTTTGACCTACTTATCCTGCTCGGATCTTGCGTGACTGATCTCTGAGGAATTTGACATGATTCCGCTATGATCGCATTTAGTTGACCATTCTGCTCGGGGTTTGAATGGCCTAAAACCTGAGGTCTCCCATCCATTTTTAAATTTTCCTCGGAAGACTGCCAACCCAAGTCATGCGTTTCGACAACTTGTCCAACAAGAGTATTTCCTGACTTGGACTCTGTACCGGAATTTCCTCGTGCTACACTGACGCCTATAGGGTTTTTTGACACCGCAATCGGAACATGATGCAAACACTCAGGGTACCTGAAACCTAAAGCTGAATTTTCAGCTTCCAGGCCATTATTTCTAGTTCTGCTTGCAGCTTGCTTCACACCATCCTGATTCTTTGAACTTGGTTTACATATTCCAGCACCTTGATCTCCTAAGCCTTTTCGTGAACTTTCTGTAGGGGTTTCCAGTTCCACAATAACATTTGAAAGAACACTTAAGCCACAATATGAAGGCTCAGAAGACACAGCAACAGATGTTAAAACACCTTCATCGATTTCCATTGCCGATAGATCATTGCCCTTGCTTTGTCTGGCAGCCTGACACTGGCTCTTAACAGTACTAATATCTACCAAATCTCTGCAAGATTCTGAAGCTAGACCTGGAAAATCTTCATTGATATATGCATTGTTCATGAGGTTACTATCATCTTTCAAACGCAAATATGTCAGCCCATTCTCGTGTTCCGATCTACTAAGGTTGGCTTTCACATTTGCAGAGCCTGAATTATTGGCACCATCATGATTCATGTTAAAAGGTGAGGTAGGAGAATTCATACCCACTTTTGAACGAACTCCATTATTGCATATGCCAGAGTTACTCTCCATAGGACAAGGATCTTCCAAGTCACTCCCACCACCCTCATTGCCATTATCAACACTTACGGATGAGCTTACATTTCCAGATCCAGACTGTATAACTTCCAACCCAAGACATTTCCGAACTTTACTAAAGAAAACCCTACACTGATCTGGAGACCTTGTCTCAACGTACCTCGATATTGAAGCAAAATTTTTGCCAAATTGCGAAAACCCTTGTATAAAGGCAGATCTCTCATCATCTGTCCAATGAATAGGACCCGTTTCCCCACAACTCTCTTCTGAACATGAGTCATCTTCTTCATTGCTGTTCTCATTATGTAGAGTATGAGATATCCGAGGTTTCTTTACAACAGGATTAAACTTCAGATGATCCATGCACCTCTCTCTAGAGCTCACAGAAGTCCTCAAGCAAGAATTTATCTGATCTGATGACAAAGGACCAACAGCTAAAACATTTGCACCAACAGTTCTCTTACGAGGGAAATCAAAATTGTAAGAGCACCCTTCAGAGTTATTTCCATCGTGCTGCAATGAATTAGAACTGCTGCAACCTCTGAGGGTGGTCCTTTTAGAAGAGATTGGTCTGGTTGATGCAACCTTTCCTGCGTTTGCTGCTATAATGGAGACGGCCCCTAGAATATCAAGAGAGGCAGCCCCGATCTCACGTTTCCACTTTTTCCGTGGTGCCAACATATAAGCGTGCTTACCTTCCTTACCATAAGCACGCTGCTTCTTAATTTTCCCAAAACTATCAGACTTGTGGTTTTTGTAGTAGTAATCAATACAGTCTGCAGTTGTCTTTTGGGTAAGATATGAAGCAATCTTCTTGAAATCCTTCCCGTGCATTGCCAGCATATTCAGAAAAATCTCTTTCTCCTCTGACGTCCAAGGATTAATCATTGTTCTTTCCTTCTCAACGTCACATGGATCTTCAATCAGTCCATTGCTAGAGATAAACCTCGACATCACCCTTTCTTTCTCATCCAAAATCATAGCAGGCATTCTCAAGATATCTCTAAAAGGCTTTAGACGGGTTCCCGGAAGTAGCTTTTCCATATAATTTATGAGCTCTGTTGTGGAGACTACACTATCCCTTCTTGGAGCTGCACATGTAGAGCAAATCAATTATTAACCTTCAAAATTCGATGAACAAAAGATTTTCATCTGTGATTGTTATCCCATTTAGACAGCGATAATCTCCTGCATATTGAGATACTTCCTAACTGCCTCAAGGACGCTAGAGAAAAGAAAAAATAAGCATTTTCTGGACTACACCTCCTAGTTATTCCCCAGAAGACAATATAAGAATAACACTCTATCATAGCACTATCAACATCCAATAAACTTGTTAGTATGGAATGACTATGAACTTAGCTTGCTTTAAAGATTGAGTCCACTACTTACCTCAAAATAATTAAAAAAAGAAGTTAAATGCTCTAGAGAAACACATACCAAGACTGACACCTTATTATGACAAGATAAAAGCTGAATATTTTCCCAGACAAAGATAAACCACAAAAAGCTTCAAAAACCAGAGTACAAAGAAGGAAGAACAAGAGATTTGAGAACTTTACCTGACGAAGAGAGCCTCAGGCGTACAGGTTGGGGAAACTTCAGGTACCCTCCACCTTTTGTTGGATATAGTTCTGTTTTTTTGCTAGACTTTGATTGGTACTTTGTTGAAGCTAGCTGTTGCAGATCTTTCTTCCATGATAGCTGAAGCGCTTTAAACTGAAGGAGCAAAATTTTCTCTCTCGCTCTCAACAGCTCTATCCTATCTGCAATTTTTTCTTTGACATAAGTATCAATCTGCGTTTGACATATGCGAGGGAATCTGGAGTCATCAAATGAGCTGAAATTTCTTGGAATGAATTCATTGACTATTCCAGATGATTCACTGGCATATTTCTTATTTGAAGATAATAACTTAGCACAGAACAAGTCTTCATTGGTGGCCAGGCTATCATCAGCAAATGAAAACTCAGTAGTTTCCTGATTGGCAAAAGCAGATGTGTTAATCTCTTTGGAAGAAGCAGCTGCTTTCATAGACGGAATGGCCAGCATTTCTTCATTTGTTTCAACAGTGGCAAAAGATACGGGTAGAGATTTGACTTCTACAGGATTATCCTCAAAAACATCAACAGGAACCTTTGCTAAACCAGCCTGATGAACAGGAGCTCTCACCAGTGTCTCGTCTACAGAGGAAGCTGCCGCCCTAGGACCCAATATACAAGAAGCAGCTTCCTGCTCCTTCGGCATATTTGCATCTCCCTCAAAACAGTATGAACCAGGTACAACAACACCGCTGTGTCTTCCACCTTCAAGCTTTAGCGTCTTTTGTTTGTTTTCAAGGAGATCAATTTCCGATTCAGTCATCTCCACAACTTTCAGAACTTCACCTTTCCAGGCAATCAATCTGTTTAACAATGTCAATTGGGAAGAACTGGAATCCCATGTACCAGGATCATCACTACCAAGCAACTCATTGAGCAAACAGCCAAAACGCTCCATTTTGATGTTATCAAGTTCCTCTATATTTATTGGAAATTGTTCAAGATGAATACTAGAAACAGGACTGGGTGAACGGCACACGTTACTAACATCACTAGCTGCTATAGCAGCCTTCGCAGATGATTTATCTGCAAATCCTGCTGATATGAAAAAAGGAATATGAGTACATAACATTGTCCTTTGCAGAAGATAAGGATTAAATGTATAAAAAGCAAGTGAATCATGATAGAACGAATAATTGGAAAATCAGTGTTGATACGAACAGATGCATGATCAAAGAGCTTAAGTAATAGGAAAATGATGCAGATAACTCCAAATAGCACAGAATATAAGAATCATGATGAAAGTTATGTATTAACAAAATGTACCAGACCTGGTGATGAACTGCAAGCTACAGATGATGGAGTTGTAGGGGAACCAAAATCTGGAACAATGGCTGCTGTAGGACTTTTTTCAGGGATACGTTTGTTCAAAGACTGCAGTTCCTCTGTATCGTTTTCCAACAAGATTGTCCCATCTTCATTTGTGTTAACATCAACTTTCTTTTTCTCGTATTTAGCCAGTCCCTCACCCCACCCGAGGCGTTGTTTCTTTCTAGCACTCATCTCCTCAGAAAGATGAATAGTTGTGGCACATGCAGTAGCATCTCCTGAAGAAGATTGAGTCACAGTACCAATTTTAGGAAGAACATCAATTTTCCTATCACTGGAAACATCAGCTCCCAAGCTTTTCAAGCTACTTGAATGACTAAACCCTGAGCTCTGAGATGCAAAACTCCCAGAACGGGTCCACAATGGAAGTTTCCCAATAGGTCCCAGAGAACTCTCCTTTGCACATTTCCTAGCACTGTCTAAATCACTGATAACATGTAATGAATCATTATCTTGCGGGTCTTTCAGGTGAAGCTGTTCCCAGGACCCCTCCACCTCTGCATCAAGGATTGGAAGATCTGACGAATTATCATTAGCTAACGTTCGACCAAACATCAAATCATTGCATTGCTTTGCAGGAGAACAAGCCTTATTGTCATAATTGCTCTCCGAAGAAGGGCGTTCAAACAAGCCAATACAGTCAGAATGAGGATCTGGGGGAACTGATGGTCTTTGATCTGAAAATTTCTGCTCGGTTTTAAATTTAAAATCCCGTACTGGGGTACAGATCTCAATGTCCGGCTGATGAGTGGAGTTGACTGGATCCAAAGAGTTTACCGCGGTTGTATGAATATCAGAATCATGTAGAGGCCTTTCATCAACTGACCTCCTACCATTTCGAATACGAAATGGCCTCTCAAAACTTCTAGAAGATCCGTTGTTCATCTCCCATGTATCGCATTTCCAGTCCTTCTGGTTCACTGGAACTCTATCATCCCTACAATTCCTAGTATACCTCCAGTCTCCGCGTGATGCTGACGGCCGATAGTAGTCATCTTCAAACATCCGGGCACTGGAACGTGAAGATGTGTATCCATGACTAGTCTCGTCCACAAACTGGTGTCGTCCACCCTGCTTACCGTGACCTTAAGACACAAATTTGAAGAAAAAAGGAAGAACAGAATCAGAAACTAATGCAAGACTCCATATCCATTCACATATATAACTTGCAAAATTAAAAATGGCATTGCCGGCAAACATGTAGTACAAGATTCCTCAAAAGGCGGCAATTAGAACTCACGATTATCCTAACAAGAAATCAATTTTAGGAAACAAAATAAAAAGTGCCATTAAGCCCACACGGTGATCTCAAAACTAGTAGGAAAACAATTATATGCGTAAGAACGCACAAAAGCAAGATCAATCTTCATTCAAATCTATAACATATAAAAATTAAACTAACACTCTACGAAGTTAGGATCTTTTAAGCTTAATGAGCACAAAATACCAACACAATTGAGGTAACAAAGTCCTCTTGCTATCAAAACTGAGTATTAAAAATTGCTCCTTTCAAGCGTAACCTCATCAATACACTTCCTGTCAATCTTCAGACTTGTGATAGCGCTACAAAAAAATCCCTAAACTATTGTCACACAGCAAGAACTCAATCTACAAAAACAAGGATTTGCCTCTAAATAATCAAAAAAAAAAACACCAAGGATTCTATAAACAACAAAGAAAACGTACATATACATATAAGATATCCATTGAAAAAGACTATCAAAAAATCCGACAGATTCAAAGCCCTAATTAACACGAAAAAAATCAAACGAATCAAGAAATAGAAAATAGTGGGTAGGGTAGGTCTTACAAGAAGGCCTGCGGAAGTCTTCAGATTCCCAACGCGAAAACTCTCTGGGAACATGGTGAGAAGAGGGAGTAGTAGGCGAATCCCTCCATCTAAGAGGCGAATCCCTCCATTTAAAAGGAGGATCCCTATATCTAAGAGGCGAATCCCTCCATCTAATAGGCGAGTCCCGGTATCTAAAAGACGAATCCCGATATCTATTTGGCGAATCCCTCCATCTAAAAGGCGGTTCAAAAGATTGTTCAGGCCTCTCGTACTTTCGTTGCCTCAAGAGCTCCTTCCGATCCCACGGCGCGTGATCCGGCGGCATCAAGTTATCCAGAAGAATCACTTAAGAGTAACCTTCAACCCACTCCAGATTCCGTCCTTCCGTGAACCAAAAGTCGAGATAAGGTTTTGAAAGGGAGGGGGGAGAAGAAGATGAAGAGAACTGTATCAATGGAGTCTCGTTGCTTTCCAGAAAAGTTCTGAAAGCAAATCAAAAGAAAAAAACCATAAGATACCGACTAGGGTTTCGTCAATCTGAAGGTTAAACGAAGTAAACCCAAAAAGGCGGAAACAGAATCAAAGAAGAGAACCTGTAGGAAGGAGCCGAGCTGTCATCACTACTGATAGCACGGAGATTTCACCGGTGAAGAAAAAGCTAAAAAGAGAAAAGAAGTTTCCTTGAAATTCGGGTTGAAGACAAAGTGGATTTATCAGGCGATTTCTCTCTGTATTAAGCTCGAACAAGAGAAGAAGAAAAGAGAATGGGAGATAGAGAGCGAGGAGGAAAGAGAAAATCCCTGTGACCTAAAGACACCAATTAAACCATATTTCAATATATTTTTGGCGTCCGCTCTATTTATACGATTTACACCTATTTAATAAAAATAATAATTTAGCCAAAAAGAAAAAGGAAAAAAAAAGAAAACCAATTTACTTTTATTTTTTCATTGTAATCCAAGACTTTGTCTACTACAATCACAGAGTATCACAAATAGTAATTAGTAAATACTACTAATCATCATCTATATTTAATTAATTAATTACTTTAGAACCAATGAGAAAAGAGGAAAACAGTTTAATTAAAATTAAATAACCTATCCTCATTGACTTGTGAAGTTGATTTATTAAGCAAAGAGAGAGACGGCTTAGACGGACTCTTCCTTCTTCTTACACAGCAGTTTTCAAACGATCT
The DNA here is from genome assembly GCA_963920545.1 of Lepidium didymum. NCBI lineage: Eukaryota > Viridiplantae > Streptophyta > Magnoliopsida > Brassicales > Brassicaceae > Lepidium > Lepidium didymum. Next base: position 1,898,672 of record OY986982.1, read on the forward strand.
TGGGAGTTCGCAGATCCTCTTTGGTTCATTATTGACGATGGCGAATCAAGACAACTTAGATCATCGGTAATAGTTATGTCTTTTTGTTTTTTTTTTCCAAATCAATTGTATATGTTTGGTCTTTTACTTGTCGCTTCCATAGTTTCAATGAATAGGTTTGTTTTGCAATCAAATCACATTTGTTTGTTTGATCTGTTATTAGGGCTCATGATTTTTGGGCATTTTATAGGTCTATTGATTCAGACGCACAAGATCCTACTTCCATGACTATTGAATTTCTTCGTGCACGTTTGCTAGCTGAAAGAGCTGTTTCCAGAAGTGCGAGAGCAAAGCTTGAGGGACTCGCTGATAAAGTATGTTCTCTTCTTCATATCATTTGCTTGAAAGTTTTTGCTACTTTGTATCATCCAGTGAACTATTTTCAAGTTTGTCTTAATCTTTAGGTAGCTGAGTTGGAGGAACAGCTCAAGATTGTTTCTTTGCAAAGAAAAAAGGCTGAACAGGCAACTGTTGATGTTCTTGCGATCCTTGAAGATTATGGATTTGCTGATGTCTCTGATGATTATGATTCTAATTCTGATCATGAAAGCTACTCTCAGACTGAGATTTCAGGTAGGAAAGTGTTTGAAGTTTTTTGAATTTGGGGTTTAATGAGATCGAGTGACTCCTCAGCATTGGAGATTATCTTCTTTTCTAGTGTCTGGCAAGAGTTTATCCTGGAAAGGTCGTAGGAGGGAACCGGGTTCTTCTGACAAGATCAATGAATCACGTAATAGGAGACATCATAGAGGTTTCGAGTCTGCTTATTTTTCCTCACCTAGACACCGCCAAGGGAGATCTTGTCGGAAAATAAGACGCAGCGAATTAAGGTCTGTTTGTTATCTTGAGCTGCTTATGGACTTATTAGTGGCTATTTTGCGCATGCCAATCAGAAACACAAATTGTGCAAGTATTGATGCTTAGGGATTTATTAGTATCTTTTTTGTGCATGCCAATCAAAACCACAAATTTTGAAGCAATGCCTTGAGACACTGGCTTAGATATTTGAGCTGAAGGATTTCTACATCTCATTATACACATCATCTCTTAGCTGATGAAAATGACTTGTGAAGCCATCTTAAAGTTTGCTTATATATATTGGGTGTGAAACCAACCAACATTTTTATACTTTCCAGACCTGTATGTGATGATTACAAGAGAGATGGGACACCTGATCATTTTCAAGAAAATGGAGTCTGCGCTGAAATTCTTCCTCAAGCGAATGAAGAAGCATCCGAAACCATGGTTGATGTTACTGTTATGAAGGGAGCCGAAAGTTTGAACAAATTGTCAAATTCAAATGGTTTAGTGGAAGTTAACAGTATGGACATCAACTTGGAGAGGGCGTTAGATAATCGTGCACAAGTTATCGGATCTTTTGAAAATATGGAAGAGACTCAAGAGGAATGGGAGAAAAAATTCAGAGAGAAGAAATCATCTGCCCTGGTATGTCTTATGTCTCAGGCTTTGACCTCTTGAAACAATTGAGGGATCTTATTCATACATGTGAACTAGTTCATCAGTTGTGACTGGAATTTTTTATGCTTATATAAATCAAACTTCAAGTGTTTGTAAGAGAGTTCCAGAATCTGAACTCCTGAACTTTCTGCGTAAGGTACAACACTCAAGCAACAATGTTTCTTTTATGTGGGGTTGAAAACTGTGGATATGTGGCACTCCTCTACATTTAACCCACTAGTTTTAGCATCCATCAGGAAATTACATGACAATATTGGTTGATTCTTTTACTCTTCTCTTTATTGTGTTAAGGAGTTATGGAATTGTTTACTTTTCTTCTTTGTATTTACTTTCTCGTATTATCATTTTGTTTCTAAATCTAAAGTCATTATCTTTAGTTCATATATACGAAAAAGGTCCAATTGGATCTAGTCTTGGCTCATACATATACCAACAAATTAAGTTAGCAATCTGATCAAAATTTCAGTGAGTTCACTAGAAATCCTGATCGATATTTCTTGACCATTCTTGCAGGAATTATGTGACATAGGAAACCATTCAGATGTGACAGAGGAAAGTAACGGAGTAAAAGCCCAAGCTCAGCTTCAAGGTCCCACAGTAGTCCCTTCACTCCGTGATAAAAGATCTATAGCCAATGAAGTTGATCTTAAGGAGTCATTTGAAACTTTGTCGCATGCATCGCCTGATAATTCAGTAACGTCGCCTGATAGTTGCTGCAAAATTTGCGATACCAGATATGTGGAACAAGATGCTTCTCCTTCTAAAGACAAAGGAAACAAAAGTTTCGAGAATCTTGAGTGTTCCCATCCACATAGCTGTAAAGGTATCTGTGAATATTCTTCATCAACTATTCCGTCACTTCCTGTAACACAACCAAACTCGAGAGGTGATTCCTTTTGCAGTAGTGCCACTACCATCCAGAAACTAGATTATCCATTAGTTCCACTGAGAGAGAAGTCTGATACCTGTGATTCTGTGCTCACTGCGCTAAAGCAAGCTAAGTTGTCTCTGCAAGAGAAAGTCAATAGCCTACATATCACAAAACCTGAGCGTCTTTCTGAAAGCTCCTATCCTTCAGTACCAGGTTCGTATATCTCAACGTACATGCTACCGCTAGAACCAGCATATGATACCAAATTATCTCTCCCTACTTCCAGCGTTGGGTCCATGGTAGAGCCTGTTAGCTGTGCTGGACTTTTTCGAGTACCCACTGATTTTTCACCTGATGCATCAAGGAGGAACGACTTCCAGGCTTCTAGTTCTCAGAAAGCTCTGGTTAGCCACATACCTGAAGGAGACGTTCCCCTGTTACCTGGAGATCAGCTTTTTACCAAAACATCCACAAAAAACTTCCTTAACGCTGGCTTTGGAAGCCAATTACTAGAAACTAGTCCTCCTTTGTCTATGGATGATAGACTTTTGACCACCCCATACATTAGTGGACCAAAACTATGGGCAGGCTTCAGTGCAGATGGTCAACCGATGGTTGATACTCAACAATCCAGACGCTATAAAGGCACACCAAGTGTTTCAGGCAGTGCAATCTCTGGTGGAACATCTGGTTTTGAAGGTAACCAAATATCCTCACGTAGCTTCAACTTTGATAGACAAATAAGTACATATACTCCCATGCCACCTGCTCGAAGCTTGTATCCAGATTCAGTTATGCGTAGTAGAGAAATGTATTCGACTCCTTATTACGCACGGCCAATTGGGCTGCCTCCTACTGGTGGTTCAGATGATGGCTTATTTAGGAGAGTATGATTCTGTGGGGGTGCTTGTGATCAAAACCGAGATACCATTGCTGGATCTTTGGAGAGTGTTGTTGTATTTATTGTTTGTAGACTATCTCAACTTTGTATGAATTGGGCAGGAAAAAAAAAGAAAAAAGGGCAAGTAAAATAGTTGTAAAAAAGAGGCAAAAGTAATGTATGTGTTTCATAACTCCGTAGTTTATAGGACCTTGGTCGTTGATATGTATGATGTTCCGGTCATTTGACTGTTTGTATGAAACTCAATTGATAGCTTTATGATACTTTTCAGGCTAATGATGGTAAAGTCTCCTAAAACCTAACTAACGATGGTCAATTACAAAACAGAAGAAGAAGATACTGGTAAAGAACACTTTTTGCGAGCGTGGGAACAGAAGGAGATGAAATTCAAGACTTGAGTACATGCAACGTAAAATAAGAAATCGTCACCCTGAAATATTCGGTATTTTTGCTATACAGAACCAAAGTGGGCTACATTCATCGTATTCATACAATATGACTAGTCTTCATGCCCATTAGAAGATTGATCATCATCATCATTACCATTAGCATCATCTTGATGAGAAGGTTGATCAGCATCATCTGTCGTCTCCTTTTTGTCACTTCTTTCGTTCCTCTCATTCCATCTCGCCCAGGCCCACTTCAGGACAAGAAACCCTCCAAGTGCATATACCTGACATAATTTTAGAGAATACTCCACTGAGTCAACCATTAAGAAGAAGAATTTAACATTTGCAAGATTTGAACATTATCAAAATTAATAAAGCACACCACAATCGAAACATGTAGAGCATAATATACTACAAAACTTGCAATCAAATGTAAAAACAGACCACTGTTGAATAGTTAGGAAAGCAATGAGGCGGCAACCTACTACATGAAGGAGCGAACATCTGGCTTATTATCAAAGGTCCTCTAAACGTTCTAATGCAAACTATTAGCAGGAGGTTTAAAAAATAAAAGACACAGGGACATAACAAAATCTACAAGCACTTTTCAACATTCAATGTGGCACACTGCACTGATTGAAAACAAATGAAACCATGAATAAAATGGAGATCTTTTACAAATCGAGAAATCAACCAAGCTAGAGAAAAATCCAGAACAGTTTCAAATAAACAGGAAGCCATAATCATGGGTTAATACTCAACAGAAACATAATTATGAACATCTGCCGTAAACAGTCATGGTCCCTACACTCTCCATTGTTCCCCTCATAAAGAACATTAAATAACAACGCTCACCAAACACAATTATAAGTCAATTCAAATCACAGTTCCATTAAAAGTTCATATCTTATCAAATAACCTGCCAAAGGACAACGGAGTTGGAAGTCCTGCCGGAGCTGACCTCAGCCTCACACTTCAATGGCTCTGCGTTTTTGGGTGGATTATAAGGGAAAGAAACATCAGAGGTCGAGTTCTGAGGTTCTTTGTCGCCGGAGACTGCCGTGGGTTTAGGACCATTGACATCATTACCAGCAGTCGGAGGCTTAGGTTGAAGGAAAGGGAATAAGTTGGTGATGAAAGGAGGTAACTTTAGAGGAGAAGAATCAGAGCCATGAGAATGATCCTTAGCTTCAGCCATTGTTCACCGCAAGGATTTGGAGCTTAGGGTTTTGATTGAATAGGTATTTGGCTATACAATTGTCTGAATCGATGGATTAGGCTTACAATTGTCTGGTCCTCACTTCTCTCCACTTCTCCTTCGTATATACACGTCTCTTCTTCAAGTTTTGTCTTCTCTATTAAACCTAAATGGGCCAAAAGCCCAATCTGGTCACTAGACGGGTTGGTCCATTTGGCCCATAAAATATAATCACTTTTTCTTTTCTTTTTTGTAATCGCAGAAAAACTTAAAAATCTCTGCGACAATTTTCGCACCTCAATCAAAACAAGAATCTGAGAAAATTTGTATCGATCAAGTTCAGGCTTAGCAGGAAAAGTTTTGAGGTTTCTATGTATCATCCGACAAGAGGCGGTGTTCGCGGTGGTCGAGATCGTAAGTTTCCCATTAGATTCAATTCGGATTTCACTTTTAACACAAGATCCGACATAAAGTTCTATACTTTTAGGGTTCCTGTATCATTATCCAATTTGATTTCCTCTCTCTTCTTTTCTGCTCATTTTTCTTATGATGTTTGTTTGAGGATCCCTCATGAACGATCTAGGGTTTGAAAGTGGGGATTGGGTATAAGCATTTGTGGGAGAAGCTGGATTTCGTAAGAAGCTTTATCATCGTTGTGATCAATCGTTTAGAGCCCTTATTTTCCGTCTTTTTGTACACTCTGGATGGTATTTCGGTGTTCAAGATGTCAAACTTAAGCTACTTATTATGATTTTGCCTGAAGATTCTAATAGTAATTGAATTTGCTCTCAAAAATATGCAGAATTCAGTTGGGATGAAGTGAAGGCTGATAAACATAGGGAGAACTATTTGGGTCACAGTATCAAGGCCCCTGTTGGAAGATGGCAAAAAGGTTCTTTTCTTATTCCTCTTTTTCTGTTTCGTGAAATTTTACGAATTTGATACTTGATTTTTGCGATGATTCTCTGAGACATTGTAGTTGTAAGTGTACTAGTCATCTTCACAATATGCTTCATCCTCTTTTGGAATTTTACTGACTAATTTTGTTGTGAATTTGAGTCATTATTGGATTACTTGTTTGATAGTTAGAATTCAAAGTTCAAACAATAGAACCCTTAATTTCTGTAGTTTTAACTTTTAACAGATATTTAAACTCCTAATTTGGTTATCATCTAATTAGTTCTTTCTATACTTTATTCTTCCTCTTCTTTTCTTTTTATTTCCTGCTACAATGTACAAGCGGTGGAATGCAAGGAATTTTAATTGCGAAGGCTCAGAATTTTTTTTGATTTTCAGATTTCTCTAATGGAGGTTTTATATTCACAATTGAACTGAATAACTGTCTCTCTTTTTTTTCCTTTATAACCACTTTGCATTGGCGAAATTTTTGTTTGCTTCATTACTCTGTTCTGTCTCATTGGAGTTTAGCAATCAATAATTTACTGTAGTTACTCCTTTAAAAATAGTTACTGCCTTAATCTGTGAGGAGTTTGTGCATGTCGTACTGATATTCTTTTTCTTTCTAGCTATTAGATTTTATAGAATTAATCTTCGTTATAGTATTCTGGACTGACGTTCATTTCTCCATGTACACCAACTGAATAGGTAAAGATCTTCACTGGTATGCTAAAGACAAAAAACAAAAGGGTGCCAATATGGATGCTATGAAAGAGGAGATTCAAAAAGTTAAGGAACAGGAGGAGCAGGCCATGAGGGAGGCTCTTGGCTTGGCACCAAAGTCCTCTACAAGACCTCAAGGCAATCGCCTTGACAAACATGAGTTTACTGAACTTGTGAAAAGGGGTTCGACAGCAGAGGACTTGGGTGCAGGGAATGCTGATGCAGTGTGGGTTCATGGCCTGGGGTATGCAAAGTAAGTTCTTTTCGTGTGCGACTATCTCAACCATTTAACTCTTTTCCGTGGCTTATGCTTTATTGGTAGTTTATCTTATTAGCTCTTCTCACATTTCTGCAACTTTGTACAGAGCACCACGACCTTGGGAAGATCCCAGCACCCTTACATCCTCTCAGAAAGAAGATGCAGGGCCTGCACATTTGCAAGCAGATACATCAAGGGTCAAAACTGTTGAAGATGGACCGGATGATGTTGAGAGGGACCAAAAGAAGGATAGACATGAGGAAAGGAAATCTGCAAAGAGAGAGAAGAAGGAAGGTAGACATGAGGAAAGAAGACCTGCAAAAAGAGAGAAGGAAGATAGGCATGATAAGCGTGAAAAACGTGAAAGGCATGAGAAGCGACGTACTCGTGATGGAGATGATAAGAAGCACAAGAAAGAGAAGAAGGATAAAAAGAGGAGGCACGACTCCGATTCTGATTGAAGTGATTTGTACAATGATGAATCTTTTTTCTCTCAGGAGGAAAAATGTTCGGTTCTTATTACCGACATTCAGCTGCCTCTTCCGGCCAGAGTCAGACATTGTTCATTTCGCTTTTAAAACAAGAAGGAAAAAAAGCAAACTATTAATATGTTAAAAGTGTTGTTGAATATTGATGGGAATGTTTGTTAAACACATGTGGATTACGTGATCTAATATCATAGTAAACACTACTTCATTATAACACCAAAGCATTAGTACATCTTCCTCTAATAAAAGAGGCATCAAATTGCCTCAGAGAAACGTAAATCAGCAGGGCCTGGGCCTAATATTCCTTTCTGTTCACTAATTTTCCCTAGACCTTTTGATGAATCTTCCGGAGCTGCACTTGTGTCAGTGATCACCGGCAAGTCCTGCAAAGTTGTGACTAACGATTTAAGAAATGGACTAAACTCTTTTTCTCAAGTGAAGGGAAGTTGAAAGCAGTTTTCGTAAAGAATGAAGATATAACAAGAAAAAGGCACTTACCTCATCATAATTATTGGAACCCTCAAAAGGTATTGGGGTTGTTAGAGGAGGTTCAAGATCTGGGTCAGGCTTCTGAAATATGAATGTTGCGTAGAGCCCTGCAAAAACGGGATGACATAAGTGAATAAAACAGTATCAAAACTTAAGATTTAATAAGATAAAACTCCATAAGATGATGACAAGCTTACCTAGCAAATCAAATGCTCGTGGAAGAAGTTTTCCCCTTGTGTCAACGAAGTTAGGGCCAGCATTCAGCAGCAAGCTTGCAAATTGGGCTCTGACAGTAACAGTTGAACAGCATCAATCGTGTAATACAACTTTACAAAGAATCAAAAGGTTATATACAAAAGATCATGATATGGGATTCAGAATCGGTAAGCATTGTAAGACTTTGGAACCTGTTATCATCGTAAAAATCTGTTAAACTTTGAATCTCCACATATTCAAGGCCAGCCTCCCTCGCTAACCTAAATTATATATACAAAAAAAAAAATCAAAAGACCAAGAATAGAAAGATTTTAACGGCTGGACGTCATATATAGCTCAACAAGAAGTAATATCACAGGTAGAATTGCTATGGAGATCTAATTAGCTGCAATAGTCTAAGAATAAATACAAGCTCCCAGGTCAAAAAGTGTACATTGTTGATATGGTAATGCCAAATCGTCCAATTAGTGTCACGCTTTGCTGAACAAAAGGTAAGAACATGGTCCACGAGAACGCACCTAATTAAGCTTGGGAAGTGAACCAAGCAATGGTTTTCAGCAGCATTGTCACCTGAAAATTTCAGTTGGTACCTTTTTCCAAAAAGCGGAAATCTACAAGAAAATGCCAAAACAGTCCAAGTTCAGAAAAGGAAAATGGCAAAATGAACTTTTGTCAGAAAAAAGAAAAAAAAAAACCAAAAAAACTCACTTTTCTTCTTCCAATTCGAAAGTGATCATGTAACTTTCTGACCGAATGTAGTTTGGAAAAACATGAGGCTTTGAACCGCTCCTGTTGTGGTATGCTTCGACATTTTTCTGATACTTTGCCCTGTTTAGCCAGAATGTTAAGGAGAGCAGTCCAGCCGGACAAACTTGATAGGCAGTCAAATGTTGAAATCCACGAATTTAAAATCTTAGTTCAAATTCGGGGGAAACATTAGGACAACAAAAAACTACTTATTCAAGTGATTTACAGTAGTTTACACAATAGATGTACTCAAAACTAAGAATACGCCTTGCAATGAATTGGAATGCTTTCCCTGTTTCTCATGTGAAATGTCATTCCAAACATTCATTTTGATATTACACACAACAAACCCGGTGGCAGGTCTTTTGTGAAAAGTTTCATAAACCAGTAAGGTGAAAACAGGGATTTAGCACCAGAAAATGTAAAACATAGATGCGAATGTCAAATAATCAGAGTTTGCCTTAATCATACATATTTTCTTTCAAAATTCATTAAGGTAAACAATTAAGGGAAAGTAAAATGCAACACAAAATTCTTTTCTAACTCATTCAGGATACAAACATGCAGAAATTCATTTGGAAGAGAAAGAGCATCAAGGACAAAATAAAGGCACAGCAGGCAATCACGTTAAGACACAGCAGACAGGTAAACCTCGAAAAAAATAAAATATTTGATACCATATCGTAGACGAGTCAGGATTAATGCCGAAAAAGTAACCCCCTGGTTTCAGTAAGCATGCTACATTAGTTAGAAGTCTTCTCGCACTCTCTTCAGTTTCAAAGCATAACTACAGAACGAAGATTTTTAAGGGAATTTAGCATCACATCCTTGCAGTACTATATTTCCAAAGACTCAGAGAATACACAAATGACAAAAATCTGAAACCTGCAAATGGCGCCAACAGGAAACCAAATCAGCCTGCCCAACCATCTTCTGTAGATGGATTTCAAGATCGTCCTGTGACACCAAATGAAGCACCAGGTAAAAATTTGCCCCAGATTACTTAAGTTATCTGATACACATGGAGAAAAACAAAATCAACAAAAGCAGGCCTTGCCTTGGAAGGATCAGCTTCAAAGAATTCCACATCGTAATTCTTCCTGTGACTCTCCCAAGCTTCTCGTACGCAAGAAATCCCGGAAGAAGATGTATCTAACATTACAACAACATCCCCAAAAAGAGAAAAAAAGCAAACCCATCATTCTTTTGAGGAAGCCGTACAGATATTATACAGTAACGAAACACTGAGTATGTAAAAGTATGGTAAATTGGTAAACACCAATTCCAATGTAGTGACCAATCGAAGCAGCTTCCCATTTGTCGATGTTAGGAGCTCCGCCACAGTACAATTCGCAAACCTAAATATAAATAACACAGAGAGAGAGAGAGACATAACGATCGAGAATCTCTAAAGGAAGGGGAATAGAGAGGAAGAAGATTTGTTCGATACAGTGGTATAAGGATGTGCGAAGATCTTGATTATGGCAGTCTTAGCGAAATCGAAGAGACGGCAATGACTCTGCTCCGATTTTGAACCCGCGAAGCCGCTCATTTTTTGTTCGCCCGAATTTTCTTAAATTACAAATTTGGCTACCAATTTATACTTTTTTCCATTTGTGCTTTCTCAACAATATAGACGTTTACGCATTATCTCCTAAACATTTTATACGAAGTCGATTTTTTTTTTTAACTAACCCATCAAAGGAATACAACATTCTGTCATATTGAATCTCTTTTTCAATCCAATCGATTACCAAAGAGTAAAGCTTAGGATCATAGGTTGATAACAACAGAGATACTCTAGCTACTCTATGAGCAACTTTATCACAACCTCTAAAATCAAAACATATTCTAGAATCAAGCACTTGAGATGAAGATACTTGATGTCTTTCAGTAAATGATCCATGGATGGACTATGCTCTTCTTCCATCAATAGGGAGATCATCACTTTAGAATCAGATTCAAAGATCACTTTATTATAGCCCAATCTGATAATAAAAAGGAGTGCCCACCTAAAAGGTTCAATCTTAGTTTCAAGTGGTGATTGTAGATAGGGGTAGCCTCTAGCTCCCATCCATAACAACTTGGCTTTGTCATCCCTAAGAACCTATCCGACATCACTAGTCGGATCATTCCATGCCCCATCAATATTGCATTTTACCCACGATTCAGGAGGCGACTTTCAAAAAGTAGGGAGTTTCAGCCTTGTTATGTTTGGAGACTTCTTCTTTACCTTCATTTCTATTGCTTCATTCCTCTGCGTCATCTTTCGCTTTATTCGGCACATCCAAAGCATTTCTGGTGATGCCTTTAAAGATGAAATTGTTTCGTTCTTTCCACAGCCTCCAAAGAAGCCATGGTGCTAGGGCTTCAGAGTGGAGCTTCGAACAACACATTTTTGCAGATCATTTGCCTACTACAGATGATACAGTTTAATTATATCACGTTATAATCTCTGAAATTTCGTTCGTCCCTTTTTTTTCTTTCTATTTTTTATTGTCGGAATGAATAGTTCAGATCGAAATTATCATTACAAAAAAGTTTGGATATAAAATTTGTAACCGATAAATTAAAGACTCCATAGATGATCAAGACCACGGAGGTTGGCAACTATTGGTGTCGAATTCCAACGAGAATAACTAACCACACGACACTTTCTGTAAATCGTTTTTCAAAACTCAAATTTCTTTTTATTTATTTGTACTTTTTTTTTGTCGAAAAGTATGTAATCTATTTGGTTTTTCCCTGATCTATTTAGGGACCAGATGATGAATCTCACGTATTCCGGTTGGAATATTTATGTTATAAATCAGATCTTGTTAATCCTATGATTAATGTTGACAAAGAAAAAAAAAACTCTAATTCTTTCAATATATGAGGGTAAAAGAATTTAATCATTTCACCTGGTGTTATTGACAGCTGAAATTATTTATTGTGCAGTGTGTAAAATCAAACAAAAATACCTCAGGAAGTTACCACTCTGTAAAGACGAACTGTCCGACCAAAACCAATATTTGGTTAATACGAACCAAATCGAAAAAATGAAAACATGAGATCAGAGCTAATCATGTAGACCAGCAGTTCTGGTTCTGGATGTGTACGTGGGTCGGTCCAAGATTTATTATGCAGTAATTCAATTCACTTAATGAACAGTTTCAATCTTTCTCAGAGAAGAAGTCTTCGAACATCCTCAAAGTTTGAACGCAGTTCAGACAAAAACGAAGCTGAAACGAGTTATCATAAAAGCAATGAGTAATAAAGAAGAAACACAGTAAATAATGGCCACAGAAACTAACGCATTACCTCCAACTTGTCCATCAAAGATCCGATGATCAGCGGATAGCGTTACATTCATTTTTGTTACAACTGAAGGCTTCATGATTCCTGAAACAATTACGAAACCTTGTTATAACCTCATCTAAATAGCAAGCCAAAATTGAAAACCCAAAAGAGTGTTACTATCTCACCATCTAATCCAATAACTGCCTCAACCACTTTATTTCCTCTACCAACTGCTAGGATTCCAGCCTGCAAGACAATCACGGTCCTGGAAGTTTATTATCCAAAAGTACATTTGCATCTCTATAAAGACTAAACTAAATTTTCTGCCAGAAAAATCACAAACAGAAAAAGAGTTTAATCTTCGATCTGTAATTCAAGGTACATTGTTAAGGCTATGATTACCTGAGGGGGGTTAATGATTGCGCAGAAATGGTCCACAGGATACATTCCAAGATTCGAAATGCTGAAAAACAATAAAGAATGCTTTCACAGTAAGTAGGGAAAGTTTCACGTAAATGATTCGGGCTGATGCTTAAGAACTTAAAATGATAAACACCTAAATGTCCCTCCTTGAAACTCATGAGGAGCTAGCTTTCCAGATCGTGCTTTTTGTGCCAGCTCCTTAACCTGCTCCAAAAATCAATTGAGAAATCAAGAATCATGAACGGTAGAACTGATAAGACAAGTGAACTCCTCTACAGCCTACCATATTCGTTTAACTTCAGAGAAAATAAAATTACCTCCAAGGAAATGGCGGAAATAGATTTCTGGTCTGCATTTCTAATAATTGGAGTCATTAAGCCCTGCAAAACATACCAAGAAGATGAAGGAAATCGATATTATCAGAATATTCAACACAAGATTGTGTACCCTCGACCAAAAAAAAGAGTATACCTTCTCAGTTGCAACTGCAATTGATATGTCAACAGTGTCACACATAACAATATCTCCTTTCTCAGCGTCCCAGAAAGCTGCCAGACATTGAGATAAAGCACTATAAGCAACCAAAACAAAAGTTTGACTAAGCAAAGGAAGGATACTCAACCACACGATTGCAATCCACAGATCATTACGTCAAACTCAAACTAAAAAATTATCCTACTCGTAACCACTAAAACTGAGTCTTAAATTCTTTACCAGCCATATTAAACATTACTATACTAATATTTCATAACATCTTTACTACAGTCTCAGTGTGAGCCAGAAGGAAAAGTATTTATAATCTGACATAGAGAGCAAAATTTCCTTAAAGAGGACAAACTCAGGTTTTAATCTAGCTCATAAATAGGGATGACAAGATAATGAGATATGGTTTACCAATTAGTAATAGCATCATTACGAGGAGTGAATAATTTCTCACCATTAGCTTGTCGTACATTCCGCAATGCAACTGCCACTGCCTTGATAACTATGTCATTGACAGACACTTTGACACCATGGTTTTCTGTAGATCATGAAAGCACAGTTCACTCTAACCTCTCAAGTTTCTAACAATTACCAGGATGTGGTGTAAGGAGCAGTCTACAAACCTTGAAGTTCTTTTCTAAATGAAAGAAGAGGATCCAATACAACATCTGCAGCCACAATCAAATGCTTAAACAGCAAATAAAATACACAAATAATATACAAAGATTATGAATTACTAACCTGATTGTAAATACAAATGGGGTATCTTCTGTTTCGATTCCAACAAACGTTTTGCTATGATCTGCCAAACGGGAAAAGTCAAACAGACGTCAGGATTTCATTATGATCTTAGCCGCAAACATCAAAGCTGAAAGTATGTTCCTCTTGCGCAAGAATTGCTTCAACGGGGAATATTTGTTCATTCTCCACACTGAGAGCAATAAATGTTAAAATTACCTTGCGAATTTGACTATTGGGAAAATCTTCATAATTATCTAACTTTGTCGCAGCAGGCTTTACTTCAGGCAGCGATTTGGAGGAGGATTTAGACAGGGTCTCGCTTGATGGTTGTTTCTTCTTCATAGAAGCAGATGTTTTTCCGGAAGCAATTGCGGTCACGACGTCAGATTTCAGTAATGTACCGTAGGGACCCGATGCCTCAATTGATGATGCCTCCAACCCATGTTCTAAAATCAATAGCTTTGCAGCAGGACTGATCTTTGTGAAGCCTGAATTCTTCCCTCTAGGTTTATCTACGACTCTCTGAGGAACTTGTTTAACTGTCTCAACCTCAGAACCACCTATGGAAGAAGACTTTATGGTTTCAATGCTTTCAGCATCTTCAACCTACACAGAAAAAGGATAAGCTTCTTAAATCACCCAATCTGCAAGCAATTTTATTTCCAGAGCATTTGTGTGAACGTGTAACCTTTACTTCAGGCAATATATAACATAGCAGCGAACTAGAAGGGCGTCAACAAACTTATGCACAAAATACGTTACACAGGCTACTAAACAAATGGAGTAGTTCATGTACATTTGAACTAAAAGACTTACTATAAGGGCAATCGGCTTTCCGACCGCCACATCCTTGGAACCTTCAGGAATTAGAATCTTAGCCAAGTACCTACACCAAAAGTCATCCATGAAGTTATACAATATATTAATATAAATCAGAATACTACTGCAGCAGTCCAGATAAATCTTCTTTTGTTAAGGAAGCCCGCTCATAACAAAACTAAGAAATACGAAATCGATCTTTGAATCAGGAGACACTATCAATTCAAGGGAGAAAACTTGAACAGACCTTACTTTTGCAATCACCAATTTCTTCTCACTTAAACCCAAAAAAATTAAAGAAAAAAAGCTATATCCACGGATTGTGAATTCTATATAAAATGAACATGACCAGGCCGCCCAGATAAGATATATTGTTTATGCTCCAAGTGATTGCTAATAGGAATACGATGATAAGATGTTTAATATACCCCTCTTCAAGGCTTTCAAATTCCAGAGTGGCTTTGTCAGTCTCGATCTCACCTATGACATCACCTACTTCAATCTGTTTAAAAAATCAACACATGCATGTACATTAACACTGGATCCCCTGTGGTAAAATTACAATGCCAATTTAATCTTCATTCTTGGGTCACCAAAAACTAACCTTGTCACCCTCTTTTTTCCACCATTTGGCAATATTACCTTGGTTCTGCACATTTATAAACATATAAATGATTCGGGGTTTCAGGATAGAAATGGTGAATGAGAAGGGATACCTTCTCATCCAAACCAAGCTAGCATAAAATATGCTATTGTGTACCATTGTAGGAGAAAGTGCTGGCATTTCTAAGACAACATGTGGGGGAAGATCTGATGCATCAGGCTGAATGGAACCTCGTTGTTGTGTGCTTTCTTCAGTTTTCATCTCATGATGAGCTGATGTTTCCTCTTTTTCAACTTGTCCACCCCCTACAGGAGCAGAAATGTTTTGGATGTCGTCTTCCTCCTCAACCTTGGTTAAAATTAAATAGATAAGGTTGAACTCTTATCCATCAAACGTATGCAGCAAGATGCTGATCAAACCAACCCTAACGTCTAACGAAATATCATGTAGGGGATATGACATGGCAACCTAGTATGACATGCCTACTCAGTATGACATAAGGTAATATCCAGAAGAAGACTAACGACTGTATCTGGGTCATTATTTCCCACAATAAAAATATATATAAAGAAACTCCATAGATCTCTATGATTCATTTAAGTCATCCAGGATGTAAACCCAGGAAACAAAAGAAAATGAACAGGCCAAAAGCCGACTGGTTAAAGGATAAAGAACTAATAAGTGTTCGTCAATTTCTGCATCACCTGTTGTGACATCATACTTGCTTTCTTTAAATAAATAGGACAGCCATTTTGCTTACCATTATTGCAATTGGTTCATTAACAGGCACATCCTTGGATCCTTCACTTACTAAAATCTTGGCAAGAAACCTACATAACCATGCTTCATTGTAAGCCAATTGACATTTGCATGCACTTTTAAGAGTCAATATTTGAATAACCAAGGTATAGTGATATAAAAAAACGGAAACACACAAAATCATGAGCCGGAGTTTTAGAATTACCCTTCCTCTTGACTCTCAAATTCTACAGTGGCTTTGTCTGTCTCTATCTCACATAGAACATCGCCCACCTCTATCTGTCAGGAAGAACAAACTATCAGACCTGTTACTGCAAAATTCCACACTCTATATTTTCTAGCTAAATCATCAATTTATCGTCTTTCTAATGATTATTCTTAGAATAAATAATATAAGCCCACTAAAATTTAGTCAACCAAATATATGAAATAACCCACCTTGTCACCTTCCTTCTTCAACCATTTCGCAACATTTCCATGACTCTGCAAAAGCCCAACAAACAGAACACAATGACTTTTAGCAGAGAGGCTAAATTTCTTTACAAGATTGAAGTCCAAGTTCCTACCATCGTAGGAGACAAGGCTGGCATTGCAAGTACTGTCTGTGTTGTGGGTCCTACAACACAAAGTCAAATTAAATCAACTCTTGACTCTTGTGTAATTGATTACAGCTCCTGTCGCCACATTTAACGAGTATTACGGAAGCACAAGCCATAAAGAAAAGAGTGATGTAATAAGTTTTTCCACCTGAATCAATTAACATCTCTTCTTCTTCTTCTTTTTTATAAGATAGCAAAATGGCAATTAATACTCTTAATATTTGTATCATGGTAATATTTTTATGGCTAAACACAATTTAACAATTGTCCACAGGTTAATTTTATCATATGAAAGTACCATAATTGACTGGTTTAGTAATCCTATAATGGAATTACTTTTTCGATGCATTTATGAAGATGCTTATTCCATAAGATGACATAACAATTTATAAATACCTGCAGATGAAAAATTTTGCACACCAAATTGCAACTGCAAGAAATAATGTATGTGAGAAACAGGGATAGAGAAAAGTGTAAAACAAAGACATTAATAACTGTTAAGCTCACAATTGGCTTTGGAGAACTATCATTTATTCTTGTAAGCATGTCAATCGAGGAAGACCTGAAAATGTAGATCAGACCAAATCTGAGAAAAGGACAAACACATATTCCCCTAATTATTTTTTCACAAAAGTGAGTTTACATGTCACAAGTGAGCTACAGATAGGCACATACGCAATGAATTGATAACCTTCTTCATACAATCTCAAACCTTGAGTGCCTACAAGCGCTCTAGTTTCTAAATGAATAAAATCTTAATCCTAATCTTGTCCACAATTTTCAGGAAATAAAAGTCATCATTGTATAGACAAACTCAGCACCTCGTCTAAAAAAATAGAGAACTTAACGGAAAATTGTAAATGATAGAGCCAAACCTAGAGAAAATGATGAACAGAAAGTAGAATAGACTGTTTATGTCGTTCGTTAGTTAGTATTGATTTTACAACCATTTGGGTAAACCATTTTTGGAACCACCATCAGTTACCAAGATTTTTGTTATGGAACCCATACCTCACACCATTATTACCACAAATCTTGTCATCCGGGTCGTATAGTCCATTAGAAAATCTGAATCAGAGAGTTCATGGTCAAATGCATTGGAAGTAGAAAGAAATAACACCAGTTTCGCTTCTATGAACAGAAATATAAAAACTGCGACGCAAAACAACTAAAAGAAATGGAGCAGATAATTTCTTCCTATGCTCTGGTATGCTTCTCGTTTCAATCTACTCAACGTAAGCAAAAAACAAGGCTAGGTTGATCAACTTATTCAAGAAATATGGCTAGGCTGATTACTTGCATTGTGATGTTCTTAGAACCCAATGGCAGCTTAAACAGGGATTCTATCCAATTATCAACTATACTCACTGCATCCCACACAGGAAGAAACAGAAGTAGATTTGGAACAAACAAGAAGACTGTCTAGATCAAGGCTATTGGAATTAACCAAGAATGGAAGAACACTCGCAGTTGTCTTCAAATCCTCTTCAACGCAAGTAACATAAAAAGAAAATTTCATAACAAACTGGTGAAGATAAACTCGTATACCATTTCAGAAAGGAGAGCAAATATAGTTTAATGGCTTTCATCAAAAACAGATTGGCGTTCTTTATATAAAAAAAATTGTTCTCGTCCAAATCAACCTCTTAAACATCACTATACAAAAGTCAATGGAGGATTGTCCAAAAAGGGCAAAAAAAGTTGTAATCGAACTGAGAAACCAGTTCACTTGTTAAATTGCCAAGGATCGCAGATAGAAGAGTAACATCAAAAATTTGAAAGAGGCGGGACGAGAGAGAGAAAGATGACGCGTGAGCAAAATTAGCGTACCGAGTATGGAATCCGGAGGCAGAAGCGAGAAGACGAGCTCTGAGAAGTGAAGAACTGCGGATGATTGCAGCGTGCCGGAGGAGCGGAAGCACCATGACAGGCACTTGGAGAAAAAGGAGGGTTCAAGAAATCACAAATGGAGAGACGGAGAGAATGAAGAAATCGAAACACTTTAATTTTGGTCAGATCGCAGCGACGGCACAAACGATCCTCGTGACGCAAGTGTTCAGAATTCACCGGATCGAAAAACCAGAAATCAATCGCTACTGAACCGAAAATGTTTTACTAAATAGAAACATTGAACCAATATTCTGCTTGGTTTGAATGGAGAACCGAAGCTAGTGACGATTAAGGGAAAGGTTTAGTTGGTTTTTCGCGGTCCGCCTTTTCGGTTTGCGAGAACGGCCGCGGCTACATGCAGGAGTGTTAATCATGATTCGTATCCGCCGGATATTTGTATCCGTATCCGAATTTTGATCCGTAATACAGATATCCGGAAAAAATAGATACGGATACGGATCGGAAATTTGGGTATCCGACGAATACGGATACGGATACGGATAGTAGGAAATAATGAACCGCATATCCGCGGATACCCGGCCCATTATCAAAGCCCATTACCTTGTTGAGAATTTCAAAGCCCATTACTTGAAATCAGTCTTTCTTCTTGTATTCTCTTCTCCACACACGATTTATTTTCTAGAGTTCATCTCTTCTTCTTGTATTCTCGACGCCGTCAACCTTGTCTCCGGCTCCGGCGGCACTCCTCACTCACTCCGACTTACTCACTCCGACGGCTCCAGTGACCAAGCAAACGTCGTGGGTTAGTGAAATCTTAAATCCTTGCTATTCAATTTCGTTTACTTTTTCGTTTTTAGATTCGATTTCGTTCAACAGTTAATTCAATCGGCCAAAGCTTTTCCCCTCTCATTCTCAACTCCTTCACGTTTTGTAATTATTCGATCTGTTTTTCCAATTTCACTTTTGTTTGACTTTTGTATTTTTTAATAATTCCTCCGTTTTATTGTTTTTTGCTTTCTGATTTAATTCAATTTGTATGAATATATTTAGGGATTAATATGTGAAGCTGAGATCAGATTGTGTAGTATTAATGTATTATGTTCCAAAGCTTTTTAAGAAAAAACAAACAAGATGCTGTTTTGATACCATACGATGAAGTATGGATTGGTGATTGAGATTCATTTACCAAGAATCATGTTATGTTGTTATATTTTTTGTTCTCTTATTTCCTCTCACTCTCTCAGTCATCTTGTTCATTTCATTGTGTTCAGACTTTTGATATGCGATGTCTTCTTCTCTGTAATAATCTTGGAGTTGGTACAGTGTACTGAAAGTTCCTAACCTTGTTTAATTTTGATGCCTTTCTTTTAACTTTATTTTCTGGTTTTGGCATTACAAATATAATGAAGCAGAATTTGACTGTCGAAAATATTTTCAAGCGTCAAAACTTAGAGGTATTTTATATGCTTAATACTCGATCTCCGAGAAAGAAAGAAATATTAGTAACAAACATTGTAAAATAGAAAGGAAAGAGCTGGTAAGAGTTGGATTCTTGAATAACAAGAAGAAATGAAAAAGAAGCTAAGTGCAGAAGGAAATTATACGGAAAAAAAAACTTAAGAAGTACATCAAAACATGATCTTGTATGTGACCTCCTCTTCTTTTATTACTTCAGCTTTGTGTTTTGCATTTGGCTGTGTGGTTGGTTAAATTAAAGGCTTCCTTTTTTATGTTGATTACATTTACAGTTGAGTCTTCTAACTGATAATGGTAACACTAAGGATGATCTGAAGCTTCTAACAGATGAAGCTCTGCTCACACAGATCCATAATGGATTTGTTGAGGGTAAAGATATAGTTGTCTCAGTTATGGCTTCAATGGGAGAAGAGCAGATGTGTGCTCTGAAGGAAGTTGGTCCTAAATGATCAGTAATCAAGCATTCTCCTGTCTCCTCTTTAATTGAGGCTATTATATCATCAACTTGTGGTCTTTTTTTGTTCTCAGTAATTTAATTTGAACCCATGTATGTTTCCATGCAAAGATATGGCTGTGGAGAAGTTTTACTCTTGACAGGTCAAAACTGAAAACAGAAACAGATAAATGTGTATAGAAAAACGGATATCCGCGGATACGGATCACGAATTTTAGTATCCGCCGGATATGGATACGGATTCGGATCGGCCAAATTGGGCCGGATATCCGCTCCGTAACACCCCTACCCCTAGCTACATGACACCAACTATAGAATTTTTATTTTATTTTTTGATAAAGACTATAGAAATTATTATTCTCTATACAATAAAGTTTTCTACCATTTTAAATTTTAGAATCATCTTAAATCAGAAACGTTTTCTCATCCAAGCTTAAAGGCAATGGGTCGTATTTGGTGACTAAACTCCATCACCGGATTGGAAAACACGCAGTTCAACTCGCTTTGTGAAAACTAGGGCAACACAACCATTTTGACATTATAGAGAAATTTGATTAATCATACTGTGAACTGAGCTTAGTCTTGTATACCATAAGTGTCATTATTTTGTTTCCAGATGGTATCTGGTCAGAGCGGGACTCGAAGATGCTGCTCCATTCCATGACAGAGATCGGCAAGATCGAAAGGTATTTTTTTTATCTTTTTTTGGTGGCCTTAATTTGTTATTCTAAACACAAGATTGTATTCTATCATCCTTTGGATCATTGCAAGGCAATCAACTCTCTTTGCCTCATGCACCCCGTGTAGTGTTGTAAGTACTTTGTTTGCTTATTGTACAAAGCTAATTCAATCATTTTTATGAAGTTATATGTTTTCTTTTCTTTTTACAGAGAGCTAACTGGCAACTTGTTGAGTCGACTCAATCCTTTCAAACAGAGAAACCTCACTTTCACAGAAAAATTGTAAGTTTTTGCCTTATGTGGCTTCCTGTGTTAATACCTGATGATGAATTCACTTTTGCCACGATTTTATGCTTTTAAATGCCAACTTAAGAGTTTCTCTGAATTGATCATGTTGATATGTGAAACGGGTGGAGATTGATATTGAAAGTATTAATCTTCATAA
This sequence comes from Lepidium didymum, assembly GCA_963920545.1. Lineage (NCBI taxonomy): Eukaryota > Viridiplantae > Streptophyta > Magnoliopsida > Brassicales > Brassicaceae > Lepidium > Lepidium didymum. Next base: position 1,919,984 of record OY986982.1, read on the forward strand.
GTTGGTAGATTCTTAGTCCCACTGATTTTTTATTATCATCCGAGATTAACTGGCCAAAGAGTAAGAATTAAGAAGGGTTTGATATATGCAATTCTTATTCTGATATGAAATTTGTGAAAAAGTTAATAAATTAGTGAATTTGGTTTCACTGATTCCAAAATTATTGTTTCTAACTAAACCTTAAGAGAATAAGTACATGGTTTCTCGTTAGTACGAAACTCAGATCACAGTTTGGTATGCACATAACCAAAACGTTATAAGTTGTATATGGCCCTGTTAATTTAAACTTTTAAAAAACAAAAAATAATGATGAAAAGAAATAACTGAGTCGTTGCGATCAAATGACCAAGTTTGTGTTGATGCCGGCATCGCTAAAAATTACAGCGACAACTAAATTGATCGCAGTGATTGCTTTTATTGTATAGTCTATTTAGTTGAGATATTGAGTCGTTGATCGCTATCTTAACGATATTAAAACGAACAAAGTTGTAATATGTTATGGAGATGAACAACATTTGGAAGAAGCACTAAAACGGATCTTTGAATATGAACTCTATAACATGTCTCGTCTCTATATTTGAGGCTAGAGCTTTGCAGTAGTCAGTTTTTTAAAAAAAAAGACAGGTAAGAGTTAGAATTGTAAAATTTCTATTTTTGGTTTATGCGTAGGAAAATAACTTAACTACTTTTGGTTTCATCAAATGTATTGTCTCTGTAAAGTAAAGTGACTCTTAAAGCTAACAAATATTGTTTTGATAGGCTAAATTCACTTCATTCTTTGTACCAAACATCATTGAAGAAGTTGGAAAGTAGTTAAACGTTTCATCATTTAATTTAGGGATTGTTCTCGGTTATTAATCAAAATCATAGAAAATTGCTTCTGTTTTTGAAGGTAAAGGAGAAAGTGAAAATTTCTCTTTGGATATAGACAAATAATATATACAGTCACTCTAAAGACCATATGCATTTTTGCCAAGAAGATGAAATACAAAGAGAATTTATTCCTTGTATAAGGGAATCACGAGAGTTTTTTTTTTTAATATATAAAATCACGGTGTAGCGCAGGTCATAACTTATTTATTCATAAAAAGACACATGTATATATTTTTATATATCAGCTAATAACTTTGATATTAGGATTTGATTTCTCTCTACTACTTATAATAGTGTACTAAACAAAAATTTTAATATATGATCTTTACACTATTTATCGGGTTCAAGTGGTCTTTATTCTAGTGGCAGACGGTAAGTCCACTAAAGACAACGCACTTGCACAAACAGAGATCGAGTCCTACCGCCTACATTATGTAGGAACTTGGCTAATGGGCCGACTAATTATAGTCAATGTTGATAAAAAGAAAAGATTATTTATCGGGTATTGTTGATCTAGTTATTGACATAAATTTTTTTTAATCTTATAGAAAGTTTAAACCAACCCTAATATGTAGAGAGAAAAAAAAAATGTTAGATGTGATCCAACTCTCATTCGTCACCAAATAGAAGACGACATCTTATAATAAAAAATGGATGCTCATGGATGGATCGGTGTAATCTCAAAAAGAGGTGCACCAGAAGGCTTTCGTTTGACTGGCCAAATGGGAATACAGTTCTTTAAATAATAATATGATAATACGACTTTCGCTCAACTTGTAACATACAACATTAGCTAAGTCAAGACTAATTTTGAGGAGACAAAAAATGGAGAGTTCCGGGCTCATTTTTGCCTCCTCAAAATTGTAAAGAAAACCCTGAAGTATCAAAATTTCACTTAAAATACTCTAAAGAAATATGGTTTGTAGTAATAGCCAATAATAGGTTTTACCGTAAATCAAAACCCAACCTGAGCAATTTAAATCCTATCTTACAACAAAGTCAAATAAGATTTGTATTAATACCCAATAATATTTTGAAGCACCTCATTAATTTAAAAATATAAATGAAACTATGTGTTTCTAAATCTTTTTTAGACATTTAATTTATTTAAAATAAAAGTTTGAATTGCAAAATATGAAAGGTTGGATTATTATGTTTTGTGTTTAAAAACTTATTATTGGGAGTCGAGTTGCTCTCAGTCTGGTGGTTAAGATGATCCAGCTAATGACTTGGTACCAGATTTCGATTTATACCCACTGCATTATAGTCTCTTAAAAAATGGATTATAAGAATAGGCTTTAGGCTATAGATTGGGTCTTGTCGATCCAATTGTTGAAAAAAAAACTTACTACTGGGTGTTTATACAAATCTAAATTATTTTTGAGGTTTTTTTATGAATATCAATCATTTGGATTTTATTTTCAATGTTTTCGTTGTTTTACAATAAAAATGAAACATGGTGTTTAAAATTTTTTTTATAGATTTGAGACTCTCTTATAAGATGGGGTGTAAATTGCTCAGATCTGTAAATGTTGGGTTTTAATTTGCCGTAAAACCTACTGATGGGTGTTTATTGTCAAAGTTTTTTTTAGTGAAAATTTGATACTTTATGGTTTTCCTAGCAATTTTTCCGATATAAGATGTAAAAATTGATTTTACTCGGGAAAAGTCAGTACGTCTAATCATACTATTGTTAATTCGAGTCCAACTAAGGAAATCTATTTAAGGTGAACAAAAGAGGGAGCCCAAAACTCATATCTAATAGGTGATTATTTATGAATGACTTGTTACCATTGAAAATTAATAGAAACAGACAGGAGTTGAGTTATTCTCTCATATTTTACATTGTTATCTAAATTTTTCAAATTTTACATATACTACTGCTCCATACCAAATTTTGTCTGCGATCCGCCACTATTAACCTTAGATTAGTTATGTAACGTGTCATACATGTAGGAATATAGGGTGAGTGACGTCTGTGCCAGACAACCAAAATGTTTCTAAATATATGCACATTGTCAATCTCACATAGATTATCAAATTAAATAAGAGTGTTGGGAAGCTAAGGGCCTCATAATTCGAACCAAAAAAAATCTATAGCATATACATACTTCCAAAATTCAGAAGAAAATGTCCTTCTGCTTTCCAATCACGCCAGTTTTTAGATGATGCAACATAGACATTTGCCTAAATTTTATTTTCTATTTTAAAATATGCAAAAAACAGAATAAAAGAACCCAAATTTTTTTCAAAAAGACTCAAAAAATATTTATAAGTTAGTTAATAATAGAATAATATGACTCGAATTTTCTTTTTAACCTAATTAATTACCTTTCTTTATAACTCATATCCTACATATGAGCATCTCCAACTTACTTCTATATTTACCTTTAAATACTACTATAGAGTAAAATTTTTTCCAACCTATTTCTAAAATAGTGGAATGCTATTTTTTACTCTATATTTAGGGGAATGCTATTTTTTCTCTATTTTAGAAGTGAAATATTTTATTTACGAAATAATCCTTAATTTTTAATGAATGATATAAAAAATCATTAACTATTATAAATAATCATTCTAAATAAAAATTTAAAATAAATTTAAAATATTACAAATGATAATTAATATCTAAATACTAATTAAACTTCGAAATAAAAATTAAATTTAAATATTATAAATGATAATATTATAAACCAAGATATGAGAAACACTTAGCATGAGACAAAACTAAACTCCAAAAATAGAATTTCATAGATTAAACAACACAAAAGTCACAAATGGTGAACTAAACTCTAAAAATATAAAAAATTTCAAAGAATAAAATAAATAAGGTTACATTGCAATTTTTATAAATAAGTAGGTATTAATAATAAATTAAAAATATAATATACTTAAAATATTTTTTTATGGAGTAAAAAATAGAGAAATATATTAGAGTAAAACACAACTCTATTATAGAATTCTTCTATTTAAGAGTAAAATATAGAGAAATACATTACATTTCAATATCTTAATAAATATATGGATGATGTCAAAAAAAACCTAATTAATTACAAAAGTTTGAGTTTCTTTAAACCATAGTAGAAATTTTTTTTGGGTCTTTTAAAACATAATATAAATAAAATAAAAATTCGTATTTTCACCTAGAGTAGTTAAAAGTATATAAGACGTCACTGTTACCCATAAAACTAGTTTCGAGGGTAAGGGTCTACGAATATTACAAAACTTGCCTGCTGCGGAATTGGTCTATATGGAACTTACGTATCGTATTTTAATTACCAACCAAAACTTTACACCTTAGTTTTGGGATACATATATATGGATATATATGTCTAAAGTTATATTACATAGGTGTATGCATTAGTAAGAAAAAATGCACATCGGTTACATGATTGTTGTATTGTTTCAATTTTACGATGACAAAAACATATCATGAGTCATGAGATAACTCACGAAGGTTTGATTTTATTCATTGACCTTGTTTAGATATTTATACATAATGATGTTCACTATTCTTGATATAATGGTATCTAGAGAGAATATTTACATACATCCAGATCTCCTAATACATTAACATTCAATAACTTTTGTGTTACAGTTTTTTTTTTCTTCTTCTCATCTTTGTTTTCTTTCTTATTTTTTGAGCAGTATGATTTAGAAAAAAATGTCTCGATTAAATAATTAAATATATATATTTTATGGTTGTTTTCACAATAACTGCGTATTTACTAGTGTACAATTATTTTTTGAGTAGCTTTTAGTTTTAATTTTTCTTAGAAACGACGTTTAACCCAATCAATTTTTTTGAGAAACTAGTTTTTTTAACATTTCAAAAACTGTTTTCTTATAATTTAACATTCAAGTTTTTTGTTTTTAAATTTTCTTAAAAAATAAAAGAACCAGTTTCTAAAAATCTAAAGTTACTTGATTCAAAAATTAAAATTCAAATTTTTGAGTTTGTGAGAAACCGAAATCAGTAACAAAATCAATAATTAAAAACTAAATCCAAAACAAAAAAACGAGAAACCCGAAACTAAAAACTATTTCTCTATTCATAACCATAATAAAATAACTGTGTACACCCCTGATCAATTTTATCGATAAATAATTATTTGTTTGAAAAAAAAATTATAGATATAATACGAAAAGAAAACACAATGAGATTTATCCACAAAGGAGAAAGTCTGGTAACCTATATCACGGAAGCACGATGTGACCGTATCATATTTTGCATTAAAATCGGTATCGGAACAAGGATCAAAGAATATCCTTTTCCACCATTGTATTTTGACTTCTGCATTTATACGATTTCAGTTCAAAACGACATCACAACTCTCCGTTTAATTAATTTTTAATTGAGATTTTAGTAGTCCCATTATTAAATAGCCAACAAAATCTTTCTGTCCAATTTCCAAAGTCAACTCCTTTTTTGTTTTTGTTTTACTTTTCTGTTTTCCTTCTCTTGCTCTGGAACAACAACAATACAAAAAAAAAAAACCAAACAAATTTGTTTATAAATAAGTTAAAGAATCAGAATTAGTGAGGAAGAGTTATAGATTTCCATAGAAGAATTCACCAAAAGTAGAAACAATCAATCAATCAAACGACAATGGAGATTGTAGAAGCGAGTCGTGAAAGTGGGCATGTTGTATGTGGATCATGGATCCGTCGCCCGAAGAAAGTAAACTGGGTTGTTATTGCTAAAGCTGCTAAACGTCGTGGCTCATCTGTTTCTTCTCCAGCTCTCCTTAATATCTTCTCTTACGACCCCATCACTTCTTCTCTCTCCTCCACTCCTTTGGTAATTCTTCTTTACAACTTTGATTTTTGAAATTTGTCCCTTTTTAGGTGTGCAATTCGTGTTCCTAGATTTCCAAATCTTATGGGTTTTGGGTTGAATCAAGGTTTTCTTTTTGATTGGGAAATTTGGGTTTTTTCTTCTCTGAATCAATGGAAGATATCTAGGGTTTTACTCTTTTGCGCCGACATGCTTTGAAGCTGTAATCTTCTGATATCGATAAAGCAAGACCAAACTCTTCTCTTTTAGTATTTACTTCTGTCGACTAATGAAAGCAAAACAACAATTTTTTATTTTATTTCAAAGGCAACACACACGTTTGAAGAGAGCGATGGTGATCCTGTGGCAGTTTCAGTCCATCCTGGTGGAGATTATTTTATTTGCTCAACCTCCAAAGGTGGTTGCAAGTACGTTCCTGATACAATGCTTCTAATTTTATTGAGTTTGTATTGTAAATGGATGATATCTTCTCGATCTTGGTAGAACTAAACATCAAGTTGTTAAACTAAACATCATATTACTTCTCGTATTACATGAGAGATGAGACTTGTAATACTGTCTTCCACTGTGTATGTTTGCTGATGTAAAGCTTTTTGTAGTGACGCTTGAATTATTGTGTTGTTAGGTATGGTTAATCTTTTGTTACTCAGCTATTATGTCTATTTCATGCATTTTAGAGAATTGAAATTGACTTCCACCATTTTGGACACTATCTGCCTCATTCTCTACACAAATTTTGTTTACGGTCTAGATGGTAAATAGATATTATTTGGCTTTCAGGTCGTTTGAGATTGTTGGAGCAGCAACAGGTGTTACGATCTTAGCCAAAGAACTTGTTCCTCTCCAAAATGCTGGACTACAAAAGTGTATGGCCTTCAGCTTTGATGGGTCTAAATTAGCTGTTGGGGGAGTGGTAAGGAAGGACCAGAAATCTTTAATAGCTTTTTTTTCTTCCGCTGTTGCAACAATTTTTTTTGTAGCTTACCATAAGTTGTTTTCAGGATGGATGTCTCAGAATTATGGCGTGGCCAAACCTAAATGTAATTTTGGATGAGCCAAAGGCACACAAATCTATCCGGGATATGGATTTTAGGTAACAACCAGAACCTTCTCTCCCATCATCCCTCCTTAAATATTCTTGTTGATTAAAAGTATTATCAAGGTTGTAAAAAAGGGTAAAAGATATGGAATGATGGTCTGATAAACATCAATAGAAGTTAATGGAGATTGTCAAACGAATTCGATTGTGTGCATCTCTCTCTCATATCTGCATTTTTTTTGTTATAGTCTTGATTCAGAGTATTTAGCCACAACATCAACTGATGGATCAGCTAGAATATGGAAAGCAGAAGATGGTTTTCCTTTGTCTACTTTGGAGCGTAGTGGGGTATGAAACTAATCGATCTCTTTGTTTTGATTTGTTAACATCTTCAAAATTCTCTAATTTTGGCTTCTGGTATCATCATGTTTGCAGGATGAAACTATTGAACTGTGTCGTTTTTCTAAAGATGGAACAAAACCTTTTCTGTTTTGTGCTGCTCAAAAAGGTATATATTATCGCGGTTCTTGGGTAAACTATTACAAGAATCACTAGTGTTTTAAATTTATAACATCATATGAAAGCTTAAACAATTGAAACAGGTAATACGCCTGTGGTCAATGTTTATGAAATTAGTGCATGGAAAAAGCTTGGGTTCAAGAAGCTGTCGAAGAAGACAGCATCAACGATGGCAGTGAGCTTGGATGGAAAATATATTGCTTTGTGAGTCTTTTCTTCATCCTGGGCTGCTTATTACGGTCAGGCTTTTGATTGTAGAAACTGTAAAACCTCATATTTTGCACCTTTTTGTAGGGGTGGCAAAGATGGAGATGTATCTGTTGCTGAAGTTAAGACGATGGAAATCTACCACTACAGTAAGAGGCTACATCTTGGACAGTCCATTGCTTCACTTGAGTTCTGCCCTAATGAAAGGTATGCTAAAATCAATTGAGAAAGATAATAATGAATCAAAATCCTTATGTCTCATATTGAGATCTAAAATAACAAGCTTATATAATTGGTTCTTTGTTCACTTGGGGATTAGGGTTGTGCTGACAACTTCAAGCGAATGGGGTGAGATGGTGACCAAACTCAGTGTACCAAAGGAGTGGAAAGGTTTGTAGCTTATCCCTCTTTCTCTGCAAATAGATTGGCACATATATCTTTTACACTCATATCTATTTTGTTTGATGAGCAGAGTGGCAGATATATCTACTGCTGTTTTGCTTGTTCATGGCATCAGTCGTTCTTGCATACTTTTTCTTCGAGAACTCAGATTCGTTTTGGAAGTTACCAAAGGGGAATCAAAGAAGACCAAAGATTAGTCTTTTTGGAAATTCACCCACGGCTCCTGAGGATCATAGTAGGTGGAACTTGGACCTATAGAAGCTTATGTTAAGCCATCATACTTTTTCTGTTATTGTTTTCAAAACTTGTTTTGCATTTGTTTTTTTTCGTCCCTCTCATTATTCTGATTTTGCCTGACAATTAACACGTATGATTATGAATGGAGTTAAATTCCTTTTTGCTTAATTTTACTAATTGACTTCAATCAGTTTTGGTGAAAAAAGTTCACAAGTGAAAAGATCTTTTGTGATGACGTCACATGAGTGGTCCAAAAAAAATCACGGAAAATAACCCAAAAGGGTACCCAGAATAAACCGGTGCTTGGTTAATACACATCAAATCCCGAGGACCCAGAATAAACCTAATAAAATGCACAATCTGAATCTGGGAACAAAATCCGAATAGGACGGCCATGGACAACGAGATTCAGCGTCGGGAACATAACAAAGCTTATGTGTTCGACCACATCAGCACTCTTAATTTTTCTTAGTTGTATGAAATTATGAAGTAATTTTCGATTTTTTTTTGTTGTGAAGGTTTTTATTTTTATTTTTTATGTGTATAATAATATCATTTGCACTTTACGTAAGAATCAAAAGTGATTGCTTTCTCGGAGTAACCGTGGGCTCCCCAATCTGCTCGTCGTGACCGTCAGAGTCGCAGTCACAAAACCATTGGGACCTCAATCTCCATTAAATTATTATAATTATTACCAGATTTTTTTATCATAGTGTGAGAGTGCAGAGCTACGTTTGTTTCCTCTGATATTTTTCTACTCTCTCTCAAAATGAATTGCCTTCAGAATCTTTCCAGGTATCTTCTTTCTTGCTTTAAGATTTCTGAAAAGGTTGTCCATTTGGGTTCTTTGATTCAATTAGATTTTGTGGCTTGTTCTGTGTTTGGTCGTCACTTGTTTCAGATGCTCAGTCTCACCTCTGCTGGGATTTGGGAGCAGTCAAAGAGATCCTTCTTCGTCTTCTTTGAAGATGCTGGTAACACTTCCTTCACTTATGTACTATACTGATGACAAAAAGTCAATTTTTTGTTTTTCTCGTCTAAGTATCCGCATACATCTTATGCAGCTACCGATCAAAGCCAATGATCCTAAATCTCGACTCTTTTTACAGGTATAGAGGATATACAGTAGTTTAATGTTCAGAGAATGTTTGACTTGATTCATTTTTGTTTCTTTCTTACATTCAGTGTTACTTAAGTGTTTTTCTTGCGTCATTTGGAACTTGTTAAAATGCTTTAAATGTAGGCCGTATCAGATTCAAAATCTAGCTCAGAGATGAATGATGTTTCCAAGAAGGAAGAGAAATCTGATGAATATAGCCAAGACATGACTCAAGCTATGGGTGCTGGTAAGTATATGTTATACCTTATATATGTTTCTTTTTACTGTGGAAACAAACTTAAATGGGACTCTTCCATGATGTCTACCAGTGTTTCTCTGATATAAGAATGTTGATCTGGTCCATTAGATTCTGTTCTACTCTTATCTTCATCTTTCATTTAGATTGGTTTGTTCATCTCTCTACCAAGGAATGCCTTTGATCAAAACACAAAATGCAAGTTTTCAATTGAAACGCTTATATCTAAAATTTTCATGTGTTTTCATTCCAGTTTTGACCTATAGACATGAACTAGGAATGAACTACAATTTTATTCGTCCAGATTTAATTGTTGGATCATGCTTACAGGTTTTTTCTTCTTCTCATTCTATCACATGCTGATTTTTCTTTCTGAATATGTGACACTGATACTTTCTTGGTGTTCTTACTGTCTCCACTCCTTAATTGCTAGACCCCTGAAGACGTTGACAAGCTTCGTAAAATTGGGGTTAAAACCATATTTTGCTTGCAACAGAATCCAGACTTGGAGTATCCTTCCAAAGCGCTCTTTTTTTGTTCACTTTTTGATATTGATTTCAGTTTCTTTCGGTTTGAATGAGGAAGAGTGATCTGCAGATTGCCTTGACTAATACTTCAAGATATTTTGGAGTAGATATAAGCAGCATTCAAGCATATGCTAAAAGATACAGTGACATTGAGCATATTCGCTGTGAAATAAGGTAAGCCTTGGTAAAAATCAACTAGCCATGATATTAATTTTACTCTTTTTGATGATCTGGCTGTGAATCTGTGATAAATTGCCATTAGCTGATGCTTAATGAATTGAGTGAGAGATCGTGAGAGTTGATTTAAAGTTTCTGTTTTAATACTTTTTCTTATTGTTTATATAGACTTCATGAGAAGTCTATGTGGTAGAAAAATTCACCATGAACGCAATCACTCAACGCAGGGCTTGACATACTATAATCTTTGATGTAACAGAGACTTTGATGCATTTGATTTGAGAATGCGTTTACCTGCCGTGGTTAGTACACTGTACAAAGCTGTTGAGCGAAATGGAGGAGTTACATACGTGCACTGTACTGCTGGAATGGGAAGGGCTCCTGCTGTTGCGGTATGTTGCATAAACCTGTTAATTTGCGCCTTCTTTTTCTTAACATATCTTACATTGCGAGTCTTCCAGGAACTTAAATGTATTACTTTCCAATATTGAAAAAATGTTTCAGTTCAGTTGGAAGAAATGAAAGACTGTTGCAAACAGTAAACTTTCTTTTGTTGTGTGCTTCTTTGGTTGACTAATGAAGGAATGAACAAGTGATGACTTTTTGCTGACTAATACTGAGATGGGGTATTAATTTCAATTTCAGTTGACATACATGTTCTGGGTGCAAGGCTATAAACTTATGGAAGCTCATAAATTACTTATGGTAAGAGATAATAATGTATTTCTTGTTTCTGCTCCGTCTTCATGATTTTCTTGATATCTATTTTAAGTAACCCAACATGTTAATCCTGTTCAACTAGTGTTACTGCCTGTTATTATGTCAGGATGCTTGGAGATTTGCTTCTTCTCTTGTGTACCAATGATTATGATAACTAGAATTCCAGACCATTGGTTCACGTTTTGTAGTAACATATACTGAAAATATAGCATTTGAATAGACAATAGTCTTAGCATTTAGACATTATAATTATGATGGCTGGTGGAAAATAAAGGCACGGAAAAATCAGTCTATACAACATCTCTGAAAATTTATTGCAGAGCAAAAGGTCGTGCTTCCCAAAGCTGGATGCTATCAGAAATGCAACAATCGATATTGTGAGTCATCATTCAACTTTCACTATGCTTGCTGTGTTTGTAGTTCATCAGTTCCATGGATTGTTGCTTAGTTCCTTGATTCCTGAACATTGCTTCCGGGTATATATGGACATCAAAAGCTTACAGGACTCAAGAGGAAGACTGTTACTCTGACACTGAAAGATGAAGGGTTCTCCACAGTAGAAATTTCTGGCCTTGACATTGGATGGGGACAGGTGAATATATTTTACATTGTACAAAATAATAGATAATTATGCCTTGATCTTAAAAGTATGGTGTGCCATATAAGCTTTAAAGCTGGGATTTCTCATTGGTATTCAAAAGGAAGGCCTCTTTGTTAAGAAGTGGAAGAGATGAGTGTTGCATTGTCAGATCTTATTTCATGAAAACATTGTCTTACGACTGTGCAAAAGTATTTGCGGGTAAATATATATACAATTTTAAAGTTTTTGTTCTACTTTATGTAGAGGATACCTCTAACACTGGACAAGGAAACAGGATTCTGGACCCTGAAGAGAGAACTGCCTGTGAGTTTTCTTATAAACTGGCAACCTCAGTGTCTGCTTTCTTTACCATTTTCCGACTACTGCCACAATTTATGAAATGCAGGAAGGACAGTTTGAATATAAATACGTCATAGATGGTGAATGGACACACAATGAGGCCGAACCGACTATAGGACCTAACAAAGACGGCCACACCAATAATTACGCAAAAGTAAAATATCTCTGTCTCTTAACCTAGAGCTGAACAAGTTTTGATGTGAGTTAATGCTGTTATTTACTAATGAAACAGGTAGTGGATGATCCAATGAGTGTAGATGGTGCAACTCGGGAGAGACTATCGAGCGAAGACCCTGAGCTGCTAGAGGAAGAACGCTTGAAGCTAATCCAGTTCTTGGAGACTGGTTCTGAGGCAGAGGCTTGAGAGTTGAGAGCATCCTTTTGACTTTGTGAATGTGTAACTTACTGGTAACAATAAAATGCTTTATGTTGGTAATATAAAGCTACATAATAGTAGTTGTACAACGTTCAGATGTAATTGTTGAAAACCTATAGGTAATAATCCTAGACATCATAATTATGTCATGCAAAAAAATCTTACCTTACCACCGCCATTTTTCTTCTATAAATACTTCTCATTACTTTATTGTAAGACATACAAGTGAGAAAAGCAAAAAGAAAGTTACTTCAATTATTTCTCTCTTTCTTCTTACGTGCTTTCATATTTTATTTCACCAATATTATATAAATATAAGTTATTTTATAACACGTTATTAGCACGAATTGCTCCCGCGCTGGAAAAAGGTAAAATTTATTTTTGTCAATTTTGATTTTATACTTTGATATAATGGGTGACTTGGGCCCCATACATATATACTATATATTTTAATTTAATTTATAAAATATAATAATGCCTGAATTACAACATGAGGGATATAGTCCCCATGTTAAATATTAATTTCGGGCAGATAGGCAATGCCTTCCCCGAACTGATCGTTAGAATGGCTCTGCCTTCACGATCATGATCATGTGGTAGACTATGTCTCCTCAGATCAATATTTTTATATGTCCAAAAGACATTTATAAAATGTTCCAGAAGAACATAAAAATCATAAATGTCCTGAAAACATTTACTAAAATGTTCATGAAGAACAGTAAAAATAAAATGGATATACATATAAATTTGTTTCAGACGAAACAAATAAATTTGTCTAGCAGACAAATAAATAAAAAATAATTTTGTCCTGAAGACAAATAATATATTTAAATTTACTGTTATTGCATCATATTCAATTGCGTAATTTATATCCTGAATATTTCGTGATTATGTTATTATTAATTTTGATAATTTTATTTTTGGATATATTTTTCTAACGGTTATGAAAAATAAAATAATAATAATACATAATTCTCCAACGGCTACAAACACTATTTCCAACGGCTACATACAAATTTTTAATCTATAAATACACTTAACTTTCACTCATTTTCATCACTCAAAATTTTCTACCTTCTCTCAAATTTTTTCTCTCGAAATCGATTCATTTTTGTAAAATGGATTGGGTTTTAATCTTTTGCTTCGGTATAATTCTTTCCACTATTCCCGGATTTTTCATCGGTGATTTCACTCACACGGAATTTTGGGTGAATTGTTGGTTACTTATTGGTACTTTGTATCTTTTTGTAATCGCCTGCTTATTTCGTTTTTATGTGTTTAATTATTGACATGTTATTGCATTATATTTTATTTTAAATTTTTAATAATAAAATTATAATTATTATGCAGTAATTATGTCTAATTTGGCAAAACTCGAGATCGCTGCCCTGGATATATCAGGCAATAACTATATGAGATGGGCTGTCGAAACAAAAATGCACTTAAGGGGAAGAAAACTCCTTGACACAATTGATAAGTCAAAAACGACTTCCGAAGAACAAAAGGCTAACGCCATGATGTTTTTGGTCCATCATATCCACGATGGCTTAAAAAATGAATATATAACAAAAGAAGATCCTGCAGATCTTTGGCAGTCACTGAAAGATAGATTTGATCACTAGAAATATGTGATCTTACCAAAGGCAAAACATGAGTGGCTGAACCTCCGTTTTCAGGATTATAAAAGCGTAAGCGAATATAATTCTGCGCTGTTTGGAATTACCTCCAGGATAATGTTATGCGGAGAAACAATCACTGATTATGATATGATCGAGAAAACTCTCCAAACATTTCATCCTGGAAATGTAGTCCTACAACAACAGTATAGGGCTGATGGATACAAGACGTACTCAGAATTAATGCAAGTGCTTCTTGTAGCAGAGCAGAATAATGAACTTGTCATCCTGAACAATCAGTCACGTCCTACTGGATCAGTAGCATTCCCCGAAGCGAATGCTACAAATTATAATAATTATGGACGTGGACGCGGTCGAGGAAATTACCGTGGTCGTGGACGAGGAGGATACAAACGTGGATATGGACGTGGGCAAAGGAAAAGAGTTTGTCCTACTGATTTCAACGATGAAAGAAATCACAAAAGACCAAAAGAAAAAGAAGTTGGAAAAAGGCAACATGAGGAGAGTTGCTATATGTGTGGTATGAAAGGACATTGGTCGCGTACCTGCCGTACGCCGAAATATTTCGTTGAACTACATCAAGAGTCCCAAAAGAAAAAGGGAAAACAAAGAGAAACCAACTTTGTTCATGGCAATATCGGGCATTCTTTTGATCATGAAGCTGGTCCTTCTTTTGACCGTAAAGTCGATCCGCATCTCGATGATATAAACAATGATACGTATCTCGATGTGGCTGATTTCGCTGTTGATTCCATAGAAATCAACGAAAGCCAAAAAGATTAAACTCTTCCTGAAGAAGAAAGTATAATATAATTTATAAAATTTATAATATAATGTATAAAAAGTATAATATAATGTATAATTAGTTATGATTACATAATGTTGTTTCCTACCTTGTTTGTAAAATATTATCTTGTAATATACTGTTTGTGTTAATATTAACGCATCTTTTATAAATATTCTTAAATCAGAAAATGTTGAAATACGGAAACAAGGATGGAGATATGTGTCTGGCAGATAGTGCTACAACGCACACAATACTTAAAGATAAAAATTATTTCTCTTCCCTTAAGATGAATGATTCCGCCGGAAGCGTGAATACTATATCTGGTGATGCAAGAATTATTATAGGCTCCGGAAGAGCTTGTTTTTCAATGCCAAAGGGAACAAAATTTGAAATAGATAATGCATTATATTCCCCTAAATCATGTAGAAACTTACTGAGTTTCAAAGATATTCGAAGAAATGGATATCACGTAGAAACAATGAATAAAAATGGTGTTGAATATCTCTGCATCACATCAGTTAACTCGGAAAAGAAATGTTTACTAGAAAAGCTGCCAGCTTTATCCTCCGGAATATATTTCACAAATATAAATATGATTGAATCATATGTTACAGTAAACCCGAAGTTTACATGTACGTTCAAAATCTGGCATGAACGTTTAGGGCACCCTGGTTCAGTCATGATGCGAAAGATTGTGGAAAACACAAATGGTCATTCGTTGAAAAACCAGAAGATTTTTCAAACGAAAGAATTTCCATGTAATGCATGTTCTCTTGGAAAACTAATAACTCGGCCATCACAAGCCAAAGTTAAGAATGAATCTCCGGTATTCTTGGAAAGAGTACATGGTGATATATGTGGACCGATCCATCCACAATGCGGGCCATTTAGATATTTTATGGTATTGATTGATGCATCTAGTAGATGGTCACATGTGTGTCTATTGAGCACACGAAATATGGCTTTCGCAAAATTCATTGCCCAAATAATCAGATTAAGGGCACAATTTCCTGACTATACAATAAAGAAGGTAAGACTTGATAACGCTGGTGAATTCACTTCACAAGCCTTCAATGACTATTGTATGTCATTGGGAATAGATGTTGAACATCCAGTCCCACATGTTCACACACAAAATGGTATGGCTGAGTCTTTAATCAAACGGTTACAAATTATTGCTAGACCGTTAATAATGAGAACAAAACTCCCAATTTCAATATGGGGTCATGCAATTCTGCATGCTGCGGCACTAATCCAAATAAGGCCAAGTGTATATAATAAATACTCTCCATTAGAATTAACATCTGGCCAGAAGCCAGATATATCTCATCTCCGTATTTTTGGGTGTGCGGTATATGTCCCCATTGCGCCACTGCAAAGAACAAAAATGGGACCACAAAGGAGATTGGGAATATATATTGGGTATACATCACCAAGTATAATTCGGTATCTAGAACCAAAAACTGGTGATATGTTTACGGCACGTTTTGCTGATTGCCATTTTAATGAAGATGAATTCCCCGCGTTAGGGGGAGGAATTAAAGAAGCTCCAAAAGACATAACATGGTACACACCGTCGTTATGGCACCTTGATCCCCCTACGAAACAACGTGAACTGGAAGTTCAGAAAATTGTGCATTTACAAAATATGGCAAATCAGATACCAGATGCATTCACTGATACAAAAAGGGTGACAAAATCGCACATACCCGCTGCGAATGTTCCATCAAGAGTTATTGTTCCGGAAGAACAAAATGATGGAAACATAACAAGTAAACCCAATGTTCAGTTAAAAAGGAAGAGACCTATGGGATCAAAAGATAAAAATCCCCGAAAGAAAAAGATTTTGGGAAAAATAAATATAAATGGTCCAGAAGAACCAAATTATACAGAGAAAAGTCTTGAAGACGAAAATAGAGAAAAACATGAGATTTCCATCAACTATGCCCAAAACGGAAATATTTGGGTTAGAAGTGAGATAGAAGATGATGATGGAATTTTCTCATTCTCTGTATCAAAAGAAATTGACAATGAAAATGATGATCCAGAACCAAAGTCTATATTAGAATGCCAGAAAAGACATGACTGGGAGAAATAGAAAATGACCATGACAACTGAATTAAACTCCCTAAATAAAAGAAAGGTCTTTGGATCTATTGTCATAACTCCTGAACATGTAAAACCTGTTGGATATAAATGGGTTTTCGTTCGAAAAAGAAATGAGAAAAATGAGGTAACAAGGTATAAAGCCCGACTTGTTGCCCAAGGATTTTCTCAAAGACCTGAGATTGATTATGAAGAAACATATTCCCCGGTAATGGACGCAATTACCTTTAAATTTTTGATGAGCTTAACAGCATCTAAAAATCTAGAAATGCATCTAATGGATGTTGTGACAGCATATCTATATGGATCACTTGATAGTGAGATATATATGAAAATCCCAGAAGGATTAAAGATGCCTGAAGCATTGAACGCAAAATCTAAAGAAGTATGTTCAGTCAAATTACAGCGATCACTTTACGGATTAAAACAATCCGGACGCATGTGGTATAATCGTCTATGTGAATATTTATTGAGTAAAGGATATACCAACAATGCAATATGTCCTTGCGTATTTATTAAGAAATCTGCATCTGGATTTGTGATCATAGCTGTATATGTTGATGACCTGAACATAATTGGAACTCAAAAGGAGATTGATATTGCTAGAACTCATATGATAGAAGAGTTCGAAATGAAAGATCTTGGACAGACAAAGTTTTGTCTAGGACTCCAGATCGAGCATCTTCGGAATGGAATTTTCGTACATCAATCAAATTATATTAAAAGGATCCTAAAACGATTTTATATGGACAAAGCAACTCCTTTAAGTACTCCAATGGTTAATAGATCACTCAATATCGATAAGGATCCATTCCGACCTTGTGAAGATAACGAAGAGGTATTAGGTCCTGAAGTACCTTATATGAGCGCTATTGGTGGACTTATGTATCTTGCAAATTGCACTAGACCAGATATAGCATTCGCTACAAATCTGCTTGCAAGATATAGTTCATCACCTACGCGCAGACACTGGAATGAAATAAAACATATATTTCGTTATCTCCAAGGAACGATTGATTTGGGATTATTTTATAACAGAAATTCTAGTCTCGATCTAGTTGGTTTTGCAGATGCAGGCTATTTATCAGACCCACACAAAGCCCGATCACAAACCGGATATGTTTTCACAATTGGAGGCACTGCAATCTCTTGGCGTTCTCAAAAGCAAACTCTAGTTGCTACCTCCTCAAATCACGCAGAAACAATCGCACTTCATGAAGCATGTAGAGAATGTGTGTGGCTTAGATCTATGACTCAACATATACAAGAAGCATGTGGAATAGGCATAAATAAAGAGCCAACAAAAGTGTTTGAAGACAATGCTGCTTGTGTTGCCCAACTTAAAGAAGGTTATATTAAAAGCGACCGGACAAAGCACATCCCCCAAGATTTTTCTCTTACACACGAGAACTCGAGAAAAATCAAGAAGTGAATATTCAATATATTCGTTCAACAGACAATGCAGCGGATCTATTCACTAAAGCGCTTCCCACTACAACGTTCAGAAAACATGTTCATAATATCGGGATGCGTCAATTACGAAATTTATGATACTCATCATTTCAGGGGATATTATGTCGCTGTACTCTTTTTCCCTCATCATGGTTTTTATCCCACTGGGTTTTTCCATGATAAGGTTTTTAATGAGGCAGTGCATAATTAACGATAGGTAATTAAGGGGGAGTGTTGAAAACCTATAGGTAATAATTACTTATCTTCCTAGACATCATAATTATGTCATGCAAAAAAATCTTACCTTACCACCGCCATTTTTCTTCTATAAATACTTCTCATTACTTTATTGTAAGACATACAAGTGAGAAAAACAAAAAGAAAGTTACTTCAATTATTTCTCTCTTTCTTCTTACGTGCTTTCATATTTTATTTCACTAATATTATATAAATATAAGTTATTTTATAACAGTAATATATATTTCCATGACTTTAAATCTTCGTTTTAGTTATATGAAAATGGTCAAACGGAGAAACAACAAGAAGTGAAATGGTGGGATTCCTCTAAACAGATAAAAAAGGTCGTGGGGAAAAAAACAAATTGAAATTTTAGAAGGGGTTAAACTGAAAAAAAGATTAAGGAAGTTTGACGATTTTGCCCCAAAAGTTGAAATAATTACCCAAACTCCCGCTTGCGCTTCCCAACACTGAGACAGTGTTCTGTCTGTGTACTGCGTAGGGTTTTAGTCCATTTGCAAAGAAGATGACTCGTGAAGTGTAATCTCTTCTTCTTGCGCAGGTAAGCCCCTACAAAATTATTTCTTACTTTCTAATCTCTTTCTTCTTCATATTCATCGATGGTGTTTTTACTTTTTGTATAATTCAATTGCCCCCTCTTTTTAATGTGTAGAGAATTTGGCTTCGTGTGTTTGTAATATTCTCTAGATTGTGACTCTCCGGGTGTGCTCTATGCTAAACTAATTGTTGTTGTTTCGAAGTGGTTTACTACACGGATCTGTCTTAAGGATTTTTGTTTTTTTGGCTAGATTGTGATGTGTTTTATAATGTTAAATTTTTTTGGGTGCTTGTCTGGTTCTGATTTTCGCTTTTTATGTAGCTTAAAGAGAGAAAATGCACTCTCTGAAGACTAGTTGCACTGGGCATATATTAGCTCTAGCTAAGCCCCACGATTCTGTAGGCAAGAAGACTCGTAATCGAATTCCTAAAGAGGAGAGAAAGACACTGGTTGAATCTTTTATAAAGAAGTATGAACCTGATTCTCTTCACTTAGCCAGAATCTTAATATTATTTTTGTTTTTTCCAATTGCACTTATTATAATGTGTGATTATTTTCAGGCATCAAACACTTAACAACGGGAATTTTCCTTCACTTAGCCTCACGCACAAGGAGGTGGGTGGATCTTTCTACACCATAAGGGAGATTGTCAGAGAAATCATCCAAGAAAATAGAGTCCTTGGTCCTGGTGACTCGGTTCTTGAGGGAACTGGCTTTGACCAAATGCAAGATCAAAGTATGTCAAGTTCAATCTTGATGGATCCTGTACCCCCTTTATCTTTGTCCCCAGACGGGATCAATGCATCATATCAAAACAATAGTTTTTCTTCCGAGGCTGAGAAGACTAATTCACCTGAAAGCAGGAGAATCATTAACGGTAGCCAGGCTAGCCCAGGAGACAGAGCATCTGATATATTTAATTGCAATGGAAATCAACTTTTCAAAGAAGACGTAAGGCTGCCCGTACACCAGACAACAGACTCTACTGACATATCCAATACTCAATTTGCAGCATCTAACAGTGAAGAAAATGATGCCAAGCATGATACAGGACTACAAAATAGAGTGCAGACAGTATGCGATAGTGTTGCAACCAAACCTCTGGATGAAGAACTTAATGTGGATAGCAATGTAGTTGAAGAAATACCTTTCATGGAATCAGATGGCCCAAAATCTGTTAACAATGACGAAAAAGTGAATGATGCTGCAGCAGCAGTGACAGAAATGGTGAACATAACACAGGACACATTAGGCACAACTGATTTGCTAGCAGAAACACTTGCTGAGATATTACCCTTAAGACCTGAGACTTCAAAGATGAACTCACTGGATGCACAGCCTAGTGAGTTGGATTACGTTGGTGAGGGTAGTAAAGGAACTAAGACAGAGGTGGAAGCTGATAGCAGCACCATCAGTCTTGGGGAGATTTCTTCATCTACTTCTGTTGTATTTGAAGAGAAAGGGATGGAAGAAGTCATTGTTGGTCAAATGCCAAATCATATTCCTGTCCCTAAGGACAAAAAAGTTGGAGAGACAATTGTAAATCTTGCTTCAAGAGATATTGAATGTGCTGATACTCAAGGTACTGTAGATGTGAATACTGTGATTGACAAGATCCATGTGACTAAGGAATTCAGTAATGGAACTTTGACGACAGAACAGAAAATTCCAACATCGGGCACTGAGGTAAGCTTCGCCAAGTATATGCTTGTTTTACATTTTATTTGAATAATGGAACTACGTAGTCTTCATGGTTTCCTTGCAAAAGAATTGTTAGGGTATTCAACAGATTGTCCTATAGTTATTTAAGTTTAGGTTAAAGTATTTCATGATTGTGGCAGATGAACACTAATAATGACATAGTCAAACTTCTTAAATGTTTAAGATGTTTTGGTAGTCAATTTTATCTTTGACTGTGAGCATTAAGGTCTACATATGTATGAGAAGCTGTTGGTTGATTGTTCCTATAAATTGAGTTTATTTACTTGGCACATGAGAAATCCACCCAAGGATGATAGCTCTGTGTATAACCTGTTTACTTGTGTAACAGTCTGGAAGTCGTAGGAACGATGGAGCAAAAGTGGACACAATGAGCAGCCATGCTGGTAATGAAGTTGCAAGTGTAGAGAAGAAGACAACCATGGAAAAAGGGAAACTTGATGCTTCAGATAGTTCCAGCTTTCACAAAGAAAACAATGCAACATTAAACAGAATTAAACCGTAAGCAAACACACTCCGAAGTCTCAGATCATGTTTTGCGGTTGTTGGTATAGTATGTTTGGGTCTCCAGAAGTTTCGGTTTCACATCCTTACCTTTCATTCTTTGTTTTATATTTGGCAGTGAAGCATGGAAAGGCGAATCTAATAAGGGAAGACAAGAAACAAATCCACTTTTAGCAGTTCTGAAATATTTCGTAACAGCCTTTGTGAAGTTTTGGTCCGAGTAATCATATATCGTAGAGATCTGTTGGTTGAATTTTTTGTAGTTTTCATTAGTGAGAGAGTTGGTAAGGTTATAAGACTTGATATGGTGTGAAATGTGCTGTAAAAGTTTTGTATTGAATTTTATGGTTATATTTAGTAGAATGTATCTTCTGTTCAAATATAATCCCAACCAGATATAAAACATCATAATTCTGAGGACAATCTTCTTGAATGTTTCAACGAGGATCATAGGTTTCAATTCGAAGAATCAGTAAATGTCTTAACATACCAGTTATCTTGCATCAGACTTGCTTGTAGAATTGGAGCTAATAATATCCTATAGGTCAAAACTGGTAAAACTACTTGAACCGAGCTTTGGTTTAGTTTACACACACCAACTGAATGATGCAGCAAAACCCGCCACTTCAACGGTAACATGCACCACAGGATGTCAAATTTCTGTTACAATGACATATTTTATCTGATTATTTAAACAGAGACCACAAGATTTTGATGCTTAGCAAAAATGGAGAAAAAGGTAACAAAGATGGCGAATGGTGGAGTTGAGTCAAAGTCATGCCAGAGCGATCCTGATTTTCTCGGATTTGTGAATTTGAGATACGTCAAGCTTGGATACATTTACCTTCTCTCTCTCTCCAATACTTTTGGCTTCTTCATTCCTCCTCTTCTCCTTTTCTTCATCTTTGTTTCTCGATTTCTCCAACTCTTGGCTTTTCCTTTGTCTATCTTCTTTCTGTTTCTCTACTATCACTTTCTTACTCCTTCCTCTGTTTTCCTTCTCGATTTCTCCTGCTACCGCCCACCAGATCATCTCAAGGTCACGTCTCCTTCCTTCTACAACTTTCTTCTCTTGTTTTCTTCTTCTGCTAATTGTTGTTTTGTGGATGTAAATTGTTACAGATCACGAAAAGCGACTTCATCGAACTAACAATGAAGTCTGGTAACTTCAATGAGACTTCAATCGAGCTTCAAAGGAAAGTGCTGGACCAATCAGGTATAGGGGAGGAGAGCTACATGCCATGAGTGGTGTTCAAGCCTGGTCATAAGGTCAACCTTCGTGATGGCCGTGAAGAAGCAGCAACGGTGATCTTTGGAGCAATTGATGAACTTCTTGCCACAACCAAAATCAACGTCAAGCATATCAAGATCCTCGTTTTAAACTGCGGAGTTCTTAACACCACACCTTCTCTATCAGCCATGGTGATTAACCATTATACGCTGAGGCATAACACAGAGAGCTACAATCTTGGTGGTATGGGGTGTAGCTCCGGAATCATCATAGCCATTGATTTAGCCAAAGATCTTCTGAACGCTCATCAAGGCTCTTACGCTTTGGTGGTGAGCACAGAGATAGTGAGCTTCACTTGGTACTCAGGTAATGACGTCACATTGCTTCCACCAAATTGTTACTTCCGAATGGGTGCAGCTGCAATCATGCTCTCTAGTAGGCGTATCGATAGATGGCGGTCCAAATACCAACTTATGCAGGTGAGAACAACAAACAGATTTCTCTTTTTCTGCTCTTTGGTTTGATTGATGATGACATTCTGATTGATTAAATGGAACAGCTAGTTAGAACCCATAAAGGCATGGAGGACACAAGTTACAAGAGCATAGAGTTGAGAGAAGACCGAGATGGGAAACAAGGACTGTATGTATCCAAAGACACATAAGCAGATAAGGAGTGATGAGAAACTAAGTCACTAACTAACATGACAGTGGAGATGTCAGGGGTTGAATATTTGGAGACAACTTGTTGAAGATGCTCGGCGGTTTGGCCGTCCATAGCAGCAATGGAGTAAAAGCTAGGGATGAAATGTACATTTGCTTCCATAAACTCATCAACGTGTGCTTGCATTGACTTTAGTGTCTCTATAGTCCGAGTCGCGTCACTGTGAAATGAATCATATTACCACAATTTTCAATCAGGAAACGAAACTCAAACTGATAATTCAAGCAAGTTAGGGATCTGGGATCTGAGCAAGTTTTGCAGCATCAGCTAGTCCGGTTTTACTTAGAGGACGATCATGGTCTAACATTGAGCAAGAGATTGGGATTCGATTTCTCAAATTTGAGGGAAAAAGAGGGAAAAAGAAGGTAAAAAGAAGAGTACCGCTGAGGGAAAGATCATCCCAGGAACTGTGAGCGTGACGAAGAAGGATAAGACGGCGAGAGATTGCGGAAGATGAAGAAGCAGCGAGTTCTGTAGCGGTCGCACGAGGTGGAGCCGTTGAGCAAGAATTGTTGCTCCGATTTGGAATGGATAATGAGAAAGAAGGAAGACACGGCAAACTTAGCATCTCTCGCCTGATTTTAGTTCAAGTGTTTTGCTTTTTATCGCTTGATGAAATATGTTCATTAAATTATTCTCTACGCCAATTTTGCAGACAAAACACTCACTACTTCTGCTAATCGTGTACGATATTGCTTTTATATATCTTCACACAAACTTAACTTGCAAACATCAGTTCCAACCATGGAGTTCAGGAATCAGGTTTGTTGTCTTAAGAAACAAACACCAATGTCTTAGTATTTACAGTGTTGTCTTTGCAACCTTTTCCTCTGGGATTCCATTTCAGATAGCAGTCTGGTACGATAGAGTTTGAAGGTTTGGGAGTTCAGATTTGGTATATTATATGTCTAGAGGATCAATAAGAACATAGAAAGGATAGATTTTGGTCAGGTATATTAAAGGACGTTTCATTATCTTGTTCCTGTCTATGAATTGGATTGGATGTAGCAGCATGTCTTGTTCATCTCATTGGATTTCTCTATCAACAACACTCATCAACTTATGAGAAGATGGAATAAACTAAATGCTTTCATTTTCAAAATACAAGATGATACTAATGATTTGCATTACAAACTCCTCAAAAACGATTCTTTTCACGCTCTTATGATATGCCAAATGGCTTGTTTCACTCTACGCCTTATTCACCCGAATCTTCTGTCCTTCCAACAACTGCAGTTGAAACTCTCAAAATGAGAAAAACATGGCAGATTCTGCACCACTCTATAGTAAAGATGATGAAATAAGTAAGGCACTTACAGAGTTGTTAAGAGCCAAAATGGCAGATTCCACATCTTCTTCAGAAGAAAACGTCACAAATCCAAAACCGGTGGATTTCGAAGTCCCAGGTACTCTTGAAACCTTGGCACTTACTACTTTCCCTTTCTCTGCAAATAAATTCTCAAGCATCTCTTTTGTAACAGTCTTTGCTAGATTTCCTACATACACTTTGTAAGGGCTATCTACAAATGCGGATTCTTCTGACTGAAGCAATGATATATCAGGAGATGATGCTATTGGTTTCTCTGTAATGTTAACCTTAATCTCACGCCCTTCAACGGTCTGAGTAACAAACAACAAAGCTCTGTCATTTTCTTCTTTCACAAACTTAAAAATATCAAAAGAAGCAAATAGGGATTGGAAGAAACTCACACTGCCATTCAATTTCTCGACCACAGCGTTAGCATCTTCAACTGATTTCATAGTAGCAAATCCAAATCGGCGGCTTCGTCCTGAATACTTATCGTACATCACCTGATGAAAATCAAAAGTTTTGATTCAAAACCCAAACCCGTAACATCAAATCACAACTTTGATGATAAACATCTAACTATGGAAAAAAGAGAAGGTAGAAATAAAAACCTGAACTTTTTCAATGGCACCGTGTTCTTCAACAAGTTTGGTGAGCTGCTCATTGTCCACAGTTCTGGGTATGTTGCCAATGTAGACACGCCTGGCGGCTTCCGAATTAGGGTCTAAAACGGCGGATTTTTCTTCGGTCTCCATTACCGCATAAGGAATGATTCTCGTTTTAGAGCTCCGGGGAAGGGAAATGGAGAAATTCCCGGCGAGAGGACAGATTTTAGACGAGAATACATTGGTCCGCGTCGACAAAGGTGCGAAGGATTCGGACTGGAATGAGAAGACTGTAGGTTTAATTGAAACAAGAGCTGTTAGGAAAGTCGCCATTGTCGAAGAGAGTGAAAGTGTCGATAAGCAAGAAGAAGGTGATGTGGTATCATCAAGTGCCTACATTATCCATTTCATTACTCGACCCTCACTTCTAACCTCTGTCGACAATTGGGCCATATCAAGCCCTAAACTTTGGGCCTAGCAACATATGCTAACGGGGAAGTTGTGGTGAACACAAGACGGACTGACTCTCTTTGAGTTCAGTCCTGACTCGAGGGTTGAGCTAACCGGCTTTGAGCTAGTCCGCAGTTAACCGCCAACCACAGAGTTAACCTCCAATGAGACCATACCAACTTACTACTGATCCAGTTCAGGCCGGACCGTGCAGTTTCGCTAGTAAAATCAATATGACATCATATTACTATAAGTGTATCGATGTCTTCCTGCAAAAACATTTTTCCTCCTATGTAACATGTATTAATGGGGTGTTATTGAATACTGTATTTCAAAGAATATTAATGTATTCTAGTGTTTTGTCTACGAGTTTGGGCTGTTTTCTGCCCACATTTAGACTAATACCCGCCTATTGACAACATCCCTACGTGCCAGATTCCGGCCATCATCACGATGTTAGACGAATATACATGTATTGATAATCAATTTTTGAAAGCCGGATTATGCGTTAATGGTTTGGTGGAGTTCAAACTCTAGTCCAAGTGGAGCTCAATCAGAACAGATATATAAAACAATAACAGACAAAGCTGAAGAGTTAGATTATGATCGTAAATTGGGAGCTTATTCTAGTTACCAGAACATCAATGACGTTATTATAGGATAAAATTACATCCACAGAAAAGTGGGAAGAAAAAGAAAAGAAAAATAAAACCAGACATAGCTGGAAGAGGGACATGCCCAAATCATTGAAACATGGAAGAAAAACAAAACATAATGGTACAAAGGTCTTCTCTTGTAATGAAATCAGCAAGTGGTTTATCGACTTCCGAGAGACAAAAACATAATTCGCTACTTTAGGATAGTGCAATTTCTTTGAGCACCATTCTCCTTCGACCTCCTACTTTTTCTTATTTTTTGGCTTTTTGCTTTTTCCTATCCAAAGATGTTAAACCTGCACCTAATCCTGCAGGAGCCAGGTTCTCTGTCTTGCCATTTTCAGATACTTCTTTCTTCTCTTGTACCTTTGCTTCCCCATTTTCTCCACCTTTGTCAGAAGAATCTGCAGCCGTATTGATCATGTTTTGGAGTTGAGAGAGCGGTGGCATGGCTTGAACTGGAACACCACTATGGGGGCGAACCAGGAGCCCCTTAGCAGCTGCTTTCTTCCTAACTTCAGCTGCCGCACGAGCTGCTCTTTCATCAAATCCTCTGCCTCGTGGTTGAGTCTCCCCAAGCACAGCTGAGTTCAGTGCATTAGATTTCCCAGTAGCTGCTGCGTTTTGGAACGCATGTATCAGGTCTGGATGGGCCTGTTGCATACCAATCAGGAAACCGATTTCATTAGAATAATTGCGGAAAGAGCCGCCTAAGTATATAAATATATCAACTTTATAACATCACTAATAAAGTTCTTTTATTTTTCAGCAAAATACACCAAAATCTCTAGTCGCAAGTAATACCTTCAGGAGATCGATAGCCTTTTGTGTGTTGGCCGCATTGGCTGCCTGTCCTTTCTGCTTTTGTGCATTCATCTGATTCGAAAACCGAACAACAGAATATTAGATGAATACAAACACAATGGACACATAGATAGAAGATGTTCTCCTCAGTCATGGTCATTGCATCAAACCTGAAGTTCGCGCATCTTAAATGTCTTCATCCAGTTTAGAGAGTCTCGTGTCCTCGAATCATCATCTCCCAATTGTTTGACAAGAATGTCATAGGTTTTCTTCTCATGCTGAAAAGAACAGAACAATTACGTCACAATGAGTGACAGATAAGAGGATTAAGAAGCCTTTACGAAAGTCTTAGTACCTGGTGCGAGAGCTTGAATGCGCCCATACAGTTGAATGCAATGGCAAGGGCGTGATAACATACTGCAGTTTGAATGTGTTCAGAGCCAAGAAGTCTCTCATTTTTCTTCAAAGCCTCTTGAAGATAACGTAGAGCTGTGTCCATTTTGCCCATGTCTTGATACATCATGGCAACATTTATAAATGTAGCTGCAACATCTGGATGGTCAGGGCCAGATGAAAGGCCAAGAAGAAGCAAGGCACGACCCATGTTCTGTAGAGCAAGTTCAGTCTGATTTAGTCCATGGTAGAAAAGAGCCATATTGCCATAGCTGCAGTATTAACACATTTAAAGCAAGTCAAATGCTGATAGTACATTGGTTTCCAACTCTGGTAGAGTTACAGGAATAAAATAAAATAGTTCATACCTGTGAGCAGTATCAGGATGGTCCAAACCAAGGCATCGCTCATTTATAATGAGTTCCTTGTGTTGCTGCATTATGGCCCCAGCCATATCTCCTGCATGGTACAAGACCATGGCCAGGTACCTGAAAAGCGAATTAAGAGAAATATCTTCAGGTAATTAATACGGAAGTCCATAGATATTTTTCCTGATGATCAAATATCAACTAGAAGCATACCTGCAACAGTTTGCAACTTCCCTGTGCATTGGACCAGTCACCTGAAAGTTAGATGATATGATGAGCACCTTTGGTCTTTGATTATTTTGAAAGGCATATATAGACTACTTACCTGTTGAAGGATTGAAAATGCCTCTGAAAAAAACGTGTATGATTCACTAAGCATGCCCTACAAAAGTTTAATTATTTTAGCATATACATAACAATCATACTTTTGGCCACAATACGATAAGAATCTTTCATGATGCAACTGACATAAACATAATCAAGAAGCTTATTGACGAGTTGAATGTCAACACAAGTCGCAATAAGATTTTTCTGATCTTATTCCATACAGCTTTTTGGCAAAAATTAGCAAGCAGAAGTATCACAACTATCAAGATGTAACAGCCAGATAAACACAACAATTTTAACACAACTAGATTAGCTAATGTAAAATAGAAAAGCTACCTCAGCTAGTTGGACCTTCCCCATCTCAACGAGATCTTTAGCCTCAGAGCACACAGGGACAGAATGCTTAATTACAGGCCGAAGATCCAAAATATCTGACGTCTCAAAAGGCGAGGTTGCACTAAAATCATATTTCCGAGCAGCAACACTGATACCAACCTGTTAACAGGAAAATTTAAGGGATTATACTAAATTGAACTGACATCAGGGATTCCCTGGTAAATATATTCTGAAGAAACAAGAAATTAATTACCTTTTGGCAAAGGTTACGAAGAACAGATACTTTTTTAGCCATAGTTCTGGATAGATCGGGCAACTCAAACTGAAATTAGGCTCACATTAGCTTTAGGTGTTATAGTGGAAACAAACATGCAACTAACTTAGAAGGGTGACAACCCTTCCACAAACAATCAATTAAATAAAATTAACTTGATAATGGCTTTTTGCTTTAATCATTGAATAAACAGCTTACATTGTATTTGGCTTTGGAAAATTCCTGAATGTCAGACCACAGAATGTTGGAGTCGACCATCATATACGATGCAAAACTTTTCTTTGCAGAAGCTTTTCCTTTCCCTCTACCTTGCCCCTTTTTGGTGATAGATTGATCCTGTCCAAATGAAAGGTCAGTTTCAACCGTCACACCAATCAGACAAAAAAAGTATGATCTATTTCATGAGAAACTTTCATAGTCGGCTACGAAGAACTGTAATATCCTAATTTAGGATAAACAAACAAGGATCTCTAGTAGACAAGCTCTGATAGTACAAAAGAACCTTCTTTTGATTTTTAGCATGAGAGCTGTTGGCGTTAGCTTTTCCCCCAGCAGCTTGATAGTTTCCGAAGAAACAATTGAGGAAATGTGAGACTGCTGATCCAATATCATGATCCTCTACATCTCTTAGAATGTCCTGCATAACGATGTAAAATTTTTATAAAGTTAACGAACAACCTTTAAATCTTCAAATCTTGAGAAACAAAAACTTGCAGGAAAAGAACCCTATATAACAAGTTTGTGCTTGGTGGATCTGTGGTATGATTTTTACATTATTCAAAATTACCTTCAGAATGTGCTTGGTGGATCTGACAGTAATCTCATTCAGACAAAGATCCCACAAATGAGGCAAATGCTTCACCCCATTAGCAACCTGGTCATGTACCGCTACTACTGTTAATAAAGTCAAACGTAATGATATGTCTAGCGAAATGATAATGACCGGTGACAAACTTACTTTTCCAATGTAACGAACATTAACACCGTGAGCATGGAGTGCTTCCGTCAAAGTCTGACCATCCATTGGAGAAACTTCGAGAGTGCAAAGATCTTCTATAAATTTTGGAAGGACCACATCCACAAGGTATGAGCTAACTTTCTTCACATTTTCTTCATCAGCAACTATCTCCTGTTTAATCCAAAAAAGGATCCAATTAGTTAAATAAAGATTATGAGATGATCTGAAAACATATAATCTAAAAGCAAAGTAGCCTACCTCTTGATTGCCACCTAATGTGAAGTCAGTGAAGACATTGGGGTTAAATGCTATTTCATCACATGATTTGAAACTCTCAGAAGAACCGGTTGCAGAATCTTCAGTGGTGGTATTTTGCTTTTCTGAAGTAGTTTTCTGTACAGAAAACACAGATATCAGGAACTACAGTTTCTATTAGCTCAGATACAACTGTTCTCAGGCATTTCTATTCAGCAGTAGAGTAGATCACCCAGTCCAATTGCATAACTTAGTAAAAAAAAATTTCCATCATTGCTACAAGAGCCAATCCTATTTGATAATGTGTCTGCCTGCTTTCTCACTTGATAAACATTCTACGTCTATGAAAGCTGACCGTGAGACTCAGCATACCCATTAAGCTAGTAGCAAATGATACGCAGAGTATACAGGGTATACCAAACAGAAGTGAAATGCTTAAAAATCAGCATACAAATCCCACTTGAAATAAAGATGTTAATCAGTACTAAGTAAATTTAATGTACATATCTATCAGAATGGAAAAGGGGAACATATACCTGATCAGAAGTTGAGGCCTCATTATCCTCTCCATCGATCAATACCTCACCAACTTTAGAAGTACCAGTACTAACATTAGAAGAATCAGATGCCCCTTCATCAGTCTTGGTTTTACATTTTGATTTTTCCAATGACTCCACCTTCATTATGAATATATATTGTCAAAGGAAAACTTAAGCACATAAAGGATGTGTACCTGACAATAAAGGATCTGTACCTGGCAAAATGATGTAATCAGTTCTGGTCTAAGGACACAAAAGCGCGACTCTGGACCCGTATAATTGGCATCACGGGGCGTCACTCTCATCAAGTCTAGGAGATAATGCCTGTTATCACTGCCCACAATCCCCTTGCACTCTACTGGTGCAGCCAACTTGAAGACATTTTCGGATGCATCAATAACAGAATGTTCCTTTATGTGAAGAAGCTTTGCAGCCTCTAGCACCTGAAGAAGGAATTAATTAGGACTAAAGAAGTTCTGCTAGGACAAACACACTCTTACAATATTATACTGGTCTATATTTTAATAATAATGTAAAGATGGACCACTATTATAAATTTCACATCAATGCTTATGATATCCAACGGCAAGACAGGCTATCCATTTACCTTAGCATGAAAATCTTCATTCCAGCATATTTTCTTGCCATTATCGACTGAACCGTACAAAAGCGCATCTGATTTATCCCCTTGAAGGATGCCCGGTAGAACACTCTAACACACATTGAAAAGATACTATTACAATGCACACAAGCAAGACACAGATAATCTCGAGAATAGGGTCTAGGCGGTTCCAGTATTAGAACAAACCTGAGCAACAACCCTATGACCTCTGTAATCAATAATGGCCATTGCCAGATTGTATAGCCCTGGGACATCTGCTTCTTGATATAACTTTGTTCCTTTCAAGTCATTATTTGCAGAGGCATACGTTGCCTGCTCATTTTCAACAAGCGGCACCTCATTACAGCTGTTGAGTTCTTCGTTATTTTCTCCAACGCAAGTTCCTTCTGTGCATGGATCCTTTTCCGATGAGGAAACCTTCCCAGCCATTTGATTAGATGGACGTTTCTTGGATAGCTGTTCAATGTCGGCATCAACAGCAAAACTGAAAAAGATATTGTTGTGCACATACCTACAACAGTGAAACAATAACAAGTGTTCAGAATACAAAAACTCACGTGTAAACACAATCATGAAAAATCTAGATGCTCTTGTCATTTTTCTATTTTCATCAAGAAAAAAAGATAGGGAATTGCTTAACTAACAAAATTTCACGTGTACAATGAAGTGGAACAGAAAAACATATGAATTTCCAAGGCTAAACAAATCACTAACATGTGCAGGCACTCTGGATCAGTTGGGTTAATGGGTGGTATGCATCGGCTGATTACACCAATAGCTCCATTAAGAGCTGCATCAACAAAGTCAGACGATACTTTGTAAAGTGCTCTGTCACGTAAGATCCTGCAATGAACATATTGTTTAATGAAAGAATAATCTACAAAACAAACAGAGTCCGAAAAGAAATAGTTCATGCTGCCAGAAAATCACTGAAGAAAATGTCACATATACCTTTCCTGAGGAGTAGCGTGAGGGAACTCTCTGCAAGATTGCAACTCTTCGTTCCAGTCTCTTTGCATACCAATTAGCTCACTACCATAGGAAATGGTCAGTGCTTCTTCTGCTCTAGCAGCATCACGCTTGTGATCTGGGTCCATATAAAATAGTCTGTGCTCAGATAAAATAGAAATGAAACTTCTTCAAGTGCATCTTTTGTGGAAATAGGCAGCCAAAGCTGATTAATTTCCAATTACCGAGTTTATCAATCACATACAACAAGAGCATCAATAATTGTAAGCAGAGGCACATGTTCTGGATATAAAACAGAACATTAGTACACTGTCTCTAAAGAAGCAACAAAGTTAACAACATATTGCCTATATATTAATTTACATAAATTTGTTAGACAAAAGTTTCAAAATGAATAAGATTGTGCAAGATACAATACGGACCTTATAAAACAGTCAAAAGGGAACACAGACAAGATAATGGATATGAATAAGAAACTTTTGTCTAACAAATTTATGTAAATTAATTTATAAGATTGTGCAAGATACAATACGGACCTTATAAAACAGTCAAAAGGGAACACAGACATGATGATGGACAATCAAGAATATAATAAATATTATGCAATCAAGATCAAGGCAATCTCTAACCCAACTTATCCTATGTGTGCCATGTGATTATCTGAAAACCATTATCAGTGGTTAAAACTAGGAAATGCAGAGCAACATCCTCTAAAAGAATAGTTGACCTGGCCACAAAAGGAAAGAGGCAAGATACAAAATCACAATACTGTGCAGCACGGAAAATATACTTTAATAAACAAGTTATGTCTACCCAAACAGATGAGATTCAAAGCTACTATAGTTAAACTCACCAGAAACAGGATATGATCTTAGCCATGAGTGTGGTGGCAAAAGCGATTGAACATTTTCAAATGGATGTGCAGAGGCTTTCTTTTCCATGACTTCGCGGAAAGCTTCAAATATAAAGGAAAAGTAGCAGCTAATCAGCAAATTGAATGATGACTATTATATGATTAAGAGTGATGATTAGACTAAGAAGAATGACGTATATATTGTTTCCCACCTTTTTTAAACCTAGAGCTAAGTTTTTGCAATAATCCAATCAAAGTAGCTGCTTCCAATCCGGATTTACTTGGCCTTGGATCAAGAACATTCCCTGAGCTCGAATTAACATAAAACGCCTTTGTGGTGCCCGTAATGCAATACTTAGTACCTTCTAACGTCACAACATCCAAATAGAGTAAATCTCCTACGAGCCTGGCACAAAAAAATTCATGAGACACCATTAATGGTGAACTTATGCCTCTATAAATGCTAATGCCTCTACAAATGCTAAAAGAGGTTTGCTCTATACCTTCTGTGGCTTGGAGGGGGATTGAACGATGAGAATACAATATTCTCCATGCACTTGATCTCTTCTGATGCAGAATTTATTAACTTCTTGAGAGAGCCAGGCACATCTTCCATAAAACCCAGACATTCAAGCTCTGGGACGTCAGATTTGGGTTTATCTGATTCCAAATTGAGGCAACAATTAAATCATTTCTATTGCATGGAAAACAAAATTAATAAAGCAAAACACCATGAAGAAAAAGATTGAGATTTGAAACCTCCTGGATTCTGAGCTTTGTTCAGTGCGGCATCATATTGCAAGGCAAGTGTGGTTGACAAGGAAGAGTGAAGTGTTGAAAGAGACAGTAGATCTCTAGCACGATGAACATGTGCCCTGATAGATCTGTCATCATATAAAGCTGTGGAAACAAACATAACAAGTCAACTTTTAGTTAATATTCTCAGCCCAAAAAATGAAGTAAATATATCGTTAGCATACCTGCAACCATTTCTAAGGTGCAACCACCAGTAGTAATATCAGCCACTTCAGAGATCTCATTGTAGTCTTCAAGATGGTGAGTCTCTCCATCTTTATTGCGCAACAATAACTCATAGCAAGTGAAATAGCATGTTTCCGGAGCATCAAGGAGAAACTGTCTTATATCCATGACTGAATCTCCAGGGTTCAACTAAAAAACAGACTCATTTAAACAGATTCAGTAATTCACAACAACATATATGTATAAGAAAACAGTAGGGGTAATGCTTTGTAATAACTATCTCGATGTAAATTCCTAAAAAAAAAAAAGTTTTGTTTCTAAGAACGATTAATAGTACATAAGCGAGAAATAAATAAATAAAACAAAAGAGTCGAACTCACTTGAAGCTCCATTTTACCCCCACTTTGTGTTTTGACAGACACAGGATAAAGACGGAGTTCACCTGTGAGAGCCAAAGCATATCAGAGACTTATTGAGATTATAATATAAATCGGTGCTTCCACTAAAAATGCATTAGAGCTAACCTTGCTTGGGTTGCGCATCGTTATTTGCTACCTGTTGTTCGCTGTCGTCAGCCTTTGGAAGCGGAGGAGGAACTTGATTGGCTTCAGGTACGGAAGATTCAATAGCACTGAGGGTGCCATTATCGGGAGTAGGAGCAGTAGCAGGAGTGGGAGCAGGAGTCGGAGCAGTAGTAACAGTTTCAGGAGCAGTAACAGTTTCAGAAGCAGTAGCATCGGTTTTAGATATGGCTTCAGTTGAATTGGTGGTAGAGCTCTGAGCCGCTCTCTTGGCCTTCGATTTGTTCGACTTCCCAGCCATTTCACCTAGTAGCAAAAACAGATTAGAGATTGATAAAACAAGCAGAAACGATGAATAAAGCAATTGAATTGAGGAAATATCATTCATTCGACGGAGACAGAAGGAAAAGGCAATAGATTCCAAAAGGGAGAAAAAAAAAGTCTCAAGAAAAATATCAATCAGGACCAATCCGAAAGACTAGTAGAGGGTTTAGCAGAGGATCTAAAGGAGAATTACCTGGAGGGATAAAGGGAAATGGGATGGTGCCGGAGACGACGGAGAGAGCGGCGGAGTAGGAAAGAGATGAGGTTTAAGGAGGGTTGAAGTGTGAAAGAGGCGGCTGGTGATTTTCTGACTCTCTCTGTGTTAGAGAGCTGAGTAGTAGGAGAGAGACGCACAGAAATGAACCAATCCCTTATTTTGGGCTTGTAATTGTTGGGCTTAATGGGCTTTTTAAACGCGGGAAGAATGGCTGAATTGTGGACAAATCATCTGAAATTAAGGAAATTTCCGATTAATCACTGACTAATTATAGAATGTTTTTGATTAGAGAGCTAGGGGAAACTGGTTTCTGAGGAGAATAACGGAAAAATGATGGATGGTTCTAATCAGTGAGCTATGTCGGACTAGCTCACTTTAATCCAGAGTTTTGTAATTAATATGATGGTCCTAACTCCTAATCATTTCTGCTTTACAACTAGGGATTATGTAGGCTTTTAATAATTAAGCATATAAGAATTAAAAGTCTTCCCTTTTACGTGTCTTTTGTTTTTTTCTAATCCTCATTGCATATTGATATACACCAATTCCATAGTCAATAAACATATAATATTAGCCACCGTATATTTATAAAGCACTATGATAGAAACATATTACATTAACCACACAATGTTGATAAAACATCATTTGAATTTTTATTCTTTTCTATGATGTGCTCTTGTCTGAATCAGTCGACCACACGGTCAAAACTAATCCTCATGTAATAAGATTAAATAATTAAACAGAGCAAGTTGTGATCATGATGACGAATGGTGGTTATACATTTTTCAGTTGATCTTATAGATGGAAGATTGAACTCTCTATAAGGAAGGAGTGTGATACACACGAAGAAATCGTGAGGATATTTGGTTGTGAAGTAGGAGAGAGGCGTGAAACAGCATGACATGAGATGATCCTTTCATGGTATGTTGTATATAAAGAAGCATAATCTCCTTATTGCATCATTTCATCACTATCACAGTTTACACAATGATGATGATGATGAAAGCAATGGCGCTGCTCATGGCCATAACTGCAACCACCTTCACCACCAATGTTACCAGTGGAGGAAGTGGGAGGATGCAGCAGAACATTCTTCTCTGAGCTGGTGCAGTGATACCATGTAGAGCAGCAGTAGCTCCTTTCAGCCCGATCCCACCAACCGAGACGTGTTGCTCTGCTGTTGTCTCACTTGGTCGTCCTTGTCTTTGCCTCCTTGCCAATGGACCTCC
This sequence comes from Lepidium didymum, assembly GCA_963920545.1. NCBI lineage: Eukaryota > Viridiplantae > Streptophyta > Magnoliopsida > Brassicales > Brassicaceae > Lepidium > Lepidium didymum. The sequence goes on from OY986982.1 coordinate 1,956,099, forward strand.
ACTCTCTGGCATTGACCGCTCCATGGCTTTGCAGCTTCCTCAGAGATGCTCTCTGCTAATTTCCCTCCCTACGATGTCATTAACTAGCAAGGGCATATCATCTTTTTTTCTTTCTTTTCATTTACCTTTCATTCTAATAATAACTCTGTTTGGTGTTGTTATGTCCCACACTACATTAATAAAATTATGATAATCAAATCGAAGTCTCACTCATTTCCAGTAACGATCCATTGTATCCCAACTAATATTTCTCTCAAAGAGCTCTATTTGCACTCTGGGGGTTTCTTAAGAGGAGAAATAACGCAAATCCAATCCATACCAACATTTCAATATATCAGCAATCTAAAAACTTCAACATATTTTTTATAGAAAAACAAAGCCCAGCTGAGGCTGAGGTGATAGAAAGCTCATGATTGTGAGCATCGATTAATCCTTAGTAATACGCCTTCCTGGGATTTCCCTATAAGAGTAATTGAGGCAAAATGTTAGCAAAAGAAGTGCTATTACAAAATGAGTAGAGCTCAAAATAGCGAAAGTACCAGTGGATTGGGTCTGTGTTTGTATCCCAGCATCATTCGCTTCTTGTACTGCTCGTATATATCATCTTCAGGCTTAACCTCTCCAGGAGCAGAAGCCCCAACTCCCAAGTTGTTTGTCTTTACATCGCCTGCCATTATAGGGTCTGCCATACCCTTTCTAGAGCTTCCTATACCTTCACCTGTAATCCACTCCTCCAATTTTCTAAGCTCCTCGGCTCCAAAAAGGCACAAGATACAGAAAGTAACAAGGGCACAAGTTAACAGATAGAGTGAGGCAAGTAAGCACCTTCTTTCCAACCCATTTTTGACAACAGTTTATGTCCAACATTATCTGCTTGGATCTTAGCCTTCTCAGCAGCCTCCTTTGTAGCCTTTTGCGCAGCTGCATCATTACACTTTGCAAGGAACTTATCCAGCTCTTCAACAGGGATATAATCACCCATGTGATGACCTCTCTTCCCAGGGTCTGTGGAGGGAGTTGCTGAATTCAAACGTTGCCCAGTAAGACATCACAGCTGCCTAAAACCAGAAAAAATCAATAGGATTCGTTCTTACCAGATGGGCCTTGAAGTGAAGCTGGTGGGGGCATTTCATCTTTTGACTGCCTAGGACGCCTCATCTTCTCTTCTTCGGCTGCCTTCTTCATGTAAAATTCCATCATTGATATAGGGTCTGCAGCCCTCAGCCCACTAAAAGAGTCACCTGCAACTTAGACACATGTAAACCACAATCAATGCTAAATGCTAATGATACGAGGGAGATGCTGATATATGCTAACAAACATACTGTTGCTAGGTCTTGTAATTGACGTCTGGGCAGATCTAGAGGAAGCTCCAGGTTCCTCAGGAGCATCATATAGGGCTGAGGCAGGGATCTGATAACCTGTTTGTTGCTGAGCTGGCTTATGCGAAGTGTTTGCTGCCGTGGACGACCGCGGGCCTGCATCACCTGGAAAGATAAATGAAGGAAACTGGCGTTAAGCATACAGCAAGATATGATAGCAGGAAGCACAGGATCACATTATCTTACATACTACAGAACACATAAAAAATTTAGGAAATTCTATTAATTTTTCAAGAAAACGGAATGAAACAAATATTCATTGCCCATGCTTGCTGAGCTGTTTGAAGTAAAAATATATGAATAAACAAAATGAAAAAAGAAAAACAGTTGAATGACTTTTGGTCTAAAAAACACAGGTGTCCAACACTTACCACTGTGAAGTACACCAGATTCCTTGGTTTGTGAAATAGATTTTTCCTCTTCAGACAGCCTGAATACATAGTACTTGTAGTCCGCACAGTTCTCATCAAAAAGAAATCTGGTAGGGAAGAAAACCACAAAATACATAAGGAAGGTCAACAAACCTTACCAAGAAAACCCAAGTAACAATTGACTAAGTATGTGTACAAAAGGATATATAAGAACCGTTAATTTGCAGATGCTCCAAAAGCAGTGATTACTTACTTAAATGGTGTATCCCCAGGATTCTTTTGCCGTGTAATATGCTCAAATGGCCTTCCATGCTTAGCCACAAAGCTTGCTAGTTTATCAGCAACTTTCTTCACAGTGGGATCACTGGGCGCAGGTGGTACTGCATATCACTTATAAAACTGATTAATACGGAGTCCATGAACATCGAATGCAAATCAGTCTTGTACCAGGCGTTGCAGATATTCCAAAACTTTCCAGCAATTGGATTGTTGGTAAAGGAAGACACTGCATTTAAGTAGACAATTAAATTTCCAGACTGTTTTTCCCTTTCTATTCTAGAGGAAAAACATAGCTTCATCAATAAAGACAAACACTAACGATTACTTGGGACTCTTGACATCTTAGGACTCACAGGCCTTCCTCATTTCCGATAAAACATGCAGATTCATCAAAAAAGAACTTCCACAGAAAGTAAACTAGGGACTCTTGACATCAACTGGCATAATTGATCATAAACCTCATGAAACACTTACTAAATGAACAGAGAACCCCTCAAAAGAATATGGAACCACAGGAAAGCAAGATAAGTAGAACCATCACAGAGACTTCCACAAAGACCCACCCAAACACAGAAAATATATATAAACAGCCATTACCAACATCCGATAGTTTTGTTGACTTTACACGCGTCTCGCCCTCTTCTAACTTTTGACGCTTGGCAGATCCAAAGCCTTGATCACTTTTTGCATCCTCCTCATCCTCGTCTTCGTCAGTGCCAAGCTTCACAGGAGGTGCAAGAAGCTTAGACTTTTGTTTCAAGCTGAAAGCAAGCTTACCACCTTTCTTCTGGGTATCATTTGCCTTTAATTCAATGTTACTTTTATTAACAGAAGGTTTAAGATTTGAAATCCCAGATATTATCTTCACCGGCTTAGAATCCTCTACATGGGCAACCTTATCTTGCTCTTTATCTTTTTCCTGTTGAAGCTGTCTGAATCTTTCCATGAATGAACCATCATTCACAAAGATGCTAGGTGGTGCTCCTTTGTCCATTACCAACAAGCCAATTGCAATAGTTGTATTGAATTCACTGTTAGACAGATAAGTTCTCAAACTATTTAGAACCAACATAACAACTGGAGCTCCCATCAAATTCTTATAGAAATTGCAAACAAAAACAAGAGCAAACAATTTTTTATGGTAGGATTCGACAAAATCAAATACGTATCTTCCTCGAAACAATAGAAGGAAAAAAGGAACAATTACTTCCAATCAAACACCTAGGATATCAAGATGAAAGCAACTAGTGGTGGATAAACAAATCTCAAATTCTGAAAAACCAAGCCTAAGAAATTAACCGAATAAAACCCAGAATCCAGTAATAGCGGCAAGAAAATTTGCAAGGAGCAAGAAAACCTAGGTTACAAGAATCAATTGACTCGGAAACAAAAGAAAATGATAAATTTTAAGATCTATGGACAATTGAATCAGAGAAACAAACGAAAAAGATCTATGAGAGAATTCAGATCTCGTCACCTGCGCGGATGTCCGGTCAAAACTCGTCGTAAAAAAAGGTCGGCCAATACGGAAACAAGACGCCAACGTATGGATGGATTGAATCGGAACAAAAGTAGAACAAATAGTATGTGTCTAAGGTTTATTTATACACACGTGAAGGAGACCTCTATTTATTAGTTTTTTCAATTGAATACACAAGTTTCCTATACTTACAATAATAGCCCGAAGGTTCCTCATTTTCTATTTTAGAGACAACCTTCTATTCATGACTCAAACATTTATAAACTCGAATATTATTACGCAGTTGAATTGTAATATGAATGTGTTTTGCCATCTTTGAGAAGTATAGGTATGTAGGAAATGACTTTCGAGTCATTGATTTAAGTTTTAACACTCATAAATGAGTTTAATTGGCATATTCTCAAAGACGGCAGAGAATGGCTTTTTATTCTATCTAATGAAACAAACATTAGGTGCAAAGAATGTCAAAAAATAATAATAATCACATTTCTGATTCAAAGCCGATGTTCCAAAATCCTTCAGGAGTCATAGGAGGAGCATATTTGTAACGATGCCTGGACACACCTTCATGATGCTCACATCTTAAGCTTTTATTACCATTTCCATCATTCTCAGGAAGAACAGCATCATAGAATTTCTTGCATTGCTTACACTCTATTCCTTTTAGATTCTCCCGCTCTGATTTTTTCCTCACAGATTCTACATGCTTGAAACCTTTCTTACTCGTTTCTACGACCTGTATTCGCTGTCTTGTTGGACTCGGTTTAGGATTCAAGTCCTGTGTCTCCTCGTCTGAATCATCTTTCTTCGCAACATCAGGAACATATTTTTCTTCCCTCGCAACCCTTTTGATACTCTCGTTGATGGGAGTATCTAGAAAATCATCCTGAGGATCATGACCTCCAGGAGATTGGCGAGACCTTGTGTCTCTCCATATGGAAGCTGGATGCTTTATTCCGCTTAGCTGTGCAGATTTTGTAGCAGAGGGGTAACTTTTAACATTCGGGGATCGCGCAATTGGTGAGATGTAAGTTGTAGGTGTCTTCACCGGTTTGAGTATACTCTCTTTCTCACGATTGTTGGCACTTGAACCAGTACCAAATCTCACTTTGTCTGCTCCTTCAGTAGCTTCTGATTCTGTCTTTTCAAGAACTGCAATTGAAAAAAGGGAAAATCAAGTTGGAAGAGCCTGTTCTTAAATGGTAGTTGAATCAGAGATTGAATCAGAGCCTATTCTTCGTCAGACTTCTTCCTAACTAGCTCTTCAAGTCTACCGACATTCTCCTCAAAAAACCTGCAACCTAGTTGCCAATTTTTGTTTCTCTTCTTCAAGGCTGCTTAACTTACTTTCGCTTTCTGCGGCTTCTGTAGAGAGATTCCCCATTTTCTTCAGCAGATTTTCAACTTGGATTGAAAAGTTGGATATAACTGCCTACAGAAAATGTACTCGATCTGAGATATTCTGTCCTTAGCTTTCTGGATTGTTGCAACCATTACCATGGTCTGACCAGAGATGTACTTGGCTTGGATACCGTCAACCTTTTCATCTCCCATTGTCAGGTAAAGGAAAAATCTGTAGTCAGAATCAGAATCGCAAATTGATCTCAGCAAGATCCCCAGAAATTAGGGTTTCTACTCAAATGCAACGGATACACAACTAATTTTTTGCTACCTAAACATCATAGTAAGTTCCAATCATATCCTCGACAAATCTAGTGGATCTTTACTTAATTCCGATCTGATATGAGATCAACAAAAACCTTAGAAAAAGATTAGACGTAAACTCACACTTGGAAACGAGACCACGCGAGGGAGATCGAAGAAACTTGATTAAATCGGGAGACGAAAGAAGGAAGACAAATCTGGGATTGAGCATCTAGATTTTAGATTGTGGCGCTCTCTTTCCCTCTGTAGTTTTGGAATTTTCGCGCGTCGGGATTCTTCTTATAAATTCAAGTTTCAATAGAAGCTTACCCAAGAAGCTTGCTTGTAGACCCGACCCGGTTTGAAGTTGGGCCTCAAGATCCATTGAGTCATAGGCCCATATTATCAGTGTAGCGAGAAAGAAACCCATATAATCCCACGTCCCTCGTTTTTTTTTCCACGTAGCTTGGCTTTTGGGATTTTTATTTTAATGTTAAAAGAAAAATAAAGCTGTGATGATTAATTAAAGCTGCAACGGTAACAAGAGAAAGCCACGTGCCCATTAGCCTGTAACGTTCACTCCAACGGTTACATTCTTCTTCTCCTTTTCTTTTTCTTTGCAACCAACAAACTCTGATTCTCTCCTACTCTTTCTCTCTGTGTATTCTTCAATGGAGCCTGCTCAGATTGATTGGAAGAGAATTGATTCTCGTTTTGTTGAAGACGTTTTTTACGAACATATCAGAGCTCCAAAATGGTTTGATTTCTTGGCTCCAACCCATTTAGACTCTGTTAATGACGAAGCTTGGTTCTGCAAACCTGGTAATTAAGAAACTCTTCCTCTCTCTTTCTCTCTGTGTCTTTCTTCTTCCTTTTATCGCTTACAGTTCTTCACTAATTATGGCTTTGTCTCAAATCCAGACTGTAATCATCCCAAAAGTCCTGAGGACTTCCTCTCAACGCCCACTTCTTCCAAGGTTTGCTTCTCCTGCTTATTTACTTTCTTATTTCTTCACAAAGATACGAAATTGAATTCTCTTGATTGTTTACTGTGTTTCTCAAATTGCTATTTCGTTTCTGTTTTGAAGCATCAACCTCTGAAAGATGCAAATGAGACTCCAGCAGCAACAGAGCAGAATCATAGGTACACTGAGAGTCTCTTCAATTCTCTACTTGGATTGCTGCTTTTGAATATGTTTTTTGTTCAACTTTTTACATCCGTTCAATTGTAGGAGAAAGGGACATCCTTTATCACCTTCTACTCCAAACAATCAAGAAAGTGAAAATCAGAACCCAAACTTAGCCACACCTCCAAGCTACCAAGCAAAATCCTGGAGATCAGCAACTAAATCAAGTTCTGTCAAGAAGACCAATAAAGAGGCACCGAGACTAAAGAGCACACAATCAGCTAGAAATCTATTTTCCGGGAGAGACATATTAGGACATATCTCAGAGTTTTGCTATGAGTTGAAGAGATTAGCCACAAAAGTGACTGAGAGAGAAGACACTTCCAAACCAGAAGTGAAGTTGAGTCATCAAGTAGGTAGAATTATAAATCAGCCTTACTCTGCTCATGACTTGGAATTGAAAAAGGAAAGGAAGCCGTTGCTTGAAGTAAGAAAAGATAAGCTTCATGAATCCACGGATGTTATAGGAAGCAATATCAAAGAGAACCGTAGGAGAAAAAAGTAAGTTTTTTGCTTATGTTGCAGTAACTATGTTGGTTCTGCAAAACACTAGAAGTAAAAAATTAGGACTAAACTTTGGCGGTTCTAATAACAATTTGCAGGAGAGTGGATGATGCAGAAAACATTCCTGTCCCTCTTAATGTGGAGACTCCAAAGAACAAAGGAAAGGAGGGTATAGGAAAGAAGTAAGTCTATTTTGCATCTTCATCAAGTTTCTTTTTATGGTGTGCATAAGATTGACAATTCAGTACATAAAAGTACTAAACTTGGAAATTCCATGGGGATTTTTGTAGGAGATCTGAAGACGAAGAGAACATTCCTATTCATCTAAATTTGGAGAATGTAAAGAAAAAAGGACAAGAACGATTGCTGCAGCAAATCAGGACAAATCCACCATCTCCTCAATGCTTCTCAGAGAACAGAACAGATAGTTTGAAACCCTTGAGAGCCAAACCTACGGTATGCAACCATACGACCTTAAAGTCTGAACCTTTTATTCAAATCCTGTAAAACCAACTTGAGAAAGAGGAAGAACCAAACATATAACAAAGAAATTGTGTGTTTTTTGTTCTGGTGTACACAGGAAATGGTGAAGAGAAAGGAGGAAGAAGTAGAAGTAGAGAAGAACATGAAGAGTGGAGAAGGCAAAGAAGCCAGGGGATTGGACGTTCTCTGGTTCTTAAAACCTTGCACAATGACCAACTAAATAAAACACTAAATTTTTCATCAAATTCTTTCTAAATTGATTCATTCTTTTGTTGATTTCATTTTCTTAAACTGTAACTAAAGAGATGATCTTCTTGCTCAGATTTGACATGTAATTCTGGGCAATTTTGTATCAATCTCAATTTACACATACATGGAATTCTTTTTGAATAAACAGAGCTCAAAAACAAAAAGAGTTTCAGATCCATCTCCTAATTATTCTGATAACAACAACAAAATAACAGAACAAAGAAAAACCTAAATCTCGAATTATATCGAAATTGATCAACACAAGAAGGAAATTGAGAATCTGTATGTAATATATACAGAGAGAAGGAGAAGACAAACAATTTAAGCGAGAGGACGTGAAGGAGAGAAGGAGAAGACAAAGAATTTAAGCGAGAGGACGTGAAGGAGAGAAGAAGCAATCGAGAAGCCTAGACCAAGCAATTCTGGCGCGAGGGAAAAGTCTCCGACTATAAACCCTACCTTCAAGTCCCATCTCCCCCATTGTCTCAACGAAGACCGTCAAACATCTAATCGGCGGTATATACAATGTTAACGGCGCCGCCGAGAACGCTATCGTGAAGAACAGCTGTAACATCTTTTATTCTTTTCTCTCTACAATTTTTTTTTTTTTTGGGTTTCAGCAGAAACGCAGATCGCAATTGTTTTCTGTGCTTGTTTATGGTTTCTATTAATATTTACTATATTACCTAATAAAAATGAAATAAACGTAAAATGATTTGTATACAAGTGGAAAAAAAGAGAAGAAGATTGGTTTTGAATTTTTGATTATCACGTGTTTTACCCTCTTTCTCACAACTCCCAACTCTCAGTTTTAACTTTATGTAATGTTTATGATTCTCGTCTTTTCTAGGATCCACTGTTAGGTTATAGATTCAGAATTATTCTTAAATTAATTATTTTGTCATCTGATGAAATATTATGTTGTAAAATTGTAACTCTTATCCGTAAGAGGGTCCTACGTCATGTGTCTGTTTAACGCGTGGCAATCTCCAAATACATATCATGTGTTGGGTTCCTCTCCAAACCATTGTTTAATAAGATATGTTGTCTGTGAAGAAACTGTAGGTTATGAATATCTGTGTGATCTAAAATATCAAACTTGGTTTTGGAGGCAGAAAATGATATAACAATTTAACATTTTTACAAAAAAAAAAACAAGAACTCTACTGTGAACTTATTTCAAATGCTTGGTTTTGATTTCATCCTTGAATTTTTGTTTTCAAAATCTTTTACAGTTCTAAACCTCTTATTGCCCCTCAGCAGGTAATTGTGTATTTGTTCTTAAGCAAAACTAAAAATAAAGAAGCTACTCAAATTACATACAGTTTCTAAGAAGTATATAGATGATAGGAGAAGCTCATGTTGTTTTCCAAATGTTGATAAGCTTTCATGTTTTCGTCCTCTTTTGTTTCTGAGGAACAAATCGAACACCTTGCTTCCCAAGCTCTACTGTCTCCACTTTTCCATTCTCCAGCGTCACAATCAACTTCGATGTTAGGCCTCCTCCTCCTACATCACTCACTACTCCTTTTTCCCTGTTCATTGTTTTCCTCATTTGTTAGAAACTTAAGAGTTATACAAATCAGTTCAAATTCAATCAGATAAAGAAACATGTACCATGAATTATCCGAGGAATCATGTATTTGAACCTTTTTCCCTTTGGCATCTTTCCCCAACTTCTTCAGAATCCAACTAGCATCAAGCATTTCGTCTAACAAATTGTCTTCACGTGACAGTGATACATCTTCATCTTCATTGAACGTTGACTTTCCAGCTGGAGGTGATGCCCTTTTCCTCTTAGACCTATGTCCTTTCAAAGATTTCTTTCTTTCATAGACAATGCTAGGGACTTCACGTTCTTGGCTCTCTGGATTATGCTTTTTTATTTTTAGTTTTAGCAATCGTCTTGAATCTTTCTGCGATGAGTCAGGCGAGCCACTATTTATATCTCCTTGTCTCCCTATGAATTTGCCTTCACTCTTTGAAGTAGCCACTTCACCTCGCGATTCTCTCTTTTCTTCATTATTCTTTTCCAACACATTGCGATGCTGTTCTTTGGAAAACGTTTCTTTTGATTGCAATTTTTCTAGCTTTCCTGAAATTTACCAAACCTCTCTCTGTTATTATTTCTGTGCCGACTAATGTATAAATCGTAGAGTGTATTCTAATGTATAACTTTGCTGAACATGCAAAAACTGACACTACATTTACCATTGGATTTGGAGGCCTGCTTTGATACATCACAGCTGGTGGAGTTTGTAACCCCTGTCTTTCGAGGACCTATACTTATTACCAATTTTTTCGTCTTCACAGTATTCAGCTCTGTAGTGTGTTTTCCAAAATTTTCGCTATCTGAATCTTGGGGCCTGCTACTTTTTATCCTGAGAACTCTCAGTGGTTTCTCTTCTTCACCACTGCCCATAGCCTTTTCAGCAACTTTTCTTTCCACAGAACTAGGCTTATTGATAAGAGGGGCACCACCAGTTGGTCCAACAATCCGAGCACTAGCTTTCAGGCTAGCAATTAGCTCTTTGTCAGCTATATCTTTTCGCTTCCAGATTTCTTGTACAGCATCCTCAAGATCTTTTACCTGACATCATAAAAAGAAACCAGAAAGAGAAAAGGGGATCACCAGATTGTAATTCACAGCAATCCATCAGAGCCTTGGACAGATGAAAAAAAAAGGCCGAGGACCCATGAAACACACCTGATAGCATTCCCCACGACAAGTAGAACATTTGTATTGAAGATTCCCATCCACTTGGAACTGCATATATTTTTCATCGCTGCAATAGTTGTTTGCAAAGGTAGTATTGTTTTAAAATAGTTGGAGACATACTTAAAACAAATATTTACAGGACACAGAAGCACAAATGCATTACGAAACAGTCTAACGATATATACCTGATTCCATCACACATGCAATGAACCCAGCGCTGACAAAAGTCACAACACACCATTGGTGTTGATTCTGAGTCCCTGTAAACCTACGTTATGAAAGCAAAATAAATGTCACTTTGAATCAGAGCAAGACAGAATATAAGAAAATGTTGCATTTCCATGCTATTTCGGTTAATCTGGATACTTCCAAAATACATAAATCTCAAACTATAAAGTATAGCCAAATATGATGCAAGGAAATGGAGCACATGTTCACTGCCATCCACAAAAATGGGAAAATATACCTTTAAACATACAGGACAGTAATTTCCCTTAACAAACAACCTTCCACAAGCATCACAACAAGTATGCCCCAAGAACCACCTGCAGAGATTAAAAGGAATGATAAGAAATCTAATGCACTTCACATGAATCAATTAAAAGTAAACATCTCAAAGATTTAAGTTTGATACCTTAAGCTCTGACCATTCCCAGGGACTGTAGAGCCACAGCTGTAACATTTGGTGTGCTTAGGACACAAATAGGGTCCAGAACTAACATTCTGTAATGTTCAGAGCTAAAAGTTAAATCAATTTGCAAAAGATAAGATAAGAACCATATATAGAGGCAACAACTACTACCTTGTGCCGAGGTTGTTGGCAATCACAATGATATGCAGCATCACATCTTTTGCAGAACATAAGTTTCTTTGGATCCCCTAAAGTCCCGCAGCCCTAAAGGAAATATAATGCAGAGAATGTCACAATCAAATGGCAGTCAATTAATTAATACTTTCAAAATCAGTCTTTGAGATATATCAGGCATACATAGCACAACATGTAAAGAGCAGGACCATTTATTAACAAGGAAAGTATTAGAAGAGAACATTGAGCACAAAGTTGTGTTCAAACTAACCTCACAGATTCGGCAAGAGGGGCAAGCCCAAGAGCTCCAGTTAAATAAATCTGCTAGGAAAAACTACTATAAGATTCTAGACAGGAAACTCATAAGCATTACATTCCTATGAAACAATACCTCTATGTTGAGCCCAAGGCTTCAAGCAGTTTCTATGATACTTCTTGCCACAACATTTGCAAGAAAGCATCTTTGCTCTCTCACTCCTCCCAACTTCAACCACATAGCACATGTGACAGGTAGTGCTTGCATTGCGGTGATCATGATCTTCTCCATTGAGCTCTGTGACAGAAACCTGCATAGAGAATGACTTCAAAAAACATGACGTTGAACAAAGCTAAAGGTTTAAACAGGTGTTTTGGAAATGTATTTTCTTGACTAGGATATACATTATCTTAGCACAAAACTTTACATATATCTTTTTGCAAAACCAAACAGGGCAGGATACAGAGGAAAATTTTCAGTATTACTGAATAAATGATTTTTCACAAAGACAGAAACATTCACTGCATTATCAGGCTAGCATATACATGTGCAACTACCAAGTCTATATTATCTGAGCAAACTAAATCATTCTCTCAAGTTAACCACATACTCGATCAATCCAATAACATGTCAGTAACCACACAAAATTTTCGGAAGTAGGAATTGCACCTCTAAGTCGCCAGAACCAGAATTTGCAGCATAATCCTCTGCTACAGTCCTCTGCAATACCAAGCGTTTGGCTGGTACCGAAATCGAAGAAGCAGAAACCTCCATCGCCGAATCATTTCCATCACGAACATCTCTAGCCACAATGTGAGGACCAGTATCGACGACAGCGAGCTTAGGCACATGGATCTGAACGGAAATTTCCGTGGAAACCTCAGCCCCCAAAGGGTCTCGCAAGAACTCTTCGAGAGAATGGATTTCGTTAAAAAACACATCCTTGACTTCTTTACCATGAAGATTTCGAGGAAACCCCAACAAGCAAGAGCAAATTTTCCGGCTGCGAAGAAAGAAGAAGAAGAAATATATGAAATCCCCAAATAACCGATTAGAACGATTCTAAGTAAAACAACAAGCCAATGAGTAGAGGATGATGGCTCACGAGGCGCCAAAAAAAAAAGATTTGACAAGAGAAAATAAATACCATGTAATTGGACAAGCTACGTGAAAGGCCATAGTCGGTTTTCAAGTTTTTACGCGTTCGGGTTCGATTTTTAGGGATCTGACTTCTTTTTTTTGTGTGAATTTGTGAGGACTCTCTATCCGATTAAATCACACGCTCTCTTTTTTGTAAATAACATAAGTCTCGAGTCCTAAATGGTAATATTTTAAGAGTTGCGAGAATCATCTCCCGATCCGACCGTAAGGCTATAAACCAATAACGATGAAACACGTGGATATATAAATACTCGATTTTTCTTATTACACATGTAGAAAACGACGTCGTGGAGCACATTTCGTTTCGTGAGAACTCCGAAGGGAACTGAAGAAGAATAACCCTTGACCGTCTCTGAGGCGAAAAGTTTACCGAAGCTTGCATCTCCGATTAGCCATGAATGCTCCCGATCGATACGAACGATTCGTCGTCCCTGAAGGAACCAAGAAGTAATTAATTTTTTTGCACTTGAAAGCTTACTCTAACTCATCTTTCTGTAATTACTGGGCTAAACCCTGTCAATTGTTTTCCTATGTTCTAGGGTTTCTTATGATAGGGACACGAAGATCATCAATGCTGCTTCCTTTACGATTGAGAGAGAAGACCATACTATTGGAAACATTGTGCGCATGTGTGTATTTGTCACTTTTAGTGATTTTGCAGCTCTTTGTTCAGAAGAAAGAAAACTCTAATTTTTGATAGCTTTGTTCTGATTTTCTTACTTTGTTTTAAGGCAACTGCACCGCGACGAGAATGTCTTGTTTGCTGGATACCAATTGCCTCATCCTCTTAAGTACAAGATTATAGTGAGAGTAAGTTCAATTTTCCCAAGTTTTATAGTTGCTTCTACTGTAAAGCATATTGCTTTGAATTAAGCGGAAAAATCTACTACCCTCTGCGTTTTTGCCTTTTTCTTCATTGACCTTTGATTCCAAGTATTAAGTTTATGAACTTATAGACAGTGTCGGGTTGTTTGGAAATTGTAAAGATTTTTATTGGTTTAAGCTTCCTGTGTTAACAGTTTGCTCTGGGTAGTATTAGTACTGGGATTACTGGTTGATTAATGGCTCATAGGAAGATTGTTGATGTTTTCGTTTAAGTGTTAACGTGGTTCTGTTTGCAGATTCATACAACAAGCCAGTCTTCCCCAATGCAGGCATACAACCAGGCCATTAATGATCTGGACAAGGAGCTTGACTATTTGAAGAACCAATTTGAGGTATCTAATTTCTCTATCCACAGTTCTATTTGGAATATCGCTTTTCGTACTCTGAGTTGTGGTTAATTAGCTTGATTACTATCAATGGCTATTGATATTGTTTTATGTACCTGATCTTACGGTTTACCTTCTGTGTTTTCAGGCAGAGGTTGCCAAGTTTTCAACTCAGTACTAAGGAATTCAGAGTGCTTCACATAGGAGAAGCCTGTTCTTTAAGCACCAATCAGAAGACGTATAATGAGCTTGTGGAAAAAATTTCCTGATTATGGTTTTGTATAAATCAGAAACAGATAATGTCCTGTAGTTTGTTCTAACTCTATGTTTTGGACACCAGTTCATGCAGCTAAGAAGTAATGCTTATCACCTTTTTTGTTTAGTTAATTCTATCTACAAAAACCACTTCAATGTATGAACTATTGTACATAGTCTCTTTTAGAGCTGTGACGATGAAGCTGCTACTCTTCCCAAGCTACTAAGTAAGTGCATTTGAACGAATATTCACAGGATGGTGAAATCATCATGGAGCCCTTCTAGCTGACCCCTTGTACGCTGCTGCTGAATAATTAACATTGATGTGTTGTGTGAGAAATCTGATCCAGATAGAACATCACCTATGGGACCAAGCTCTGGACATTGCTGCCAGTCGTTGAGCCCAGTGGTTAAAGCACTGCTCGCTCTTCCCCCTCCTCTTCCGACAATGACTAGCCCATACGCTCCATCGAGTGATTTGAGTGCTGTGAAAGTTTCAGAGGAGTTGGTGAGATGCTTCTCCATGTAAGACACTCTTCCTCCTCCAGCTATGTATCTTTCATAGAACTCAGCAAAACATTCATCATCAAGCTTCATTTCCTCCTCTTGTTCTACCACGCTCGCTTTGTTCAGGATGCTGCTGCGTTTTTGTGCGTTCTGAGAGCTCTTGTCTTCTAAGAAACGTATAACTTTTAATTTAACAGCAGGATGTCGAGCCACTAGAGCTGCGAAAGCTAGTGCTTCCCGGTCGTCTCTGCCACCTATGAATATTATAGCAATGTCCATGGATGCTCCTGGTCTCCATGCCTCTTCTGTTTGTCCGAAGGACCTATCCACAAGAATTCCCACCGAACATGGTGCATTCTTCAGAATCTGTACATGCAATTCAAATTAGGCCTCTAATTCTTCAGTGACTAGAACAGAAAGAAATGGAATAGTACTTGGATGGGAAAATTACCTTGCGGTTCACATGACGAAACCCGGCATGGCCAGCGTCAAGAGTGCCATCAGGATTCAGTCGTTTATGGAATGGTAGAACTATAATGGAAACCATAAGTTCATCGGCCAAACCACAGACGTCCTGCGCCATTGTCATAAACGTGGACAACGCCAGCATCCTCCGCACTGTCACACCTTGTCCGTTGCGAAGCTCCCCGTACCCATTTACAGCTGCCGTTATACTCTCTCTCATTTCAGTCACTGACCTATCCGTTACCGTCACTGAATCATTACTCTGGCCACCTCCTCCGCCCTTTTTCAGGGTGGTTGCAATCTCATCAGTCAGCTCCACCATATCAGTCGCATAAAATATGGACCCTGGCTCCCGTCCCCCATGGCAGATCTCCATAAGGTTGAGCGTGGAACCAATGTTGTGGGGACCATGGAGACCGATCAAGATCCGAAGTTCAGCTGTTGGGTCGAGCCATTGAAGCGCCATTATGTGCACGGGCACCCGCTTTCTAGCGCGTTTGATGATGTCCATGACCACGAATGGGGAGTAAACCACTGTGAGGACAATGACGAAAATGATCATTGCACCTGTCGTATTTTTAACCCTATTTGTCTGCATTTGCAATAAACGAAAAGAAAGAGAGTAAGGATCTTGCGTTGAAGATAACTTAAAAAAACAAAAACAAAAGTAGAAAGGTTGAAGGTACCCGAATGGCTAAGGCTGCCAAGTAGACATGAAAATGACCTTTAGCAGTCAAAAGCAATCCTAAGGATGCGGTTTCCGGGACATGATAACCGAGTAGTAAACCACACAAGACTGTTCCGGTGATTTTTCCGACTATTACAGTGCCGAGCAGAGAAAAGAATCTTGCATACGCCATTTTATCTCCGATGTCAAAGTTTCTCATGTGGATTATGAATCCAACCCAGAAGAAGAAGATAGGGTAGAATACCGTACTAAGCAAGTAATTGATTTTGTTGATGATCCATTTCGACATTCTTCCTTTGTTTGGAAGAAAGAGACCAGCAGTGAAGGCGCTAAGAATTGGGTTATACATTGATTCAGGTGGCCAAGTTGGAAAACTGCAGATCAAGACGACAAATGCGAGGGACATAACGAGGTGAGATCCCTTAAGTGGTTTGCCTTCAGGATTCTCGTTGTTGACCCAATTAAGAAAGATTGGGGATACGATGGAAGTGAAAGTGACCTGAGCTAGGAAGAGGCAAAACATGAGGAGGGCTCTGAAGAATCTGTGGAGAGGACGGGCTAGAGGAATCTCTGTAGGGAAAAAGATGAAGCCAAAGCAGTAAAACAAGGTAGAGATCATGTCAGTGTGGACACCTGCGGCTGATGCGAGCTTTCCGACATCAGATTTTCTGATTTTAAGATTGGCAATGACACGTGTGAGGATGGGGGAACCTGTGCTTGAGGCCATGAGGGAAAGGGCGAGGGAGAAAATCAAAGGAGCGGTTTTTGTATAGTAGAGGAAAGGAGTTGTGGCAAATGCGAGTACAAAGGTTGTGAACATGCTTGTGTATGCTATGAATGCGTCTTTGGTTGGTGGTCTGAGAAGGACGCCAGGATTCATCTCTAGACCCATCACAAACATATGGCAAATCATTCCAAATTCGATTATGTTGTTGAGGGTTATAGAGTAAGGCCCTGCAAATGCTTCTCGAAACTTTGGGAGGTTACCTAGAATCAGTCCTATCTGATGCAAACAAAAATCGAATTAATATAGAAATCAAAAGAAAGAGAGAGAGACAGAAGATGATGAAGAGATTGACATACGGCAAAGTCGGTGGTGAGATAAGGTTGGCCAAGAGGCTTCATGAGATGATGGAGGAGAGTTCGGATGACGAAAATGGCGATGAAACCAAGAAACTTCAATGCCTCTTCAGGCTTGTCTAGATTAAGGTACCATTTGTCTCCACAAACATTTTTTGTTGTAGTTGTATTCATTTTTCTCTCTGTAGTTCCCTTATTCTTTAGAATAGTATGGAGGCTTATTGTTTCTTGGAGAGGAAGTAAGTATTTCGTTTTTTTTTCTTTTTTCTTGACTTAACAATTTGGTTTAGGGTTTGAAAATGGAAGGATGTGATTATTTTTACTCAGAAAAATGTGGAGACACTTGTGGATCCCTTGATTCACGTTCTTTCTCTCCCCATTATTCACCATTCATCAATTTTCAACATTCTAGCCCATGAAACAAACATGACAACTTCAGGTATAAAAAAACACATTATATGAATATTCGGCATTTTCTGTTGAAATACTCATGACATATAGTTTTTTTTTGGCATCAGCTTCTTCAATCTCATAACCATTGTTTTAGTAATAATCTTGAATAAAATATTACACAAGTTTATAAGCTTAAACTATGCAATTATTTTCGATTTACAATTTTTGGTATCAAAACTACCAAAGCATCATTTGAACCAGCTGATAGCTTCCCTGTCTCAAAGAATTCCTTAGTAAAACGAATCAACGAAAAACTTACAACCTCCCAATTATGTTGGTAAAACACTAACTGGAACCCATCCGGTTCTGGAGCTTTAAATCTTCCCATACCCCTCTTATTATTGTTGTTTCTATTCTTTGGTCTACCAAGCATTGAATGCGGATGAGGTGCGTGCACATTAGGTGCATCTGTAGAAGGTCAAAACTGAGGACCTCTCAATGGAACTATACCCTCTGCGTAGTTTCTTTTCCACATTGAAGTTTGGAACCATTGGCAAACATATGCTTCTGGTAGCAGTTTCTTGTGCAAAATCACACCATATGCATGTACACACAGGATACCAGAGATATCATATGTTCTACATGTGCAAGTCCTTCTATCCATGCTCACCCGATGGCTCTTACCTATACTTTCCACTTCAAACATTCCATTCGTCCCATGTCTTCTTCTTTTGCGTTTCGTTGCCCAGAGCCTCCTCTTTCTTCATCACTTTCTAGACATATATTGTGACGAACAGACGGTTCATCATTAAACCCATACACGAGTTTCATCATCTCGTACTCTTCATATTGAAATTTCTCATTTCTTTCTTCTTCAGTTTATTCTCTGTCTTCTTCTCTTTCATCTTGTGCATAATACACAGCCATCGCATAAGTATTCGGATCTCCAAACTCATCCTCCATCTCTGAAATCCGGCGACTTGATTCTCGGACTCACAAACGACGATTTGATTTTCGTATCGAAACTGTCGAACTCTAGGGTTCGTAAAAGAAGCGACTTGTTTCTGATTTGAGATTTTTTTGGGTTTAAATCACTTAAACGGGTCTCTAATCGTATCTATTTTGGGTTTATTATGGTTAACAATAGATTACTATGGTTTAATCGTACATCTGGTACACAGTAAACCATTGATTTCCGACCTATCTAATACGTGTGTAAAATTAAATTTTTGAACACTTACTTTAGATAGAATCACATTTAAAATTATGATGTATTTATATTGCGATATCTAACATATGGTGTAATTTAGGTTATATGAATCTTTCATGGTCCAAATATATAGTTTTCTCTTAAAAGAATCGTAACCAAAGTCAAAGCTTTTTTCTTTTGCTATTATTAGATAAATAAACCGATAATTGAAAAAATTGGTTGCTGATAAAATCCGTATCAAGAGAAGGCCCTACGCAAACAAATAGCGATAAAGCAACTGTGTCGAACAATTGTTTCTTTTCTCTTTTCGTAATTTAAAATTTCACGTGTCCCAATTTGCTGACGTCATTTCCCTTTTTTAAATTTTAATTATTTTTATTGTCACATCAGAATTTGCGTAATTCCATCCATTCAAAACCTCTTCTTCTCCATCTTCTTCTTCCTCAGAAAATTTTCTCTTCTTTCTGTGTGTGAAATTTCAGAGATGTTCTCTTCCTCTACTCTCGTTTATTCTCTTTCTCTCTTCTTCTCGCTTTCTCTTCTCTTCTTCCTTTTCTTCCTCTCTCCTCAATTCCTTCTCTCTTCCTCTCATTACAACCTCCTCTCCACCGCTGATGAGCTCGACGACCTCTCTCTCTTCCACCGCGCCGCTATCTCCACCTCCATTAACAACCGTCGTCTCATCTCCCTCTCTCATATCCCACGCCCTAAGATCGCCTTTCTCTTCCTCACAAACTCCGATCTCACCTTCTTGCCTCTTTGGGAAAGTTTCTTCCAAGGTCATGAAGATCTCTACAACGTTTACATTCATGCAGATCCATCCT
The DNA here is from genome assembly GCA_963920545.1 of Lepidium didymum. NCBI lineage: Eukaryota > Viridiplantae > Streptophyta > Magnoliopsida > Brassicales > Brassicaceae > Lepidium > Lepidium didymum. Next base: position 1,975,252 of record OY986982.1, read on the forward strand.
CCGGTGTTTCTCCGTTACTCGATTCGTCAATTAACGCTAAATTCATCCCGGCGAAGAGAACTGTTCGAGCTTCTCCGACGTTAATCTCCGCGGAACGGCGATTGTTAGCTCGTGCGATCTTGGATGATCCAAACAATCTCTATTTCGCTCTGGTCTCACAACACTGTATCCCTCTTCATTCCTTCTCTTACATCCACAACCACCTCTTCTCCAACTTCGATCGACTGTCCTCTAATCTACAAAGTTTCATCGAAATCATCTCCAATGAGCCTTTCCTTCCGAAACGCTACACCGCTCGAGGAGACGACGCTATGCTTCCCGAAATCCGTTACGAAGACTTCCGCGTTGGATCTCAGTTCTTCGTTTTAGCGAAACGTCACGCTTTAATGGTGATTAAAGAGAGAAAACTATGGAGGAAATTCAAATTACCATGTCTTGATACTGAATCTTGTTACCCTGAAGAACACTATTTCCCGACGTTGTTGTCACTCGAGGATCCTAAAGGTTGTAGCCATTTCACTCTCACACGTGTTAACTGGACCGGAAGCGTCGGTGGTCATCCTCACACGTACGGTGCTTCCGAGGTCTCACCTCAGTTGATTCACACGCTTCGTAAATCAAATTCAAGTTTAGATTATTTCTTCGCCAGGAAATTCTCGCCGGATTCACTGCAACCACTTATGGAAATAGCTGATGCTGTCATCTTCAGAGATTGAATCGGTAAAATTAGGTAAACACCTAATCTAAATCTGATTTGGATTAATGATTAGAAAGGTTTCTATATAAGAGTCAAGTTAAAGACTTTACTTGAAGTGGTTTAATCTTTAACTTGTGTGTTTTCAGGTATTAAGGGAAGTTTAGGAAGAAGTTTGTGTTGGCGCTCGAAGAAGAGTGGCAAATAAAAGGAAACTCTTATGTATGTGTGTGTACGTATGATTGAGTGACCCTATAAAATATCCAAAAGGGTGTGAATATTACTTTGTTCTTCTTATAAAGTTTATGTCTTTTAGGGAAATTAGATGGTAGAAACAAAAATGTAAATAGGTCCTCAAAGGCGAAGTGAGAGCTTCTTCATCAAGTTAGCCAAAATCGGCTTTCTTTTGTTTAATCTCCTTTCCATGGGAGAAAGAGAGAGATAATGGCAAAATGTCTTCCCTCTCTTTGTGTTTGATGAAAAGTTTGAATGCAAAAACATCTTTGTTAGCATTTTGCAGTTTAGATTATTCAATATATTCAAAACTAAATGTCATAATTTGGTTGTATGTTGGAGGATCAAGACTTCTTTTGTTAATGAAAACGTTTAACCGAACACGTATTTTTGTCCGGTTTAGCTATAAATATTAGATAGAATTGAGCGCAGTGACTGGCGTTGAGACTATAAACGAAAATCAGTCCCTTAATTAGGAATTGTAAAACCTTATATAAGGATTCTTAGGGTACGCTCTTCTTTCTTACTCTATTGTTTGTATTCGATCGATAATGTCGACAACAATGAAGCTCTCTAGTTTCATGCTTGTGATTATAACAACCTTAATCATGGTTCTCTTGTGTTCTGCCTCGGCGGCTGTCTACAAAGATGGAAATCCCTTTAGCTGGACGCCGGAGGAGGATAGCTGTAACAGTTGGGCAGAGGGTAAGGACTTCCACGTCGGAGATTCTCTCGTCTTTGAATACGATAGCAACTTCAACAATGTCACTCAAGTCTCTAGGTTTGTGGAATATGAGCTCTGCAACTCTTCTTCTCGTAAATCAGTCAACAACACAGGAAACAGAAGTCAGTTATTTCATCGGGTGGGCATAAGCTTAGAGCTGTAGACAGCCCTAGAAGGTGGTTACTGGTTACACATTTTCAGACCACATCTCACTGAACATTCTCTTGTTTCATTGTTGCGTTTAGGATTTGTCCTTCAGTAGTTAATACATTCATTCAATAAATTTTATTAATGTCCTAATATATTGTACGAGTCACTTTGCGTTTGCAACCGTACAGATACGAACATGTCCCCTTTTTTTTTTGTTCTAACATGTAGCAGATATTAATAGATAATAATAGACGGATGAAATATTTTTACCAACTTCGTCATTCTCACTTAGTTTCAGTAAAAGCTTGCTTTACAACAGGATTGTTAAAGAGCATAGCTTTAGTATTTAGTGAGAAAACCCTCTAAACTTGGGGTTACTCTATTTTATATTAGCAAACAAAACAAAAGAGCAAACAAACTGATGCATCATGACATTGGTTCTAGTTTTTCCCACAACCTGAAAGCTCTTCTGATGATTGGATCAGCTGAAAATCCTTCTGCGTAATCCGCAATTGCGATTAATAGGCTCCTCAGTTTCTCCCCATTGTCCTATACACATCACAAATAATTTTGTTACTTCTCAATCTTTCCTCTTTTTCCACTTAGATATTCAGGTAGATGTAATAAATACTGTGAGCCTTTTTAAATGGATTATCGTCATACAAACCTCCGGTTTCTTAAATGTAAGGTCGTTTGTGTCAAACGGTACTATGTATTCTGGAAGATCAGACCGTAAAAGTGCCTGCCATTAACAAAGTTCATCATTCCTACCTTATGAAACTCAACAGCTGAAATGAATGAAAGTAGAAATTAAAGAAAAAGGAATTTACCAATTTCTTGCTTAGAATGGCTTGATCCGCGCTAGCTATTAGGGTCTAAAGACGAGGACGAGAGCAAAATTAGGCCTTGCATATCACAGACGCACTAGCTTGCCTATGCAAAATCAGTTCACTCACCTCTTTTATTCGTCCTTCCTTGATCTCATCAACAGACTGCAACAGATTCTCGACTGTACCTGGTGATGTAATAAGAATGATCAATATAGAACATGCACAAATCAATGAAACTAAAGCGCATATATATACGAGTCAACGAATTACCAAATCTAGTTATCAGTTCCACTGCATGCACATTCCCAATTCCATCGACCCCTACACATAACACAAATGTCATTAGATCACTTTAGCCAATTTCTGTGTGCATTTTTGCTAAACTTTTGTATTTAGCCAAATTCACAAACGCAGGTATAAAAAGAATATTCCTAGAAAATAACAATTTCGTAACAAGAAAAGGAGGTGTGGGAAACCTGGAATATTGTCAGACTTGTCTCCAGCAAGGGCGATGATATCAACAAATTGTGCTGGTTCCAAATTATTAAACTTTTTAGCGAAATCTTCTATTCCAAAAGAAGCCATCCTGGCCATAAAAAGCGGTTGAATACATTAAGTGAAAAAAGTATACAAGATATACGGAGCAAGCATAAATATACCAGAAGGAAATTTCTCTGCTAAATTTATCCTAATTACATACGAGTACCTCGCAAGGTTTCTATAATATAAAAATTTCTATAATGAGATAACGATTCATCAAACAGAGCTTCTTACTCTGATCCGCGTGGTGTTAGTCGAAGAAGACGCAGTGAGGGAGACAAAATCTGAAAGAAGTCTTTGTCCGGAGAGACAACTCGGACCTGTAAGGGGGAAAACAAACAAATCTCAATAGGCTTCTAGGAAAAAGGAAAAAATTGAACAAGTCTTGAGCATTAAATAAACAGAGAACACTTCTCAGAGAGATGATTAAATGAGTACTTTGAAACCGGCACTAATGCTTCGCATAGCCAGTGTTCCAATAACATCATCAGCTTCTACACCTGGCACCTGTCTTCACCATAATTTCTACTCATTAGTGAGAAATCATCAGAATAAAAGGAAATGACATTCGTGTGTATGATTTACCTCTATAACCTTTATAGACATTGCCTTGATGGAGGCTTTGAGATATTGAAGTCCTTGTACTATGGTATCAGGTGTGGGAGGACGATTACTTTTATAGGCTGGGTAGAGAGTATGACGAAAGTTCATGCCTGTAAAAAGGAAGCACAGAACAAAGATAGGCTTGATAATGACGAGATTGGCATAAAGATCATCATTTACACTCTTCACAAAATAAGAGTACAACCATGTCGAGATTAAAAGTGCAAAAACGCCTAAAATCCACAGTTATGAGAAAAGAAGTGTTTTCATCACCAGCAGACTGACATTGAGCTCAACATGCCCTATTGGCAGCATAGATATGTCCACACAGTAACATATATAGAAGAAAATTTAGTGTACACCGTCATATTGGACCATCCGCATAGGAGGTGACACAAATTCTCTAAAAGCGCATATGACTGACCCTTATTTCTCTACACCGAAATTTATAACCACCAAACATCTGCAAGCAAAATGCCTAAAGTAAGACTAAACTAGCACTTCTCTTCAAATGTCAACCTTGGCAAGTAAGCCATAATATTCAGAATAACTTCTCCTAGGAACACAGCAGAAAATTAGTTCAAACTGCAAGTGTACATTTATAGAATCAATCTACTGAAGGCTTGTACAGAGATTTCAGATTCTCACTATTGAGTCAGCATACTAACTAAACTCACACGCAAATCTACCAATTTCCTACTGTTAACTGATAACTATAGTTTGACTAAGGACATGGAGCTTACCTTTTGACGAACGGTAACCTGTAGATGAATTAGTAGAGCCATAAGGAACTCCTGAAAGAGGCTCTCTTTTGTCAAAAAAGTATAAACTAGGGACGTACAAGTCCACAACCATTTAGGTAATTTCTTGCGTCAAAAAACCCTGCTTAGTAGATGATATTTTTCAGATTACCACTATAATGCGTTACTAGTAAACCACTCTTAATAATTTAGCAGAAGATTCCATACATAGTAGTATAGCACAGCTACAATTATCAACATTAAGTAATCAATTTTTGGTCAATAAATCGCCATTTAGGTCTCCGCCTACTTTCTCTTAGGCCTATCAAGTAAAAGTTTCCGATGGTGGTAACAGTTGGAATCTGAAACATTTGACCAACAACTGAGACAAATGAAGTTAAAAACATCAACACTCAACATATTACAGTGCACTTTTGTGGAAAGATTTGTAGACAACATTCAACAAGCAGAACATAATTATTTATATATTCATCTGAAAAAGGGTAGTGATAATCAAATCTAAAGATGGCTCCCTGAGTAACTAGCATCAATCAATAAGGGGCAAGCATTCACTTACTTAAGTAAGAAAAATTAGGAAGTACAGAGGACATAACTATTGAATCAGAATAAGATTAAGGGTTTAGCAATTAATTTCTTCAAATCATCTGACAGGCAAAGTAGTTAACTATAGACACTAAAAGTCTCCAAAAATCTAAATTCTCCAATAGCAACACACAAAATAGCTAGACGTCCATAGATTTAGCAAACTGTGGCAGACTCATAGTCTGCTTACAGTAGGACTCACCATCATGGTCGAACACCACCTGCAGGGACCCAGTAAATTAAGTCAGCAGGGACTATTCAACATTAAGCAGTAAGGAAAATTGAAAAAAAAGAAGAGAAAAGAATTACTAGAAACTTTATTTGATTATCACAGAGATTAAGGAAATGAGATATTAAGTGTAAAAAAGAATATACCGCCACATGCGTTGGGAGAAATTTCAATACATCAATTACCTGCAAATCAGACCACAAAACAAATAGTGTAAGGAGTGGAATCCTAAAGTTAGAACAGGAAACAAGCCTTAGAAAACACAATTCTAAGCAACAATGAACTCATGATCAGCTATCCTAAATGCCGCCACAACTTTTATCAGTCACTACACTTAGGTACAATATAAAGAATACATGATTCTCAAGCACAATATGAAAGATTCCACTTACAAGAGAAAGAGATGAAAATATTGTTAAAACCCAGTCCGCGTTTCCATCAGCGTGAGCCAGATGACCATGATTCAACCTTGCTACGCTTTGCCCAATCAAAATGTCAGTAAGTGTGCGAACTAATGAAAGAAATTACATTCTGCGAACAGATGAGCAGCCTACCTAAAAGCTTATAGTAAGCCCTGTAGATAATGGATGTCCCATCAATAAGCATCACTCTACCATTTGAAGAAGCAGAACTACTTGCTGCTACTTCTTCTGACTTCAAGGGAAATTTTATCGACTCTTCCACTCCAGCATCCTCAGTTTTGGAGAATTCAGAAACAGCTGCGTCCAAATTACAGGTGGAACTGCAAAAGTGCTGATTACCACATATGTAGCCATGTAGGTATCAAAATTAGCAAGGGAATTATAATTATACATCAAGATTAATTTTGAGTTTCACAGAACTTGGTTTTGGGATAGTACTGAATTAATCAGAAACAGGAAGGTCGCCAAAAATTTAGAGATAGGCCCATCATGTTCCCAGAAGATAAACTCAAATGTTGTCAGAAAATGAGAACACAACATAACGATAACATAGTAACCACTAAACCTTACATTAACTCAGCACAATAATCCAAAAGTAGAGACAAATAACAAGAGCAAACACACAGCTAGAAAAACTCAGAGACTTGAACAATGACAATACGAGATTATCTCACCTTCACAGTGCGTCCAAGGGAAGGAAAAAAAAGAGAACAGCTCCTATTAGACAATTTTCCAATCCTCCGGGAAAAACAGAGATTTCTCCATAGCAAACGGGACTGAGGATACAGATGCAACGTCATGAGGCCACTGAAAAGACTGTCATGAAACCTGAGCAGAAACACATTCACCATGAACAAAAGTATTACTACTAGAATCAAAATAAAATCGAAACGAATATAAAGAAGCGGGACTCCGATAGCAAGGATTGTGAAGGAACATTCCAAAAATGGAAAAGGGTTTAACAAAGAAGAAGAGAAGAGATTTTACCGCTTGCTGCGTCTCCGTGTCTTCCTCGAACAAAATCTTCTGCCTCTCAAAAGAATTTGCTGTTGAATTCAGAAGATTCCATCCAAATCGTAAGTAAATGGGCCTAATAAATATGACCCTAAAACTTATGGGCCTTGAGAGCCCAAAATAGAGGCCTAAAGTGATTTTCTTCTCTCTGTTATTATTACAACAAAAACCCTTAGCAGAGAGTCTGTGGAAACTAGAGAAACCCTAGAATCCGATCAAAGAGATGACGCAGAAAAGCAATCAGTTCAAGGGTCAACAGAAGAAGAAGACTGTTGCTCCAAATCGCCATGGAAAATCCATCCAAACTCGCAAAGGTTATCACTTTATAAAAATCTGGGCTTTACTCATGAATTCGCTCGCTATATTGATTTTCACAGATTCTAACTTGTCATCTTCCTTCATGTTACAGGGAGGAGAAATGTGAAACCATCAAAGACGACGAAAGAGATGGACACAGATAGGGTAAATTCTTTATCGTTCTTCAATCTCCCTAACAGTCTGAAAATCGATTGAATTTGTAAGTGAAAATTTTGGTTGGGTATTGATTGTGTTGTGAATGGAACAGGAGCTTACAAAATTCATAAACCATTGCAATGAAGTGAAAGCAACTAATGCAGCCTGTAAAGAAGGTGGTCAACTTAATATTATCAAAGCCGAATCTCAAGCTGAGCCATCTAAAAAATCCGCCAAATAGAGATAGAAACCAACAATTCTGTGAGATTTTTAGTTTTGTTTTCCAATGTCTTTCAACTTTTGTACTTCTCACAATCCATCCAATCAGTTTTGTCTTCAGATCATTTATCAATGCTTACTATTGTTCTCAATTTTGCCACAAACACTGTAAAAGCAACTTGAGATTGATACCCATACACTAATGAATTTTACCACTGTGAGTGAGCTCTTTATCATTCCAAGATGAGTAACTTTGGCGGAATTTTGCTTATATATTTTCCATGATATTTCCTCTGCTTAGAGGTATTCTTCCACTGATATTTAGTTCCATATCGTGTTCTCCGTAAATGATGCAGTTGCAGTTGCAGTTGCAGAAACGTTGGTATTGCAGTGATAGAAACTAAATTAAAATGTCACAATAGAGATCACTCAAAATTTGCAAATGGTAAAAGTTCAAAAAAGAGAAGCGATCATGCTCCTCTTGATCTCAGCTACAACCGCACCAATGGCTGCGTACTCTTGAAAAGCCTTATCAAATATATTGCACCGTTTAAACTCCGGAAAGAACAGCCACAATCCCGTCAGCATCACAAACCCGAGTGTCAAAACCCGACTAATTGCTGTCGGGAATCTCCACCTCCCATTAACGGTTTTCTTAATGGCGATCTCCACTGTTGTGCAAAATTCGTTTATAAGGAAGAACCACATTACCTTCCAATCTGGCCTCATTCGCCCCATGTAGAAGAACATGAGCTCGTGCATTATTCCTGAGACAATGAATGTCCCGAAAACTGCAGGAACCTGGGACCACTTCCGGCCCAAGACGGAGAACAGCTCGACTGTTGGTTCGTACACTGTCGAACGTAGGATTCTAGTGACCACCAAGTTCCATCGTCTCCCCCAGAAATCTTGAAGTGATGTTGCAAGGTACGGCTCGTTAGAGTGTGGCTCGAGCTCAAGATCTGACATGGCCAGAACCACTGTGGTTGTAATGGCTAGGGTGAGCTCAAGGATGAAATAGATATGGATCGCATAGAGTCAACACGGCTTTCTCGCGCAGTTTACTGTTGTACTCGTACACTTTGATGAAAAGAACCAAAAGAGCAGCCTTTATGATATAACTCAAAAGGAAACTCTCTAGATTTCCCAGGGGAGTGAGATTTGGGAGGTTCAGGGCTCAGCTGAATCTTGATGGGCAAGCAAGAGACAGCTAAGAAAACAAGAAGAGATAAAGGTTTAGGGTTTGAAGAAAGAGGACCGCGTCCAAATGCAAAGAGAATGAGTTTAAAATTAGCGAGCCACGGTATGAAGAAAGCCGTAATGCCGATTAAATGTACATAAGAGATTAAGAAAGGAACTATAAAGAAGCTGACCAAGACATGGATGATCAATATTAACCTGTTGATTCATTTTGGAACCAATTTGGCAATAAAAAAGTGTAACAAAGGATCAATAAGCCTTGTTTGTTTGTCCATCCAGTTACTCCATCCATATGGTCCATCTAAATGTACTATCTAGATAGAACAGTTAAATGTTGTTTGTTTCCATGGTGGGTATACATCTAGATGTTGCATTTAGATGCGTGTTTGTTTGTTTTATAAATTAACATTTACGTGTAGATGACTTACTTATAAAATGACCAAAAAACATTATTAATTTTTAAGTATTATTTTAATTAATAAAATTAAATATATATTCAACTGAATAGAAAATTATTTTTTAACTTTTATAAATATTATTCTTATTAAATATTTAATTTTTAAAACTAGTTTTTAAATTTAAAATTAGGTAGAAAAATTTTAATTATTAAAAAGATGAGTGAGAAGAAAAAAAAAGGAGAGAAATAAAAAATGAGAGACTAAAATAGAGGAGAGAGATGAAAACGACGAGAGACAGTAAGAAAGAGGAGAGAGATGAAAACGATGAGAGAGTGTAAAAAGAAGAGAGTGTAAAAAAGAGAAGAGCGAGTAAAAAAGAGGAGAAAGTTTAAAAAAGAGGAAATAGAGTAAAAAAAGAGAGAGTGTAAAAAAGAGGAGAGCGATTAAAAAGAGGAGAGAGTGTAAAAAATGAGAGAGAGTAAAAAAGAGGAGAAAGAGTAAAAAAGAGGAGAGAGAGTAAAAGAGAGGAGAAAGAGTAAAAAAGATGAGAGAGAGTAAAAGAGAAGAGAGAGAGTAAAAAAAAGAAAGTGAGTAAAAAATAGGAGAGAAAGTAAAAAAAAATAGAACAAAAAAGATGAAAGAGAGTAAAAAAAGAAGAGAGAATGTTAAAAAAAGAAAGTATTGAAAAGATGAAAAAGAGTAAAAAATATATGCTAAAAAGAAGAGAGAAGTAAAAAAAAGAGATAGAGTAAATAGAAAAGAGAGAATAAAAAAAAAGTAAAAGAAAGGAGAAAGAACAACCTAAAAAAAAAAATGGTTTATTGTTCTTTTTATTTTTTATGAACTTTATTTACTTCTAATTACTTTATAATGCATTTAAACAAACAACAATTGATATTTACATCCAGGGGATCAGCTAGATGGAAAAACAAACGCCCCTAAACTCGATGCCTCTATGAAACTCACCATTTGGGTTCTTTAGATCTAAGTGAAGGAAGATGATGATGATCGACAAAGCTGAGACAATACGTGACAGCGGTTAAAACTTATATTAATAAATGGTCTCATAGATGAGAAGAACCATGAGAAAAGTCTTCCTTCTTTTTCTATTGGTAATTTGACTGTTGACATTAAAGAACCAATTCTCTTTTCTATTTTCTATATTATTCTTTGGAATATTTAATTACAATACAAAAGATATGGTCGACGGGTTATGTCTCTTAATGGTAAGAGTTCCTATCGTAATTTCTGTACATAAAGACCATTTCAAGGTAAATCATCATCGCCTCTGCTCAACTTTTTCTCATCAAAATAATAAATCTTGTCTATCTATGATTTAGGATCTTTCATTTTATCTTTTGGTCTTGCAAGGATTTCAGAGGCAACCGACAATTTTAAAGCTTTGATTCTCTGTAAGATTTTCTTTCTGGCCAATGTCAAAGATCTTAAATCGTTGACTACTGTTTTATTCATTCACTATGTTTCTATATCAGGAACATATTCTTCAACAATATCCATCTCTTTAATCAAAAATCCTTATAATATCACCATAACTCCATATTCATATTTCTGAACAAAACATGTGTTTCCTTTAAATTAGTGTAGTTTAGAAACAGAGGTAAATATGGATGAGGAAGAAGGTAAAGATCAAACTCCAGGAACAAGAGGATGTAGCCACACGCACAGTTGTAATCCTCCAGGCCCAGAGGATGCTTCTCACTCTCACACATGCGTTCATACTCACACTTATCTCATCATCTCTGTAATTAATATATATGCTTACTTTATCTTCCCTATGATATCATATGGTTCTCATGATCTATTATCGACTATTATAGACAATACAAGTGTTTATGTTGCAACAGGATCAGCAAGAGAACGATCATTCTGACAGCAACAATAAGAAACGGTCATTTGGTAATAGAGAGGCAGTGAGGAAGTACAGGGAGAGGAAGAAGGCTCGTACTGCGTACCTTGAAGACGAAGTGAATAGATTACAATCTCTGAATCAGCATTTGCTTACAAAGCTTCAGAGCCAGGCAGTGTTGGAAGCAGAATTCATCAGACTCCAGACTCTTTTGGTAGAATTGCAAGAGAAGATTGATGCTGAACTTGGTGGTTTCTCGATTCAGAAGCCATGCTGGTTCTGACATTTTGTTCAAAGAAGTTGATGTATGCTATTGTTTGGTTTACTAGATAATTCTGGTTATCAAATGTATTGGAAAGAGGAAGCAGAAGCTTACGAAATATATAAGCCATTGCAATGAAGTGAAAGCGACCAATGCGGTTTGCAGTGAAGGTGGTTAAATAAATATCATCAAGGCCAAATCTCATGCTTAGCCTTCCTAAAATCTGCCAAATAGACAACAAATCTGTTTATTTTTCTCCTTTTGCATTGTTTCGACTTCCCAGTGTTACAGCCTTTTGTCCTTGAATCATTTATAATGCTATTATTGTTCCCATTATTGTCACGTATACAAACAAGTTTGTGCTTATGTAAAAGCAATTTTCTCCTTGTAAATTCACTTGAGATTGAATTTCCATACACTTATATATTTACCACTATGAGCTGTTACTATCTTCTTCATCCCCACTGCCAAGCAACTGATTTGGGGCCGATTTTTTCTTTCAATGTTATCGATTTCCATGTCTTGAGAAACTCTTTTTCCTCTTCTTCTCTCAACCACCACTTGGTTGTACCTTCTTAATGTTGTTGAGACATTATCATCCATTATAAACCTAGACAAAACTCTTCCACTCTTCTGATCAATCATTCGCATCACACCATCTATTCCACCAGCAACCATAACCGATGTATCATTCCTCAGCTGGTGTATTGAGTACACTACATTAGGACTCACTCGATTTTCCCACAACTGTCTCATTTTCCTGTGATAAATACTTGGTTAAAACACATCTCAAAGTAGTGTTTTTGAATATCCCAATTTATAACTTGTCTCTTTGAAACAAACCCACCCGTTTCTTGCAACATACCTGAGGTCCCAGCATGAAACATATCCACCAGTTGTTCCAGTGAAGGCAAGATTAGCGCATTGGTTTAAGCAGATGGTCTGTATGCCTGTGGAAAAGGGTCGCTTTAGGAAATTTCACTGAAATTGCAATCTGAAATGGAGCCACAGGTTGGTGGATTTACCTCCTGCAGTTATCGTGGATTTAAGAGTAGCCACAGGTGTATCCAACAAAGGGTCAGATACTGTTACTCTACCAAGTGAAGATCCACTAAGAAATAGTTGATTGTCGGTCAAAGATAAGCACGATATTGGCCCACCATGAGTCCTGAAATTGAATAATTGACAAGATTAGCCAAATTGATAGGAATTAGTTTCTCATATGAAATTGTAGAAAATAATCTAAGTGATAACTACTATTTTCCAACATCGCTTTCCGGAGTTCCACAGCATAATAGACACAGATTATGTAGCTTACCTGATGATCTGTGAGCAAGTCTTACTGTACATATCAAATACGCAAGCTGTTCCATCCTCGCATCCAACTACAGCTTCTGGGTCAACGTAACTGGTTGATAAAGGAAACAGAAAATCTTCATCAGTGTGGATAACAAAGCCAATTTTACAAGGGCTAGGTAGCCAAGTCGCAGCATCATAACAATTTTTATCAGGTAACATAAAATATTAGTTGGTCAATCTACAAAAAAGATAAGCTTAAATTTCAAGAATAGGGAAGGTTCTCAACAACTATATATTGCAAGGATATGGTTTGACATACCGCATACAAAGGCCCCTAGGAAATGTGCCTTCACGAGATGGAAAAACGCTTCTTTGGCCATTTCTCCTCCATATGCTAATTCGGGTACCAACCAAGCCAACAATCTTAAAACAAAATTCAAAGTTAGGGATTATTCCCTTGGCTGAGATAGTTTTTTTCTTCTCTATTTTCCAATTTATATGGACAAAAACAGAATTTAACCAAAAGAAAAATAAAGTTCTTACACTGCAAACATCCAGTTACAAGACAGACTGACCAGTTCTAGGGATTATCGAGACAAACGGTAACATGAGAACAGATTATACTACTATACTGGTTCTTCTAGGAACTGATAATCAGTGACTCATTATTTAGCTCATTTCCAGCTCAAGTAATCGGGTGAGGTTCATTATTATGTTCATCAGTTCATTATTTAGCTCAGTGCCAGTTCAAGTAATGAACATTGTTCTTGAATGTAGCTGAAACATCCATGATAAGTCTTACATATGAGTGTATTTGAGATTTACCTTACTCTCATCAAAATCGAAGTCGATCAAGGAAGTAACATCAGGAAGGGAGTATTCTTCCATGCATTTGTAGTTGTTCAACGACCAGAGGCGCATAACCTGATAAAACATACCTAATAAGATAACACATCTGAGGACAATACTCTAATCGAATTGTAAACGTACAAGTCCAAACCTTATCACCAACACCAGTAAGTAGCAAACCCTTCTTCATTCGACACTGAGAAACACTGACACAGTAGACATTAGGAAAAAAATAGCAAAGTGGATTTCTATGAAACACGGATAAAAAAGAACTCCGAAAGGAAAGCAAACAATGCCTCACCGGTGTGAATGAGCTTCCCATCGCTCAACATCGATTCGACCCCTTAGTAAAGCCATCTTATGATGTTTCATTGCGAATTCCTCCACGTCTAACTCAACTGGGCGGTTTTCCAGGGACGTGGAACTACTAGGGAAGTCGGAACCGAGTTGATGCATCTTCCGGCATGAAGCTTGTAGCAGCTTCAGCCTCTTGATGGCAACATTCCTCAATATCAAATAGACAACTAAAGGGTCAAACACAGGAAATTGCGCATAATTCGAATTCGCAACTAGGGTTTCAAACCATGAAACTAGGGAGGAAAAGCTAGGGATTTGAGGGAGTACCAGGAATTGCAGACGACGGTACAGTGAACGAGGTCAAACAAATCAAGAAAAGAGAAGATGATACATAGTATGTCAGCGTCTAGAGATTCAATCGAGGTTGGTACTTTACGTCGAATCTTTTTCGCCGACGATTCGCCGCCGGTCTCTGTTATACCCATTTCTCTTTTTCCTTACTCGTCTCGGCCTCTCGGGTTCACTTGCTTGTTTGCTTCCGTCGTTGCCTCCTTTTACGTTTGGAGTCGAATTTAGAGTTTTGTCTCAATTGGTTTATGGGTTTTTCTTTTTCAACAATTGAAGGATAACTTCTAAAATTCTTTTTTAACTAGTATAACATAAATCGAAATTTAATGTCTAAATTATTAGCTGAATTATCCTAATCAATAAGTAACTCAACATTGGTTTATGGATTTTTAAGCATCTTGATTCATCCTCAGAATGATCATTTTTTTTTGTCAAAAGGAATGACCATTTAAAGCATGTTTTAATATCTCTCTCCCAAACCCCTAACCTTATCAAAATGACTAAGGACTATGTGTATCTATTTGACCAATTTCAATTAACAATCATCACAAAATAAAATAGATAAATTAATGGATATTGAAAATTATGAAAGAGAAACAAAAGGTGTTGTTTAATTTGGAGTTTACTGATTAGCTGGTGGAGAGTTACATATGAGAAAGTATTCAATTGGGAAGAGGAGTGTTAGTGAGAAAACTTTTAAAGAGAGTAAGAGCCCGAATAGGTTGGTCAGTAGGCACAGAGTGACCTGCACCTCTCACAGTTACGAACGTAAGGTTCCCTTTGTATGTCTCTATATGCCCTCCAATCTCTTCTTCAATAAGCCACGGACTCCATTTATTCTCAACCGTTAGATTCATAAGCTTCAACACATTGAATGTAGATGTAAACGGAACTGCCATGTCCATGTCTCCACTATACAACCAGACTCGAACACCCTCATTCATCAACTCGTGGAGGATAGGAATCTGCGAGGATTCAACATCTGTGTTGCTCCAATTTCTATTTAGATCAAGATTACATTGTTCCCACGGACGTGGTATATTTGTTGTGTTGGCATGCATTGCTTTCTGAACCATCTTTGTGTTAAGATAAGCTGTTGTGAAGTACGAATCGCATGGCTCATACTTCATTACTGTGGCGCTTTCTTTGGGTTTGCTACTTAACGTTGGGTTTATGCACTTAGGAGCGTAGATATTGTACTCGTCCAACATTGCTTTGATGAACATAATCTTACCCCTCGCTTCTATACACTCTTCTGTCTGCATGGTTGTCTCATTGCACACTTTCTTGTAGTTATCAATATATTCTTGGGGAACCAAAGCATGACCAACCATAAATTCGTGGACACCATCATCTATGGCCTTATCTTCGAGTGCTGCATTACCGATCAAAACACCTCGTAGGTTAATGAAGGTCTTGTTGTTTCGTTGAACGATAAGCTGAGCAAGTTGAGGAACATAGTGGCCTGCGTAACTCTGGCCACTGATGTATAGTTCTCTTCCTTTATACTCAGGAAACCTTTCAAGCCAATTCAATAAGAACATGTAGTTTTCATTTGCTGTCATCTTGTCCCCTCCATTTCCTTCTTTTTCGGTATCAAGTGGAGCATCTGAGTACGAGAATCCTACTCCCACCGGCGATTCTAAGAACAACACATTCGCCTCTGCAAATCCATAAGCAGTACCATATTATATCTTGTGATTATTAACTATATACTCTAATTAAGAGAATTTTTAAAAGTACCGTTGTTCCATGCATAGGGATTAAGAAAAAGTGTTTTTCCATCCGTGTTTACGCGGAAAGGTCCAAGCTCCATTAGTGCCCCACCTAGAGATGAGCAGCCGGGTCCTGCATTTGATGGTAGAAGCTGGTAAGCTCAAAGATCATCGACATGAGATGATGAAACCAATGGAAAAAAAGGTTGAGAGGGGTATGTACCTCCATTGAACCAAATCACAAGAGGAGTAGAGGCATTAGCGTTAATGGCTTCCACAAAATAATAGTACAAAAACCGATCGGCTTTTTCGTTTACAGGCACATAACCACCGTACTGTTTAAAGTTAACGGAAGGTTGTCCAGGAAACTTTTGGATTAGATCATTCTCCTTTAGCTTTTGTTGACTAACACCGCTTGTTAGGGTTTGGAGCGAACTCAGTCTAGTACAATGGAACGGTGATGCGAGAGACAAGAATAGGAAAACATGAGCGGTCACAGACCAAACTTGTTGTTTTCCCATTCTTAATCTCTGAATCCTTTGGAAAGGTAGGAGAAGAATTTAAAGGAATTGAGAGATGACAAGTTTAAAAAATGAATGGCTGCATATACAAGTATATTTTTGGCTTTTCCACAACTATTTTTAATAATTAATGCAGTTTTTGAGAACGGTTTTAACCATTTTCTTGTTTCTTTTTTAACTATTTTTAATCATATAATTGTGAAATTTTTGTTTCTGCCAGCAAACACATCAATGGAGTTTATTACATAGTGTGCAAATCTCGGCTCGATAGCGAGGATCAATCTGCATCGCTGCCTTTTAGCATCTTCTTATTGGGATTCCATTCAGATTTGGAAACCTCTACAAATTAATCTTTGAAATTATAATTGTTTATTAATTTATGAAGTTATTAATTTCTAAATACATGTATTTCTAAGTATGTGAATATTAGATGAAACATATGTTCGGACTTAGATGAATATTAGAATTCATAAGTATTATTACTCTTTAACAATTGTACCAGATGTAATGCTCCAGAAACGATTCACCATATCCTATTCGAATGTCCCTACGCAGCCAAGGTATGGGAATTAGCTCCTTACCAGATTCCGCTAAATGCTTCAAATATTACCAATCTTCTGGAAAGGATTCAAAGAGGGGAGAAAGAGAAGCACTTTACCTTCATCAGGTGTGGGAGAGACTCCATTGTACCCATGGATTTGTTGGAACAAGAAAGTTTTCTCCAATCAATACTTCTCTGAATTTGAAACCATATTAAAATCAATTAAAGATGCTCGAGAGTGGAGTGATTCTCATATACAAGTAAACCAACCAGAAATTCATAGATCGATGGTCGAAATCCAGAATCCAATCCATCAGAAAGACGAAGAAGAGATTACATGTTGATCAGATGCGGCATGGTCTTCAATCAGTAACGCGGCTGGGATAGGAAGAGTCTGGCTCGACCCTAATCTACAGCTGATCTCCCAGGAATCAGGGAGTGAAGGCGATGTGAATTCACCGTTGATAGCAGAAGGATTCATCCTGCGTGAGGCAGTGCTAGAAGTGGTAGATCGAGGGTGGAAGAAGGTCAGACTCGAGTCTGACTGTCTTGTACTCGTCAATGCGATCAATCGAGGCTCATATCCTCCTGAAATCTATGGTATCAGAGCAGATATCGCAGAGCTATATTTATTGTTTGAGTTGTTTTCAGTTGCTTTTATTGAGAGAGATGAGAATCGAGAAGTTGATGCTTTGGCTAAGCAAGGCCTTTTGTATTCCACAACTTTACATGTTTAAACTCTAAGTTTTTTTTTTCTCTAACTTAACTCATATTTCAAAACATAATGACTAGGAAAAGATACATTGTTCACAAAAAGTTGAAATCGATATAACTTTATGGTTTAAAGCGTGAAGAATCAGAACGATAGAACAGGACCGAAAAGAACTTCGTAATCTTGAGAAATCATCCATGCATGGTAAAACAGCTGGCCAGACATGAGACTCCTCGATCATTTTGAATAGCTCGGAACTCGGCTTCCAAAATCTGAAGAGAAAAAAGGCAAGATATAATCCAAAAGAGCGTTTTAAATTCTAAATGCAAGGAAGACAAACTACGTCTAATGCTCTGGCCCCCAAGTTTATTCTATCTTTGCCTTTAGGAAAACAGTACATGTCCAAACCGGTGAAAAC
The DNA here is from genome assembly GCA_963920545.1 of Lepidium didymum. NCBI lineage: Eukaryota > Viridiplantae > Streptophyta > Magnoliopsida > Brassicales > Brassicaceae > Lepidium > Lepidium didymum. The sequence goes on from OY986982.1 coordinate 1,993,134, forward strand.
ATCTAAATCCTTCTAAGGGTCATTAGTAATATAGATAAGATATAGAAAAAATAAACTTCTTAAACTATTATTATATATCACGTATCATGTAATCATTTTAATTAAAATTTGAATTATTTGTTTTTATGGGTCATAATTCGGTCATTTAAGAAAATACATGTCAAATCACACAAAAATAATTTAGACCAAAATGAACATATATATATATATATATATATATATTGGAAACATTTATCTTGGGCCAAAATTAAAAAACTAAATTTGGGTCAAAATTAAAATATTAATAAAAACCTTATTAAACACAAATATTATTAAGAATCATATTCATTTAAATATAATGAGTTGTTTTTTCAAATTGAACTATTTAGATATTACTCCTCACGTCACTATTTATCATCACCTTATTGTAATAAAAAAGATATCATAAGTGTATGTAAAATAGTTTTGACATCATATAATAAAATATAATACATTTTCTAGAGCTAGATGTATTCTAATATTTTATATATTGTAATATTGAAAATGAAATATTCATATTTTAGAATTCATACGTATTATTATTCTTAACTATGCAGTACAGGAAAATATTTAGAAAAAATTGAACTCATTAACCATCATTATATATTAAATATCATGTAATCATTTCATAAAAATATAAATCATTTGATGAAAAGTCTTATTCAATAAAAATACTTGTCCTTTTACGGGTCAGTTGAGAAAATATACATGTCATTTTTTATTATGAGTAATTCGATATATAAATATAATTTTATATATCGTTGAAAAAAAAATATTCAATATGAAAAAAATTCTAAATGAACATGAGTTAATAAAGAAAAAATGTATTCTATAAGCAAAATATATGTTTTAAAGCATATTTTTCTTATGATTATATAGTATATATTATCATTTTATGAGCACCACTGAGTTTTACGCGAACATATGTCAAAAATAATAAGAAAAAGTATTAAACGTAAGATAATAGTATTACGTATATCAACTACTTACTTTTTAAACACTAATATAGTAATATTCATATAATTATGCTAAAATTCAATAATAATAAAATATGTTTTATTTTATATTTGATAATTACGGACATTTGATATTAATTGATAATTATTGATCACGTAATATATGAGTCATTCGATATTGTAAGTCATTTTATAAAAATACAAGTCATTGATTCTTCACGTGGTAGTTCGGAGGATCCAGTTAATGATTATGACATCTACGATTTCATTCATCCCTCTACAAGTTAGTAGATTAAATAAGAATTTTAAAGGTTGTGCTAAGTTATGGATCGAATCTTATCAATCCAATGTTGACAAAAAAATATATGAATCATGGGATATCTAAAAAGTTACATGTCATTTGTTACGAGATTATCTCCTAACACATCTCTATTTTTGAGTTTAAATATTATTTTAAAGGTGATAACACACTTTTATATTTGACTCTAAAATAGAGAAATGCTATTTTTATTTTATATTTAGAGAAGTGTTATTTTTTCCTCATTTTTTAGAGATGAACTTTTTAGACTAAAAATGGAATTACTTAGAAATTTTCTTTTATAGTCAAAAATAGAGGAATTCATTGGAATGGTTTAAGTTATTCAATAATTAAGGATCATTCCATAATTCATTTGTGTTTGATAATTATGTTTATGTAATTTTATGTTTTTCTAAACATTTGATATTCTTATAACAAAAAATAACTTATGTTTTTAAATTACAAAATGATTTTTAAAACATCAATATATATATATATATATAATCTAATTATTTCCATCAAGCCGTGGTAAGAAGAGGAGTGTTACGGATAAAGTGGGTAAAGAGAGTAAGAGCACGAATAGGTTGATCAGTAGGCACAGAATGACCTGCACCTCTCACAGTTGCAAACGTAAAGTTCCCTTTGTATGTCTCTACGAACCCTCCTATCTCTTCTTCAACAAACCATGGACTCCATGTATTCTCCACCGTTAAATTCATAAGTTTCAACGAAGTAATTGTAGATGTCACCGGAACTATCAAATCCACGTCCCCACTGTACACCATGACTCTAACACCGTTAACCATCAGCTCCTTAAGTATAGGGTACATTGAAAGTTTTCCATCTTCATCACTCCAATTAGTAAACAAGTTATTATTGCAGGAACTCCACGCGTATGGTATATTTGTTGTGTTGGAATGCATAGCTTCTTGAACCTTGTTTGTGTTAAGATAAGCCGTCATGTAATTGATATCGCATGGATCATAATCCATCACTGTGATACCTTCCTTTGGTTTGTCAGTCAATGTGGAGTTGTTTTTGCACATAGGAGCGTATACACTGTACTCATCGAAGTTTCTTTTGTTATCTACTATCTTCATTACTGTATCCACACAATCATCATTTGGTTCCCCAACGCAACGTTTTTTGTAATTATCAAAATAGTCTTGTGGTATCATAGCATGACCGGCCATAAATTGGAATGCACCATCTAACTCCTTCATTTGGTTGAGTCTTGGGTTACCGATCGCAATACCTCGAAGGTTCATCAATGTTTTGTTGCTACGGTGAAGGATAAGCTGTGCAAGTTGAGGAACATAGTGGCCTGCGTAACTCTGACCACTAATGTATAATTCTCTTCCTTTATACTCGGGAAATCTTTCAAGCCAATTCACTAAGAACATGTAGTTTTCTTCTGCTGTTCTATTGTCCCCTTTTTGCCCTTCTGCGATGGCATCAAGTGGAGTATTCGAATATGAGAATCCTACTCCTGACGGAGACTCCAAGAACAATATGTTCGCCTCTACAAATCCATAAGTAACCGCATTTTTAGTAATAGCATTTTTTATGAAAAATTAGATTAGATCCAACAAAGTGCGATTAAAAATTTTAACCCCTAAACCAAAATAATATTAAACAGAATTGTCCGATTTCTTATAATCGAATTCTATCCGGAGAAGACTACATATATAGATATTTTATCACACAACTAAAAACATTTTCCTAATTACTAATATCACAATATATATTTTGTTATTATTAACCAAGTTTCTAAATAAATGAATTTTCATAAAAGGTACCGTTGTTCCATGAATAAGGATTGCTAAAAAGAGTTTTGCCATCGCTATGTACGCGGAAAGGTCCAAGCTCCAAAAATGCCCCCCTAAGAGATGAGCAGCCCGGTCCTGCATAGTTTTTTTGAGTCATTTTGTTAGTTTTGGATTATTAGGAAAAAAACATTGGATCTTTAAATACTAGATGGTAGAATGTGGTAGGTTTATCAGTTTTAGGTATGTGATAGGGTCTATGTGATATTGATAAATCAATAACTACTATAAATTAATAAGAAAATAGTCCTAACGTTTTAAATTTATAGAGGTTAAAACTATATGCACCTCCATTAAACCAGACCACAAGAGGAGTTGAGGCATTTGCGTTAACGGCTTCCACAAAATAATAGTACAAAAACCGATCAGCTCTTTCGTTTGCGGGCACATAACCACCATACTGTTTAAAACTAACGGAAGGTTGTCCGGGAAGTTTTTGAATTAGATCTTTCTCTTTTAGTTGTTGTTGGCTAACATCGCGTGTTGTGGTTTGGAGCGAACGCTGACGAATGACATTGAAGTTGCTTGCGTCACCAGATGAACCGATTCCTCGTTTTGCATGGTTTAGAAAATATCTTAGACTAGTAGAATGGATTGGTGATGCGAGAAACAAGAATAGGAAAATACAAGCGGTCATAGACCAAACTTGTTGTTTTCCCATTCTTAATCTCTGCATTCTTCGGAGAAATGAGAGAAGAATTTAAAGGAAAAGAGAGATGACTTGTTTTGAAAATCAATGGCTCAATTTAAAAGTATATTTTTGGCTTTCCCATAACTATTTTTAACCATTTAATGCGGTTTTTAAAAGAGCAGTTTTTATATTTGTGTAAGCAAACAAAAAAAATTCTGGTTGTTTGTTAATTTACCCTTAACAATGAATCTAATACCGTCTATGTTGGGTTCTATTTTTAATTTGTTTTTGGTTTTGGTTCTTCTTGATCGAATATGGTTATACTTATCTAGGTGATTGTACAGGTGATCAGTACGTATTATATAATCCTCATACTACATACATAACTCTGTCAAGGCTTATTTAAAATATTTCTTTTATGTAAATGAATAAATTGACTTACCCACAAAATATTAAAATAAAATAAAATAAATGTGGCTTCAAAGCAAAGCTTTTGATTACAGAAAAAAGTGAAAAAAAAAATCATTCGACAGGTCGTCCTACCGTCTCGACCATCATACATGGGTTCGCAATGACAAATTCATCCCACCGTCGTGACTTAACCGATTTGGTCAAACTTGTGAGCCACCCAACTACTTCCTCCATTCCTGGTCGTTTCTCTCTACATGTTCTCACGCACTTAGCTGCAACCAATCCTAGATGGTTCCTCACGCTTACGTCAACCGGAGCTCCGATTCTTGGATCATATATCCCACCGATTTTCCCTCTTTTTATCATCGGAATCGCCCAATCAACTACAAATGACGGCGAGTATCTTACGTCAATTGCTTTTCTTCCGCTGATTATCTCAAGTAACAAGATTCCGTAGCTGAATACATCCGTTTTCGTGCTTAATCTATCTGAGGTTACGTAATCTGGATCTAGGTATCCCATTGTTCCTGCTGGTGGAGTTGATTTTACTTTCTGATCATCTACATTGCATCTGATTGCTAATCCGAAATCGCCTAGCTTCGCGTTGAGGTTTTTATCCATCAATACGTTAGCTGATTTGATGTCTCTATGTATGATCGGTGGCTCTTGTGAGTGTAAAAGATGTACGGCTTTTGCGATCTGAAGTGCTATTTTGATTCTCTTACTCCAGCTTGAAATCGCACCGGAATTTGAAAGTGAATCTGAGTGAATCACATCGTATAGACTTCCGTTCCCCATGAATTCAACTACGAGAAGTGGTTCCTTGGCGTTATCGGCGCTAAAACCTATCAGATTCACGAACCTAGGGCTACGGATCCTGGACAGAATCTCGAATTCGTTGTGGAACTCACGGCTAATTTCTCGGGATTTCGAAGGTCTCTTGACCGCGACGAGACGTGAACCGATAACCGCCTTGTAGACGCTTCCATGACTTCCACGTCCGAGCAGATTTTCGATGGCGAATCCGCCTGTGGCTGCGTCAAGATCGCGATGCAGGAAACGACGAAGCCTGTGGCAGTCTTCGGTGGGAGATTCGGGAGCAGAAGCTTTGCCAGAGATGGATCCGGATGTGGATGCTGAAGATGAGACGGCGATTGCAACGGCGGATCCGGCTTTGCAAGAGAGATAACCCATTGAATTGAGAGAAGGTAGAAGGAAGAACGGGAAAGGTGTGAAGTCTAATGGCGTGAGAAGTCATTTTTGCAATTAAGGTATATTTTTTGATTAAACTCAGAGAAGTGGAGGAGTCATGGTTCATTTTTCTTCTAATTAATTTCCCTTTTCCTAATTATACCAAAACCCCCCGTCTAATTTCTTATTACTCAATTTGTGCCGTATTTATCAATTTAACCCTGGACTAATTGATTGGTTTGCTTAAATCAAAATTAGTTAATTAAATGACCTCGAGATTCTGCCACGTGGTATTTTTAGTCTTCTAAGGATGGAGGGGTGACGATAGATGAGATGACGTGTAATAAAACTATTGGTTGGACACGTTGTAACTTGTAAGTTGTGGTTAAGTTTCGTATAAAAATCTGAACACGGTGAGTCGCAAACCGGCAAAAACCTTAAACCATTCTTCACTGATTTAGTTTGCCGCCGGAAGACGAGATGCCTGTGACCTACTTCGGCCGTAATATTCTGTCTCTATTGTTGGTGATCTATTTGGTAAATTGTTCGATCGGGGATCGAGTTAACTCTTCTGGGGTAACGGTCAGCTCTACTGTGAGAGATGAGGCTGAATTGGCACGAGATTCCGGTGAGGTAATCGGAGAGCAAGATCAAATAGACGGTGGATTTTCTTCCTTGGATGGGATGTTACATTGGGCTATTGGTAAATTTAACTTTTCCACTCTTCTTCTTCTTCTTCCTTTCTAACTATTCTACTGTCGTCTAGATCTAATTCTATGTCAATTATCATCCTCCTGTAGGTCACTCAGATCCTGCGACACTGAAGGAAGCAGCTAAAGATGCAGAGAAGATGTCTCTGGATGAGTTGCAGAAGCGCCAACTTGAACTAAAGGTGCGTAATTTGTTACTTTCGTTTTTTGCTTCTGCTTTTGTTGAGTACTATTATATTATCCCATCTGAAACAACTACTCGTTAACAGGAGCTGGTGGAGAAGGTGAACATGCCATCAGACGCAAAGTTGATGCAGATTGCCGTAGCTGACTTGAACAATTCGACCTTGTCTCTTGAGGATCGTCACCGTGCTTTACAGGAACTTTTGATCCTCGTTGAACCCATCGATAATGCAAATGGTAAGCCTTAGCTTTCTGTTTAATCTTGTGTGTATACATATATATATATATATATATATATGCATGTCTGTGTGTTTGTTACTTCCTTCCGTTATATACTTATATATTTCCTGCTTATAGTTTCACATGCGTATGTTTTTGTCCCTTTTAGTTTTTCATTACTCTAGTCTTGTATAGATTTGAGCAAATCAGGAGGGCTTAGAGTTGTCGCAAGAGAGCTTAATCATGATGACACAGAAGTAAGGAAACTAGCTGCATGGGTACTCGGGAAGGCTAGCCAAAACAACCCATTTGTTCAAGAGCAGGTTTGTCTTTGTTCGACTTGTAAAGCTGGGCCAAGTGTATACGCAATCTGAAACTAATCGTGCTTTCTTTGTCTGTGATTATGGTTTAGGTTCTTGAACTTGGGGCTTTAACAACACTTATAAAGATGGTAAATTCTAGCTCTGCTGAAGAAGCAGGTAAAGCACTCTTTGCTGTTTCCGCCTTGATACGGAATAACATAGCTGGTCAGAACATGTTTTATGCAGCACATGGTTACATTATGCTTCAGGTGAGCACACCAGAAAGACATCATGTCGATTCTGTTCATTAATTCTCTAAATCTGAAAAACCAATTCCCGTTTCTTCATTTGCAGGATATAATGAGCAGTGGGAGCTTGGATATTAAACTGAGACGGAAAGCGGTATTCTTAGTTGGTGATTTGGCCGAGTCTCAACTACAGAACACAGAGAAATCTGAACTTCCGATTTTCAGTGATCGTTTGTTCCTTAAGTCTGTGGTCGATTTGATTGTTGTGCGTGATCTTGATCTCCAAGAGAAGGTGAAATTCTTACAGTGGGCCTCATGACCATTTTTTCCCATTAGGACTCTTGGCATAGTTCTTTTGCTAACTTATTCTACTCTGGAAAATATGTTTTCAGGCTCTTACAACAACCAAGACTCTTCTTCAACTTAAATCCATAGAGCCTCAAATTTTCAGAGAGTTTTGCGGGTTGGAAGGAGCCTTAAAGAGAATGAAGCTGCAGCTGGAAGAATCAATGGCGGATGAATACAAGAGAGACTATGCTGCAGATGTGGAAAACCTTCGTGGTGAGGTGGAACTGATCTTCCGCCAAAAGCTTGGACTCTTATGAACGATGCTAAGTAAGAAAGCAACTCTGGTGGGAAATGGTTTAGCTGTAAGAGTTGTAGACAAATCTAACTGCCTTAGATAGACTTAAGATGTGTAACTTAGGCGGATCTAGCTGATCAGTTTTGCATGATATTTTGCTTTTTTTACTTGAGGAATTCTTCCCCTCATCGTTAGTTCCACATCGTGTTTGTAAGGCTTCATATAGAGAAAATAACGCCTCTTAATGCAAAGAGAAAGAGCTCGAAGTTAGCGAACCAAGCCATAAAGGAAGCTGTGATGTAAATGTGTTCATATAAGAAGGAACTATAAAGAAGCTGACTAAGACAGTGATGATCAACATTAACCTTTTGATTCCTTCTGGAACCAACAAACTAACATAACGAGAAGATCATGAAACCCAATGCCTTTTATGAAACTCATCATTTCGCATCTTCATTTGATGTTTTCTGGAAGGAAAAAGATGATGATACATAAAACGTGTCATCGATTAAATTAAGACAACGTCGTCATGAGACAAAGTCGTCTTTGTTTTCTATTGGAAAACAATTTGACAAATGACATTAAAGAACCAATTCTCTTTTCTTTTTATATGATTCATCATTGGAATATTTAATTGTGATAAGATTGTATATGGCTTATCTCCTGGTTTAGTTTATTCCATCGTAAGTTTTTTTAGTCATAAAGACCATTTCAATAAGGTAAAGTATCATCGCCTCTGCTCAACTTTTTTTCTGCAATTAACTCGAAATCAAAAATCTTGTCTATCTTTGAATTATGATCTTTCATTCTATCTTTTTGTTTCTTTTTTTGCAAGGATTTCAGAGAAAACCAACAAGTTGCTAACTTTGATTCTCTGTAAGATTTTCTTCCTTGGGCCATGTCAAAGATAATAAATGGTTGACTACTGTTTTATTCATACATTATGTTTTAATATCAGGAACATATCTTTCAACGACATCAACACTTTAATCAAAAACTCTAACAATAACACCATAACTCCAACTTAGATTTTTGAACAACACATGTGTTTTGTGTAAATTTGTGGAGTTTAGAAACAAAGGATAAAATATGGAAGAGGAAGAAGATAAAGATCAAAATCCAGGAACTAGAGGATGTAGTCACACACACAGTTGTAATCCTCCAGGCCCAGAGGATGCTTCTCACTCTCACACATGCGTCCATACTCACACTTATCTCACCATCTCTGTAATTACTATACATCTTACTTTCTCTATATGTTTCTGATTAGTATTTGAATGGATTGTTATAGAATAAGTGAAAACATTCATGTTGCAACAGGATGCGCAAGAGAATGATCATTCAGACAGTAACAACAAGAAACGATCATTTGGTAATAGAGAGGCAGTGAGGAAGTACAGGGAGAAGAAAAAGGCTCGTACTGCATACCTTGAAGATGAAGTGAAGAGATTACAATCTCTGAATCAGCACGTGATTAGAAAGCTTCAGAGCCAAGCAATATTGGAAACAGAATATATTAGACTCAGGACACTTTTGACAGAGATTCAAGGAAAAATTGATGGTGAACTTCAAGGTTTCTCAATTCAGAAGCAATGCAACGTTTCTAGTTTGGTATTCAAAGAAGGTAAGGTCTCCTACACTTCACTTTACTAGATGCTTGGCTATGGAATAAAACAAACACTAAACCGATAAGTTGATAAACAATGTCATATCCTAATACACTGTAACCAATGCAATTGCAACAGATGGATGCAGTGTAACAACAAGTAATATGATGTGTGAAGCAGCAAGAGTGGAGTGTGAGGAAAGCCAAACACTTCATGAGGCTCTTCACTCCTTTGTTCCTCATTCACCACCATTCTCACATTAAGCTTTTACAGGCTTTTGGTGTGTATACAAAATGGTAGGATTTCAATTTAGTTATCAAATACAAAGATTGTAGCTTATTCCTTGTATGTTTACTTTAAGGGTACCAAAAACATATTAAGGTTGATGTCGATTTTGAAAGTGTAGTTGTATGTATAATGATGATTGTGGGCTAAGAAGATCATTGAGGGTCCACTTATAGATTCTCTAAATGTTTGTATGGTAAAAACCCAAACCGTTATGGGATAAGGTATGCATCATGCATGTGTATGGCCCGACTAGTAATCCAAATCTAAGCTTGATTGCGACTTGAAGTGGACTGGAGAGTGGTAATAATGTGGTTTGGTGCGATGTAATTAGTTAAAGTTGATAATAGAAATGTTGTACGGTGCAATGTGGTTGCTTCATATTCTTGAATGACAAAATGATCAAAATTAAGAAGATTAGCAAACAAAGTAAGTAAAATAGACTCTACATATACTAAATTTTTGTGATAAAAAAGTTATAATAAAAATAATTAAATCTATAATACATTATAACAATAATAGACATGCACTACCGGAATTCAATTTATATATTAATCAAAACATTCTTTTTATGGAAGAAAATTGTAGGTAGATGAGTATAGTTGTGTGAATAAACTTGTCTTCGCATCAAAAGTCAAAACCATGAGGTTTAAATTTTTAAGAAAGTAAAAACTGTCTAACAAGTAACTAATTGTATGTTTTAGGATAAGTGTTTTGGTTAAATATAGTTAAATATCTATTTCATAGGTTTTTCCATCGAAACTCGTTACGGTGACCGTTATAATATTTTATTTTATTTTTGTCAACATTGGATATAAAATCCGATTCATAGCCTAAAATCCACTCCAATAATCATTTTTTTAAGCTACCATAATGCAGCGGGTAGAAATCAAACTCTAGTGCCAAATTATTAGCTGGATCATCCTAACCACCAGACTGAGAGCAAGTCGGCGTGACCGTTATCATATTTATTTTACTAATCTAATTAATAACAAAAAATGCTTTAAAATTTTTAGTAAAAACTTAAAATTTTAATTAAAATCAGTGAAATTTAACTGAATAAATTAAAATCAGTTAAAATATTAGTTTAGTAAGAAAATAAATCATAGTTTCTCACAAAACAACTTAATTTAAAAATAAATTATTAAATTATTTAACTAATACTTAAAAGTTAATTAATAATTAAGAATATTATATAAAAATTAAAACCACATAATATTTTGATAACACATATATCTATATATGTGTTAATAAATAACCTATAAAAGAGAAATAAACCCAAGAAATAAAATGTGTCAAATTGAATAAGAATTGACCAAATATTGGAAAGTAATCTAGATTTATATACCTGAAAAACCAATTCAAATTTGATCATGCTAAAACTCAATGGAGATCCTAATTACATGAAATACAATTATATATTTAAAAATTAATATTTAATTAAGCAAAATTATAATTATAAATTTAATTATATTATTATTCATTTTGAAAAAAAATATAATAAATATTCAAATCTTTATTTAATTTTGTTAGATTGTTTTTACTAAATCTTAATTTATTTTGATTTTTAAAAAAATACATAAAAAAATACATAAATCGAATCTAATCAAAACTGAATAATTCACATAAAATTTGGACCTTTAACCAACTATCATAATCAAACCATATCCGATATATACCGAACCCAACTCAATCCAAAATATGTCCAAATAAATGTTAAGTGAATGAATTCAAAAACTTCAAAACTTGAAAAGTCTGATTAGAATCTACACGGGTCTTGAACGCCCCTATTTAATAAGGGATACACGATTTTGTTTGTTATTTATAATTAATTATATATTAGTTAAAATTTTAAATAGTAAAAAAAAGTTATAAAATTGTGAAATTGTTGTAATGTGCAAATAGTAAACAGCAAAACTGTGGAACGAGCTGATTCAGTTGAATATGCTACCATTTAGGGTATTTGTTATTGGTAGTTAATTACTACTATTTTGTTGTATTTGATTAAGGTTATATATATATATATATATATATATATATATATATTTATTTATTTTTCTTGTTAAGAAGAAAATAACCTATAAATGGTTTGATTGGTTAATAAAAAGTTCATTTGTAAACAACTAGCTTATTTTTCTACTGTTCACCATTTTATTTGAAACGACCTTTTGTACATGATATTTTGAAATGGTCATTTTCAAAAGTCGTTTAGGTTTATTTACATAGTTTGAAAAGGTCATTTGCAAATGCAGTTATTTACTGTCTTTTGGAAAACAATCATTTATTTTTAAATTTTACACATAATTATGATTTAAAAAATAATATATGATTTACATTATGATTCAAGAAAAAAAATCATTAGTTTATTTTTCTATATTTTTTGTTTATATATCAAAAATGTCAAACTATATGTTATTGTTTAGTTCTTAGGATAATTATTTTAAATCAAATTTTACAAACTAATTTTTATTTCATTATACTGTTCAACTACTACAGTGTTACCAATCAACATTAATATTTAAATAATTTTTATTTGAAATTTTTTTTGCTAATCACTATCTTCAAACAATCGTTTACAAATAATCTTTGTTTTAACTGCTTTTTTTTTTAAACAATTGTTTCAAAGGGTGTTACCCATGAAACTCATATTGTTATATTATCTAATCACATCATTATGCTAATCCATTGGGAACTAGAGATGAATTGCACCTAGTTCAAAAACCAGCTTACCATTCCGTATACCATTGGATTAGGACAGCTGCAAAATTGGACTTTTATTGAGAATCAAAATCATATTTTTCCTCGGCATGAAAAAATCCAAAGGCGTGACCCAATCATTGAAATTTCATTTGCTTCACAGAATTGTACAAAGTAATGATTCTGCCATGTAAATATTTACATGATAAGAATCAAATAGTTTGAGGATGGGTCAATGATAGGGCCGCAATGTTAGATTTTTTGAGGTAAATAATTTAACAAAAGAGATTAAAATATTTGATGATGCTTACAATCATATAGTGAGTTGTTAGGTGCCTCGGCTCCTGTGACTAGACTAGACCACTGCTTTTTACACCCTTTTTTATAACTATTTTAATCATTTCTTTCCTTTGTGGGTCATTCTTCTCTTTTTCTAAAGTTCCTTTTACAAATTTTTAAATTTTCAAAATTTTATTATTATTTTTTTTTTTACCTCTTACAATTATTTTAGATACAATCATGTCTATTCATCTTTAATCCTACTCTCCCCCACATTATAATATTTTTTTATTTAAAGAAAAAAAAGAATATGTAAACTTTGAGGAAGTTTATTTTCTATTAAATATCTATTTTAACAGTCAACTAATTTTTACGTAATAAATTTGAAATTTGAAGAGTTTCTATTATAAATAGATTATTTGTCAATCCAATTACTAGAAAATGTGAAACTGGTTAGGGTTTAATTTGTTAAGGAGAAATTAATTTTCTATATTTCAGTAGATGAATATAGAATTATTAAACTTCTCATAAAATAAATGTGTAGAAGCAAAGAATTATGTGTACACAATCTTTTTCAAATTATCTAGATCGTTGATCCAACTATTTACCTAAACTTAATTGGTCAATCCATATAACAATTTACATGAAGATCTATTAAGACTTAGTAATCATTACAAGAATTTATTTTAATTTAATGTCCAAGATGAAGCATGCAATAATGATTAAATCAAATATTAAGCAGTACTGTATAACAGTATTAACTAAAAATTGAAGTGTCTCAAAACATAACAAATAAAAACAGAGAATAACTAAGCTTAGGTGACAATATGGATATGACATGTTTCTTATGTTTCCTAATGACTAAAATTTTATCTTAAATGACAAATAAACTCTCTGCAGTTTCTTTTAATAAATAAGCAAAATTGTAAAAAATACAAGTCGGAGACAAGAATACTAAAGAAAAACCAGATGTTTTATTGCTTTAAATTAACCAAAAAGCTTAGTTATACTTAAATGTGTCCCTACAAAAAAATAAAAAAAATAATGATGAAAATGAGAAAAAGACAGTAGAAGAGAGAGTGGAGACCCCAGCAATACAGCTGGTCTGCATTGCAATCACTGGCGCGTGTACCACACTTCCTTATTACAGGCGCGTGGATGAGAGTGTTTAAATGTTAGAACAAAAAACTGAGTTGTGTCAGAGAACGTGCAATGCAACTTTTTTTTGTTTTAATTAAAAACAGTTTTACAATCACTTTCTCTCTCCTTTTTCTTCTTCTTCTTCCACTCGTGAAGCCACACAAACTCAGAGATCCCAAATCCGGAAGACAAAATCTTCTCATAAAACTCAGATCTATTCACTAGTCAATTAAGTACGTTCTTCGTCTTTTTCTTCTCTTTCTCTTTTTGCAGATTAAAGTTACAAATTTGATGACATCTTTCTTTCATATATTCCAATCACTTACCTGCAGAATTTCACTCTTCTACTAATAATGTTCTTCACGGAGATTCAACTATCCATCATTTTGACTTTTTTCAGGTAATTAAAACTCTTTTCCCCAATTGAAACTAGTAACAAAACTAAAAAGTTTGGATTTTTTCTCTGTTTTCATGGTAAAATTCTCGGCATGCAAAAACTTTTCTTCTCATAAAAAAAAATGGTTTTTACCTTTCCCTTAATTTCTCCAACTCTTTTTCTTAAAGTGTTGGTTTTTTTCTCTCTGTTTCTTATATTCCTTTTCCAGTTGAAACTTGTGAGCACGCGAGAGAGAAGTAACTTTTTCTACTAGTTATTTACCTTTAAAGTTTTGATTTTTTTCTCTTTTTGTTTCGTTGCTGGTTTTGTTTTGCAGGAATCAGAGATGAGAAATTATAGTGAAGGTAGTATTATAAAGTTGTAGTTAAGAAACCTAAATATTAAACTTTATCTTTGTAAAAAAAACCCATCAAACTACAATCCGAAACTAGAGACCAAACAGACCTCTTAACGACAACAACCTCTCTGTACACAAGACAACAAGCACTCTCTACAAAAACACCACTCTTCCTTCTTCTTCTTTTTCTTCTTCTCTCTAATTTAATACAAGAGAGGGAGAGAGAAAAAAGCTATGGATGGGTATGAAGCAACAAGGATTGTGCTCTCTCGAATCCAAAGCTTAGACCCAGAAAACGCATCAAAGATCATGGGTCTTCTCCTTCTCCAAGATCATGGTGAAAAGGAGATGATAAGGCTAGCTTTTGGTCCCGAGACACTTGTTCACTCTATTATAGTGAAAGCTAAGAAAGAGTTAGGTCTCATGAGCTGTTCAAGGCCTTCATGGAGTCAAGAGGAGTTAATTAGCCCTAAGAACAACCGTGGCTCTTCTCTCAATCCAGCTTCTTTGCCCTTTTATGGTAATGGAGGAAGATCTTCTAGGGATTTAACCAACGATTTCGAGCTCTTGGATGATGTCAACCCAAGAGCTGATTTTTTGGGCTCTGTGCATGCCAGAAGCGGTAGCTGTGTTTTGGATGGTTTAGGCTATGGTGATTCTGATTTAGGGTTTGGAGGTGTACCCTGTTCTTATTTCGCTAGAGGTTTCTGTAAAAATGGAGCTAGCTGCAGATTCGTCCACAGTGATACAGGAGGAGGAGGAGGCGAATTGGTTGGCTCCCCAAGCAGAATCGAGCTTCTTAGGTCTAATTCTGTACCTCCAAGACTGGCTCACCACTTCATGACTCGTTCTTCTCTTCCTTCTTTCTCTCCCAAAAGTGTAAACTTGCAGCAAAACGATGCTCAAAGGTTTTGACTTTTTTCCGTATATGTTCTTTCATATTTGAAGTCATTTTTTCCTAACTTGAGTAAATGTTTTGGGCAGAGCTGCTGCGTTGATGATAGGAGATGAACTGCAAAAGCTTGGAAGATGGAGACCTGAAAGGATGGATCTCTCGGCTATGGCCTGTCCGGCTTCCAGACAGATCTATCTGACATTTCCTGCCGACAGTAGGTTTAGAGAGGAAGATGTGTCCAATTATTTCAGGTAAACATTCCCACACAACACAGTCACCTTCTCTTTTTCTCTGAATGCAAATTCCTGTGTGACTTAAGATGTTGTTATGTTGGGTATAGTACTTTTGGACCAGTTCAAGATGTGAGGATACCATATCAGCAAAAGAGGATGTTTGGGTTTGTGACATTTGTGTACCCTGAGACTGTCAAGAGCATTCTCGCCAAAGGAAACCCTCACTTTGTGTGTGACTCCAGAGTTCTTGTCAAGCCTTACAAGGAGAAAGGCAAAGTACCTGACAAGTTTAGGTACTTTATGAGTAGTTTTTACTCTCATACTTGGATGTGATTGTTTCCTGAATCCTTGTATTTACCACACATTTTATTCTGTGTAGAACTAACCAAACTACGGACCGAGAATTATCCCCAACAGGTCTTGATTCTAGCCCCAGCCCCAGGGATGTTCTAGGTAAACAAACACTAAAGCTCTTGTCTTTTCTTTCTTTTTTTCTTTTTCTGTGTGGTTTTAGTGAAGAATCCATTGTTTACTGGATTGGCTTGTGTTGCAGGAGGGAGAGGGTTTTATAACAATACCCAGGATTTGTTGTGGAGGAGTAAGTTCGAAGAAGAGATCCTTGAGCTTCAGAGTAGAAGGCTGATGAATCTGCAGCTTCATGATGTCAAGAAGCATTTCCAACTCAATTCCCCTACTCATAGTCATTCCTCAAATCCTTTCAGTCACTCACTAATATCTCCACGCCCATTGTCCATGGTCAAGAGAGAATTCGAAGAAGGAGAGAAAGGGAAAGGAAGTTCCAAAGAAGGATCTGACGATGATACAATGAATCTACCCGAGAGGTAGGTTTACGCATAAGTTCTCTGCAAGGAGACTGTTTAGGTGTTTGAAGTGGTGAGGTTACATAAGCAAGTTTTTATCTTGGATTGTTTCAGGTTGGAAGATAGCTTGCCAGACAGTCCATTTGCATCGCCCGCACAGCATTTGCTTATGTTTGCTGATTCTGTAGACAACAACGGATCTGGATCGGATTTGTGGTCGCCTTCTTCTGATAATGACGATATTTCTACTTCTACACTCTCTGACTCCTTCAACTCATTCAACTGTCAAATCCCAAGGTTTGAAGATTTCAATCAATCTTTTTGTTTCTGCTATCCAAGTCAATACTATCTAACATTGCTTTCATGAAATCCGAAAAAGGTTACCGGCGATTGGAATGTTATCCGGTAGGGGTGGACCGACCTGTCGTGTGGGGATATAAACAGGTAGAACGAGTAGATTACTAAATGGTGAAACTCAAAACTACAGTCTTGTTAAGTTAATAAGTTATCTTTGTTGTTGTTGCAGGAAGAGAGATAATAAAAGAAAACAGAGGAAGATAAGTAAAAAACTGATAATATAGAGAGTCCCTTTTAATAACCACAAAGATGCAGAGATGTAAAAAATAAAAATAAAAAGCAGGAAAATTGATGTAAGAGATAGAGAAAGCAAGATTGTTGTACTGTTTCTCTATAGTTTAAATGTGTAATGTGATGATGGACCACAGAAGATGATGTAATATGATATGATATATATATATATATAGGACCAAAAAATTGTAATCTCTCAAAAGATTTACAAAAGAGAGAGATTATAATTTGAAGGTTAATTACGAGATCAAACTTTCGGTGAGATTGTCTATAATTAGTCTTGGGTCTTGGGTCTTGGGTTATGAGTTGGGTTTTTTCCGGGTCTTGATTATTCGGATTTGAAATTTTTATACCTATATAAAATCCATTACTTATTCGGTTTATTTCTGGATTGGTTTCATTTGGGTTTGGGTCAGATATCGGTTTGGTTCCTAGAGTCGGGATATTATGCCTAGAACTATCTATAACAATGATCTTAACTTAAGGTTTGAGTATGAAGTAGGTTTGTTTGTATCGTCGATAATAAATGTAACATTGTGAGGTGGAAAGTTAGAAAAAAATAAGGGAGTAGGTGAGAGATCCTTGACTGGTAGCGTGATTATAAAATGTTTTGCATGTAAAGACTAAATTGAAATTGTGTATCTTTATTTGATTTAGCATAGACATGGTGCAGTGGTGTGTGCTGTATCGTGGGTCACGCGCGAGAGTGATTGACAAAAACTAAAACACATTACAAAACTAGATTTGGTACTTGTGGTTTACTTTCAACGATGTCGCGTCGCTTCTATTATGTTCAACTTGAAGGTCCAACAAGAGAAGAGTCATGTCTTTAATCCTAATTTTTGAGATCCCAAACCCATGGTTGCTAATACCAAATATATATCCCACCAATAATTAAACTAGAGACATAACAATGGTAAATTCTGTGCTTATTATTAACTTGTGACACTTAAATCCGTTCTACATTGTATGTTTTCATTTTTTTTAAATAATTTTTTTTGTCAACAGTTAGACCAACAAGATTTGATTCATAGCCTATATACTTCAACTGAAATAAGATGAGAATCAAACTCAATACATAGTATCAAGATAGATTAGGGGCAAGCAAATATTATTAGAGAATATTATCCTACATCGAAAGTTGAAAGAAATCCTAACAAATATATATAAAATATGAGTCTCTCCATCATTATCAATTGATTTTGAATTGGAATTTCATAATTTAATAATTGTATATTTTTTTGGCATAGTGAATTACACACAATTGCAAAACACTAATTTTTGAAAAACAAACAAAAAGAATAAAAACTTTTTTTTTTTATTAAATAGAGAAACATGAGGAAGAAAATAAGAGGATCCCACGAGGCAACACACATGCCATGTGGTGTGGGGATATACTTTCAGAAGTTGTGTTTTTGGAGACATCTCCACACATATAAATACCCTCCAATTATAATTTTTTTTCTTTTTGTAATATGTAATATTAAATTGAAATAATTACCAAAAGAGGATTAAGATTAGTAAAGTTTTCCAAAATAGGAACTCCAAATAGTGATTTGTAAATAATGTTAAATAACAAATTTAACCTTATTAGATTATGTCTCGCTTTGTCGCTTCATCTTTTACGCACGCGCGCGTTAGAAACTGAAATACGAGTTTAGGGATATCAATACGAACTTTAAATCCACGAGTTATGTTTAAACCGCTTCGCTATGGGACAAGTTAGGATTATATATTTTATGTCCAAATAAAAAATAGGCTTTACAGATTAGTCCATCATGGACAACGAGTTAATGCAGGTTTGACCATTTGGTCAGTGGGTCAACCCGCAGACATATAAAAATTACAAAAATAATTAAAATTTATAAATAATCAAATTAAAAAAAAATTATAATGTCACATAATATATAATTGTTAATATAAAACATAATTATCTCTTAATTTTGTAAATTCAAACCCTATAAAATAAGTTACAGAATAATTTTATCTCTTTTACTTATCGAATTTATGTTTTATATTATTAAAAATATCTCACAACATATCTATATGTTGCATCTTATGGTTTTATAATATATTTACTAATATATTTTTGTTTAAAAAAATTTTGTATATTAAAATATAAGTACAATTAAGAAAACCGTAAACTACCCGCATAATCTGCGGTCATAAAATAGGGTGGGTTAGAGTTACCATATTTATGACTGCGGGTTATGCGGATTGACCCATTTAACCCACAAAGAATATTAGACCCGCAGCAAAACATGTTAAATGGAACGGGTTAACTTGCATTGACACCCATACATGAGTTACTTCTGTTGAGGATTTTATTGTTGCGTGTTGAAAGAGAGTGTTTGAGAGCTTTGGTTATCGCGATGGTTCAAACTTGATGTCGACGGAGAATGTTGTTGGAGGCGTCGTCAATGCATGATATCTCCGATGGAGATTCAGATAGCTTGCAGAGTTCGCCAGTGTGGATGATGCAGAGCGGAGTGGAGATGGCGACAGAGTTAAGCGTCGTTCTGGGGGAGGTTCAAAACCAAAGACCGCTTAAAGGTTAGTCTTCTTTCTTTTATTAGGTCGTACTTGTCACCAATATCGCCAATTTTCTTTTTTTTTTCTCTTATTTCTTTTGGTGTTTTTAACATGGTGGCCATGCTCTACTTTTCGTTCTTTATTTGTTTTGATTCTATGCACTGTAGTTATAGTGGAGTTGTTATGTTCGTTCTCCCTTTGATTATCATATACAATAAAGTCTCTTCCACTTTCCAACCAAATCTCTCTTCTTTGTTGAGGGTTGGTTTTTGAAAAATAGTTTCCATGCTTCTTTTCCGTCTCTATTGCATTCCCTCTTCTCCTGAATGCATTTCCTTATGATTCTTGTTTTCTTGTGGTGTCCCTTATCTTATGTGGTTATTTATTGTCTTTCCTTGTAATTAATGTCAAATTCTAATTCCCTTTTCAGTTCAGTATGATTCTCCGGAACGTTCGCAGACCCCATGTCTTTATAATCAGTCTCATAATAGTTTCTTGCATTGCTTTCATATCTCTTCTTTGCATTTGCTTATGCTTTTCTTGTTTCTATGTAGGGTGTTCAGAGAGGTCGTTGCCTATTTTGGAAATATATTATGGAGATGTCCCTGTTTTGGTAATTGTCTCTAGTAAATTATACGTCAGTTACTGTGACAAGACAAAAAAAAGTTTTACGTCAGTTTCATAGTGAATTGAATAAGTGCTCTTGCTAACATATTCCAACTAATTTTTTTTCTACTATCAAAAAGTTTTCAGAAATAAAATTATTTTGATAAAAAAAAATTTCTTTAGCCATGTATTAAAATTATTTTTGGATTTTTAATCAAATTATTTTGATATATTTTGGAGAGAAAAAGTTATAAACAGGTATTATTTCAAGAATTAAAATCTTAAGAGATTAATATTACCAATCTGGTTACTCAATTTCTCCACTAGTGTTTTTTCAGTTATTTATTGCTAAAATTCGATAAAAAGAAATACTTGTCCTAATTCTTGAAGCAAAATAGACCGATAATAAAACAAAATTAATAGATACAAACTTTAGGTGGCGTAGAAAAAGACATAAATTTACTAAAAGTGACCAAATATGTTACTATAAGATATCTTAAAGACAAAGGATCTTATTCATATCCGTAAAGATAGTAAGAGGCAATTAATATGAAGAGAGTTAATGTGATTTAGTAAATTGAATTGGTCTCTTTGACCATTGTTGATATTGGTTTCAAAGAAAGAGGCCCACACACTCATACACTTAGCTCATATCTTTTTGATTGGTACTATTTGTTTTTCTATATGAATACAAATTGGAAGGCCTACCAAGTACCAACTACAATTAAATTAGAGGAAGACCTCAATTATTTATGGAGGAAGCACTAAAATGATGTTGTCAGAAGGTTGAATGCAAGAGAACGTGCAATTACCTTTTATTGTCTTCATTTTGGGCCCCCCATTTTATTATTTTATTTTTACTCTTTTCGAATTATAGCAATTTTTACAAATAGTGTAGTAGATTGATGTGTTTCAGTAAAATAGCAATTTTATGAGTTAATACAATATGGAAGGCGACGTCAATATTGTATATTTAAAAAAAAAATCTTATTTAACCAGTTTTCAGTATTTTTTAATTGTTATATATAAATTTATCCAGTTTAAATAGTTATGTAATAAATAAACTTTTTTCCGTTTGGTGATTATGATGATCAAGCTAATAGTTGAGTTTTATATTATGAATCTGGTTTTGTCAATACTTTTGGGCGATGAAAAATGAGAAGAGGTATTTTTGTAAGAAGGAGAATGAGAGAATAATAAGTTTGCTTAAGACAACAATTAAAGTTTTATATTTATTTCGATCAAGTTGAAATTCTTACAAGAATTTTATGACTCACTGATTTATATATAAAATTAAAATCTCTGGATATAGTTGATGGGAGCAGCGAAGACGTTAATGCAACTTTGAATATATTACTACAGTGTAATTTTTTATGGACTAGGGTCGTTTTTATATTTACTTCTCACATTACTAAAACATTGTATGCATTATGTCTAACATAAATGGTAGTTTAACTCTACAGACAGAGCTGTGTAACTCTAATTGTTTTGTTTGGAATGTGAGGATTTGTGTAATAGATTAATATTGTCGATCTAATTATTGATAAAAATAAATTATTTTATGTATTATTTTATCTATTTTTCTTTATAAAAAAATTCACACCATGACATACACAAATTTTTTGAATTGAGCAGTTATGTGTTTTCCCCCACGTTTACTTAATTAAAAACAAATGAATATTTTTTTCCAATTTTAATTAGTTGATGTTTGGAAAAAAAATTGTTTCAAGTTTGCAATTTCCAATACATATTCGACATAAGATTTCCTTATTCTTATTTATTTTTATAGTTTTATTTATAATTAATATTTTTTTTGTATCTTCTAACAATAAATAAGCCTAAATAATACATTGTAAAAAGTTTTTTAATCCTCCATCCATTGAGAAAGAGAGCTTCAAATTAAGTTCTGGAATAAATTCTAAGGATAAGAGTGACTTGATTCTGATCACGTGCAATGTGCCTCTTCATTTCCAAACATTTGAAAAAAAGACTAGAATCTGCTTGAAGTCATTAACCAAGTTATGTCAGAGAAGTTTGGTCCCGAGAGAGTCTACAGCCGAAAGTTTCCCAAATTAATTAATATGTAATAGAATTATATTCGCATCATAATTGTTTTTTAAACCTAGAATTGATATTTTAGAATATTGTTTTCGAGATGTTAAAATTTAGAGGTATAAAAACCCGAATGAAAATCGATATGAATTGAAGAAACCGAATAACAAAATACTCAAATAGATCATAAGTCTTGAAATACCAAACTCCAAACCCAAACCGAAATTTAATAAAAACTAAATTTTATTGGGCCTAAATATAGCCCACAGACCTATTCTATTGGGCATATATAGCCCACACATTATGATTTCGGCCCGTACGGAACAGACAGACACCACCGACCGCCTTAACTGCTCCTTTTCCAATTGCCAATTGCTCCCGCGAACCCCTAGTTTTCTTACCATTTCTGGATTCTCTTCTCCCACCGAAAGTTTCCGATAATCAATCATCTCTATTGAAATTGCTTAATGGGAAAGTGGAATAATCGATCCAGATTCCGTCGTTGCAGGTCTCCTTTGCGATGGTACAGCGACCGTCCTTCTTCTTATTCTGGTATTATTCTTCTCTCGTTTTTTGCCCATTTCACATTCTTTTGATCTTAAATCTTCAATTCTTAATTTTCTGCTATACTCTGTATTCTATAAATGTTTGAAATGTGTTTGCTTTTGTCAAAGGTTATAATAAAGACGATGGGATTCCGGTATGGGAGAAGAGATTCTGTGAGGTAATTGGATCAGTGCCATGGCAAAAAGTTGTTGAAGCTAGTGAATTCAAAAGCTGGTATCAAGGTAATGTAATTACGTGGGATGATTCTGCTTGCGAAGAGACTTTTCACAATGAGAAAAGACGGTTTTGGTCACAAGTTAATGGTCTTCATTGTGACATTTCTCTCCCTGATCCTGATCTTTACATAAGTGAAGTAGATTGGGATATTTTTGTTGACCCGGAACTGATTAGGGATGTAGAACGTGCTTACTTTGCTCCACCTGATGAGGGAAGCAATGGTTTTAAACGGGGGCGTCGAGATAAGGACTGGGGTAATTGTAACGCAGTGCCAGTTGAAGAGACTCGTATCCATGATATTGATGCATTAGGGAAGCAATCGAATGGTTGGGACCTAACAGAGAGTAGTAACGATCATCCAAATGATAAAGAGAGCCCTTGGGAAGCCAAGCCTAGTTGTGTAAACAAGAAACCGAAAGGTTTTGAAAGTGTTCTCACTGAAGAGCTCGAAAATCCTTGGGAAGCTGAGCGTAGTTGTAGAAAGGAGGCAGAAAATGACATTGTTTGGGGGGGTTGCTCTGGTAACGGATGGGAGGATGGAGGTTGGGGTAGTGAACGTAGATGGGGAAACCAGGAGTGGCATAGTAAGTGCTATAGTCGGGAGCCAAAGGGTTATAATACATGGAAACCTGGTTTTGTGTCTGACAGGGCGGCTTTGAGAGGGAATGCAGCAGATGCAGGCGGTTGGCAATCTCATCGAGCGAGTGAGAAAAAACAAAGAAATTGGGATGTGAAACGATCAAGTAATGGTTGGGGTAGGCAAAATAGAGAAAGAGATGACTTATATGGCGACCATTCTAACTACAAATACTCGAGGCCCAGAAGAGATGATCATCAGAACCGAAAGGTCAATTTCTCAGCTAAGTAAGCTCTAGTGATCCAGTGTTTCTTGGGATATCTTTTTGTGTCTGAAGTCTTAGTTTAAGCTGGATGGTTGACCTTCCATGTAATATAAAGGTAGGGTTTATGTCTCTCCTTCAAAATGGACATATGTAGAGCATATAGGAAAGTACCAGTTTTTGATGATGTTGTCTCATACTAAACTGTTCAAGGTTATTGCCTTTGGGTCTGGATTGATGATGAAAACGTTTCTTTTTGAAGAGGGTTCAATCGTATTTCACCTAATTTATTCCGACTGACGAAAAGAAAGAAAGGCGTATACACACATGAATAATATTTCAGCTGTGGCTCCATGCATCCCTTCAAAGCTTTCTTACCTCATTTTTATATTCAAAACAATGAGAAATTCTGCTTTATAGATTATATTTTAGTATATATGCTTCACTTTCAGACCAATGGGTTGGTCCATTATGATGGGAGCGTCTGATTAATAATATAAACATTAATCGGACATTGTAAGCGGCTTAAACCATGATGGTGATGGAGAAAGTTGCACAACTGTTGCTTTTTCCAGTTGGACGGTGATCAAAGCTCAAAAAGAGGCTGAAAATAATACTTTGTCCAACGCAGACGTTATCATTCCATTGCTACAGCTTCAATACAAAGCTACAGTAAGACCAAAGCACTAGACTTTACTCTTTATCATTATGACCAAAAGAATTGGTAGACACATAGTTATCAAACTAAGAATTTCATTCAATTTCCCACCAATTCGTGATAGAATATTTGAACTTACCGTACGCAAAAGTACTCTGTTGATCGAAAGAGACGAAATTCAATCAAAACTAATGATATATCATTTAGTCTTGGGAAAAATCCTCTTGACTTTACAAATTGAATAACAAATTACAAATATGAACCAAAACGTATATGAATGGAACAACAAATACAATATTATCTTTCACTCATCCCTGATGCATCATCAATCTCTTAAAACTTGGTTTCTCCTTCTCATCTAAGTTGTCATGTTTTGGGATCCACCAAACCCTGAGACTCTTGTCAAGGCCTCCACTGTAAAGCATGAAGCCAGCACCGACATTGTTAGGCGAAGCCTGCAAGCATTTGACCGGACCTTCATGCCCAAGTATGACTCCAAATTTATAGAGTATCCCACTCCCTTCTCTTCTCCACAATCCAATGCTCTTATCAGCCGATCCACTACAAACCATTTCCCCAACAAGACACATACACAGAACTGCCATGTTATGTCCTTTTGTCTCAAACCCTAATTTCCATTCCTCAAAGTCTTCTCCTTTCTCTCTTTTCTCCCAACCCATCACAAACCCATCTGATCCTCCTCCATATACCCATTTCCCGTCGCCGGTAACCACCACCGAATTCACCGAAACCTCTGCACGACCTTCTATTGTAGCCTTCAGAATATGTAAAGAAGAAGAAGAAGATGACAAAGAATCAATTTTCTTTCTCTTCTCTCTGCCCCAGATTTTGATCTTCCCATCCGCAGATGCAGAGTAAACTCTGCCTTCTCCGGCTACAAGACCATTGATTGCGTCGTCGTGAGCCTTGATGGACTCAAGGCACTTGAGATCCGATAATCTCCAGACTTTGAGGGTCTTATCCCACGATCCGGAGTAGATTATCCCGGCGTGGACCGCAAGGCACGAAATGCTATCGGCATGTTCAATCCAGAGACGCTTATGATTCCTCCTCGTTTGAACGTAATTGCTTTGTTTCATGAACTTCCCCAAATAGTCTTTGGTCGTGGGAAGTGTATCGATAAGCCTAAAAGCGTTTTCAGAGTTTCTCCGAGATATTTTCCAGACTCTGATTCTACTATCTTGATGCGCCGTGAATACTTTGCTTCCCACGCTTACCAATGCCTTCACAGACCCATCTCCTTGTCCAAATTTCGCAAAGATCTTGAGATCAGGCTGTTGCCAAACGATGATATCTTTTCCCTGAGAAGCACTAAGCAAGAACTCGCCACAGAGCGCTAAGGAAGAGACAGAGCCGACGTGAGCGGAAAGAACAGCGAGTGGTTTGTACGCGCCGGTGATTGGAGGACGGAGAGTTTCAAGGACGAAGCTTTTAGAAGAGGCAGATGGACTAAGTGAATCGTCTGAGTCGGTGCTGTTACTTGTAGTTGAGGAAGACGATGAAGACATTAAGACTCGTTTTTGGATTGTTCCCATCAATGGCATCAAGAAATTCAAGCAAAGACTTGTTCTTTAGGTTTGGCACAGAGAAACCAAAATTGGAGCGTTTGGGGAAATGTTATAAAGACTATTTAAAAAGAGGTTAAAGCAAAGGAGAAGGTACAACGGCTACATTTGACAGATGGCTTAGCCTCTCTTTTTTGCCTTTTGCTTATCTTTTGCGCATTTATATTTTTAGTAATTTTAATTCGTGATACAATGTTTCAATAGAATCTTATAATGTATGCAACCAATTGGGGCGCCTTGAATTAACGATTGATCAATTTGGTCTCTTGTTTGACCAGTGATGTTGATAGAATCTGATAATGTGGATACTGCAAAACCTTAAGGATTATGATAAGTAAGATAAACTATTGAATACAAATCAGTTACTTATAAATGAGAATAAGTTGGTAGTAAATGAGAATAACCATTATAGTTATAAACTCATTATGTTTCATGTTTAAGGTTTTAACCTATAGATTAAGGATTTTTTAATTTTTAATTTTGTCAACTAAAAATAACTATTTAACCTATTTAATATTTACCCAATAAATTTAGTCTAGTGGCAGACGGTAAGTACACTAAGACATGCGCATTTGTACAGCCAGAGATCGAGTTTTACTGCCTATATTATGTAGAAACTTGGCTAATGAGCCGGCTAGTTGTGGCCTAGTATTGGCCAAAAAAATATTTACTCAACAAATTAATATCAATTTGCAAAATATAAATAGTCAAAACAAATGAAAATACAATTAATTTTATATTAGAAGTTCAAGTTCAAAACATCAAATAATTTGAAAAAAAAAATTTCATGAAAAACATAATTTAATATGAAACCAAAGGGTTACTTGTTACTTGTTAGCATAAACTAAATATAGAGAAATAAAGATATCGTCCTAAATAGGTCTGTAACGAATACAAATATCCAGTTTTTTTAAGATATGCGTATTCGTATCCATATCCGACATACCTGTTATTTTAGTATCTGTATCTATATCCAAAAATACGGATATTCGTAATACGTATATCCATGAAAAAAACAGAATATCCGTGGATATCCATATTTAAATTATAGTTTTTTCTTTCAAAAAATAAAATAAATAAGTATTGGAAAATAATAAACAAAAACAATAAAAAAAACAAAATATAGTATTTTTGGTATTAAAAATAAAATTAAAAAAAATACAAAAAAAAGGGATATACGGATATCGGATCCAAAATCAGTATTATCAGAATCCGTATCCACCGGATATCAAAATTTACTATCCGTATCCATATCCGTTTTTCAGATAAAATTTCGGATACGAACACGGATATCCGGCAGTGTTTAATCCCAGTCCTAATCTTTAGAACCAAATATAAACTAATTTCAAGGAAGATTTAGGTAGCAAAAAAAATAAAAATGGAAATGAAATGTAAAGATTAGGGGACCACTAATTAAAATGACAAAAGCCGACTGGGAGCCTAAGTTCACGTGACTTCGGTTTCTAATCTGCTCTTTTCTTTTGAATAAATTCCTAAATTACATTAATTTATATTTTCGAAACAAATTAGATATATTGTAATAAGACATATTTATTTTATTTTTATAAAATTTATTAGTATCTAACTTAAATTTGTACTTCTACGAGTATATAACTTGACCGAAGTTGATATAATTATCATATTTCTTTCTGGTTTTGATATCATTTTCTTGTAAGCACATCTTATATAGTTAAAGAAATGAAAAATTTAGCCATCGAAATTCATAAGTTTTCTAAAATATATGCTAAAAATGAAATTTTATTGCATTTTTTTCTGTGTTCAATAGCTTTAGTTGTTTTTTAAATTTCAACTCATTTTATTATAAGAGAAAAAAACAACTAGTTATCTAGAACAGGTTTACAAAAATATAATTCCTGCAAAGGTTTCTAATATATCAAGTAAGAAAATCAGTTTTACAATTCAAAAATCTTAAGATCAGAAAGAAAAACTTGAAGAGGATCCTTAGTCTTCCAATTTTTTTAAAATACGGGGGAAATGTTAGCTAATTCTCTAGATTTTCTAACACTGTCAACACCTCTACACAATTTACTGCAAAAGCCATCTCAAGTATTTGAAGAGAGGTTAGACTCCTCATCCCCCACAAGTGTGCCTCAACCCAGAACTGTATCTCCCCTTAATTAAATGGGGCATTGGCCCTAGGCCCCCAACATATTCTTAAAAATTAAGGCTATTTTTTTACTAATTTGTTCTTTCAACTATTAATTTTATCTCAATTTCTTTACGACTATAAATATATTAAATGGTTATATTTCAGGATTCAAAATATTTTGACATTTTCTTAATATAAAAATATGCATATTATATTGTTCAAAATTTTTGTTATACTAAATATTATATATTAATATACAATATAATAAATAATCTATTATATACAGTATAGAAATGTTATGTTGCTATGATTCTTTTTTTAAAATGCTAAGTTTTTATATATCTTGGCACGATATTGCTTCAACATATGAATATAAGGAAGATAGACTTCTACGAGTTTCCCGTGCACTCATACTAACTCGACCAAAATCATCACTGAAACAATACCAATCTAATTGGAAAAAAAAACTCGGAGTCCTTCCACAACCTATCCACGAAACACCTATATTGTGTAAAAGCTAGAGAAATCGCTAGACGCCTAAACACCACATCCGTTGAAATGGAGTGTCTCCTAAGATGACTAACATAATCCGAGTCAGAACCTTGAGGATTCCGTGCTTGTACTTGGGCCCATAAAGCAACCTTTTCTTTTACAATGAACACAATCTCCTTAGGGTCTCTATCTTCATTTAAGAGAATCTTGTTGTACTTCGTTTTCCAAATATACCAGATCAATGAGGGGAACTTTGCTTATCAACCCATTTTGATAGCTTTTAAAATACACAGATAGTTTATTTTATAAGGGGAACTTTGTTTTGTTTATTAGGGGATTTGCATATTTTTATACAAAATATAATAAATTTGATATTTTATGATTTTATGATTTTTAGTATTTAGTGTTATTGTTTATGTTTGGTTAAATTATATTTAATTAAAATATTAAATAAAATTTGTTGAATTTTTTCATAGTTTGCTGGTTACATCCTTCAGCTAATGATTTAGATATTCGATCTCACCCCACAATGTGTAAAGAAAAGTAAACATATTTAGGAATACGTTTGATATATGAATCGGATTTTAATTGTTGAATACAGTTCATAAAAAACATAAGAAAAACAAAACGTTTGCTTTAACTAAAACCCTTACATATTGAATCTCATTTTGAAACCCTTATATTTTCTTAAATGCAACTTGTTGGTCTTGAATGCGACTTTCAATACTTGTCTCTTCCAACCCGAGCATGACTTAACTTTAATTTTTTATAATTGATTTCCATTACTTCACATTTTCATTTTGCAATAAGAAAAATCCTAATTTAATTTTGCATAAGAAAATTAAAAAAGCATGGAAGTCATAAGTTTTGAACTAAGACGCGTGACTCGGACTCATACGTGCTCTAGAATATATCACATACATAATGAGAACGCAAGGTCATCTGTTTGACCTTGACTTGGCAAGATGTGCGACATCCTCTTCTTCTTATAACCAGACAGATCCTCCTCTTCTTCAACAACTTTCATTGGTCATTAAAGACAAGCTTTTGACTTTTCTTTGAAGATCTAAAATGGCGAATGCTTTCACCGATGAGCAGATCCAAGAGTTCTACGAAGCTTTCTGTCTCATCGACAAAGATTCCGATGGTTTGTGTTCTTATTTTTTTGTCTGATATTTTTAATCAATACATAATCAATCAGATTAATGATGATCCTGATGTATGAAACAGGACTCATCACGAAAGAAAAGCTAACGAAAGTGATGAAGTCGATGGGGAAGAATCCAAAGGAAGAACAATTGCAAGAGATGATGAGTGATGTCGACATTTTTGGCAACGGTGGTATCACTTTTGATAATTTCTTGTATATTATGGCTCAAAACTCTTCCCAGGTAACTATATATATCTATGCACACACTTATAAATATTTTCTTTACAATAATTTTAATTATCGTTAATTATTTTTGAAGATATACTAAAAATGAAATAATTGACATAGGAATCGGCATCGGATGAGTTAATGGAAGTATTCAGAGTGTTCGACAGAGATGGAGACAATTTAATATCTCCACTTGAGGTAATTATTAATCAAAGACCAGAAATTCACAACCTAGTAACAATATAGAAAGATTTAATTATCAATATATATATATATATATAAAGATTTGAGGAACCGGTTGTTCAAGTGGTTAGATATCCATCAGTTTTTTCTCCAAAAATTCGATTTTAAATAATTTTATTAGTCCATGTAAATAGATATAATTTTGACGATCCAATTGTTAAAGAAAAACAAGAGTTATATAGTAAGTGTTACTATAAATCTATAAAAGGGAAGAAGCAAAATAAAGTAAATACTATATATAGAAAGACCGTATATAGTTTGGTAATGAAATGTGAATTCTGTTATTAATAATAAGTGAAGTTGGGAGAAGGAATGAAGGATATGGGGATGAAGATAACGGGAGAAGAAGCAGAGCAAATGGTGAGAGAAGCAGATGTTGATGGAGATGGTTTTCTCTCTTTCCATGAGTTCTCCAAAATGATGATCGCTGCCTCTTATTAGCATTTTTACAATAAGCCATGATATAAGAGTTTGCCTTTTTTTTGCACTTCTATGCTTCTTATGTCCTGTGTTACTGTATTTTTCAACTTTGAATAAACAGGTCAATGAAATTTCGTCAGTCAATTCACTCAATAAAAAGAAGGTTCAAAATATTTTGTATAACAATTTCAATCTCAATATATATACATACATTAAAGGGAAATTTACTACAATAACCCACTTTATTTTATAAATTACTTAATTAACCTATAAAAATTTAAATTACTTAAATAACCTCTTTTTTCTCCGTTAGTTTTAATTACCAAAAATATTTTTTACCTAATAAAAAAAAAATTATAATTTTCTATTTTTAGATAAAGGAAATATATCAATAATCTTAATCAACTATAGATGATATCAAAAACGAATATTCTTTACCCTCTAAAAAATTTAAATATTAATAAGAAATTATTTATATCTATGTTTATGTTTATATCTGTGTTTATGTCCCATATCTATGTTTATGTCCCATATCTATGTTTATGTTTATATGAGATCATGTGTGCTCGTATCTTTATGTCTATCATATCCTTTAATTTAGACGTCTCTTTCTAGTATTACTCGATATTACGTGTGTCATATCCTCTACTTTAAACGTCTCTTTCTAGTATTACTAGACAAAGCTCACAAAGCATTTGATCAAGTCTGTGGAATATATTGATCCATGTACAATGGCCCAATAACACATGTTCTCTATTTCTACTTCTCTCTAATTTCTCACACAAATTTCTCTTTTTTTTCTTTTTTCATTTTTTTCTTTCCTCCTCTCTTTAACCGTGCTCACTTCTCTTTCTTCTTAGATTTTTGTTAGCACCAATTGTCTAAGGGCACTTTCATCAAAATGAATGGCACAAATGCCACTCAATGTGGCATACCACACAAGAAAAATACATTATGACATATTAGACAATTTATAAACTCGTTGAGTTGAGGTACTGTGCCAATTTTCTGTATAAATCCAGAATATATGAACTAAATTGTTTTCTTTTTCATAATTTAAAAAAGTAAATAAATTATACCAAAATTCATTATTTTTTGTACTATATAAATAGATATTTGTTTTATTCAATTTGGACACATATAAAAAATATATTTTTTCCAGTAACTTTTCAATTGTAATTTCAAACTTATTTTTAAACACATTTTCAATAACTTGGATCCCAAGTCCTAACAATAACTCTTTCAAATACTCAAAAATTTTAATAATAAACATTTTTACTACCTAAATTCTAACAATTATCAATTTTCAAATCAGTATTTCTATCTCATACCTCCAAATCAATATTAATTTTTATTAATATATAATTAATACATAAATGAAAATAAGAATTATAAAATAAAAATAGTAAGATAGAGTGTTGAATTTTATTAAATAAAATCATTGTATGATATAAAAATTGAAAGGATGTTGAATGATTAGATGGAAAAGAGGGAAGACAATGTACATGGTTAAAAAAAGAAAAACCAAGGTGTTGAATTCTATAACCATTGTGGATAGTCTTATAGTGTTTATAAATGTATAAAAACCTAAAAAACCAAATGGTTTGACGATTATAAACTAAAATGAAATATTTTTACAATGATAACCAAATAGTTTTTTAGTAAAGCTGAAACCAAACCAAATCAACTAATTATGATTCGGTTTATTTGGATAATATTTTTTTATCAACAAGTAAATTGACAAGACCTGATTAAAATTCATTCTTTAAATTTTTTTCTAATATAGTAAATTGTAGTAGAAAAAAAGTCGAAATCTAATGTCAAAATCATTTGCTAAATCATCATAAACACAAGAATAAGAAGAATTCAGGTCTGAGAAGGTTATTTTGCTCATCCCTACTATTCACGATAGATATATATATATATATATATTTTGTCATTTGTCAAAGTTGTATTTCTGTAAACCCAAATATTCGAGCAATTGCCATGAAACATATGGTGCAATTAGTTTGCCCCTAATTTAAGTAGATACCAGAAAATAAGTTCGAAAATCACCAAATTTAGTTAGAAAATTTTGGCTATAGATCGAATCTTGTTGAAAATATATATATATATATTCCGACACTTTATCATAATCTTTTTTAATAACAATATTCCAATCAATCATAACAACTAACAAGTTCAAAAGTCAAACATCCTTTCAAAAGAAACACCATTAAATGTTTTTGAAATCAAAAGAAAAAGATAAACAGATACAATCACGCAATTTCCTTAACAACTCTCATCTTTTCATACAGAAAAAAAAAATCGGCTTGGATCGAGTCTTTGTCCCTGATCCATCTGTCTGTTGATTAATGGTAAGAAGATGAATTGCTGGAGGAAGAAAAAGACGAAGAAGAACTCAGAAGCAAATCGACGGCTAAGATTGTTCCAAGAGAACGGTAAGGTACTCTTAGAAGTTCTAATCGAGCTTTGCAATGGCCAATCCAATCCAATCAAAACTTTCTCTGCAAACGAAATCATTGAAGCCACAAATAATTTCAGCAAGAGCAATCTGGTGATTCGATACGAATTTATGTACAGAGGTATGCTTCAAAACCGTCAAGTTCTAATTAAAAGAAGCACATGGAGCATATACAAATCTGATACATTAGAAAAGCTGTGTAGAGACATAGCTGTTTCTTCTATGGTGAGTGGTCACAAAAATTTCCTCAAACTGTTAGGATGTTGTCTTGAATTTGAGCATCCTGTCTTAGTTTGCGAGTATGCAGAACGAATACCTTACAATTCTCCAAACCCAGAAATGTTTTTATCGTGGAGACAGAGAATAAAGATAGTGAAAGAGATTGCTATTGCAGTTTCTTACCTTCACACTGCGTTTTCGAGAACAATGATTCATTTGGATATACAACCTTCTAACATTTTCTTGGATTCAAATGGAACAGCAAAGCTAAGTGGGTTTTGTCTTTGTGTCTCAATTCCAGAAGGAGAGACACATGTTAAGGTTGATGCTGATAGAGTAGAAGGAACACTAGATTATCTTGAATACAATTATGCAGCCACTGGATTAATCACTGAGTATACTGATGCTTTTAGCTTTGGAGTGTTGTTGCAAAACATGTTCACCAGAATGTTTAGAGTTGTAAATTGTTGTTTGAATGATGACGATGAGAGTCTTTTTGAAGATTATGAAGACAGACAAAACGTAATGAATCTGAGGATTTCAGATAGGATATCAAAATTTGTGGAAGAAGGAAGTATCTTTGAGATGTTGGATCCAAAACTGTTGGAAAGTATGGGTGATTATGAAACGGAAGAACACAAGATACGAAGAACAAAAGCTGTCCTTATGCTCTCACTCAGATGCACTGGTCATAGAGGTGATGTTCCACAGATGACAGAAGTTGCCAAGGAACTTATAAGGATTGAGAAATGGACATAGAGAGGGCGTTTTACATAAGTTCATTGGTTTGCTAAAGCATATGTAAAAAGAATAGACTGGCTTTGTTCGACAAAATCCGATCTATATCTAAAACTTTCAATCACAACTATGTAAAACCGAACTTTTATCTACTAGAGAATATCGTAGAGATAAACATTTAACTTCTTTATTATAGAACGGAGAAGATGCATTTAGCTAAGAGGTAGAACCCTAACTCTCATTACTAAGCAACTCTTCCCAAAAACCATCATCTAACTCTCTCTCAACAACTAAATGATCTTCATCGTCTTCTTCCTTTATCTTCCTCTCTTTACCATATCCTTGCATCTCCAAAGCCAAAGCTTCCAATTCCGACATCGAAGAGCCATTTATCCTCTTTGCTGCTTCATCATCTTCAAGCTCCTTAATCCGTTTATCTCTCCGCATTAGCAACTGATGCAGAAACGAAGGACTTTGCATTGCTCTAGCCAAGAACGACATCATTTGTCTCTGTTTCTTCTCTGCTTCTTCTATTCTTTGTTCCATAGCTTTGATATAGCTTTTTGTAGTCTGTTGCTGCTGTCTCAGATGAACAAGCTCCATCATTAGTAGTTGCTTCTCCCTACGAAGCTCATAGCAAGGGTCATAGATTGATGATGCAGATTTGGAAGAATAAGAATAGCTTCGTCTCTTGATGCTCTTCAGTAACTGCCTCTGCCCATTTAAAAACCCTTCGTTTGCAAATTCCCATCTCTCTGCTTCTATCTTTCTGAATCCCTGTTTTAATTTTTACATCAGTAAATTCAATTTTTTTCAAAGTCTACACATTCTTATGAATAAAAAATTACGAATTATTGGAGTGAGATGAATCCTTTGAATTTTTCTATAAAGAAATGTTACTTATATTGAAGAATGGAACAAGTGGGCAACTATAAAGCTGATTAGCGAATTAAACAATTGGGTATTGAGATAAGATTGATGACTGTTTTTTAGATTAAATTATAAAACAAGATGACACCAAACAAGCTTCTGGAACTTACTAAAGTTCTAAATTTTCGATGTTTCTAGAATAAGACAGATTCTGTAGTAAAAATTGAAGTTTTTATTACCAATTAATTGTAACTTGCATCCAGAATACTTCGCGGTTAGTTTCCAGCAAACTATAATAAGATGAAGGAAAATAGAAGAAAAAAAAAAAACAGAGCATTGTTGTCTCCGTTTTTTTTTTTTTTTTTTAACTGTCAGAGAGTTGAGCAAAGAAGAATACAGAGAGAATGAAGAAACTCACATAAGTGTTGAGTTGTCTGATGAAACTTGAGAAATTACTGTGTTTAAAATGTCGAGGGAGTAGAATCGTGGAGAAAGAATGCAAATCCCAAACGACAAAACTAGTTCCTCCTCTGTTCCAAGATACAATTTGGTCTGTATTTGGATCTTCAACCATCTCAAATGTCTTCGTTAGAAACGGAGGTGGACCAATTTCGTGTAATCCTTCCATTGGTTGTGGTCGTAAATTGCTTTCCGACAGAAACGGATTCATCGTCTTAAAACACCCAAACCCAATTGAAGACAGGTTTCTTGGTGGATTTGATGTTGGATCAATGATGATGCTGCAATACGATCTACGTAATTGAGCTCATCTTCGGTTTTGAAATTGGACCGGTTTAGTCGGGAAAAGTGAGGAAGGTAATGTCCACGTAAGCGATTAGAGGTGTGGGTTAAATAGGAAGAGTGGAAAGTAAAGTGATGTGAATAAATTAGATTAAAGTAATTAAAATATTAATATAGTACTCTCAACTTAGAAACTTCTGGAAACGATTACTAAGAGAATCCTATCGTTCGAAAATTCTGGAAGTTTAACGTTGTGGACTGTACGTACGACATGGTTTTTTACAGTGGGACCCATATCTGGGTTTTTAATGCTGACTTGGGCTTAGGTCTACTAAACCGGGTACAATCAATAATTTGGTCTCCATACGGTTTATTGGTTGAAAATGAAATCAACCAGCAAGAAAGAAACATGAGATTTGTAATCGGTTTACTCCGGAACTAGGAAACTGAAATTACCAAAAATTTTGTTGAAGCAAAATATATTTAGTCAAAGTGATTAAATGTTTATATTTATATTTTACTGGTATTTAACTGAGAATTGATTATGAGTTAGTCATTATAAATCCAATTGTTTGATTTTAAAAACTACATTTGTTAGTTTTTTGGCACCAATATTTTAGCTTCGGAATTACCCAAATTTATTAAACATAGAAATTAAAAGTTATGTGTTGGAAAAATAAAACAAATCTTACCGGACTAGTCGAAGCAATATGTTGAACCATAAGGTTTGTTAAAAGAAAAAAAATGTGGACTTTGAAACTCATTAAAAAAACAATTATATAGTGTAAATAAAAATGATATTATTGATGTGTATCTAAAAAAAGTTGATTGTTTTTAAAAAAATATTAATAATACTTTTATAATAGGTTCTCAATTTTTTGGTTTTTGTGATAGATCTTATATCTTACTTACTTATCAACGGTCATGCATAAGAATGAGATATTTAGTTTTGTCTAACTTGATCAAATTTTTTTGATTAATAAGTGATTAAAACTTTTTTTGTTTTCACATTGAAAATAAATAAGGCAGTAGTACCAACCACCACTTCAAATCTTTTGGCATAGAAGTTCGAATCTCTTTCCTTTTATGGGATATATCTCTTTGTGTGTGATTAAAGGGGTCAATTGACCAGATGATTAAAAAAGCTTAACAAAATTCGAATATAGGGAGCTATTTAAACTTGTGTGATACTGTTAATGTTTTAAAAACTAAATTATAAATAGGATTTTACTGATCTAATTGGTAAAAAGTTTATAAATGCTTCAAAAAATTAAAATATACCGAAATTTTGAAAATTTGGAGCAAAACCCGACCGATTCTTCGGACAGGTCAGTCAAGCCTACAAAGAACTATAGAATTCGGCCTTCCTCTTCGGACTAACAATATAATAATCAAAATATTCTGAAGTGGCCGGTGAAACATAGTATTTGGAGCTAAAATATTGCATGATATATAAAAATGGCTATTATATCACTAGCAAACAAATTATGTAGTTTTTGACCATACAGAACAGATCCTAATTGGTCTGTTTGGACTTTTCCTTGAAAAGCAGTTATCTCAATAGCCACCTTCTTGACGATGAGTGATCATACTAAGAGACATGTGTTCGACCAGTGTAAGGGACACTTGATGGACTATTGAAATGCCTTGTGGACAGTGTTTGCGCTCAACACCTGGCCTAGTATCAGACAGGATCTTTGGAACATTATAGTGTAAATTTAGGTATTATATAAATTCTAAAACTGATTAGCAAAAAAATGGGGAACACATTTAATTTAATGAATTCTTTGGACTATTTTCCCAGGATCTTTTACAAATAGTAATAATAATAATAATAATAAAAAAATTCTTATATTTTATATTTTATAATATGGTTTAGGTTTTATATTAGTATATCAAACCTACAATTACAATATACATGATTAGTACTAGCTTGGTTAAACTATATGGAAATTAGAATAAAGTTAATTGAGATGTAGCAGTATGAGAGCACATGAAAGGTACAAATCGTTTCGCTTAGAGATTTGGTCAAAGGATTAGGAGGCAAAACCACATAAGTTGCCTAGATTCTGCTGGACAGGTGTCACTCATTGATATAATGTCATGTGTTAACTACTTATTAAAATATCAAGAAATTAAATATTCTCTGTTTTAAAATAAATAATATTTTAATTTTTTTTCTTCAAAATATATGTTTTAACTTTGTAACACAAAAATTTCACTTATTTTTTTCATTTAATTCTATCACTTATTAGTATTAACTACAACATTAATTATAATATAAGAATAATTTAAGTAATTTCACAAATTTTTTTAATTATTATGTATCTATCTTAAAGATTATATATTATGAAACGGAAGGAATATCTACCTTTTAAATATACTTAACATATCCATAGATATTTACAGTTTATCTTAACTCCTCTTAGGGAACTTTGTTTTCCTTTCTCAAATTTTTTTATCAACTCCTTCAACTTTGACATCTTGACAATACTAATAACCTTTCTATAGAGAATTAAGTTTTGCCTTTATAAAAAAGAAAGCAAAGAATTAAGTTTTGAAATATATATAACCATTAACATAAAAATACGTATGATATTATGAACTTTTATAGTTCTTAAAACTTGCTGAGAAAAGGTACAAGTTGAATGAGAGTTTGAGACTCGTAGTTGAATAGATGGATCGTAAGTGCTCTCTGTTCTTATTTAATCTATTGTCAAGGCCCAAATGTATAAACATTGGGCCGGTATGGACCCTAGAACATATAAGAGTCGTATCTGTATATGAATTTCCTTTTGTATTATATATAAACACATCATTTTCTAATGCTGTAGGACATGTGAAAGTTGGTGGCAAGATTTTGAGTGTTTGTTTCTTAAATTATCGAAATTTGCGATCTTCGTTTAAGTATAGATGATGTCTTGGTTGTATAGGAAGTTGTTTATTTTATGCAGAGAAAGAAAGAAAATATGGGATGGATGCTTCTGAAGCTTTACCTTGAGAAAGCTTATGATAGAATCTGCTAGGAGTTTTTGGAGGATACAGTCTGTGCCACGGGATTACCGGAGATGTGGATCTCTTAGATTATGCAGTCAGTTTCAGGCTTGTTAATGAACCTCTTGTGGAACGGTGAAAAAACTTATGCCTTTAAAACCAAAAGAGACTTACGTCAAGATGATCCTCTATCATCTTACTTGT
This sequence comes from Lepidium didymum, assembly GCA_963920545.1. Taxonomy (NCBI): domain Eukaryota; kingdom Viridiplantae; phylum Streptophyta; class Magnoliopsida; order Brassicales; family Brassicaceae; genus Lepidium; species Lepidium didymum. The sequence goes on from OY986982.1 coordinate 2,031,918, forward strand.
TTGTGCGATGTATGGAAAATCTTTGCCATTCAATTGACCAGTCGGTGGAGAAAAAAGAGCGGAGGCCTTTCTCGTTAGCTCACGGGGGTCCAAAGCTGTCTCATTTATGTTTTGCAGATGATCTAATTCTCTTCATGAAGGTATCAATCTCGCAAATTTGTATCGTATGTGGAGTGTTGGAACGATTCTGTGAGGCTTCTAGCCAAAAAGTGAGCTTGGAAAATTCTACGATCTTATTTTCTGAGAATATGGACCATGAGTTGGTAAGGAAGATTAGCGATGAGAGTGGAATCAAGCCTACCAAAAATATGGTTAAGAACCTTGGGGTACCTATTCTTCACAAGCATGTGAATAAAGAGACCTTTGGAGGTGTTGTAGAAAGAGTCTCTTCTTGTCTGGCTGGTTGGAAGGGTAAGTTTTGAGTTTAGCAGGAAGGATCACTCTAACTAAATCAGCCCTCTCATCCATTCCAGTTCATACGATGAGTACTAGTGTTTTACCTCATGCTACTTTAAAGGCATTGGATCATGCTTCATGATCTTTCCTCTGGGTCAGTAGTGCGGATAAGAGAAAACAACATCTGATTCAATTAAAAAAGCTGTGTCGTCCTAAGAAAGCATGTGGTTTGGGTATACGAATCTCCAGTGGCATGAATAAGTCTCCAGTGGCATGAATAAGTCTTTATACGAATCTCCAGTTGGTTGGCGTATGTTACATGACAACGAGAGTCTTTGGGCACGTCTTCTTCGCACGAAATACAAGGTACAAGATAGTGATGATCGGGCTTAGTTGTCAACAAATGGATTGTGGTCCTCGACTTGGCGAAACATTTGTATTGGTCTTTGTGATGTTATTTTCCCAAATATGAGTTGGGTACTAGGCAATGGGGGTAGAGTGAAGTTTTGGACTGACTCTTGGTTCCAGTCTAATGTTCTAGCGGATTGGGCTGTAAGAGATTTTTTGGTGAACTTTTCAGAAATCCGTGTTAGTGATATATGGCAAAATGGCTTGGGTTGGATTTTTGATAGTTTTATGAGTTATTTTCCCGATCGGGTCTGCTTGCAGCTTGAATCAATTGTATTAGATAGAGTTACAGGAGCAACGGATAGACTCTCATGGCGAGGTACTTAGAATGGCGCCTTCTCGGTCAGCTCGGGTTATGACATACTCATGTCAGATTCTGTTAACGAGCCAGATATGATTCACTTTTTTAATCGAATCTGGAAGGCTCGAGTTCCAAAGAGACTGCGAGTATTTATGTGGTTGTGCTCGCATCAGTTCCTCATGAAAAATGCAGAAAGAACTCGCATGCATCTATGTTCTACAAGTATTTGTCTGGTTTGCAAGATTGGCGATGAAATGATACTTCACATTCTTCGTGATTGTCCAGCCATGTCAAGTATATGGTATCGATTTGTACATGTTTTCTTATCTCAATCTTTGTTTGAGTGGCTGTTTTCAAATTTGGAAGATAATATAATGGTTGGCGGAGTTCTTTGGTCGATAATGTTCGCGGTGGGTATTTGGTGGAGCTGGAAATGGTGTTGTGGGAATGTTTTTGGTTCTAAAATGAAATGCAGGGATAAAACGCGATTTATGAATGATAAAGTAGCAGAATTTCATGTTGTATTGTCAGGTCATACTGCTGATACGGTCACAAATGAGCCGCGAGAGGTTTCCATTGAATGAAAGTGGTTTAAGCTAAATACCGATGATGCTTCAAAGGGTAATCCGAGTTTAGTGGCTGCTGGGAGTTATTTGGAATAATAACGGGAAATGGTGTCAAGATTTTTCACTTAATATTGGTATTTGTTCCGTCCCTTTAATTAAGTTATGAGGAGTATACTATGGACTTTATATGGGTTTGGGAGATGGGTGTAAGTCGCTTGGAATTGAAAATAGATTTTGAGCTTGTGCTTGGTTTTCTCACAAAAAGGATAGGTGACTCTCACCCTCTTTCTTTCTTAATACGTATGTGCTATGACTTTTTGATGAAGAATTGGAATGTTCGAATCAATCACGTGTATAGAGAAGTGAATTACCTCACTGATGATTTAGCTAATCATGCATTTAATTTTTTTTGGGTTTTCATTTGTTCCACGTTGTTCCAGCTTGTTTGCTTTGATTAATTGAGGATGATGTTGCTGGCCTTACGCATCCACGACGGTTTCGTAATAGCGCTAGTTGAGTTTATTGGTTTGTTTTTTTGAATAAAGTTTTGAGATGTTTTTTTTCCTTTTTTCGTAAAATAAAATTATAAAAATAAAATAAGAAATAAGTCATATCGAAAACATTAATTCTTTTTGAAAAAAAAAAATTCCGACAAGCCAGAATTGTAGGATAGATTGTGACAAAACTCAAAAACATTTTATCCTCTATTTCTCTAGTTGTTTACTCAACGCAATAAAGTACTGTGGCACGTTACCAAAGTCAACTTAAAAAGTGTTATCACATGTTACCAAAATATTTACAAATTTGGATAATGAGTTGTGTAATGAAATGTGGTTGACTGATGAGACATAAATCTAAAACTAGCTATGTCTACAATTTACTATAAACCTGAGGTTCTTTTTCAAAAACTGTTATAATTTAATAAATCAACCAACTTGTTAAAATGATGATCCACTAAAGTGAAAAATTAAAGAATAAGACATTTCGACCAAAACATTAGCAATCCATGTGTACAAGTTAGCTTTAATGAGACCACTTGCTTTATATCCCATGCAATGCATACCAACTTACCAAGACATTACACGACTGCCTTATACTCAATGCCAAAGTAGTCGGTCCGAACAGAGCATGCCAAAGGCAAAACAAAGAGTAAATAATCATATATGACACGACCACATAACAACAAAAAGATTTAAGCCTAAATAGTATTAAAAGCAATGTTGTTACTATAAGTATCTAACTTTGCAGGTAACTCTTTTTATTTTTGCAGATCACTACCCAACCATATATATCAGTGGGTCCAATGCCCCAATCATGTATTGGGGAATCTCTTTTTTGGCGAAAGCAGACGAGACTTGAAGAAGACTTGTCCACTTTTTTCATATTATGTGGATTATGATCGAAACTTATCACCAAATTGTCTTTGCGGGTAGATCATATGATAATGATCATTGTAATTGTACATTAACATTATAATCAATAATCAACACCTAACCAATTAATCATAGTATGCCACTACGTACTACGTTTTGAATGATAGGAGTATCGGTCCTTGGTTAGTTCTGAGTAGTACTAGCACGTAATATTTCTATAGTTATGAACATTTTAACACAAAAAGTCTTTTATTTGAAAAATTCGATATAGTAGATGGGAGTATAAGATTCAAAAGAAAGAATTTCGCTAACATCATTGTGATCTGGTGGTGTTGGAGAAAGAAGAAGGGATAGCGGTTGTACACTACTCAGGTTTGATCCCCCATGGAAATAAAATCACACTTTGCACAATATTTCATAGATATTTACATAACTTCCTCTGATTCTGAATGTAGTCGAACTTGGAATGCACTCATATGTTATCCGAATTCGAACCATTCGGAATATATATAAAAAAATTGTTTCAAAAGATCATGATAACTCGATTTTAGTTAGTGCTCAGATAAAGGAAATCCACGCAGGCGTTTGAGTAGATTCTCTTAATGTTATTATATCCACATAATTTATTAAGAGTTGTTGCCATATATACTTAGACTACTTTATTCTTTACACTCATAGACATACGCACATGTGTCAACTTCTTATGGGTCCATAAAGTGCCCAAATTTTGTCCTCACAATATGTGTGACTTACAAATTATGCATCCCAAAAACAATGGATCGCAATTCATATGTAACCATGCAACATAAAGGTATCTCTATGTGTATGGGACGATAGTCATTGTAGATCACTAGGGCCAATGTCATAATAGTACATATAATTGAGATGTGATATGAGAACCCATTTTAGTGATGGTTTCATCTGTCTTGAATGTGAGATTGATGCGATGTGTAGTCAATTTTATTGTTCTCTAGACAGTAGTCTTGTGGTGGCAGTGGACTTAGCGTACCATGCATCGTCATGATAACACAACCCACTAAATGTCCTTGCAGGCAAATATGACATACATTTGTTTTTTTCCTCTCACCAAACTATGTAACTTTTATATTTGTCTAAAATATTACATCATTCTTTTTTTCACTAGAAAAACATAGAATATTTATAGGTAAATGATATAACGGTGAAATACAAAAATCGACTGAATATAAAAACGCAAGCAAGAATTTTCAGAAACAAGTCCCAAAAAAAATTTAATTAGAATCTAAGAACAAGTGCTCGATAAATTGCCACCTCTAAATCGTCAGATGAAACAGCTTAAATCGATACCAATATCTACTATAGCATACGAGAATATATATATCTCAAAAATGAAAAACAAACTTCTACACCGATCAAATATCAGGCATAAACTTTATAGGATCAATCAAGTAATTGAGTTAAATCTAGAGTTTGGTTATATAGTTGAGTAGATTTATAATTGGATTCCCTCAAGTACATCGAGATATTGTGGGAAATAAACTAAATATGCAGCAAGATTTCAAAAGTAGATGCAAAGCTAATGCAGATACTAAGGAATAATTAAACACTAGACGATATTTTGTGACTTACTTGGTTGTATAATATGCACTATGGTTAATCAGATTCTCAGGAATAGCTATAAAGTATCTTATCTTCCAAAATTTTATTGGTTAGATACTTAAGACTTGGACGTAATTTAGTCGTCTATGTTTAATTAGTGATATCACAGAACAATTTTATATGCAAGATATTATTTAGATTCATGTGATAAAAGGTAAATCGGCACAAAATAATAAACATTTTCTAATTGAATGAAACACTAGAAAAAAATATCCTGAGTTTTCGCAAAGATCTACTCTGTATTTTGATTTACTCGTGACACTGAATGCACAAAATTTTGCTTTTCATTACAATTGGTTAGGAAGGAATTTTTGTCGCTAAATATTATTCTCAATCTGTTTTAATATAAATCAATTGTTTTTTTTGTCACCGAATATAAATAATTGTTTAGGAAAAATAAAGAAGATAAATTTTGACAGATAGGTTCTCTTTCACTAGCTTAATTCTTCTCTAAATCTTTATAAAAAATAAAAACCATTTTCGCAAATACCAAATTTTGTGTGATCGATCTAGTTAAAACATAATTTAGATAATTTTAATTAAAACCTCTTTTTAATACATTTGTTTCCAACTCAACTAATCTTATATTAAAGCACAAATGATTTTTAATATTGTGGTACAAGGTTAACAAGTGACTGATTTCTAGAAAGTTGTCTAACATTGCAGATTAAAAATTCAATTTTATAGTTCAGCGATCTAAAAATTAAATAGAATGAAACAAAATAGAAGAAATTTTGAAGCCGAGTGAATTCCTTAATTTCTTGGATCCGCTATTTTCTATATGATTTCTGTACAATTCACTATAAACACCGTTTCAAAAATTTGGAGAGAAAAAAATGACATCGCCCGCTTTGTTTTATCAAAATAAATGATTATGCACGTTAAGCACTATGTATATATGAAAATCACAAAACATGGAGGATCAGAATAAATATTGTTTATTCATTTACGAACAATTTCAACTTTGTCCTTAAAAATAAGAACAATATCAGCTTTATGTTTTTGAAAACTATTTCATATCCAACCATAAGTAATAATAACTGACAATTGTTTTTTTAGTTGAAATATTCCTCAACCATTGAAAATAATTTACATCGTCAATTATGACTGATTAGTCATAAAAAATTATATGTAATACTAACTTAAATTTGTCAGCCAGTTAAAGATATATAGTTTTATCGGAGAAATGTTTTTGATCATCTTTATCTTTGTTACTTTTTTTTAACAAAATTTAATTATAAAATAATATATATATATATATAGTTTTTTTGTTAACTGATTTAAAAAATATATATATATATATATATATATATATATAGTTATATCATCATTAAACGAAGGTTATTTGAGAATTAATGTAAAAAAATTTATATGTAAAATTTGATTTAAATAATTATTCTAAAAATTATACAATAACATTTAGTTTAGTATCTTTGATGTAAAAATAAATATATAGATTAACAATTACTATTTCAAAAATAATATTTGTATATGAGTAAATGATTATTTTTCTAAATATAAATAAATAATTATTCTTTTGGAATTGAATTATATATTATTCATTAAACTATAATTATGTGTAAAATGTAAAAATAAACTATCTTTTTATTCATAAACAACTGTCATCTTCATAACAACCGTAAACAACTCCGTTTCCAAAAGAATGTTTACAAAATATTGTTTAAAAAAATTATTTAAAATAAAGTACTGATTGGTAGCAAAATATACGTCTTATTTGCAAACAACCACCAATCAAAGCCTACGTGAGACTCTCGACCTATGAACCTATGAACTGTATGGCGTGAAACAAAGGCCATTGTTAGTGGAGCAGAAAATAAGTAACTGAGTACATCGTAAGCTGAGCCATCGTTCTCTGTGAGATTAGATATAAAAGGCAAAAAAGACATTCATTTATACAAATATGTGGTGATCAAAAACAGTATACAAAAGAAGGCCAGACGTCATGTTATTTGTGGTGGCCACTGGCGATAGGAACAAAGTTCTATTTGAAGCAGAAGTGGCTGCGATTCGAACCGTGTCAAATAGCAACTATTTATGTTACAGGTCAATATCCTTCTCTCCTTATTTTGATCACAGTCAATCTCTCTTATCTTCAATATTAATTCTGGCTCAACACAAATTTATGTTACGTATACCAAATTACTTAGCTTTGATCTATCAAATAAGGTATCAGACCCTGTTAAAAAGTAAATGGCTTATATCTGGTTAAGTTTATGTTCTTTAGTTAAATGAATACCAGAATTGATAACAATTAGAAATTGTAATCGTCGGAATGGATCATGATGTATAATTATTATATCAACGTTAGAGATATTATTATTCATGATCTCAATCATGTTAATAATCTATCATATTATTTAAATATATATACATGTGAAGAAATTTAGAATTTATAATAAGTTTTGGCTAATAATGTTCATAATGAAACTCGTAGACTATGACTAATTACAATTCAGGTGTTAAGTTGTGAAACATATAATCCGTTGATAGCTCTACTGGTAACATCTTTTTCACAAGGTGAGAAGTGTTAGGTTCGAGTTTCACTTCTAGAGGGGCTTCAGTCTAGAACTTATTGTAAATCAGAAAAGAAAAAAAAAGTTGTAAAGCATATATAATGAACTTGATTGCTATAGAAATGGAAAATGATCTAGAAACAAAGACAAGTCTCAATAGCCGAATATGGAAAGAGTGAGACTTGGTAGGTACACGTAATACAAAACGTATCCAAGCAAGAAACAACTACTGTATAAGATAATCGTTGTTTACCACGTGCCCTATCCAGCTGTGATATTCCACTTCAACTTTGGACGAAGAAAGAATCGCAAAGCCATACCAATTGTTGTCACTTTTTAGAGGTCATTTTTGTTGTTTACTGTCATATTGTCACACTTTTGTTACTTATTTTGTGAGTGTTAAACCACTAACATTTGGTCTCACATACATGTTTTGTCAAGTTTTACCTAATCTAATACTCTCTTGTCTCATATTATACGATGTTTTAGATCAAAAAAATTGTATTAAGTTATTTGATGGTTTCCATTTTCTATGTGAATTTAATTGTATTTTCATAGATTTTAACTATTTGTATTCTGCAAATTGATTTATAATTGATTAAAAATTATTAAATATATTAAAATAATATTTTTAATTAGAAAACTCAAAAATTAAATAATTTATTAATTTACGTGTAAAAATCTTAAACATCATCTATTATGAAACAGGAATATAAAATTATATTTCTTTGCATAATTAAATTTATATAATTTGTGCAATTTTTTAATCAAAGTTTCACTTTATATATTTCAATGTAATCAATTTATAGTTTGAGATATAGATCAGATTTTAAAATTATGCAAATTTTGGAACGGTTAATAGGAAGAGATGAGTGAATCAACGTGGAGTTTCGTGTATTTGCAACCGTTACTAGTGAGTAGAAACTTGTAATAATGAAAAGAAAATCTTCACAAAAGTTTCAAAAAAAGAAACGAAAAAAGACAGGCCGACAAAAAAAAAGAAGAAGTAAAATATCTAACGCCTACTAAATTATTGAGACCACTGTTGGTCTTGAATCGTCATCTCCAACTGCTAACGTTAGGCAGGATCACGAAATTTTATGAAAAATATCCCAAAACGCAAATACCCGAAAATCAGTATTATATTATTACTCTATAGTTCAGTAAAAAAATGTGACATGGCAGTGAAAAGAAACCAACCCAATCTTTGTAATGGACAGGTGTCAACAGAGCCGTCCATTGGGAAAGTAATTTCATGATAATTAAGGGACCGATGATGATGTCACAATCAGTAGCTAAGTTGGGGGTAAGATCGGTACTTCGAATAAATATGATTGAACGTGGAAACGTAAGCTTTCTGGCTTTTGCGTCCTCTTTGTGTCGGGACAAATCACTTCTCCTTGTATCGCTGCTTTAATCCCATTTTTCTAATTTTATTTATTTATTTTCACAACTATATGTAAAAGATAATACACATCAATCATTTAGTATATTATGAATACACTATAATCTTCTCTATTTGTATTACTATTATCATGAATCAAATGAAAAATATGGTATAATGTATTTAGTTGTTATAATTTAGTGACATAATATTTTTGTAATAAATATTACAATTCATTTCTTTGGTCTAACAGTTATATAATAATTAAATAGACAAAATTTGGATTCATAATTAAATTTTTAAAAATTGAAACTTTGTAGCATAACTATATAATTTTCTTAAATCAAATTCCGATGAAATGGTTATAACAATAAAAATCATTAGATTTAGTTATAAGGATTTTTAGTGATCCAATTATTGACAAATGTACATTTGGCTGTTTCACCGAAAATATTTTCGTACTAAGATTCTTTATAACTAAATCTGATGATTTATATTTTTCTTTACCTGTATAATTTTTTTGTTTAGTTGTAAAACGAACAGAGCAAAATAAAGAATCACCAATGATTTTCTAAAAACCGATATCTTAATTTATTTTCTTTGTGTGATATCGTATCAACTATGGGTCCATAGTTTTATTTGTCCTTATGAATATAGCCACAACTACAATAGAAAAACAACCTTATGAGATTGAAATTTAAAAGAGTATTGTTCATTTTGTAACTCTTTAATAGTAATTCAACGCTTTTGAATAATTGTCAATAGTTTGTCTCCTAATACACAGTGCCATGCTAAGCTCAAACTCCTATAAAAAGAAGAAACCATCTTAGCTCTTCTCCTCATTCCTCACTTCCACCAACCTCCAACAAAAATAACAAATTTTCTATAAAAAAAACCTCACATGAGCACAGAGGATTACACATTCCCTCAAGGATCGGAGGAGCCTTATCGCCGTCACCACACGGTGGAGGCTCCACCGCATCAGCCATTCTTCAAGTCACTTCAGTACTCAGTGAAGGAAACTCTGTTTCCAGACGATCCTTTAAGACAGTTTAAGAACCAAACAGCTTCAAGAAAAGTGGTTTTAGGCCTTAAGTACTTCTTACCAATATTCGAATGGGCTCCAAGTTACAATCTAAAGTTCTTCAAATCGGATCTTATCGCCGGAATCACCATAGCTAGTCTCGCCATTCCTCAAGGCATCAGTTACGCTAAACTTGCTAACTTGCCTCCAATACTTGGCCTTTGTAAGCGTTATATATCTTTTATCAATAATATATCTTTCTTTTATAACCGTCTTTAATATTTGTATTACTTCAATAAATAAATGCTCAAATGCTTAAATTTGTGTTTATAGATTCAAGCTTTGTACCACCATTGGTGTATGCGGTACTCGGGAGCTCAAAGGATTTAGCTGTAGGAACAGTTGCAGTTGCTTCTCTATTGACAGGTGCTATGTTGAGCAAAGAAGTCGACGCTGAAAAAGATCCTAAGCTTTATCTTCACCTTGCTTTCACGGCGACGTTTTTCGCCGGAGTTCTCGAAGCTTGCCTCGGCATTTTCAGGTTCTTATACTTAATTTTTTACCTTGTTCATATATTCATAATGAGGCTGCTTAAAAGGGTTAGTTTATACTTTATACATATTGGATCCAATTCCAAAGCATGTTTTACCTTTTTTGTCTGTAATTCAGTAAACGATAGAAAACATTGTAAATTAATTAACAAAGCACTAATTAAAACTGCAAGTGAAATGAGTCATCGCAAGTTACGTCACGCGAACGAAACATAGTTGCTGAAAAAGAGGCAATAGGGACAAAGTAGGACATAACTATTGTCAATCTGAATGTAATGTAATAACTTCACTGCAAGACTTGTAAGTTCAAAAACAGATGAGTTATTATTGATGTGACGTATAGAGATACCGTAAGTTATCGGTAGAAACTTTTATTGTTTCCCAAATAATCTAAGAATAGCTGAGTAGAAAGGTTAGGGGGCATTGAATGAAGCTACTACTGAGTTTGCTTATGAAATCAAACTGAATATAATTGATTAATTAAGATTGATCTGACAAAATTAGATTAACAAAAAATGAAATGAAATGCGCAGGTTAGGGTTCATAGTGGATTTTCTATCGCATGCAACGATAGTAGGATTCATGGGAGGAGCAGCAACAGTAGTGAGTCTGCAACAGCTTAAGGGAATTTTCGGACTTAAACATTTCACTGACTCCACCGATGTTATCTCCGTCATGCGTTCCGTTTTCTCTCAGACTCACCAGGTTTTTTTATTATATTTTTCTCCTAATTAATTATTAATTATTCTCAATTTTAGTTAAGTATTCTCGTAATTAAAATAAACATAGGAGTATAAAACAATAAACTTGTGTTTATGTTTGTTTTTGTTGTATAGTGGAGATGGGAGAGTGGTGTTCTTGGATGTGGTTTCCTTTTCTTCCTTCTCTCCACAAAATATTTCGTAAGTTAGACCTCTGAATTCATATAAATCCATTACCTAATATTGTTGTCTTTATTATCTAAGGTAATTAATAAATTGTGTGTTGGTTACGAATTAATGATGCAGAGCACGAAGAAGCCTAAATTCTTCTGGGTGGCGGCGATGACTCCTTTGACCTCAGTCATTCTTGGAAGCCTTTTGGTTTACTTCACTCATGCTGAGAGACATGGTGTTCAAGTGGTATTTTTCGATCTCTATATTTTTTTTTTTAACGAGGTGATTTCAGTTTTTGGCCTTAATTCCGTGACCACTTCAACTGTACCACAAAATTGTGGCTTTGGTCACTCCAACAAGAATCAAACTTAGCATCTCCATCTGAGAAATTTACCGTTGGTCTTACATTTTGTTGGTTCTGTACATTTATTCATTCAATAATTAGATGATAAAAATTTATCTATAAACTAAATTCTCCAAATCTCGAACACTAGTACAGAACTATACAATTCTTTAAAAAAATTGAACTACTCTTTCTCATCTTACTAATATACCTAATTCAATCAAGACTAAAGTGTTATATAGTGTGTGCATATATAATACCAAAAGATAAAACAATATATTTTAAAATAGGAAAAAGAGTTAGGTAGAATATTATTAATGAGAGAAGGAACAAGAAACATGAAGTTGAAAGTAATAAAGGATAAGTGGGAAAAGAAGTGGGCTTATGAAGGCTTTTTGTAGTTTTGTCCGACATTGGAAAGGAATGATAAAATAATTAAATTTGCAGATAGGTGACTTGAAGAAAGGGTTAAATCCACTGTCTGGTTCTGATCTCATCTTTACATCACCTTACATGTCGACAGCTATCAAAACTGGCCTCATCACTGGCATTATCGCTCTCGCTGTAAGTCACAAATAACACTCTCCAATCACCATCTCATTATCTAGAACTAGTGATTAGTTGCAAAGTAATGACATATATGTGTAAAAATGCAGGAAGGAATAGCGGTTGGGAGGAGTTTTGCAATGTTCAAAAACTACAACATTGATGGGAACAAAGAGATGATTGCGTTTGGAATGATGAACATTGTTGGTTCCTTCACATCTTGTTACCTCACAACAGGTACACTCACTCACACACACACACACACACAACATTAATTAGGACCGTACTCACTCACATATACATTACAACTAGGACCGTTTTCGAGGTCGGCCGTGAACTATAACGCGGGTTGCAAAACGGCAGTGTCCAACATAGTAATGGCGATTGCGGTTATGTTCACACTCCTTTTCCTCACACCGCTTTTTTACTACACACCACTCGTTGTCCTCTCTGCAATCATCATGTGTGCAATGCTCGGCCTCATTGACTATCAAGCTGCAATTCATCTCTGGAAAGTCGATAAGTTCGATTTCTTAGTTTGTATGAGCGCCTATGTTGGTGTTGTATTCGGAAGTGTAGAGATTGGACTCGTTGTCGCAGTAAGTCTACTCTTTACAGTACAGAATTTACCTTAACTAAGAAATTTTTTCTCCATTTTAAAGGGTGATTTTTTTGTTTGAAGGTGGCGATATCGATAGCTAGGTTGTTGCTGTTTATGTCGAGGCCAAGGACTGCTGTGAAAGGAAACATACCAAACAGCATGATCTATAGAAGCACAGATCAGTATCCATCTTCAAGAATTGTTCCTGGTGTTCTCATCTTGGAGATTGATGCTCCTATCTACTTTGCCAACGCTAGTTACTTGCGTGAGAGGTAACCTAAACCCTAATTCGTACATACATGTCAAAGACCAAGGATTGGGTTTGAAGTACGGTTTCGATACATTTACAGAATCATAAGATGGATTAATGAAGAGGAAGAGAGAGTAAAAACATCAGGAGAGAACAGTTTACAATATATTATACTCGATCTGTCAGGTAACTGATAACATAGTCTTGATTTGATCTGAAACTAGTGTTTGTTTCAATTCGATTGAGGCTTATATTGTGAATGTGTTCGTTGATCAAAACAGCTGTTGGTAATATCGATACGAGCGGTATAAGCATGATGGAGGAAGTTAAGAAAGTCATTGACAGAAGAACGTTAAAGGTAACGTAATAAGTCGACCTTGGGAAAGAATTTAGCCCGACGGATTCAATATGAATTTGTTACTTTGGAATGATTGAATTTCGTGTTATATATATAATATACTTTTCTTGTTATCTACACAGTTAGTATTGGCAAATCCGAAAGGAGAGGTCGTGAAGAAACTAACCAGATCCAAATTTATCGATGGTCATTTGGGCAAAGAGTGGATGTTCTTAACCGTAGCAGAAGCCGTGGAAGCTTGTAGCTTCATGCTTCACACATTCAAAACCGAACCGGCCTCCACAAAAGAGCCTTGGAACAACGTTTAGTTTCTTCCTTTTTTTTGAAAGCCGTATGAAATAGTTCGATGTAAACTCAAAAATATTAATATAGATCGATGATTCATAAGCAGAACCGGCTCTAGCACTGTCTATATTGCAAAAGAAAAAAGAAAACAAAAGTTGTCGATCAACGAATTAATAAATTTAAATATATTTTACTGAATTGTGAGGGTACATACAGAAAAACCATGTGAGTGAGTAAGAAATAAGAATACATACCAAAAGAAACATAGTTTACTGAAGTGAAAATAAAAAATCATGTGTTTTCAAGTTTACAAGCGAATTTGTGTTGATCTACTCGATATGGCTTAGAAGGCCCACCAAAATTATAGCCCTTTGTTTTCGTGAAAGCCCATTGGGCTAAAGAACATTCAAGTAACGATAATAATCGTGTACGTTAAGATCCACCATAGGGAAGCTTCTTTACGCCATTTCGATTAAAGACACGTAAGCGTACGCAATCAGATAGAGGCAGATTCACGTAAGCGTACACACGTAAGATACACACGATGCATCCTTTTCACCGCTTTCGTGTCTTTACTTTTTATCCAATAATAAGACGCCACGTAGCAATAAGAAAAGTTTTAGTTCGCTTATGAAAACAAGTGTGGACCCAAAACAGAGTAAACGAAGACTTTTGTAAGAAAAAATAAACAGAGCCGAAGAGAAGCAATGTCGTCGTCATCTTTAGGCAACGACGACGAGTCACAACTCGGTGAATCAAATCGTTCGACGGAAGAAGAAGTTGGCGAGGGAGGAAACTACACGATTTATGAGTCTCGATTCCAGTCGCAACGGTTTGACTCCTCCTTCTCTAATTTTGACTCTCAAGTACCAGGTGGCGATTCGTCTCCTCAGATCGATCGAGTTGATTTCTCATCATCATCGCAGAAGGAATTACCGGAAACTCAATCTCCGACGTCGATAAACAGTTCCGACGCAACAAACGGTCCGATTTTACCGGCACCTTCAGTCATGGAGAAAGAGGAAGGTTTCGCTCTCAGAGAGTGGCGAAGGTAAAAGCTTTCTTCGTGCATGCAGATTAAAGACCTTTTTTCTATCTCACAATTAAGTTTACTTAGAACCTTAAATTAGAAAGTCTGACAAATATCCAACGACTGAGTCTTCACTCCAAACGTTGACCAAAACATTGTTCAATGGAGTATTTTATCTGTGTTCAATAAGTTTTCTCCTTGAGAAAGTAAATTTCAATCAAAACATTAGCAAAACCCAAAAGTGTGTTAGGATTCCAATTGTGGTTGATATGATTCTGTAAATTTGGTTACGTGTAGGCAAGATTTAAGTTGTGTAGGGATTTTAACTTGATATAGCTTAAGTGAAAAGTATGATTGTGATCTTTAAGGCTAAATGCTCTGAGATTGGACGAGAAGGAAAAGAAAGAGAAAGAAATGGTTCAGCAAATTATAGAAACAGCAGAGAAATACAAGGCTGAGTTCTATAGCAAACGTAACGTTACCATTGAAAACAACAAGAAATCCAACCGTGAAAAAGAGAAGGTAACTCTCTCTGTAAACTTGTTATCATCCCTTAAGATTGTTGTAGCTCTAGGAACACTTAAATTCGGATGCTTATCATTTCAGATCTGTGTGATGTAATTGGCAGTTGTATTTGGAGAACCAAGAAAAGTTTTACCAAGAAGCTGAACAGAACAACTGGAAGGCGATTGCAGAACTCATTCCTCGTGAAGTGCCAGTTATAGAGAATAGAGGGAAGAAGAAGAAACCAACCATTACTGTGATTCAAGGGCCTAAACCTGGGAAGCCCACTGATCTGTCTCGTATGCGACAAGTTCTCACTAGACTCAAGCACAATCCACCTTCTCATATGAAGCCTAAATTGCCCACACCATCTGGAGCTGACTCGCCAGTGAACGGAGCTGACTCGTCAGTGAACGGAATCACAGGCTCGATGAATTTGTAGTTTGTGTTTATGACAAGCTTAACCTCTTCTCTATTTCTGTAAACCATCTGTAATTGGCTAGCTTCTTCATGTTCAGTCTCGAATTTTGCTTGTTCTGGTTACGTCTCTGGTCTTACCATTGTTAGTTTCCCACATAGTTTTTGATGTATATTTCAATAAGACAGACCAAATGTGTTCACATCGTGTTTGGACCATTTTTATTATTGGTTGTTTATGGTAAGCTTATAAAACATTTTATAATCTCTGACTAATATGATAAAACTACGAGGACTTGAAAGCTAAATAAAAATTCTTAAAGCTATTGGACCAAGTCTAACCCATTAGAGCATTGAATAAAGTCAGGCCCATTTTAAGACCCACACGTGACTTTACTCGCATCCTCATCGTATCTATCATTTGGCGGCAACCGTTTGATCGCAACCGTTCAAATCAACGACCTTCCTTCGCTATTACTATCTTACCGGCTATAGCAAGTAAAAGCACCTGGGTTTACTAGACTCTTCCTCTATTTTAACCGGCTAATGCCAATCCTAGGTTTAACAGGTAACCAGTAATAGCATCTCTTTCTTCCTCCGGCCCTCTCTTTGATCATCTCTTTCTTCAGTTTCTGCTTGTTGCCCACTAGGTTTCTGCGATCTTCCATTCGTCTCGAGTTCTCTCTTACGGTAATGGATTTTCTCTTCTTCATTCTTAATCTCTTCAGAGTTTTTGTTGTTGTTTTGAATTAGTAGCTATTTACGGTTCCCTTTTTTTTCTGAGAGAATATGGAGCTTAGCTTGATTGATTTGAGCTTTTCCTCTCGGTTTCAAGCAAAAACAGTTGTTGTAGCTGATAATTTTTTACCTTTTGAGCTTCGAATTTGTATGTTTTCCTGTGTTCTAATTGTAGTTGACTTTTTCCTTCAGCCTGTTAGATTTATTTTTCTGATAGGTTTGGGATATTCTTTTTCTGAGTATCTGTAGATTCATTTCTGTGTTAAATTTGATCTGACATATCTTCTAAATATAAAAGGAATTATACTTAACTAAGAAATTTGATTGAATTAGTTGGTTCTATAGTTGCCGCAATGAAGACGACAAAGGGGAAAGATAAAGCTAAGACCACAAAGGAAGCTTTGAAGCCAGTTGATGACAGGTTAATCCATTATCTCTACTTAATACAGTTGATGGCTATTGACAAGGGAATATCTTCTTACTAAAACGGGCATCAATGTATCTTTGCAAATTTGGGGCTTAGTTTTAGTTTTAGCTGTAACTGAAACAGTTAGTGATCATCATGTTTAGAGGCGATGTTGTTTTTGTAGCTTTGCTTGGACAGACCGGTTTTCGCATTGTCGTTTGTGATTTGAACACAAATGTTGACCAAAAGCTTTTGATTATGTTTGATTTTCAGAAAGGTGGGAAAGAGGAAGGCACCAGCGGAGAAGGCTAACAAAAGAGAGACTCGTAAAGAGAAGAGGGCTAAAAAGGACCCTAACAAACCTAAGAGAGCTCCTAGTGCTTTCTTTGTCTTTCTGTAAGTATTGTTATTGATTTCCTGAAGCAGGAGATTCTCACTTGTATTTTTAAACATCCTATAAAATCCTTCATTATTTACTGGTTTCTTACCCTTTTTTTTTTGTTTCTTTGTTTCAGAGAAGATTTTAGAGTAACGTTCAAGAAAGAAAACCCAAATGTGAAAGCTGTCTCTGCTGTAAGCATTTGATTGATTCCTTGAATGTTTACTCGTACTAAGTTCATTAGATGAAGTCCTCATACTCATATCATTCTTCCTTTTTCGTTGTGAAGGTTGGGAAAGCTGGAGGTCAGAAATGGAAGTCAATGTCTCAAGCTGTAAGTATCTGTGGAACTTTCCTGTCTAAAATACTGTGATGGAAATAACTGCTTCAAAGAACCTTTTGTCCACGAAATTACTTGCTTAGTAAGCCATTAAAGAGAGAATGCTCTGCAAAGTCATCGTAAAGCCATAGTACATAATGTCGAATTTCCCTGTTGTTTATTATCGAAGCACCTTCTATTTGATGACACTACTAAAATCACTTGTTAAAGGTCTCAAATGTGATATTTTAATATATAAGAAAGACGTGTAGTGTGAGATTGACATGACTTTCATTTTTTCTTTTTTTTTCATTTTGAAGGAGAAAGCTCCTTATGAAGAGAAAGCTGCAAAGAGAAAAGCTGAATATGAGAAGCTTATGGATGCATACAACAAAAACATGGTAAGCCTAAGGTCTCTTATCTTACATATACAAATGTCAAACGTTTACATGGCTAACTCTGATGTCCTTGCAATGAGGGCAGGAAGAAGGGAGTGACGAATCTGAAAAGTCTAGATCCGAGGTGCATGATGAAGATGAAGCCAGTGGGGAGGTAATAATTCCATTAAATAGTATAGAGTTTCTAAACATATAGTGTATTATTACATGACCCAATGGTCACGTATAGTGAGTGTTTGCTTTCTAAAGATTCATGTTTCACATGATGTTTCTCTGTAGGAAGAACAACTAGAGAAGGGAGGGGCACTTGATGAAGAAGAAAAAGAAGAAGAAGTAGATGAAGATGAAGATGATGAAGATGCTAGTGATGATGATGACGAGGAAGAGGATGAAGACTAAACAGGAGACAGAAATCAGGTTTTGTATCTTGAGCATAACTGCAGGACCAGAAGCAGAAGTAAGTATTTTGTAATTTGTGTTTTGAGAACTACAGATCAAAGCGTGTGTTTTTCTTTTCCGTTTCCTAAGAAAGTGAAACAGTTGTTAGCATCTGGTGATGTTGTTTCAGCTTTCCTCCACAAAGAACAATGTACTAATGTCTGCTTTAGTGATAGTCCACAAACTATGTACATGTTTTAACTGAATCTCCTGTCTCTTCACTCTCAGGGTTCTTTGTGTTTAACTACTTTGGCCTCAAATACCGTCAAATATCACATGATATAGTAACATGATATACTAATGAATTTCCGACACATTGTTTACGAAACATGAACTAACGAAAGTGAAAAACAAGCTCGTTTTCCCTTTATATTGTGGGTCCTAAAAGAATCTTCTCAATAATGTAAAACTAGTCACTACTTCAAGCAAAAATATTCTGTCGCCTCCAAAATTTTCGAGTGAATAGCTATGTCCCAAAACATGGTTATGGAGCTTGGTCTCGATTCCGATTACCATCGTTGATCTTTTGAAGCTGCTTCTCACTTGTGGCGATAAGGCGTTTTACCATGTCGAAAGTTGTAAGCCTAATGCTGCAAAACAAACATAAATATTCAGTAGGTCTGTTCTTATTGGCAATGTGAGATTCCAACGATCAGATCAAAACAATACTCTAAAGTTCCAAGTTAGAGAGGCCTAAATAATCTAAAGACATGGACATAATTGTGAGTTCCTTTTGCTAGTCATATCTAGAAAGTAGAGAGCATACAGGTCGGTTGTGAAATCGTCAAAACATCAAACTGATTTTGACCAGCATCATAGAAAATATATGATCGAATAAGCATAATAATAGTTTGAGCTTGGATCAGACACAGTTACACCTTACATAGCATATCAGCAGCTTAAGTAAATGCATTAAAAATCCTTATTCTATGTTTAAGAAGTCTAACCTGCTGTTTGGTAGAGTTTTCAATGCATTGGGTAAAAAGCCACGGTACAGGCCTCTAACTCCATCACGCTCTATAATTCCTGTACAGCAAATGCAATGGTGACTCAGTTCAAAACTCATGTCTTTTGCTCAATACACAAGGGGTATACTGTAAATAAATAGACCCAGTAAAAATCGGATGAAGATCCTGCTCTAATGAGTTGCATGACGAAATAGATTAACTTACCTGCAAATGCATCTGAAATAGATTT
Organism: Lepidium didymum; assembly: GCA_963920545.1. Lineage (NCBI taxonomy): Eukaryota > Viridiplantae > Streptophyta > Magnoliopsida > Brassicales > Brassicaceae > Lepidium > Lepidium didymum. Next base: position 2,051,177 of record OY986982.1, read on the forward strand.
GTATGGAGTTCCTCTCATTTGCATTTGTCGTCTCACAGTGTCTAGAGGGTAACATGTCAATGTTGCAATACCAGCCGAAAGAACAGCTGTGACTAGAGACGATTGTGCCTTCTGTCTATATTCCTCCGGTAAAGACTTCTTTACCCTGTTGTCAGTTATAGGGGCCAAAACGATATTAGTCCGTTTGAATATTTTTTCCATATGGGTACTTCAAACTGATGTGAAGGAAGTTGAGAAGGCTCACAGATCAAAAATACAAAAGTTTACAGCAATGTATGGAGCTATTCCCACAAGTGAAGGTCCCAGGCCATAATAGAAAGATGCGATTCCTTCATCACGGAGCATACTCAAAGCTACCTGCAAGAGTTTACATCACACAATGCCTATCAATAAATGCATAAACAGGAATGATGACATGAAAACTCATTTCACCTGAGACATGGTTCGGTACCCTGGTTCAACTGCCAACCTCAGTCTCAAAACATCTAGTGGGTATGTCATCTGTATAAGAATCAAGACACAAAAATCAGATTGATATATTACCATATCTAAATGCTTGGAGCAGTGCATACTTTAACCAAATCACTTACCAAAGTAGATGTCATACCAGCACAAGCACCTGCCGCAAGTCTTCCAATCACTGAGAGTTGGTCATCATTACCTTTGAACAATTTCTGCATTCAAAATATGGAAGCATCAGTCAAACGGTACACATTTAGAAAAAAATAATGAGAGCAAAAACCAATGATAAATCTTGCTTTAAGCTAATTGCTGTAAGCTTCACTACAGAGAATACTGCAATCAAGCAGTGTTTCCCAGATAATTTTATATTAACTATCACTCAAGCTACTAGTGGAAATTTTTATCGAACTTTTAGACCAGAATCAGCTTTCAATATGTCATTTCAGACATAACTTTATCTTGGGGCAATGATTGTTTTTACACTTAAGTAGCTAGAGAAACTTATCATGACTTTTTAGTGTAAATGACACAGGCTCACCTTGTAACTCTCGTAAGCTAAAAGCTGAACCGCACTGTAAGGTAACACTCGAATCACCTGGTATCACAAAACAGGAAATCCAATAACTCAAGAAAACCCTTTTACTTGTAAAAAAATGTCACAAATTTCAAAGCAAAACAATTTTAAATAACCTGCGGTAAATTTCCTTTCCAGTAACCTTTCATTCCTTCTTCTTTGCCTATCAAAGTAATTGCCTGCAAATCATTATCAATAACACTTGCATCAGATGAAACATGAAAGACTAAAGTTAAAGTAAAATAAGAAAGACATTACGAACTTACCTCAATAAATCCTATAGCCTTCTTTGCACTCTGATGTCCAAGTCGTATACCATGTGTCTGCAATCAAATCATATTCAGATTAGAATTAAGAATAAAGACTTGTCAAGGTTGCTACTTGCTACTCAAGTATTTCAAAATCACAGTTTCGTTTAGTTCGAGTTCAATGTAAATCTCTCTAGGAGAAACAGTTAAAACCTGCATAAGAAGCTTGATGCGGTCAAGTGGAGCCGTAACCGTTTTAGCGGCGGCTCCGGCAATAGCACCAGCGGTGAAGATGGCTGCATCCTTAGGAACAAGAGCAAGTATAGCGAGCGGATTTTCCAACAGCTGAGCCACCGTTGGAGTGAATTCTCTTGGCTCGCACTTCTCCACCATGGAAATGCACGCGAATTTACCCAAACCAACATCTCCACGCGCGGAATTCTTCCACACACGGCGACGAAACTGTACGATACCGGATTTGGACGGAGAAGAACTTAACAAGAAGGAATTGAGGGAAGGGATACGGTGAAATGTGAGAATAGCTCTGTCTTCTTCCATGGTTTTCAAGAATTTGTAGAGAGGGAAGAAGATAAGACGAAGGTTTGTTTTCAAAAAACAATAAACAATACAGAATAGGCTTTTCGTCTACTTGGGGTTGGGTCCCACATTTCTAGTACACTATTTACATTGGGCTTTATGGGCTTCTTTCTAAATGAGCTTTATAATATTCTTTTACGGCCTATGTAAAATATAGCCTTCCTTATAATATCCAGATCTTAATCAAAACCCAAACCTAGCGAACTTTCGGAACAATATTATCTCTGAATATTACTTCACATATTAGAATATTACTAAATGTATCTCTCGAGTAATCTCATGTACACTTCAACCATAATGTAGCGATAACTTTCTAGAAAATATCATTTTTTTGTAAAATCAATATAAATATTCACAAAAAGTTTCGAAATACTAACAAATATTTTAGACCATTTGTAATATGAGAAAATATCCAAAACTATATGATATCTTTGGGTAATAAATTTTTAGTGATTATCTAGTTTAATCAAGGCATAAGTGTTGTCTTTATGGGGAGGGGATTATCTTAAAATCCAAAAGTTACTAATACTGAAACATTTTAATAATTTCAAATCAATTATTTTGGTCAAAAAATTTAAATAATTTATAATGCAGTTTTATGATACTTTAAGAAAATAACTAGGCTTGTATCTCCGTAGAACTTGATTTTTTTTAAACTAAAAACACTACTAATATTTAATTATGTATTAATAACTTTATGTACATATTTAATTATGTTTCATTATTATTCTTTTGTACATTTATGTATTTGAGTATTTTTTTTCTTCACGTTTGAAAACTGTTGATTTTAAATTCAATTATTAAAATTTAAAAATAGAAAAAAAATTGCTAAGAGTATATATTATAAATGTTCTTGTTTAGAATGGTTTTAATCAACTAATATTCTTTAATATATGGAAGATACTAACTATAACAATTAGCAAGGGCATGAGTCATCACACCTTCTTTCATCATTTCCTCATTTTACTATTTTAATTTCTTTTATTTATATTATTACTGTCTAGCATTCGTACGAACTCGGAATATTACTTGTTTATGGTATGATGATTGTTCTTCATATGATGAAAACATTGAAAAGGAACGTCAAAGCATGGCATGTGGTCTGTGTATATTCACAACTTATTCATGGCATTCCACTTTAGCCAACTTCTCAATTTCTTGTAAAAACATCTTTATTTATGTACAATTATATTGCATCTTATCTTCACAATAACGTTACGTACCCAATCTTATTCCATTTTTATACAAATAATATATTATCGTCTACATACCAGAAAAATACACATCAAAGCAAATAAGAAGAGAATTATGAATATTTTGATTAAAAATATTTTTTAGTATAACCAAATCCATGAAATTTTTTATTTTTTGGAAATATAAAGTTGTTGAGTTTATAAAATGGTCAGGTATAAGTCAGCTTCAAAGAGATGTACTTAGTGGTTTTGAAAGGTTTTGAAAAATGAGCTAATTGGTTTCTGTTTGATGCATTCATAAATTATATGTCACCTTAGAATTCTGCTTTTGTCATTTCTTTCTATTTGATTGTCTTCTCTTCTAGACAATATTGGAGACCAATTTAATCCAAGAGTTTTGCAATATCTTCAACATGTCAATTCAATGAAATTAATTTGATTGTTAGGTTTTTGTTAATAATTGAATCGATAAAATCTGATTCATGATTCAAAATCTTTCATAAAATTTCAAACAATGTCACATGAACAAAGAATCTTCACCAAGAAATGGATTTAGCTTGGCATTCTTATTTTTTATCGACTAATTACTTATATTAATTAATAAAACTGTTTGATACAACAACAAAGGTATTCATATCTTTTTCGCCAAATAATCTCTGAAAAAATACAAAAGATAAAAAAATAAACAAAATATAAATAGATTTTATGATGGATAATTCAAAATCTTTTCACACTAAATTCAGAAAACTTTGAATCAAGTTCGAAATTATCTTGTTGGATATTTAAGCTTTATTTACCGTGACTAGCGTTCGAGTAAATCTTTGAACTTTTTGCACTTTGAGACTGAAATTTTAACACACTTTTTCATTGGAAATACACCTATGATAAATATCATTTGATTCATAAGAAATAGAGAGAATATGAAACAAACATGATATGTCTGAATGGTCTTCTCCAACGAAGTTCAACTCCAAGAGTTGCATTGTCCCACATATTTTAAGAGTTTTAAAAATTTAATTATGAATTGCGTCTTGTCAATCTAATTGGTAACAAGAAATATGATACATTATGTGATTAAGAGATATACATTTATCAATTTTATGTCAACAATTGTGGGTTTGTGATGGGAACAAGTAGTACTAAATCATCAATCTTTATCCATTTGCAACTGTACTTTGTATTTAGTTGCTTACGTACAAGTAGTACTAAATCATCAATCTAAGTCCTCCATAACCTAAAATTTTAAATCCTTACGACCTTAAAATCTATGTCGTTGTGGATCACTGTCATACAAGTAATGTTGCATACTATGCCTCACAGATCTGAATCATACATTCATAGTTCTTAGTAACCAATGAGTTATATTGAAAATATGTAACCAAATTTTTTATGAATATTTCTTACAGAATTCCAACGTTTCCATGAAATCTAAAGAACATGTAAGACAATTTCTTCATACTTAGTCTCCTTAGTATTTTTTTTCAACAAAAAAAAGTCTCCTTAATTGGTAACCAAACACATGATCAGAACAGAAATATTAATTATTTCAATAACAATTTGGTCATTAACTATTACTCTCGTTGACTTTTAGTGCTTGATATAACCAAGCTTCAACCTATAAATGGGCCTTATATGTAGGCGAAGCTCAAATTTAGGAATCAACCAATTACAGCTCATTGTGGAACCCACCTAAACTTCCAGAAAAATACCCAATCTCCTTAGTATTTATTTTTTCAAACAAAACGAAGTTGTAAATGCACAGTACACGCTTTTAAGATTTTAATTGTAGGTGTATTAATATAGTTAATGAATTAATACAAAGAACCAAAAAATTCAGAGTTCAAAATAATTAGCCGAAAAATATAAGTTTTTGCCGTGAAAAATAATAAGGAATGAGAGAAAGACATAAGTGTAATTTCAAAAATCTTAAGCTTTGTTCTCTCTCCAGAGTAGCAATAGCAATGCATTCTTTTTTTATAAATTCTAATATTATTCTTTTTGAAAAAACAAAAAAAAGGAAAAAAATTAATAAAGACGATTATACGACTACATTCACGAAAGTAGTCACTATTTAGTTGCAAATGATGTTAGTAGCAAAAACATGACAAAATGTCATTGTTCTTTACTGACAAATTAGTCTGAATTTGGTTGCTATAAACTCTAAAACATTCTAATCACTATTTAGTTGGTATCTTGGTTCTTTCCCTCGCTCGACTAATATCAAAATTTACAGTTTAAATCAATTATTCTCTTGTATATACTCTGTAAAGAGTTATGTCTAGAAATTCAAGCACCTTTCAACAAATTTTTTTAAAATTTATGCTCATGAATCTACCTCCTAAAGATAATTGCAAATAGTCTTTTTGACAACCATCATAAAGAGAATATTTAACAGCTTCAAACATTGTCAAAACAATTAGTTTCCTCCTATTATGAGCTTTTGTTTTCTGATAAGATAATCCTGATTCACTTCTTGGAAATAATGATCATAACACTACACAAAATATAAGTATTGATTCACTTTGATTTTCTGCTTCTTCTTCTCTTTTATCTTTTTATTCTTAATCTTTATACTACAAGAAAACAGCCGATTTGTGACGTCATTTTGTGATGGCAAAAATACGTCGCAAAATTGCAACGAGCTTGCAACGCGATTGCGAGGCATATAAACACGTCGCAAAAATGTCACAAATTTGCGACGTAATAATATGTCGCAAATTTGCGACGTTTCTGCTATGGTTTTGCTACTTCTTTGCGATGGTAGAGGTTATATCGCAAATCCGTAGCAATTTTACGATAATTTTGCGATGGTACAACATCCGTAGCAAAATTGCGAGGCTGTTGCGATGTTTTTCCGATGTGATTCATCTCCATCGCAGTTACGTAGCAAAAAATAAAATTTTACCTATAAATAGCCCACAATGTGATTCTTACTCCGAACAAAATTTTAGAAAGAGTAAGAATTCGGGTAGAAAGTTTAAGAGGTTGATTAAATCATACTAAATTTTTGCGACAAATATATGTATTCATCAATGTATTAAAGAATGAACAATAAATCACTATCAAATGGGGAACATCGTAATTCATTCTCTGACCCACAGAAACAACAACGTGTTATTGTTTCTGTGGCTCAGAGATTGAATTACAGTGTTCCCCAATTGTAAGTGATTATTCATCCTTGAATACATCGAAGAACACATATATACGAAATTTGTTTCTACACACATAAACATCTCTTTCAATAATTCGGTTTACCCAGACGTTGCAAATACATCGCAAAATTACGAGGGAATTGCGACGAAAATTAGTGTTTTCAACCCATTCGTCGCAAGTCCCTCGCAAATCTACGACGGATTTGCAACGTCTGGGTAAACCGAAATATTGAAAGAGCGGTTAAAGTTCGGATATATGTGTGTTCATCGAGGGATTCAATAATGAACAATTAAACACTAACAATTGGGGAACTTTGTAATTCAAGGTAGTGGATAAACCGCTAAACATTAGAGTTTTACCCCAAACGTCGCAAGTCCATAGCAAACTTGCAACGGAATTACGACGTTTTTACCCCAAACGTCGCAGTTGCCTCGCAAATCTGCGACGAATTTGCTACGTTTGGGGTAAAACTGTAATGTTTATCGGTTTATTCACTACCTTGCAACATTATGGATGGCCGGAACAACGTATCGAGGATAAATACAAAAAGACCAAGAATACAACAATGATCATTCATCAATTGAATTTGATGAATGACATCTTCTACTTCAAGATGATTGAAATAGCATGCGATGATTGAAATAGCATGCGATATAACAAAAAGACCTCTCAGACCAATATCTCCAAGAAAGAACTTGACATCTTCTACTTCAAGATGATTGAAATAGCATGCGATATAACAAAATAAGGTTTTATCTCTGCTTTCTAACCCATCATAGCTGTGTCTTAGTACTTTCTCAATTTTACTGTATTCACCATTCTGGATCTGTTGCAACAAATCTATCCAGTCCTCCTTCTCCCTCTGCCGCAAATCTCTACCTAAAACAATAAGAGCAATTGGATGACTATTAACATATTTTACAACTTTAACTACAACCTCCTGAAAACCATCAAGCGGAGACTTTTGGTTGAAAGCAGATTGACATAACATCTCTATAGCGTGGTCTTCGGTTGGGAGACTAACTTCATAAATCAGATCAATCTTATGACTCCATAAAAATTGCCTATCTTTTGTGACCACAATGATTCTGCTCCCACTTCCAAACCAATCAAGTTTACCCACCAAAGTATCGAGTACCATTAGATCATCCAAATCATCAATGATGAGAAGAACTTTCTTGTGCTTTAGCCTCTCTTTCACTGCATCTAGATGATCTATCTCTATGCTCTCTTTCCCCAGAATTTCTGAGAGGAAATTCTTTAGTAAATCTAACTTCATGTTGTAGTCGTCTGGATTTGCGCCACAAAATTTTTCTTTGCTCTTATTTACAAAACCTTTGTCTATGAATTTCTTAACATCAAAGTTCCGAGAAAGTTGGTAGAACAAATATCTTGCGATGGAAGTCTTACCAATCCCTGAGGAACCCCATATACCAACCATTTTCACTTCCTTAGATTCCAATTCCAACAATTCACTCATCTTTGCTAAATGATCTTCGAGGCCAACAAAGCGCTCAAAATCTCTCGATGGATTTGGAAGCAATATATTCAAAACATCATTGGCAATATCTTCAATCATTTTTGCTTCGTCATTCCTAATGAGGAGAAAGATAAGTTAAGAGATACGAAATTTAGACAACAACTTATGCAAGATGTATCTAAGCACATAATAATGATTTATAAAGTCATACCAGGTCTTAGAATCATATCCACCCTTATTAGCTACATCAGTCAATGCTGATATCCATTGACTTTTTTTCTCTTCCGATTCTCTTTCGCAAGTCTTTTCAAAGATCCTCCCAAAATCATTTATCTGCTTCCTCACATCGGAAGGATCCACACTATAAAAAACCGGTATCACTTTTTGGTCCTTGCAATTCACGATCTCCAGTAACTCGTTAAGACACCAACTTGAGGACGCATAGTTTTTGGAGAAAATGACCAGTGCGATCCTTGAATTCCTTATTGCTTTTTCAAGCTCGGGCCAGAGGGACTTGCTTCTCATCATCTCATCGTCTTTGAAAGCATTGATCAGTTTCTTCTCGAACTCCTTGAGTAAGTGGCTCCGGAAATTTCTGCGAACGTCTTCCCCCCTAAAGCTCAAGAAAACTTCATAGTCCCAATTGCGAGAAGAAGATGAAGAAGCCATATAGAAAGTTAAATGAGGAAAATTTGAGACTTGAAATTGTAAGAAGAAAAGAAGAGATGATATGAGGCCGTGACTTTTATAAAACATGAAAGATAGCAGCAGCCAGGAAGTTGCAGACCACACAAGTCACAATCATATCTTATCTTTAAATTAATATGTCTTTAATATTCATTATTTTTGGGACATCTTAGACGCAAGTTGACGTATGTTTCCAATTTGTTGACTTAAGAATTTGGTCATTGACTCTGTAGACTCGCTAATTTAGTGATTCATAAAAACTCGCTTCAACATATAACTGGCCTTATATATAGTCAAGCCCAAATTTAGGAATCAGCCCATAAAGTAGACAAGCTTAGACATAATTTAGTTTCAGAAGTTTAGACAAGATTGAATTTTCTTTAATTTTTTTGATTTTTGATTTTTTAATATTTTTTTGAGAATTTTCTTTAATTTTTTTATTTCTTACAAAAATTATATTAATTTAATTTATTTATTTTTAATCGAACAATATATATATATCAATTAAATTAATCATACATCTGTCGTCTAATAGTAAAATAGACATATAACCGTGTAGCTAACGGTTAATTTAGAAATAAACTACCATATAATAATTCATACAAATTTTTAAAATTGTAAACAATCAATTAAAATTGAAGACGGTTTCTGATTAAGAAATCGGACTCACTAAAAATTCATTAACATTAGGCCATTTTCCTACTTCGGGACAAAACAAAACAAAACAGCTCATGGTGGGACCCATTTAAACTCATAAGTGTAATATCAAATAAAATATTCGGACAACTTTAAACTTTTTAACGGAATTCAAAAAAGTTTGATGATTCTTTTAATTTTTTTTAAAAGTTTTAAGCTCTGTTCTCTCTAACAAATTGCATAATGCCACCAAATTTTCAGAGTAGCCATGCATTCTTTTTCTAATATTAATTTTTTTTCCACATTCAAAATTTCTTAATCTTGCAGCCTCTATCTGCTAGAATTAGAATATTGGATTTTGTTCTGTGAATGCTATGAAGTGACTAGTGTTATTAAGCTGAGATTTATAGATAATTTGATTAAATTCTCTTGAAATCACGAGTTCATCTCCGGTTAACAATTTTACCGAAGAATCATAATTTTGGAGGATTCCAGTTTAATTGGCAGATTTTGTAAACTGCCGGTTTGCTGAAAAAAATGGGGTGGATGATGGGAGACGGTGAGGGACACTACTGTTCTAAGAAGACTGATGATATTCACTGGTTTGCCTAAGCCTCCTTTTTTTGCAGCACATAGAGATGAGTTCGGATTCGTTGAGCCACGGTTGAGTTATGGTCCGGTTGGTGGGAGGTTTAAGAAAGGAGAAGATCTGTTTTATGAAAAGGCTTATCAACGATTGTCTTTAAGATCAGCTTCTGAGAATAGCTGGTATTATTGATGATGATTTGTTGATAATGTCTAATGTTGATGAGATTCCGAGTAGACACACTATAAATCTTTTGAGATGGTGTGATGAGAGTCCACAAGTCCTTCATTTACGGCTCAAGAACTATCTTTACTCCTTTAAGTTTCTACTTGATAACAAGAGCTAGAGAGCTTCTGTGCATAGATATCAGACAGGTAAAACAAGGTATGCTCATTACCGACAATCTGATGATATCTTGGCTGATTCAGGATGGCATTGCAGCTTCTGTTTCAGCGTATCAGTGAGTTTATATTCAAGATGAAAGCTTATAGTCATAATGATAGAGTGAGATTTGGTCGTTTCTTGAATCCTAAGAGAGTTCAGAGAGTTATATGCAAAGGTGGAGATCTTTTTGATATGCTTCCTGAAGACTATACATTCAAGGAGATAATCCGGAAAATGGGTCTTATTGCTCACTCTTTCTCTGCTGTTCATCTTCCGTTGTATCTTTTGGACAATGCAGAGTACATGTTTCTTTTGTCTGGTAACTGCATAAGAGAAAGCTGACTGATTGTCTATTTTAATACTTTCTTTTGGGACAACATGATGCCATTAAATCTTTCCACGGAAGAGACAAATTGATGTAGCTGTGCATCCTTTTCTGAGGCATAATCGGTTTGGTTAATGCAGTGAATATAAAGAGGATTAAAAGGTAAAGGTTTCTACATGGTTTTCGAGCTTTGATTTCGAGTCAAATTAGGCATGAACATGGAACTCAACTCTGTAAATCTTTGTTCAATGAACTCAAAGAATGTGTATTGTTTGTGTGTGTGTGTGTATACATTATTAGGATATGTTCTCATCATAATCATAGATTCATAATCATAAACAATTATCAAGATTCTATTTCTCTTTGTAAGTGCTTATCTGAACACAGAGCTTGTATTCAGTTCCTGCTATCTTTTGGTTTAAGTTAATGTAGTGTTTGCCGATGCAGATGCGATTTCTTTCAGATACTTTTTCTTTGAATCCTTCATTCTTTTCTCAAACATTCTCCATTCCCGTTTACATCTCTCCTTCACCTGACAAAAACCATGAATATAAATCATTAGTGAACAATAAACTCAGTGGAATTGAATCAAGATCCTTGAGTTATTTTTACCATTTGAGATGCTGATTTCCCATCCTGTGCAGTTCCCTGATCAATATATTAAGAGATGATCTCATAGTTGGAACTATGAACATAGAAACTAGTAATCAATGTTGTGTTGAGTATGGAAGGATAAAGTTGAATTGATCCATTGGGAATCCACAACACCAATCTTCTCATGTGAAGGCTGTTTAATTGGATCATTTTATCTTAAAGTTTCCAAAAGTTTGTGAAGTAATACATGTTTGTTCATAAGTTGTAGTTGTATCTTAACCTCAACACATTTTCTTAAAGCGAAGTCAAGACCCCGACCATGAACCAAATCATTCTTGCATCATATGCCACACGCAGCGCCATGAATCTCTTGAGAATACTAGAGCCATAATCTCTATAAACCTAATAAGAAACCACATTTAAACCTTTGAGAGTTAAGAAAGTTAGAAATATTTATGTGTATGACCTGTTCAAATGAGATCAATACCCTTGCATAAGGAGGAAGGTGGGGGTCTTTGCAGTGACATGGTTTCTCTTCGACTTCTCTGATGACAGAATTTGGCAAAGAATCACTACCTTGCTTTCCTTATAACCTCAGAATCGACAGTTCGGATCAAGAGTTAGACTATGTTTACTTACTTGTGAACTTCGTTTTCGGGTATTCTCTTTGTTATCTTCCATGTGATTTTCTTTTTTGATTCTACAACTGGTTGAGATATCTCTAGACCATGCTTCTTCACAATCTTGATGTATCTTCAATGATGAGATCAAAAAATTTCTGATTATAATAATATGAAGATCATAGAAAGGATGATAACCAATAGAAGCAAGAGTACTCACTCTTCTGCATCAAAGTTCTCAACGCCAAGTTCTTCATCCCAAATGAATATATACTCATATGGTGAAATGATATCAAGATGCAGAAACCTTTTAGCATACCACCTTCAATGAAAAACACATTCATACAAAATTTTAAAAGCTTGTGATCTATGGAAATGGAAGAAAAAAGGTAAAGAAGTGTTTTGTTTATATACCACTTGGTTTGCTTAGGTACGCTCACATGTATGGCTCCTTTAGATCGTTCGAATTCATTGTATTCAGATGTTTTACCATCGTAATGAAATAGAACAGTAGTGAAGTTGTCTGAGAACTGTTGAAAGAGACGTCTTAATTAGCTTTTGTTCTTTAGGTAGAAGAATAAAGGAGTAGAGCAAAGGAGATATACATACTTTTTTGATGCAAGCATCAATGTTATTTCTCTGGCCATAACCAACTGTGAAAGCAACAAGATACTTTGGCCTCACTGCTGGTAAATCCTAAAGAAAACAAAAACAAATATGATTTAGATAAGTCAAAAGATTTCAATGTGAAGATTCATTAACAAAATCAATATCTCTTTATACATCTTCAGGCAATCCTCATAGTCTTCTTAAGTAAAGATCTGATTCAGCTGCAATAAAACTTGGAGGCAACATCTCTACACCTCGAGGATTTGATGGAACCCAAATCTGTAATTTATGTAAAACAGATAATTTGATTTTACCTATATTATTCATCAGATGAGTCATTGTTCACAAAGGATAAACAAAAACAAACCTTATGATTTGCTGCATCACTTGAATTCAACTCATTTTGTGAACTTTTAATTATAGATTTATGTGGTTTCTTATCTTCTACATAAACAGTACCACCAGAATGAAGTATGCTTGATGAAAAATTTATCTAAACCAAAAAAGAAAATTCACTTAAAATATACACACATCTTTCCAAATCACAAATTTCTTTTTTGTCAAAAGCCTAAAGCCTCTCTTAAAACCCGAAATCAAACTTCGGTAGATATTGCAACTAAGATGAATTTAATCATTTAACCAAAAACATTTATATGATCGAAAAAAAAACAAACAAAGACACTTTTTTTTTTGGTCAACAATGCGAGTATCTTATATTAATTGAAGAAGCTAGTTTGGTAGCAAAAAATCTACAAATATCAAATCTCGGGAAATTCTTTTAATACTACATGCAAGAAGATGGACATTGAAATTCAAAGTCCTAGGTACTAAAGGAAATTTAAAATTGGGGAACAAACTCTTGAATCTCTCAAAATTTTCTAGGTATGGTCTAGATGCCAAGAATCACAATTAATATTTGTAACCAAAAAAAAGAATAAAAATTTGTAAGCTTACCTTAGCTAGTGAAAATGTAGGTAAAGAGATTCCTAACAAAAATCTAATAGCTATTCCTGCCAAAGTTGCTATTATGAACATTGTACTGTCATTCGATTTTTTACTGTTTGAACTGCAGTAAAAAACATATGAATTATTCATTAATCATCATCTCTTCTTCTAAAAAGTGAAGTCAAAGATTCAATCTAGTTAAAGTCACAAACCAACGTATTGAATTGTCTGTTCGGTTTGCCATGTTCTGAGATTGGTTAAGTTGACCAGAAACAATTTCATTCAATCTTCGAGCCTTTACGTTCTGCATCACATCAAATATTATATCAAATTGAATAAAAAGTAAGTAAAAGAATTTTTTGCTTCTTAATTAGGAGAAAAAACTACTGATATATGCTTAAAACAGTAAGAAATATAATCGAGTAAACAGAAAACATGAAAATTTAGACATTTAGTTTGGTTATTGAAATCGAAATCAAGAGAAACATAACTAAATTCCTGTCAAAAACTATTAATTACACACATAATATATATACAAAATCATTGAGCTTTATTTAATGATAAGATCGATGATATTAAAAAACAAAATAAATAAAAACGATAAATATGTAGTTGAATAATAAATTTACCAGTAGAGAATATTTTTTATAAGAAAATTATGAAAAATTCGTCGTCGTCTTCTTCGTATAGGAAAAATGAAGAACTTGTCTGCGATTTATTCGTAGATTTAATAAAAAACAAATTAACGATAAAAAACAATTTTGTTGTGTAGAGAGGAGCTATAATCAGGTGTAACGCGAAGCACGTGAGAGATACGAGGAGTTGACTTTTTAAGAATCGACGTGGTGATCAATGAATGGTTAATAATAAACTAGAGTGAATGTTAACATGTCAATTTATGAATCATATACAAATTTACCATAAAATTTTCAACGCAATATACACATATGTTTGATTAAAATATTAGTTTTTTCGATAAATTTTTGTAAATTTAGATGGAGTTCTTATAATTCAAATTTGGTATAGAACTTTTATTTTATTTGGGCTATTCTATATTTTGTTTCGATTTCTATTATATTTTGTCAACTATATATCTCATTAATATAAAATGGGTATCACTCATGTGGAACACTTTTTATAAAAATAAATCATAAGCTAAAACTCTAACATTAAAAACAAAATTTATTTTATGATTCAATGATTTGGGAATCAAATAAACAACAAAGCAATAGAATAAACTATTCAATCTTACAAAATCTTCTAAAAAGAAATATCGGATAATCTTTTCTTTGAAAGGTAGTTGCAATTTCGTTTTCATTTGAATTTTCTTTGAATTTGAGAAAGAAAATAATTATATAATGTAAAGAGATTGCAAATAGCTCTTTTGGCAAAGTCTACTTTGGTAATTCACTTCCCCCAAATTCTATCAAGTGCTGTGCAAGCAAACTTGAGAGGAATAGAAGGATCTGAAAACGCCCCGCTGTTTAACTGTTTAAAAATCCAACTGTTTGCCGCTTCACTGAAATGTATACCGTCCCAGCTAACTCTAAACGACACGTCTTTACAAGACTTAGCAAGCACAATCTCTTTCCCTTTCACCAAAACTTTGGCTCCACATTTGATCAGCTTGTTGTAGTTATACTTACCACCATGTCCACAGCAAGCCACCAAAGGATTCTAAAACCTAAATCACCAAATTCAGTACCAAAGAAACCACTAAAACCAATCTAAACCGTGTTCGAGTCACCTATGGTTTGGTATGAAGAACTATACCGAGTCTCTTGGCTTGAGTGATGAGAGTAAGCTTTATAGAGTAGATATCAACATAAGTGAATGAAGCTTTAACAAGTTCTTTTCTTAACGAAATCACTCTTTCGCTGAGTTCGGAATTATAAAACCGAGCAATCTCATTACGAGGAATTGCACAACCATGACTATCAATCTGAGAAGCTGGTACTGGAAACCGATCTAAAACATGGTGCTAATTTTGCACAACCATGACTACCAATTGAACATCGAGAGAGATTGGACTTGAACAACTAGTTGTGTGGTGGTCGGACGGTGGATCCAGCGGTGGCAAAATTAGCACCATGGCTGAAGTTTGAACCAATGGAGTCTAAGAAAGCATTTAGGTATGGTAATTTCAACTCCTCCGCTGAATTTTCAACAATAGCAGTCTTCGCCTAAGTCCGAAGTGTGGTTGCTTAGTTCTTCTAATCTGAGATAACATAATCTTGAGTCTAATCCGTTTTAGTTCTTTCTATTTTTGGTTATGTAGTGTGTAGTTGTTTCATAAGCTTGTTCTCTCAATGTTGTATTTTGGAAGTGCTGATTTATGCATTCAAACTTTACATTTCTCCTATGCCTCAGACAACAAAAAGAAAAAAGCTATTGCGTCAACGAACATCAAAACCCAAACCAACCTAGACAAACATGTTCGCTTCGGGTCCATCTCTAACAATCAGACGGATTGGTAAGAGATGTATTTTTGAATTTTTTATTGTAAAATTTAAGTTATAGGTTTCTTGGCTGTAGCATGTAGATCTTTTTTATTGTAAGTATTTTTGCTGTAGGATTTTATTTTTATAAAGTTTATAAATTTTGATTCTAAATTTTTGGCTTTCAACCGCCAAAAATATTCCATAAAAAAAAATTGGGTTTGTAGAGCAATGAGAGTAAAACATAAACCTAAAACCTGATTGGTTTGAATTTTTTTTGCTCTATAGAGTAGTGAAAGCCATTGTCAATCACACCATTTATATTATTGGACATTCTATAAAAATAACGATAGATACCGAATCAGGTATTTGATTATTTTTCGAATTTTTTTTTTTTTAAAGTTTTATCCAAACCAACTCGGATCTGAATAGAACCAACTGAAACAGAAACTGATACTAAATAAATCTGAAAGTCTCTTACTCGAAAGATCCAAACCTAACCCAAAAGCCCAAATACTTAGGGTTAGACTGAAATCTTCTTATATTTTTATGATAAGGGCAAAAAGAAACCAACATTAATCAGTGTAAGAAAACAAATTCTATCATAAAACAGTCCATACTACTCACTAAAAACATATACAAGATAAACATAGATGCATAAAGAAAAAAAAAAGAGAGACAGAAATGTGACAAATTGAAAACACTACAACCTTGTCTTCATCAAGCTTCCTTTTCTTCGTTCATACTGCGGAATCCTTCTGACCAAGTTTATCAGTTTTGGATGACAAATAAAATCAGATCATTATTTGCTGATTTCTGTCCATTGTTTTTCAAGTAATTTGGTGATTATTTTATTTTCTCTATTTTAAGCTGAAATAACTTCTCCCAAATTGTTCGTGACTTGACGTCCCACGCCCACACCATTTGGTTTTTCTGTGGAACACAAGTATCATTAATTATGTGTTATTGTCACCGATAATTTGGGAATCATTCATTTACTTACTTAGGGGAATTTGGTCGACGAAGAAACAAGTGGCGATGATGACATAGCTCAATGTTAGAACCAACCCTTTCATATAATGAGAAGTTCCATCCTAACCATTTATTATTAAATTAAATGTTGACAGTAGGATTACAATGGTAACGTAAGACAAGAGGTTTACCTGTAAAGTGAAGGCTGTGATTATAATGGCTAAGGCTAATGAGCTAGTTTCAAGGACGTTGAAGTTGAGATCCATATTGATTCCTAAGATCCATGCAACAATAATACTCAGTGGGACCTAAGAAAACGCACACATTAATGTTTGTCTTAGTTTCGTCCAAACATTCAGGATTAAGCATAATAAACAATAGTAAAAAAATCAGAAGAAGAACTTACGACAAACAAAGAAATCTGAGTTGCAGAGCCTAACGCGACCCCTAAAGATATGTCCTGCAAGTTATACAACCATTCGAGAAAGAGATATCACGAATGGTCAATGATCACTACTAGAAAACTATTGAATTTTGACAACAATAAGAATGTAAAATTGGTCAAATCTAATAATCAAAATTGGTCAAAAAATCGACAATAATCTAAAATTGATCAAAATATTTTGGTTGTAAATTGCTATGTTTTTTTTCTAGATCGATGTAGAAGACTTTATAAATGCATTGAAAGGAGAAAACTCACGAGCTTGTTTTTGAAAGCGAAAATGATGGCTCCAGCATGCTCAGCTGCATTTCCAACGATGGGCAGCAATATGATGCTTATGAAACTCATTGATAGTCCCCAAGATTCCGATGCATCCTGACCACCATATTAATATAATGTGAGTTTCTTCATTTAGAAGATTAAAACTACATATCAACTTAAGTTTGTTACCTCGATTGTGTCCACAACATACTCTGATAACAATGCTATGCCGATTGTCATCCCAACGAGCCAAGAAAATCCGCTCCAGAATCCTATCACTGGAGTTTCTACAACAGTAACCTCATCATCATACGCATCATCCTCATCCTAATGAGTATATGTAGTTACATTACTTGTTTTGGATTTTACTCGTTGAAGATATAAAGATGTGGGTCTTATTTAGGTACCTCTTGTGCCTCAAACAATTGGCGATGAGTCCAGAGCTGGAAGATGAGATAAGCAATGTAAGCAATAAGCATAACAATGCTGCTTGTCCTTGAGAGATTGACCGTCATTTTGTTAACCAAAGAGATCGATGCTTCTCCAGTCGTCGCTGCATATTTGAGCAACAATGGCAATAAATGACACAGCAGACCCATCAGCAGCAAGAAGAAGTTCACGTCTGCTTGTTTCTGTAACAATTAAGATAACAATCATCACATTACAGAAAACCTACCGGTTATAAGAATTATCTAATACTCCGGTTCAAATAGAGACAACCTGAGAATTTCATACCACTGGTTTGGCTTTACTTGGTTCAATTGATTCGGTATATATGGTTCCCCAATTCAATTCCTAATGTAATTGGCTAATTGGTTTATTAAAACCGATTGGTTTTATGGTAATATAACCGATTACAAAATTAATTAAATCAAATCTGATCAGTTTTTTTTTTAACATAAAACCACAATGATTCAAAAAACCAAAAATTTTGGTTCGATTGATTTGGTTAATTTGTTTGAACTGAATGCCTAGGACTAGCAGCGTCCATATTTGCCAGTTTGGCTAATGTCAAATTACCGTAGGAAGTTAAACCGGAGTGTAAAATTAAAGAAGGGTTAGTACCCGGTCGAACCGCTGGTAGCGGCGGATATTGGCGATACCACCACAGAAGAGGGAAGTGCCAAGAACCAAAAGAAGGTTGGAGAGAATTGAACCCAATAGAGAATATTTGACGACTGCAACTTTGTTATTAGTCAACGCTAGTATCGCGATTATCAGCTCAGTCGCGTTTCCACAAGTCGCGTTTAACAAACCACCCACTATCGATTAAAAACATTAATAATTGACATTATTAGATTCGGACATATAATGGAATAGTATATATGTTACCTGTTGGACCAGTGTGGAAAGCTAGTTGCCTGCAAAAATGAAATAAAACGATCACTATTCCATTTCTAAATTTTAATAACATCGTAGCCAAAACTATCTTTTAGCTTTTTCGAATATGATTCTTGAAACGAATCTATTTTTTTTTCTCAAATAGATACTCATTCATAATAATAAAATCAAAATCATAATACATAGTTTCTCAGATTCTACTAAGAAACTAAGCGAATCAGACAAAATATATTCTAAATAAGCATTATAAATTTGATCTGAAAATGATCTCCCAGCTATGAGATCTGCACACGTGTTAGCATTCCTACTTATGGATTTGAAAGTTGGTCGTAGATATCTCTGGGGTTGCTGTTATCTCCTTAACATAGCAGCTGAGCCTAAGCCAATTCAACCGGATCGTCTATTGCTTCTATTAGGATGCTTGCATCGCTTTGAAAATAGACATTATAAAACCCGACGTTATCAACACAGTTCATCACCCACACCAAATCTGCAACCTCGGCTTCTAGGCATGATCGAAGGCGGGGGTATGTCTTCCCTCCCAACCATTTAACATTTCTGACATTATCTCAGACTATCCAGCCCACATCACATGTCCGCCATCTTCCTTCCAAGAAACATCGACGTTACAAAAGTACTCACCGACTAGCGGCGGTTGCCAAACTTCTCTCCTACACTTGTGTTGTGGTCCATGTTGCTCAGGTGGGGCTTCCTCCTTTTTCTTCTGTTGTATCCACTCATCTAGATCACATTGAGCTCGGCAAACAAGGTTTAGTGGAGAGAAGCTTTCACCTGAGAAGATGAGATGATTCCTTGCTTTCCATAACCGCCAAAGAATCCATAGGAAGAGCTTCAAACGTTCATCTCAATCTGAATCCGAGGCTCCATCTCCGGGAACAAACAAGAGGCGAAGTTGACATGGATGTAAACGAATCTATTACAATGCAACTTTTATTGAATTATTTTTAAGTATATTCCACTTATTTGTATATTACTAGATTTTGACTCGCGTCATACACGGTTTAAATAATAGAATTCAAATACTTTTTTGTAAAGAATATAAATAACAATAGGAAAAGAAGTCAAAATATTTTTTATTAGGAAATGGTTCATCGTTAAAGAGAAGAAAAAATACGAAAAATGGAGACGGTGGTGACTGTGTTAACGTTTTTTATTCAATTTTTTTATATTACTTTTTTCCATTATTTTGTTCTTTTTTCTTAAATAAAAAGTATTTAACGAAAAAAAAATTAAATTACTTCTTTAGTATTTTGTTTGTTTTTTGTTAAATAAAAATATTTAGAGGAAAACTGAAGGTGGAGATCGTAGAATGTTGTTTGTTCAATTTTTGAAATTATGTTTTTAGTATTTTGTTTGTTTTTATTTTAAATAAAACAAAATATTTAGAAGAAAAGTGAAAGATCTATTTTTTGCACTTATGCCACGTGTCGAAAGGAGGAGAAGAGATCAATTTTTAAAATTTCAATTGTGAATTATTATATAAGGATACTTAGGAAACAACAGATAATTCAGCTTATCATCACTAACATCTTTTTGAACTAATATCAAAAGAATTTAAAAGGTGATGGTTCACCAACGATACATAATTGATCATTAAATCAACACTAGTCTACACAATCAATTATTTCTTTGATACTAAAAATTTAGGACCTATTATTATTAGATTATGGACTTTCAACTTAAAAATAATTAGCAATGAATAGACATTATTAGTTATGATCATTTCTAATTTCCGATGTAAGATAATATTTTTTAATACGTTCATTCGAGATGATGACTCTTTCACCATTAATATCGATATATTCATGGACGGGTGGACGACACCAATTTTAGGTTTATATTATCGATAATCGAATTAACTTTGAATCAGATTGGATTAGACAACATGGATAATAGGTTTTGATACTATATAAGATTATGGACTTTCAATTCAAAACCAATTGACGATGAATGGAGAGCCTCATATCTTATATAGTAATTAGAATATCTTCCAATTTTCAATATGGGATAATATTTTTTAATATTTACAATTTATCTCTTTCTCTATATTTTCTTTTGACTCTCGATATAATTCCACACATATATGTAAATAATATCCGGAAAAAAAAACAGTAACAATGAAAAATGTCATATGTTGCAGAATGATAAATACTTACTCAGTCAAGAAGCTAAGTCGCTCAGCTAGAGATGTCAAGCCTATCAAGCTCAGTCCAAATATCAACGGCTGTTACATTTTTACAAAATAGTAAGAAATTACATATTTATGATGATTTAGGTGACGGATAGTTACGTGGAACTAGAATGCATCAGAATCGAAATGCACATAGCATTAATACTGAATTCCAACGTAGAATTGTGGTTCCCTAGACAGATATTTATAATACTTCTCGACAGATGTACGGTTTATTTGCACACAAATATGAAAATACTTCAAGTTATTTTCAGTGCAACAAGAACTTGTGTGAATCTGTACTTTTCAATGAATAAGTAATTCTATATTAAGGAATTTAATTGGAAAACTGAACAAAAATTGCTTAATTTTAAGTGAATTTTTTTTTTCTTAATTCTAATATTTTTAAATGACTTATGTATTTCCTTTCTTGTTTTAATTTCATAATGTTTAAATTTTTATTCATATAAATAATAGTTTTATCTTTTGGACTATTTTTTATAATATAATCCAAACTAATCTAAGCTACACTAATTACATCACTATCTAAAATTAAATTAGTAAATTAGTTACAAGAATTTGACATTTAATAACTTGTTAAAAAAACTATGGATATTATTTTGGAAGTTATTTTTGGGTTGAATACTTATATTATAGATTACTGCTATAAAAATAATTTATGTAGAAGTAGAATTTATTTAAAAATTGTTCTTGTGTAGATTGAAAAGTTAATATAATTTATATGTTGAGGAAAAAAATATGTAGATTTTTCTAATTTGTTTTAAAACACACTTAAACATATATTGAAATATAGTCGTAAAGATTTTCAAAAAGTAAACAAATTGAGAGAGAGCAAAAAACGAGTGATCTAGTTGGCTTGCCTTGATTTAATTAGACACTAAGTGGTGGTGAGTTTGAAACCTATCCTATTCAAATTAAAGAACTTAAACTATGAATCGGATTTTATCGATTTAATGGTTATTTGTTAGAAAAAAAAATTGAGAAAGGGAGAGAATTAGAAATGAAAAGAGAGCTTACACGAGCATAGTGGTAAACGTTGGCAAGAATGGTGAGAGGTATTGCGAGAAACAAAAGAGTGAGTTTAGTACCAAGAATAACTTCTTGGAGATTAGAGAGAATGTTCCTTAGAAATGTGCATCGAATCTTCTGAATCAATTTCAGGTCTGATTCCTTTCTTAGCGACGATGACGACAAGTTATGTGCCGTTCTTCCATGTCGCAGCTCCCTGCTTAACCCTTTCACGTTTGCGTTTGCGTTTGCGTTTCCGGTCTCAGTGATTGCCCATGGCTCCACGATACTCCCCATAGCTTGTTTACTTACAAACTACTTTTGATTCTCCATCTGTTATGTGTTGTGTCATTTTTGTATTAATATATAGTATTATGTGGCGATTCTCACTAAAGTTGTTCTCATTTTTATGTTTATATTTGGGTTTATTTACGCAACTTCCACGAAGCTTCCTGTTTTATTTCATTTTGGGGATTTAGTAATTTTTTAAGAAAATCAAATATGGGTAGGTTTGATAAACGATGTATCTTTGACATCCTCTCTTTTTTGGGAAATTTTCTTGAGTCAATTATTGATATTAAAATATGGTGGGTAACTAGAAAAATGGCTTACGATTGTTTTATTTGAGAAAGTAACGAAAATTGTTATTAAATACATGTACAAATACGTAGTTAAATACGTTGAAAGTGAGTATTTCAACGGTATATTTGAAAGCGGAGATTGTACTTTGGGCTATGGAATCTTTTATATTTATCTAGATTTTAGAAGTGGAGATAGTGACAGACTATATGGATGTGTTAAAGATTATGCTGCATCCAGAAGAGTGGTCGATTTTCCAACTATATCAAAAAATGTTTTCCATATTAAAATCTTTTTCTATTATTTTTTTCTTCACGTAATTTCGAGATCTTTAAATCGTAAAATTGATATTCACACTCTCATTTGTAGTATAAGAGAGTCAACTAATGATTTGATTGTAAATGTTTTATTCTTTAGTTATAAAATATTTTGAGTTGACAAAAGAAAATTACGTGTACAAATACTGAAAAAATTAGAATAATTTGATAATGGTGGACAAAAAAGAATTATACGATATGTTCTGTTGTAGCTAAAAAGAAATGTTAAGAAAAAAACAAATGAATGTATCTAAAGATATATGTGAATAATATTTTAAACTAACTTACAAGTTTTTGTATTTTTATCAGTATGATCTGATTGATATTCTATTCTGACTTCATCAATTTTGTTTAATTTCAGTTTTTGGCTGGTCTTCCGGAACATACATAAATTGTTTCTATCTGCAGCTTCAACTAAGAGAGTTTTTCTGGCACCTTCAAGATGTGACTAAACAGTAGCATGAACTACAATGACACGATCTGCTACATTAGTTTATCTGAAATGAGTAAAATAATTAATTCATGGATAGCTATGGAAATATCAAATTTCATGTATTTTTATATAATAGATAAATATTTTTTTTGTCAACAAAATTTAATATATAGCCTAAATTCTCTAAATAAAATATGATGAGATTTGAACTTACTATACCTTACCTAGATAAATAGTTAATGTATTATTGTAAATACATTTCATTTGTTATATCATGTTAGGCTCAAGTTGAGCAAGAAGAAAATTTTAAGGAATCTGTTTGTATGACAAAAAATATGTATAAATTATACACTGGGTGTTTCGTTGAGGTTGAATATAAAAAGGCCATGCACTTGAAGAACCTATAAAGTATAAACTAATCATTGATCAAATATTATCTATGTTTAAGATGAGAAAGCAATTTGTTTTTTTTCTTTATTTTTAGCAAATCAGAGGGTAGTGGTTAGAATTTATGCAAGGGACATGGCACAAAAAAAGAGAATATATAATCCTTTTTAAGTAACGGCCATTCATATATACCAATATAAAAAACATGGTAAATTATAACCAAATATTTTTAATTAATTTTATATTATTATCAATTTTTTTGACCAATTTTAATATAAATATGTTAAAATATTATTTTTTGATCAATTTTATATTATTATTATTATGGTCAAAATTCAATTATTTTTTAATAGTAAAAGATCATATTATTAACTCAAAATAGATAATGGTGAAGAAGAAAGAATTTGGACTAGACAATAGGCTGAATTTTGGGTTTGGTTCGAGGCAATATATATACACTATAAACTAATTTTTTAGGAATTTCACTTAAATATTGTTATCCAAAAATGGTTCGTTGAGACATCTGATCGTATGCATGCGAGAAATACGTGGAGAGACCCCATCTCAAGTAGAGAACTTCCTCGAAGTTTCCTATCTTACAAAGCTTACAAATATGAGTTTTGTTTGTATCCAAAACACAACTTCAAATCTATATTCCTTGAGTTTTTTTTTGTTGCAAATACTTACATTTGAAATCTGAGCCATACAAGTTTCCAGAACTTTATAAAGAGATCGTTGTGGAATAATAATAACATAGTACAATACCATTTGCAACTCTACAAAGACTCATGCTAGCTCTTTGAGTTGTGTTTTGTTGGCGTCTTTGCGTCTCACTCACTTCACTCTACATCTTGACTTCTTGTCACTCTCTTTCTGATTTTTATTTAATTGATTCTAGTAATTAATTTATTTTATAATTGATTTTACAAATGCATGATATTTGTTAGATTCATATAAGGGTAGATCATAGATATGATATATCTTTACAATCGGTAGCACCATTATATTTTGGTGTTTTTAAAAACAGATATTTGTGGTTACTTCTCTGAACCATGTTGAACTCATCATGCTTCATAAGGCAAGTAGAAAATTTGTATGACTTAGATTCGATCAAGTAGTGGAATTAACTACAAAATAAAATTTAAATGTTCTTTATGAATATAATGATGCATGTGTTGCCCAAACAAAAGAATGATATATTAAAAGTGACAAGACGAAACATATCTCTTTAAAGTTGTATTCATATACTTAGGAATTTGAGAAGAACAAAGAAATTAAAGTAAAATATGTTCATTCGTGTGATAATGTTGTCGATCTCTTCACAAAGTCATTACCTATTTTGATATTCAAAAATCATATCCGATCCATAACGTTACAATGTGTCACCAAAAAGATATATATATATATATATATTGTTATACTTTTTTATGGTTTTTCTTATTGGATTTTCCAAAAAGAGTTTTAACGAGACAACAAGAACATAAGAACGATCAACACTAATGACACTGGTCTCTAAAAGGGAGTGTTATGAAATCTATATATGCAACTTATGGGTCTCACTGTCACTATAGATTTCACTTTATTTCTTATATATAAATATATATATATATATATATATATTCACTCTATTGTAGTAATGAACACATGAAAATTGTAATCTTTAAAGTCAATTCTTCTCAAAACATATTCTAGAATTCGAAGAGTTTCACCGATCAAAGGTTTTTATATTGTTTCTTCACTTTTATAACAGATTTGAAATAAATAGAGACATTGTACCATCCAATTTCAAATAGTGCTGTACGATGGGTTCAACTAAATTTGTCCTCTTTGTGTATAAATTCTTTAAAATATACTAATCATATTCTTTAAACTTGTATTTTGAAATTATAAATTAAGTAACACCAAACTCAACTTAAAAATTTTAAACAAATATATGAAAATATTAAAGAAAAATGAAGATCATTGTTTTACTAATACAAGATTATAATTGGATTTTCATAATCAATGCAGATATTGGATCAAATCCAATAATCAATCCCTCTGTGTGCTCCGGAATAACAATCTTAACTGGGATTCTCAATTTTAATTTATTTTTGTTTTCTAGATTATGATGTAGTATCTGAAGCAAACAGAGGGATTGGACTCGAGATCTCCAGATAACTACGTAGCAAAGGGAGTAGAGTTGTTTCGAACCTCTAGATATGATTAAAAGAGCCTGAGGTGTAGACAAGACCTTTTTTATCAAAATCATGTGTGTCTAATTATGCTAATAATGCATTTTTTTACAAGCTTTTGAAAACCTAATTTGTTAAAAAAATCGATGACTTGATGTGAGTAGGAAATCCATTGATCTAACTACAAAATAGTGTTTTAAATTTATTTGTTCTTTTGTTACAAAAGAGATTAGACAAAACTATCCATAACCCAAATCTACTTAATATAATTAAGCTAAAAATTATTATTACCACTTAATCAAAAAACTTCTTCCTAGTTTTACTGCTTTTAACTCATAATCACTCTGATGATTATGGGCTTTGGCTCTAAGAAAGAAAAAGAAAATAGGGCTATATAACTTATTGACTACTGATTAGTAGATATGTTAAAATGGGTTTTCAGTTCAATGACTACCTAGAACCCGTAAAAAATTATAGATTTTTTACCTAATTTTAAGCCAAAAAAACTAGACTTAAAATAAGCTGCGTAACCATGATTTTAAAGTCTTATATGGGTTTATCCATTGAGCAATGGGTACCCGCTGAGTTTTTCTCTACTAAATTTTTTAAAGTAAATAATATTATTTTAGTAAATTTAAATGAAAAATGAAGTTGATTTATGATATGAGAAAGAGGAGAGAAAAAAAAAGAGAAGAGAAAAAGTAAATAGAGAAGAGAAAATAAAAAAAAAAGAGAGACAAAAAAATATGAGAGAGTAAAAAGATAAGAGAAGATAAAAAGAGGAGAAAAATGATGAGAGAGAGTATAAAAGAGGAGAGAGAAGATAAAAAGAAGAAAAAGAATAAAAATGAGGATAGATAAGTAAAAAATATGAAAAAGAGTAAAAAAGAGAAAGAGAAAAGAGGAGAGAGAGTATAAGATAAGAGATAGTAAAAAAAAAAAAAGATAAAAGATAATAGATGTAAAAAAGATGAGAGAGAGTAAAAAATGGGGAGAGAGAAGTAAAAAAGAAACAAGAATATAAAAGAAGAAAAAGAGTAAAAAAGAGGAAAAAGATTAAAAATGAGGAGAGAAAAGTGAAAAAATGAGAGAGAATAAAAAATAAGAGAGAGAAAAAGAGGGAGATAGTATAAAAGAGAAGAGAGTTAAAAAAAGAGATAAGATAAAAGATGTGAGAGAGTAAAAAAAAAAGAGAGAATTAAAAAATTATAGAAAGTAAAAAATAAGAGAGAAAAAGAGGGAAAAAAATAAAAAAGAGAAGAAATAGTAAAAAGCAGAAATAGAAAAATGAAGAGAGATAATAACCAAACTAATTCTTTTTGGGAAAACTGTCGATTTAATATGGTATTTACCAAAAGTCGTTGATTAAACATTGAATTTCGGATGTGGTTGATTAAACTATCAACTTAATGTTGACTTTTTTAAAAATACTAAACTTTGTGTTGACTCGGCCAATTGAAAAGTATGTTAATTTCAAATCGAAATTTCTCTAAATTCGAAAGTAAAATCGATTTTGAAAATTCGATTCAATTCTTATCTTCCTTCTGAAAGACTCCTAGACTTGATTTTCTATTTTTTTTCAAAAATGAGCTCAAATTCGTTAGTTTGAAATGTTGTATTCGATACTTCAAACAGACGAATTTGAGGTCATTCTTGAAGAAAAGAAAAAATCAAACTTAGGGATCATTCAGAAGGAAGATAAAAACTGAATCGAACTTTCAAAATTGATTCGACTTTCAAATTTAGAGAAATTTTCGATTTAAAATTAACAAAATGTTCAATTGGCCGAATAAACACAAAATTTGGTGTTTTTAAAAAAAGCAACATTAAACTGAATGTTTAATTAACCACATTGAGAATTCAATGTTTAACCAAAATCGTGGTATTCATAAGTAACTTCGACTCGTGGGTACTAATGAGTAACTTAAATTTTTTCCGGACTTTTTAAATCTGAACATTTTATACACAAACTTAAACTGGGCTTGCGTCAAGACTGAATATTTTTACCCACAACAACGCCGCTAGTGACTACTAACGGGTAAAAAACTCGTATACATTAGTTATGCCGTCGAATTACCTCTTTTAAGAAGCAAATAGAGAGAAGGATTTGTGACTGCGATTAATATATTTGAAGCCGTTAAGGAAAGACAAAAGAATATTACAACATCATTACCAGAATTGTCTCTCTTTTTTTTTCCCTTTTACACATCAAACATGATTCTCAGGTCTTTTGCCTTTCTACGACAACAAACTAAACAAACACAACTTAGCCCACAAATCAATAAAAACGAACACAAATAACACATAAAAAACGAAAGATGTACAAAAATATTGAATTCTGATTCCCAAGATTTACCTGCTCTTGGCTTGACGTGGACGAGGACCTGAGACGTGAGAGGCAAACTCTAAAAACTCTAATGGGGCTTCTTCACTTTTGTTTCGCTATTCGTTCCCAAGGTTCAAAGACCCGTCCTTCATTAGTTTAATGCTTAGGCTATTAAATCTCCCTCTCGAGTAATGACGAGACGCCTTTCTCCAATCCGTTCCTGTTTTCATCATTGCCGCAAACTCTTCATAGCTTATTCGCCCATCCTATTGTCAAAAATTCATGTCAGGCATAGCCATAAATGAAGCATAGTTTACACTAACTATACTCGCTTAAGATTCTAGTCAACGACATGAGAAGTGAAATCTCTACACATAGTATCTTTACCACATTCGACATAGAAATCATTGTTTTCTCTACTTTATGGGGACCGCTTATATCACAACAGAAGAATGCACAAAACAACAAAACAGAAAAAAGTATTTAAAGCTACATGTTTTGTCCTCGCTGCCTTTAAGAACTTTTTGAAAAGCCTGTTTCCATTACCTATGTGTAAGACTGTAATTCAAATGGTTGGACATCAATCAAATAGCCCAAAAAGAGATTGAAAGTCACACTTCCTGACATGACAGTCTTGCAAAAGAAAGATACTTTGGACATTAAATCATACCACGCATAGAAACTTTACCTTGTCCGTATCAACTTCTTGGAATATATCATTGGCGACATCCACACAATCATCTCCTCCATCTTCCTTTAAGGCGTCACAAAGCTCCTTGGGCAAAATATACCCGTTTCCATCCTTATCAAAGTAAGAGAAGGCTTTGCGGAGATGCTCATCGTTTGCTACCTTTTGCAGGTGGAGAGAGACTGCAACGAATTCCCCATAGTCTAGTGTTCCTTTCCCTTTAGTATCCACCTGAATATACAATTTTTACAAATACCAAATTTTAGTTAACTTCAACAGGGTTATACGTGTGACAGCAAATATCATTGAAAAATGAAGCAGAATTCGAATGAAAATATCATGCAAGGATGCTTGACTCTACTTGTTCAGTCAAACAATCAGTAATAATGTTATGGTGATGTAAAAGGGAAAAATATGTGCACCGCTTCAATAAGCATCTGAACTTCTGATTCTGCTAGCTGTGTACCAAAATCGCGAAGTCCAGATTTCAACTCCTCGATGGAAACTATACCATCATTATCAGTATCCATCTTGTTGAACATTACTTTGATGTCTTCTACTTCTTCAGTAGATAGGAATTCGGCAATAACCTGGTTCAGAAAAGGTTAATTAAGATAACGTTGGTTAAGTAAGTGAATCATGCATGTAATCAACAGTGAAAGCTTTTCTGATTGACAGACCCTCAAAGCTTTTCTCTTGAATCTGTTCATCACTGAAAATTGCTTTAACCTGGACTTCACAACATCTCCAAGAGGAACATTGGGGGCCTTCTTTGCATTCTGAATCCATGGGTGCTCTAGAAGATGAGAACCGATATTAAAACAAGGAATAAACATAAACAATCTTTTGAGTATCTCCATTGGAAGTGATTGGGCAATATGATAGTAACAGAGAGATAGCGAAGAGGGCAAAGGTATTTTCTATGTACCAAGCACTTGCTTTGCAGTCAGCCGCCGCTTTGGATCAGGCTCTAACATTTGTCTGACTAGATTCTTAGCGGTCTCTGAAACGTTGGGCCACGGTTCCCTCTTAAAATCAATTATCCCACGCAGAATAGCCTGAGCAACTCCCTGTTCTGACTCTGTAGTTGAAAGAAAAAATTGACTGAAACTACAAAAGACTAGCATTCTAGAAAAAGTATCACAAGGATCAATAAGCTAAGCTAATAGGAGAATTGACATAGATTCGAATGATAAGAATGCATAAGCAAATGCTCAGGCAGATGAGGATATTTGGAGAATAAGGAAGAGAAGAAGGTGTCAACGGACCTGCCCAGAATGGGGGTACTCCACACAACAGAATATAAAGAATCACTCCGGCACTCCAAATATCTATTTCAGGTCCATAGTTCCGCTTTAGCACCTCAGGGGCCATGTAATATGGACTCCCAACTATCTCGGAGAACTTCTCACCTGGAGATGTGACAGCATTATAAAAATAGCATCAACGAAAATTAAACTGGCCAATGTGCATCTAGGGTATCAATCAAGAACCATGGAGCCTGCAAAGACAAGAACCTCCCTTTAGGACCCAGTATTCTACTGTAATACCACTGATAATCAGTTCAGGTTTGTACGTGTAAACATCCAAAAGCTAGAGCAAAGAATGAATCCATCTTATGTTGAGACCGTGACCCTAATTCTTACACATAGTCAAGAACCAATCCCGTAAATTGGAGCATCAGATGGCATTCTCGTATAAGAGATGCCCACATTACAGCTCTATGAATTTGAATCTAATACAAATATACCCTAAATGAGTTGGGACTATAAATTTATAGTCAGGCCATCATTTGACGTACCAGGCTTGAAGAAGATCGACAATCCAAAATCAATAGCTTTTAACGGCGAGTTCTCCTTCTTGTTAGCGAACAAAAAATTCTCCGGCTTCAAATCTCTATGAATAACGCCGTGCTTGTGGCAAAGTTGCACGACCTCTACAATCGTCTTGGTGACCCCAGCAGCAGCGCGTTCTGTATAATGCCCTCGAGCCACAATCCGATCGAAAAGTTCACCACCTTCACAAAGCTCCATCACCAAATGCACTGCATTATCATCCTCACAAGCTTCCTTAAGAGTAACAATACTCGGACTCTTAGGCAAATGCTTCATAATCTCCACTTCCCTCCTAACATCGTCGATATCCACAGCAGTTCTGAGCTTCCTCTTCGAGATCGACTTACAAGCGAGCAGGTCACGCGAGGACCTCTCAATACAGAGGTAAGTGACGCCGAACTCTCCGCGACCGAGCTCTCGGTCAAGCAAGTACCGGTCCTCGATAATCTCCTTGGGAACATCGCCTAGAACTCGAATCGGCGCCGATTTTTTGCCGCCGCCAGCTTCTTTACGGCCGTGATCGTGGCCGGAATAGTTGGATTTCACATCTTCTCTAGCCACAGCAGCGGGAGATCTGCAACAGTTGCCCATCACTTGTAGCTCAGAGCGTGAAAGCTCGAAGAAGCTACAAAGTAGAAAGTATTACAGCAAAACAAAAAAAGAAAAGAGTAGACAGATCTCTGTAAAGCTCTAACGAAATATGAGGTAGCTAGGGTTCCACATTCTAGAGTTTGGAAGGAATCGTAACAATGGAAATCTACAAAGGCAGCTAGAGAGAGAGAAGCATAGATCGAAGAAGCGTACGGTGAAGATGAGGAGGTAGAGAGAGGACTCTCTTTCTCCCTTTTGAGTTTTGATTTTTATTTTTCTAATCTTTTTTATTTTTCAATATATATATTAATCTGTCTTTGTAAAACACGAATCATAATTTGGTCTCCTTGCTTTCCTTTTTTCTTTTTGAAAACGGTCTTAAAATTCACACTTTATTGGATTTTGATCTAACATCAAATACACAAACTAAATAAATTTATACTGCCAGTTTTATTACATTTCTAAAAATTGAATAACCCCAGCAGTATAAAGACCATTCCAAGTATTATTGTTAACTATCACACAACACAACAAATTCTCTAAAAACTATATTTGGGGATGCCAATATTCATATAATTAGACAAATCATACAATATATATCAGAATATTATAATAGTTTTTTGTCATAAGTTAGATCGGAAATATGTGGAGCAAATATAATTATTTAAAATCAAACTTTGATTAAAAAAAATCAAAAATAAGAGATGTAGCATTCGACCACTTAACCAAAAAATACTTTTTCAAAATGTTGTAATTATAAAATATTAAATGTATTAATTTGCATAACACTTAATAAAAATGGAACAAATCAAAATCTAAATGCATGGATATTATATTGTTAACTATAATATAGGGGTCGACCGGTCAGGGTTGTAATTTTGAGGCTTTTTATGGTATATAATGTGATAATAATGTCAATGTCACAGTATTATAATCGCACAGTTAAACCATAATGGTGGAGTATGTGAGATGATGTGGCATTCCATCACTTAACAAAAAAATATTTTCTCAAAATATTATAATTATAAAATATTAAATGTATTAATTTGCATAACAAAGTGCAAAACACTTAATAAAAAAGGAAGAAATCAAAATCTAAATACATGGATATTATACTGTTAACTGTGAGTCTGTGACATAGTAGAGAAGGTGTATGTAATGTGATGAAAATTATAATCGCACGGTTAAGCCATAATGGTCCAGCATGTGAAGTCCCTCTGAATATGTATACTCATCATTTCCGGACACAAATATTCATACATACATTTGATCATCATGTGATTATGACCTCTAAACTTCATACGTCACCAACTAACCTTCATAACTAGCAAACCAATGAATTATTCATCCACTTTACTGATTAAGGTCAAGTTACCCTTTATTCATAAGATTTCGTCGATCTAGTAATAGTTCACAAAAAAAATATATATATTTAACAACGGTTCCAAACATTATTTGTTACAAATAATTATATTTTTCTATTTGCTCATAGTATTTATTAATGTTAGCTATATTTATGATATTTTCTTAGATAATAAAAGAATATAAAATGAAGATTTTTACATAGTTAAGTTTTGTTTTGTCATAGATCAACAAATTTCAATATATAGTCCTAAACTTAGAGAAAGATCAATTTTTTTATATCAAAATCACTACTTAAATCATATAAACCACCAGATTGATTGAAAAGACTTTCACTTAATTAAGCTTGAAAATTTCAAAATAGATGTAACATATTTGCCTACTATAAATTCAGTATTTATCAATAGTGACAATTAATCACATAAGTGGTAGGAGCCTAAGACTGTAAAGAGATTGAAGAATTTTTGTGATGTCTCTAAACGATCGTGTCGTCAATGCACAATAATCATCTGTTTGCCCTTTGAGAATTTCTTTTTGTTTTTAATTAATTATTTATATATAAACGACATATTATTTTGGTTTATATACATCTCAAATTGTCTAAAATTGGGAGATTTAAGTGAATTTTTTTTTTTAATTAGATTAATAAGATTCAATCTATAACTCAAACCATAAATTTTAAAGTCAAAATTTTGGTGAATAAAGTTGTAGAAGTAAATATTTAACCAAATTTGACCAAAACATTCCTTCCATTTTTTGCATCCAATAATTAAAAGTGATCATATGTTTATAAAATCAAGTCATGTGAGGCTTTTTGTCCCGCACACATGCATATGAATGTTTTGTAATAAAGATTTGTATAACGACGCATGTATGTTTTGTTTTTTTACTAGATAAATAATATATTACACATGCTCTATCACAATATATATTCGGCTAAGAATATATGTACGTAACAAATACGACAAGGCAAGAATCACAGAGGATATTAACATTAAAACCAAAATTAAAAAATCACGAAGAAAGAGATACAAATTGTTTGATTCCCAACCCTAAATCATGAACCCTTAAAAGTTTCAATATTGTGGAACTATAAACTACAGTGGTTGCTTCTGAGAGCAAGCAAATATCAACTTACCATATTTGGAAACTAACCAACCCACCAACATGTACAAAGCTCGTTGCAACAACCACTTTTTTTTTTTGATAAACGGTAAAAGTTTCAGATTTTTGACCCGTAATTTTTTTCAGTGTCCGGGATTAACCATTAATAATATCACGTTTAAGGCGTAAATCACCTCTCCTAAATCCTAAGTGAAATTGAACTTATTACCTTTTTGTTAGAAAAAATTACTAGACCAAAAGCCACTTGTTAACTCAACCAAATCTCGAGATGAATAGATGCATTCATACCTAGCTACTTCAATATTTCTACTTAACTTCTCCCGAAGTTTTACATCATATTGTCTTTGTTAACTTAGGACCATAGAGACACAATTGGTCAATGATAATTATTACAAACTATAAAAGAATTTGGTAGTCAAAGAACTTAAAAGGCAAGATTTATCGGGACATTGGGACAAAGGTAGGAATATATGAATGAAAAAGTATACATTTTATATGAAATTATATAAAATGTAAGATGAGTTTATGTTAAAGTAAAATGTGTTGGGCTTGTCTTTTCCTCAATTGTCGCGAAGTGTCTATGGTATAAACGAAAGAGAAAGCAGAGGATGATGGGCCATATATATAAATAAAAACTCAAGTACGCTACAAAAACAAGGTTTCAATCCACTCATCTTCTATTTCATTTTCTAGTTTTATTCTTTTCATGTGTCCCCCATTGGCTTAGCAATAAAGTTGAATTTGGTTGATGGGTCGTATTTTAGTTCGACCTAAATTCTTAATTTCTTATTATATAAAAAATATATAGATGCTAGAGCAAATTAAATGATTGCAAGTCACCTTGAGCAACAATCAATGTCATATAGCATAATTTTGGATCCTAAGTTTTTTTTCAAATACAACCACCTTCAAATCCCTCCATGTCATATAGCATAACTCATTTTTTTAATAAAAATTTTCTAGCTCTAATTTTGATTGTGTTTCTTGCAAAAGTAACTACTAGTGACTATTGTAATATGAAATGAAGTTTGTGCAACTATTTTCTCAGTTGCTAATGAATTATCAAAATTTGCTCAAAGTTTACATCTGGTCAAACTTCTATAAACTAATAATACTGAAACTATAACTTTGTACTAATTTATGGTGATTAACCCTTATTTTTATCCATATATAGTAAAACTTCAATGAATAAATACTATAAATTAATAAAAATTTCTGGCTCCAAATCGAAATATTGTAAAATTTGATTAAATTTAATAAATTAATAAAATAATAATTATTTGAAATTCTTATGTAAAAATATAGTTCCAATAATATCACAAAATAATAATTATCTAAATTTACATATATATATATATATATATATATATATATATAAAAGTTGATATATTAATGCATGATTTTTAAAAAGAAATCTTAGAGATAAAATCTATAAAACATTTGTTATGTGCTATTATTAAATTATGATGTTGGACTGTAGTATAACATGTCAAAAAAATAACCAAATTTTTTAAAAGATTTTAATTTTTTAATATGTATCATTTTTATTGTAATAGTATTTGAAATAAAATAGTTCAACTCATTAATTATAAATTTAAATATATATATATATATATAGTATCAGTAATTTATCAAAAAATTTAGTTCCAAAATTATAAAAAATTTATAACCTTCAAAAAGATTAATTTAAAAATAACCTCAATTTTTTTTAAACAAGTTTAACAATTAAAATTACTATAAATTTATACTATAAAAAATCTAAATAAATTAATATCTTTTTTTTACTGTATTAACTAAATTTGGCACTAGAGATATAAAGAATTGAGTGTTAATGTTTCTGATGTTGAAAAAGCCCAATAGTATGAACATCAAGCCCACAAAACTAAGTAATCAGATATTTCTAGCAAGTAGCGAATTCTGTGAACTCCTCGGTGAGATAAATTGTTTTAGTTTTGCCAAAAAAAGTCTGAATTTTGTATTGTACTGCGTTGTGATTTTTCCTCCTTGGTTATAATCTTTTCTTTTTCTGGCTCAACAATAAACTTCCATTAAACCAATAAAACTTAACATTGTTTATCCTTTAGAATAAGAGTATTAATCCAATTAGGGACATTAGTATAAACCTTAGGGTCATAAAATCCAAACGATAGAATTTTCATATCTATTCTATCGGCCTTCTCGGTTATAATCTCTGCAGCCTTTTCTTTTTCCAACAAAAAAAAATTAGATTCTCGTATTGACGACCAATTTGTAGATTTCAAATTTGGTGGATTAAAATCACTCACCTTAATGCTTATAATTTTTATAATATAATTTTATTCTCTTACAATTTAATTATAGTAAAATTTACATAATAACTACAAAAGAAACGTATTCTTTCCTCTTAGATGTAGTTTTTTTTCTCTTCACGCAGACCTTGAAGCATTCCTTTGAGCTATAGAATGTCTTAGTTTTTTCCAGTTGAGGGAAGTAGAATTTCTAGTGGATTGTTTAGACTTCGTGAATATGACAACAGATCCCTTGAGTGGTCCGTTTTCATCTCGTACTTAACGAATTTCTCTGAACTCCGGAGTCGGTTCACCTACTTTTCATTCATTCTCATCCCACGGATTCTCAATCACAAAACGGATTTTTTAACTTGCAGAGTTAGAGGTTCTTTGCAAAATCAAATTTTTATAAATGACGTGTCAGTTTTATAGTCTCGTTATTGTTTGTGAATAAGTTAAGTTAGACCATAAAAAACTGCAAAAGAAACGTAAACGGCACATTTTTGTCGAGTTCGTAGATTATGGTTTTCAAGTTCGGCTAAAAATTGCATACATATCATTAACTGTCGCTATTGTTCGCAAGTATTTAGTACTATTGTCACTTGTTAGAAAGAAAACAAAAAAAATGGGGCCAGTACTTAACTTTTTTTTTGGGTAATAAAATCAAGGATAAGTTGATAACTTCTATGGAAAAAATAAAATCTTATGTTTAATAAATAATCTAAAATAAATAGTTTGATCGACGTCATCGGGTCCGGGTCTCATTCATTTTTGATCTCTTTCTTTCGACATTTGTTTGTTTCATCACGAAGCCAAAGAAATTTCCACCATTATCTTCGCCATGACTGTGCTTTCATCTGCAGATCGAGGTTCGTTTTCGTTCTCACTCTTTTGTTTCATGGTTGTATGTTTCGTCTTCCTCGTCGTTTGATGCAGCTGTTTTGCTCGCTGGTTCGATTTTTTTCCTCTGTTTTTTGGATGATCCATTATCGATCGAGCAGGTGATATCGTTGTTTAGGTCAATGAGATATTGTTTGAGTGTTAATTGGGAGTAATTTTACACGGATGGTGATATTTCCGGGGCTTTTGCGATTTCAAATTTGCAGAAAACGAGATTGTGAATGAATTTTACGTTATGAGAGATGCGAAATTTAATTTTGATAGGAATTTTTTGGTCTTGTAGCTAGTACTGATAAGAAGGTGAAGAAGAGTTCATATTTTGATTTGCCGTCAATGGACATGTCAGTTGCATTTCCTCAAGCAACACCAGCGTCTACATTTCCACCGTGCAGTAAGGACTACGTTAATCGTATCTTCTTCTAGAGGATCTATATTTGGATGATTTTTATTTCGTAATGTTTTATCACTTGACTCTGCTGTAGCTTCGGACTATTATCATTCCAATGATCTACTGACTCCGGAGGAACAGGCCATCCGGAAGAAAGTGAGGGAGTGCATGGAAAAAGAAGTTGCCCCAATAATGACAGAGGTGTCTATCTTCATGTTCAAGATATAAGATATTTGGTTTACTTTGATGGTATAGTAGGGTTACATCATTGTTCTTCCTTTGATTTTTAATCCTCAGTACTGGGAGAAGGCAGAATTTCCATTCCATATCATTCCAAAGCTTGGGGCTCTGGGTGTTGCTGGTGGCTCGATCAAGGTAATTTGAAATTTTGGGCTTTGGGTTTTTGTTTTAGTTGTGTGGATGGAGATTTTTCGATATTGATTTAGTTGGACTTCGTAGGGCTACGGATGTCCTGGCCTCTCCATTACTGCCAACGCGATTGCCACAGCAGAAATAGCTAGAGTTGATGCAAGTTGCTCAACTTTCATTTTGGTTCATTCTTCTTTGGGCATGCTCACTATCGGTAAGCTCTCCTTATGTATCTTTGTTAGCTTGTTAACATTCAATTGTTCTGAACAGACCATACTATGTATTTTACTGAGCTTGATGTCTTCTGATTTTTCCATATATAGCACTTTGTGGATCGGAAGCACAGAAGCAGAAGTATTTGTCCTCTTTGGCTCAGTTAAATACTGTGGCTTGTTGGGTGAGTACATGGTTCCTGGACTTGAATGATTCACATCATTTGAAAAGCTCTTTGTGCCATGTAAACTTGATGCTGATACCATTACATATATTGAACTTGTATAAAGGCTTTGACAGAGCCCGACAATGGTAGTGATGCAAGTGGTCTAAGAACAACTGCCAAAAAGGTATGAATGGCTTTTCTCTTCAGTTTACTTGAAAGTTTCCTGCTCTACTACCGCAATGAGCAGGATGTTTCCTTGTTAATTTGTTTAAATTGTCAATCTCATTAGGTTGATGGAGGTTGGATAATTGAGGGACAAAAGCGTTGGATTGGTAACAGCACCTTTGCAGATGTGCTAATCATCTTTGCTAGGAATACTACAACTAACCAAATCAACGGGTACGTCAGATTATGGGCTTTCTTAGATCTGCTAGATTTTGTATCTTAGTAGTTTCGAAGAAACAGAGGTGATGAGATGGCTCCTGATTTCAACTTATGTTGAAATCTAATTTTTCAGAAAAATCCTAATTTGGTAGCCCTACTTTTGAATGTACTGAACAATAATTCGTTCAATGGGCTGTCATCAAAATCATTCTGGACTATGAGTTTATTTCATATACATGGCTTTTCATTGAAATTTAGATACACTCTATATTCTGCATGAGAAAATGATAAAGTAACTGTCTTGCAGATTCATTGTCAAGAAAGATGCGCCTGGCTTAAAGGCTACTAAGATCCCAAATAAAATAGGTTTACGTATAGTTCAAAATGGAGATATTCTACTACAGAATGTCTTTGTTCCTGATGAGGATCGGTTACCTGGGGTAAATTCTTTTCAGGACACCAGCAAGGTACTGATGTGATTATTGCATTTGACCCAAAATTGCTCTTCACATCCTCCTCTCTAATTGTTTGTCTATACTTCACTTAACTAGGTCCTGGCTGTCTCACGTGTAATGGTGGCCTGGCAACCAATTGGCATATCAATGGGAATCTATGATATGTGTCACAGGTATTCCCCAGAAACAACCAGATCTTAGTAATGTTAGTTTTAGAGCATTCATTTGGTTACTTATACAATTTGCCATTAACGCCTATTATTTCAAGGTATCTGAAGGAGAGGAAACAGTTTGGAGCACCGTTGGCTGCTTTCCAGCTAAACCAACAGAAGCTTGTGCAGATGCTGGGTAATGTTCAAGCAATGTTTCTAATGGGTTGGCGCCTCTGCAAGCTATATGAGGCGGGTCAGATGACTCCAGGTCAAGCCAGTTTAGGAAAGGTATTATAACAACAATTCCTTTCCGTTTTTATAAAACTCGAGTGTCTCTCTACTGACTTTGGATATTTTCGGTATAGAGAAACATAGTGTCTAATTACAAATTCAATTTGCTAGACATACCACGGATATAAGTAGAAGCTATATAATTTACACATCAATAGGAACAAATGAGTTATGAACCATTTGGTAGGAGACTTGTCATATCTGCTATAAAATGCATCGCTTTGCTTGAACGGAATGTATAAGAAAGAACACTGTGAAAGTATCAGTCTTTGTGTAGTCGTAATAGTATGAGGGACTATCGTATCCAAATGTAGGAAGGTCAAAATCATACTATGTTTGAGAACTGAGAGAAGATGCATTCGCTCATGAGCTATTTAACTAACTTGAACAACCGCAAGTGGAGGACTTGTTTTGTACAATCAAACATAGCTCATTAATTATCGAATAATATATTTTACATAACTAATCATGGGTTTTA
Organism: Lepidium didymum; assembly: GCA_963920545.1. Taxonomy (NCBI): domain Eukaryota; kingdom Viridiplantae; phylum Streptophyta; class Magnoliopsida; order Brassicales; family Brassicaceae; genus Lepidium; species Lepidium didymum. The sequence continues at coordinate 2,090,824 of OY986982.1, forward strand.
CCAGTCATGGATCTCATTAAAAGCGAGGGAAACTGCTGCGCTAGGTCGAGAACTACTTGGTGGGAACGGAGTTTTAGCGGATTTTCTGGTTGCAAAGGTGAGCTAGTCTCTATGTCTGACTTAGTTGTTGGCTATTAATGAAGAAGGATCAGGTTTGAGTAGTAATATGTGAAAAAAATTGCAGGCTTTCTGTGACCTTGAACCCATTTATACATACGAAGGCACATACGATATAAACACCTTAGTGACGGGGAGGGAAGTAACGGGGGTTGCGAGTTTCAAACCGGCTTCACGGAGCCGTCTGTAAGGTTGTGCAGTGATTGTTGTTCCCATCTTTTGTCAATGTAATGTTGGCTTTGCATTACGTGGAGAACTGCATCCACAAGTTCAGCGTAGAATAATGGATTGTCCACACACCCAAGTCATTTGGTGTAATAATGGACTCATTTTGAATTTAGTAATGGGGAGATGTGAATGTTTTTTGGTAAACTTTTTATTATTTTAAAGAATGAAACAAAAATCGCTTTTTAAAAATGTCAAATTGTCAATCAATTTGCTTTTCTTGGTGAATATACACTGATCAAAGTTTGTTTTTTGGTAAGTTGTTTCTCCACTCGACAAAAATTTACCAACACATACAACAGAAATTTGTTATGGAAGATATAATTTATTTGGTATATACAACTAAATGCATTATATGGTAAAAAGTTCAGTGAAATGGCCTTTGAGTTCGAAGATTATTGCACGGGCGTTCAAACATGAGAAAGCATAAATGAACAGGAAAGTGTGTGCATGGGTTTTGAGAAACGTGTTTATGTGATTTTGATTGATACACTTGGAAACTCAAATCATATGTGAATCAAATGAGATGGCAAAGACGAGGCCTTGAACACAAATGTCTCCCATTGACCTTAATCATCGCTACAACTCCTGCAGTCACTCCTGCCCATAATGCTGAAGCCAGATACTGCTGCGTGTTTCTTCCCGCTGTTTATCACACACACACACACATGTTAATCACAACTCAATCCTTATAATGTATAATCATAGAATCATAAAGCCTTTCTCTTCTTTTACCTTGATGAAATGTGAAAGATGTCACTGTTACACCACCTATCAACAGTGCTGAAGCTACTGGCAGAAACTGTTTTATTTTAACCCAACAAACATAATCTAATCAGTATCTCCTTTGGTCGATTGTGGTCTCAATTGTTTCAAATGCAATCTCAGTTTGGGTTTACATAAGAAACCATTCAGTTTTTCAGTAAAGTTCAAAGTAATGGCCAACCACAAACAGAAGTTCTTATTCCGTTTGATGTTTACATTTTTGTTTAAGGTTGGAAGTTCATTTGAAAAATTCATAAAGTAAACGCAAACAATCTCAAGCGGTTATGAGGAACATACTGATGGTTGTGATCCAATGGGCTGGAGTTGTGAAGGGCTGTTTGCGCCCACTGTGTAGCGGCCACTTATGAGATCCAAAGCATCCTGTAAAATAACACTCACTTTCAAATTTTTTCTTCTCTACCTGCAGTTTCTCGTATTGTACCTCACCTCTAAATTGCTGATTGAATTATAATTGTAGAAGAAACTTGCCTGCCTCACACCATCCTGGAAATTATTCAGATAATATCTCGACATCGCACTGATGCCATCTTTGATTGCTCCAGCCACAGTCTGCTTACCGTACCTACGTGGTCTTTCTAAATTAGTATATTAATTCAAGCCAAGGGCTTAAGCATTTCAAAGAAACCATACAGAGAACTCAAGATTGCTATTACAGATTACTAATCTAGTAACATGGCAAACGTATTTGATATCCGAGAGAACAGCATGAAATTTTTTAACAATGTGGATGTATGGTTTTAAAAAAGGCTGACCTCTTTATTAATTCATCATCACGATGACAAGAAGTGCATACGAAGGATCACAGACAGAGATTACTCACCTGACGAGGTCACCTTTAAGAGCATAGGTCCCAGCATATTGCAAGCTAATCTCGTCCCCTTGCTCAGCCCAAACTATTAGCCAAGCCAAATGACTAAATTTTGATAGAAACCAGAAGACAATTCTACAACTATATAATTGGGAACTGCACTGAAAAATTGATAATAGTATCAAACACTTACTTGTTCTGAACTTAGTGTAATCATCTTCGAACATAGATACACACTCTGTGGAATCAAACACTCCAATCCTCCGAAGTTGTAGATCTAGACTTTTTTGGGCCATGTAATTCTATTTATATGATGCAACAAAAAGGTATGAAAGCAATCAGAGGGAGTTGAACAAAAAGAGTTTTCAAATGTCATCAGAAAAGTTCAGTGGTAAAATTGACATCTTAGGTAAGAAATTTGACCATCTAATAATCTCTACAAAAAGTCATTTTTTTAAAGCCAATATGTGCAACCGAATATGATATTACATGAAATAAAATACGCAACAGTGACTGCCCAAACAGTTTAGTTTACATGCGCAGACAAGATCCCTAAAGATCAGATGACACAAAAGGGGCTTTACCAACGGTTCTTTGCACGCTCCACCCATATAACCCATGAGTTTATATAGAATATAGCATACCAATCAATATGGCATCTGGAAAAGATAAACCAAGAGTAAGATTAATTCAACAAACCTGGGTCACATTTGTCCGGTCAAGACAGTCAATGCAGTTAGATCTGATAACTCCTTTCTGCTCTTCTAGGATGTTCTCGTCTGTGTCTACAAGGAAATATCTGCTCAGCTTGGATTAGTTGCAGCTGAAACAAATTGTGCAGCAGACAGCTCGCAGAAAGGTAAACTGAACCAAACGAACAACATCTAACTCCTAGCCATATCAACTCATTGTCTAGATTTAAAACGAGCAGAAAAAAACCCATAATTCATCTGCTTACCCTTGCTTTTCAAATTCATCCCCAATCTGTTCATACAGTACTCCCAAGTTGTCGAAGTTTGTAGTTCCACAGATTTGATGAAAGTCAAAGGAAACATATCTGCATCAAAAAATCTCATTAACTAAAAGTATCTCTAAATCCACTTTATGTGTTCAGGGAACACTTTGAATTAATATAAGGTGGAAGGCATTGAAATAAACGACAAAATAGTTAAAAAGTGTCAGGAAATGGAAAAGTTTCCCAGTGAATGCTGAGATAAATCTCAAACGAAAACCAAATATATATATAATAAAACGTGAAGGATAGAAGGTAAATGCGTTGATATGCATACGGAGTTTTACCTCACACTTGGAAGCTTCTCCATTTCAGTGGCATATGCTTTGCTTAATTCACCTTCATCTCCATGCTAATGTAGTCAAATGTGAAACTAAGTTAATAACACAATGAAAGTAAAGTAGAGAAAACTCTAGACAGCAACCACATTAGAGTTGAAGCAAATTGTCATAGAGTTCAGAGTGCACATATATTTTATGCCATATACTTCTGTTATCTAGAATGAGAAACAAAGAAATCAACCTGATTTGTTAGGTCCACGACAACAATTTCTCCATATCTTTGGCAAAGATCATGGAAATGGCGCTGCACAACTTTTGGCTGGAGGCATATGGTCAAGTAATCAAAGTTGAGGCTGGATAGAGAGTATCATAACTAATCTGTTAACAAAATCATAGAAAGTTACCGTCTCTTCATGGTTATTTATCTTAAGCCGTGGCTTATAGCTCAAATCAACAATTTGCTCCCAAAGAAGTGGGATTGAACCCCGAACCTAGTAAGTGAAAGCAAGACAGTCACAATTGGCAGGAAATGAAAGGGACCTTAAAACAGAGATAAAGAAATGCAAGGGGAATTAAGCAAACCAAACCATATTTTAAAAAAGAAAAAAAATGAACCGTAACCATTCAGCTGAAATGAGCTACATTAGAGTTTGGTTTCCCGTAGCAATGAAAGATATCAAAATCGCACTTTATGTCATTCCAAGATATTGCAAATGAACCAGTGAACAAAACAAGAAGACACTAGTTTCACAGGAAAGGAATAAGATCATAACAACGGCATACCTGCAATAACGAGAACTTGAAGCCATTAATCTCTACTATTTGTTCAGATTCCACGAAATTAGCAGAGTCCCCCTCAAGATTGGCACCTCTTCTCCACATACGTGTACCTGGGATGCAAATTCCAACATGACTGTCAAACAAACAGGCATGTAAATGAATTTTTCCAGCAGTACAATAACAATACTTAAACCCTACCTAGACGTCGTGTGCAGCGCCTGGAAATTAGTGATATAACAGCAGGGATATTCTTGAGCTGTAGCTCAGCAACTTGGTAGCTTAGCCCTTGGTTAAGGTTAAACGACATGTACTGGACTACTGGAGTATCGTCTATTAAAATGCATATTTGCAGGACACAATATTAAATTCAAAAACAGCCCAACAAGAAGGGAAACAAAAAATTAAAAATATATACAAAAGGATATTTCCTTGAAGCAGAGGAATAATAAAACGATCCAGCTGCCACGATAAGAAAAGTTAGATCAGTAAACATTGACAGGGAATGAGAAGATTAATTAAATTCAATTAAGAATACTTACTTTGCATTCAATTAATTCCTCCAAAAGATGCCAGTTCCAAACATAGCGAGGGTCAGCCTGGCAAGCAAGTAAACCTCAGCCTAACTCTAAATTGACGAACAAAAAGCAGACAGGAATGTAGTAGTAAAACACAATGAAATTGCATTGGGACCCTCAATTCTGTAATTTTAAGAAGCAGATGCACAACCAACCTGCTTCCACATGGGTTTCCGCTTCCAACCTTCGGCTAGCTTACACCTTCTTTGCAGGCTGAAACATTGGATGAATGTATCCAGTAAATGTTCTTTTAGCCTGTTGAATTCCATAACACGCTTTACTCAAGATCATCAGATATTGAAACTTACTTTAAAGTTATATCTGTTTCATATGAAAAATATAATCCAGGGGTTCCCTCAAGTGCTTGTAACAGAGTCCTTAAATATGCTTCGTCCTTTTTCTGCAAAAGCCCCCATTTCCCAGGTATTCAGAAAACTTGACTTGATCACACAATCCAAAAGAAAAACCCGTAAATTGATATGATTGTTCACAATTTCTAAGTAGTGAACAATAACCTTACCTCTTGAGAAGTAGCAAAGCTCAAAGCCTCACTGCAGGGTAGGAATTGCATAGCAGTAACTCGAAATATTGGAAAACCAAGGAAAGTCCCAACTTCTTTCCGAGACGTTATAACGAGTAAGTATGTGCCTGTATATACCAGTATAAAAAATCTCATGGTGGAGCCAAACGCAGTACAGGTTCCATTTGAATAGAAATTAAAGTACAAAGAGAAAGAAAGGAATAAATTTTCACCTGCTACGAGCCTAATAGTTCCTCCGACTCCATATATAGTCGAGATTTTAGTGGGATCTTCAGAAGACGTTGTTTCTGAAGAATCGGAGAAACAATAATATCAAATACGACGGTGTAACACTACAACCGCCTAAAACACTGAATCTAACGAGAAACTGAAGCTACAGATTCCACTTCTGATACAGTTTTTCCTGCTATATTCATTTTTTACTTGAAATTAAACAGGAGACAGAGAGGACTTAGCCGAAAGTGTTAAGGAATGATTACCATCAAGAGGTTTGATGTTGCCATCGCGCCGATCGACAGAGAAGCCTTCATGAGGCGATTCGACGGGTTTAACGACGTACTTCCCAGGAAACTCCAGAAGCTTAAATTGATCATAGAGCTTGAATCTACTTGAAGATGATGGAGCGATCTCCATTACTACAAATACTGAGATTTCAAATTATTATTCCAAAAGAAGAAATCATTGAAGGATAATTATGTTCGAGTTGGTTCAAGAACAAGATCAGGAGAAAAAGAAATGTCGAAAATTGTTCAATTAAATTTTAATTATTCTTTCAAGTTGGCCACGTGTCACTGGTCCCGTCTATGATTGGGCTTTCTTTGGGCCTAACCGGTCCCACTTTCTAATAAAGTTCTTATCCTTAGAGAACAATACGTCGGGACAACAAACAATCGTTGTCCATTTTGATTCAGCGTGGGAAAATTAACCAGCCAAAAATACGGTTTGATTAGAGGGGAAAGCAATTCGGTTCGCTTTTTTCCGGTTAAGTTACGGGAAGGTCAATCTAACCAGCACAAACCCGTTCTGCCAATAAGATCGTGCCACGTGGTAGAAAGTCAATCAAAAGGCCGCCAAAATTGTTACGTAGACAGGGCTTATCGCCGGTAATTCACAGCCACTTGTTCCCCGAAAGAGCAACTGCCTCAAGTAGCTCACTCACACCACTCTCATCTCCGGCTTTAACCCACCAGACACGAGTCTCTCTCCGCCATTTCGATGACTTCGATTCTCAACACCGTCTCCTCCATTCCTTCCTCCAGAGTTAGCGGCTCCGTCGACCGAGTCGGTGCTCTATCTCTCCGGAATCCGGTTTCCGTTGAGTTCACTCCTCGACGTTTCGTTTTTTCGACGTTGGTCGTCGAAGCTCCAAGTAATTTCGATTTTCGGTTTAGATGGATTGTTGGATCACGATCTCCGATCTTTTGCTGATTTTGTTTGGTTTGTAGGGCGGAAATTTGTTGTGCGTGCGGCGGAGACTGATACGGATAAAGGTTTTCTCTTTGGATTTTCCTTTTTTCTTCAAAAATCACATTACATTTTAAACTTAAGGGCTGAATTTTCCCACGGCAGTTAAATCTCAGGCACCGGACAAGGCACCAGCCGGTGGTTCAAGCTTTAACCAGCTTTTGGGTATCAAAGGAGCATCTCAAGAGACTGTAATTTTGTCCATCTTAATTTTTCTCCAAATTCATCTGAGAATTGTGTTTGCATGCATCACAACTGATAAAAATGAGAATAAAGTCATCATAACTTGTGCGTAGTTATGTGTACTTGCGTAAGTTTAGGTGATTCCTATTAACGGTAATGTCTTTTTGAGTTGATAATTCACTTGTAGCTTATGTATATATAAGCGTTTTAGCTAGCAATTATGTCAAAATGTTGCATATTTAGTTAATTAAGCTAATAAGAATTTGTTGCTCAGAATAAATGGAAGATTCGTCTTCAGCTTACAAAACCAGTCACCTGGCCTCCATTGGTGTGGGGAGTCGTATGTGGTGCTGCTGCTTCAGGTAACCATAATAACCTTTTTTTGGATGGCACTATACTGTTCGTGAAACTTTTTCCATTTCTTAACAAATTTTCTTGATGTCTTCACTAGATAGATTGCCTTAACATATCTTCTGTGGAGCCCCATGAGTCCATGACTAAATCTTTGGCTGCTCAAACACATCTATCATCTAATTGTTTCTTGTGGCAGGGAACTTTCACTGGACTCCAGAGGATGTTGCTAAGTCGATTCTTTGCATGATGATGTCTGGCCCATGTCTCACTGGCTATACACAGGTCTGGTTTCACAGAACGAAAAGCTGAATTGTCCATATGGTAGTGCATTTCTTAGTCCTGCATAATCCTAGACATGTTGATTTTCCAGACAATCAACGACTGGTATGATCGAGATATTGATGCAATTAACGAGCCATATCGTCCAATTCCATCTGGAGCAATATCAGAGCAAGAGGTACACAGAACATTGTGACCTTTTGTCGCTTTTGACATTAATTTTCTGCCCTTTTTCTTTATAACTTTTAAAATGCAGGTTATTACACAAGTCTGGGTGCTATTATTGGGAGGTCTTGGAATTGCTGGAGTACTAGATGTGTGGGTAAGATGGAGGTTCTGACATAAAGTAGAACAATTAAAAGGCACATCAGATTTACTAAACCTTCTCATTTCAGGCAGGACACACTACTCCCACTGTGTTTTATCTTGCATTGGGAGGATCCTTACTATCTTATATATACTCAGCTCCACCTCTTAAGGTACTAACTTCTATTGCCAATTACCGCTCACGTCGCCACAAGACATCCCGTGTTCTCTTCCATATACAATACTTATCAATATCTGAACGAATATGTTTGCAGCTAAAACAAAATGGATGGGTTGGAAATTTTGCACTTGGAGCAAGCTATATCAGTTTGCCATGGTAAGATATCTCGTGCATCAATTTATGGCATGTTTTTCATCTCAATGATTTGTTTCTTGCTCACTTGATTCATAGGTGGGCTGGCCAAGCATTGTTTGGTACTCTTACTCCAGACGTTGTTGTTCTAACACTCTTGTACAGCATAGCTGGGGTACCCTTAACGCAACCTTCTATGGTGTTTTTTCCTTATCTTTAGTACTCTGCTTTTACTTCATCTTGTACATGTGCAATACTGCAGTTGGGAATAGCCATTGTTAATGACTTCAAAAGTGTGGAAGGAGACAGAGCAATGGGACTTCAGGTATTATGTAGTTTCTTTTCCTGTATCAATCTATCTATTTTTCTCTCGGAAATGGTCTCTGAATGATTTGTCTGGTTATTTTCTCATGCCTTGATGGACAGTCTCTTCCAGTAGCTTTTGGTACTGAAGCTGCAAAATGGATATGCGTTGGTGCTATAGACATCACTCAGCTCTCTGTTGCTGGTATGTAGTATCCATAGTTTTGTGCAGCTGTGGCTTTTAATTCTTCTACTTGATCTTATCAACTGGATATTTTACCACTTGTTAAAAAGCACAAACAAATGAAACTGAATGATATGCCTTGAAGTACACATTACTTTTACCAGAATGTCACATTAACTGTTATAGCACCAAATAGAGGGTAAGAGAACATCACAAGTAATTTTCTGTTTGGTTGCAGGATATCTTTTAGCATCTGGCAAACCTTATTATGCGTTGGCGTTACTTGCTTTGATCATTCCACAGATTGTGTTCCAGGCAAAGACGTTAACAAGTGTCATATTCAAACTATTTTACATTCTTGTCACTCCCCTGATTATTACATTTCTTCAAACTGCAGTTTAAATACTTTCTCAAGGACCCTGTCAAATACGACGTCAAGTACCAGGTAAGTCATCTAAAGTAACTCGGATTGCTAGTATGATATTTGTAAATATCACCGAGTGGTCCTGTATTCAGAAGTCAATTGACCAACACTGCTTGATTACAGGCAAGCGCACAGCCATTCTTGGTGCTCGGCATATTCGTAACAGCATTAGCATCACAACACTAAGAAAGCGTATTCTGATAAAGTTTTGGCAAGAGCAGAACTGTTGAAATCACAAAGGTGGGCTTCTGGTGACGTCAATTAGTTTTCAGATGTCGTAAAATGTATGTACCATCACTAGAAACAACTCTTGTTGTATCCATTTAGCCGAAGCCGGGAAAAGCTGTTGATGTACACCCTGCAAGTATTTCACTTATGTCTGCTTTCTGGCGTCATGCCAACTCAACACTTCAAGTTTCTCGTTGTTGGAAACATTATATAAAACACGTTTCAAACCATAACCACATATCATTTGATTGCACCTTCACCAAAAAACTTCCAATCGGTACAATCCTGCCGTTAGTACTTAGTACAAGCAACCGTGCATATTTATATCACACGTGAAACACCAGACTAAACGCATTACGTTAAAGTACCCTAAATCAAACCCTCGCTGCCATCCAATACACCTAGAAGGTTACTAATTCAAACTATCTACCCTACGGATTCTGCAGCGGAAACTACTAGTAGTTGGAACTGCTATCACTTGTTGGTGAACTTGGACTCCTCGATCTCAATTCCTTCTTCCTCCGCACGCTCTCCACCAGATTTATCCATCGTACTGAGTCCTCCTTTACGTCCCATCTCCTGATATCCCTCGTGCCCTAACTGCTCCTTCCTCGTCTCTCCTCCTTTACGTCCCATTTCCTGATAACCCTCGTGGCCTAGCTGCTCCCTCCTTGTCTCTCCTCCTTTGCGTCCCATTTCCTGATAATCCTCGTGGCCTAGCTGCTCCTTCCTCGCCTAGCTCCTCCTTTGCGTCCCATTTCCTGATAACCCTCGTGGCCTAGCTGCTCCTTCCTCGTCTGCCCTCCTTCGCTCCTTCCTAACAAGTGCCATACATACATACTCCATGAAACACGTAGATATCTTAGACTTAACTTTAGGTTAGTCCTGTCATTTAAGGCAATACCTTCAGCGAGATGCTCTTGAGCTTCGAGGCTCTTGCCACCGGTGCCACCTTGGACAACAGTCTCTCCTTGCTTCGCTCTCTCATCGAGCTCTTCTCGGCTTTGTTGCTTTGACGCCATTTGTGAAAACAAAAACGAACGATGTTAGCTAATTAAAGATTCAACTACTCTTATTTTGGTTTTATGTTCCGACAAAGATACGGACGACGTAAGTCCTATAAATAGAAACTTGAGTTCAAATAGAGGAAAGGAAAAGTGAGGTAACACGTGGACAAGAAGACGCAGCGAGACCAGAGAGACTGGGCTGTGCAAAAATGACACGTTAATGCTTACTCTATCAACTTGCTACAGTTATTAACGAGCTGCTTGACACGACTCCAGTTAATCTTTAATTCATTTTCTGTTACATATTCCGATAAACCAAAGTTAATATATCTACTATCCAAAATGTGAAATTATCTTTTTAAGTGTTTTCTATCATCTTGTCTGCTGTATAAACAAAGTTAGCATTGGTGACTCAACGAGGATGGTGTAGTGATAGTTAGATCGGGGCTAAAAATATTGAAATGTATAGTTTTTCCATTTTGATTTTTGTTGGAAACTATAATATAAAGTTTTCAAATGGGCACCCAAAATCTTCGGAGAAAGTACAAATCTAAAACCCCGAACTTTCAGATTATATAAAAAGAAAATAGCATTGGATTTTGTTTCATTTGACTTGGATTGTGTTACTATTGACTTAATATTTATTCTGGCTAAGAAGACGGTGGTTAGTCAACATCTGGTGTTGAACCAATGGCAGACCCAAGAAGGCAAGAGGTGGAGCCCAAGTCTCATACTAACATTTTATTTTGGTAGTTCTTTTTGTTACTAATCATTACATTGAGTTCCAAAAGATAAATGAACCATTCGAATAGACTTGTTTAGCCAACTTATTAACTATTATATTTATTTTCTATTTACATAATAAAAGATATATCTCTTGGACTTAGTCATTCTTCTTATATTTTAGAGGTATATGCATCGAAAATGGTTTCGTTCAGGTTTCAAACTAGTCTTGTACCTACTTTGAATCCATATAGAATAAGATATTTTTATAGTGTAGAGAAATTTTTTTTTGGATTGTACATAACACTATTACTGCTTCTCTTTGTGAAGTATTTGCAGTTGCATATCGACTGCTTTTACTTTACACTACAACTTATAATTTTCTTTTTATATTGTATATGAAAGATGTTTCATACTAAAAATGGTTTTAGATCCGCAACAGTTGAATTATGCTCTGTAACGAACATGCCCTTGTAACCATTATAGACACTACACAACATATTTGGAAGATTTAAGGCTCGAGCAGACTTATAATGGGCCAGTTTACGTAAATGTTTCGTGGTTATAATCCTGAAACAGCCTCCCTTTGGCCCATAGTAAAAAGAGTACACGAGGACACGAAAACGGTGCCGTTATGGAGTGAGGATCGCACAAGTGAAAACCCTAGTAGCTTTATTTGAGCCAACATTTCCTTTTGCTACTTCATCATTTCCCCCAGTCACTCTTCCTTCCTCATTTTCTTAAACCCTATTTATTTTTCACTCTGTGAATTTCGGTTGTTGAGAGTTTGTTAGCGATGAGTTCGGACGATGAAAGAGACGAGAAGGAGCTCGGTCTTACCTCTCCTGAAGTCGTCACCAAGTACAAGAGCGCCGCCGAGATCGTTAACAGTAATGCCCTCTTTCTCTCTTTCATCTTTCTCCTTTATCATTTTCGATTTCGATTATTACGGTTTAATTTAATTCAATATGTTCTATGTACTAATTGTTGGTTTATTGCTACTGGGTTTCGAATTGTAGAGGCGTTGCAGGTTGTTTTAGCGGAATGCAAGCCAAAAGCTAAGATTGTTGATATCTGCGAGAAAGGAGATGTTTTTATCAAAGAGTGAGAATTTTTATTACTCGTACTTAATTTGGTTTTAGGTTTCGTAGTCTTAAGCTCCCCATGTAGATTTCGGGGACCTCTCACTTATTGATATTCTTATGTGTTGTTCTTCTTTTATTTATTGTATTAAAGGCAAACAGCGAGCATGTACAAGAATTCTAAGAAGAAGATTGAACGAGGTGTCGCTTTCCCTACTTGCATTTCCGTGAACAACACTGTTGGTCATTTCTCACCACTTGCCAGTGATGAGACAGTGTTGGAAGACGGTGATATGGTTAAAATGTAAGCTGTATTCTAGTAATACACTTTTTTAGATGAGTTTTTTATGATTTTGTCTTTGTGTTTTTCTGATACTTATTTTGCCTTTTTTTTCTCCATTGCAGTGATATGGGATGCCATATTGATGGGTTCATTGCTCTTGTTGGCCATACCCATGTTCTTCAAGAAGGGCCTGTTACTGGGCGTAAAGCTGATGTTATTGCTGCCGCAAATACTGCAGCTGAAGTTGCTTTGAGGCTCGTACGTCCTGGAAAGAAGGTAGCCCTCCATTTATGCAGATATGATTTTACATGAAAGTTCATATTATAGACTATTGATTTTATATCTGATTGTTGAATAATTGAAAACGTTTTACAAACCCCAGATGATGAACACTTACTGTTGCTATGGATTTTTATCCATCTGATGCTTTTTTGTCATAGTTACTCTGATGGGATTTTTTTTCTTCTAAATGTTACTAGGGTCCTTCATTGGTCTGTCTATTAGATGTGGTGACTTCTTATAAGTCGTGGTGTTTTTCACTTCTTTTGTTTTCCCACATAATGTTCCTCTCGTGGTATTAACCCCCATGCTGGATGAGCTATTAGATTTTTAATGGATTTTTATATAAATTGTATGTGAAAGTGGCTCTTAGATAAAGGCTGGCATTGCTATGGCTTCATCTCCATTAAGGCTGTCATCACTTTTGGAATATGAATCTTACAGAAATTCTTGATATGAGTTTCTTGTATTAATCATACAATACTGCAATCAAAATGTTGCTATTCTGTTTTTCTTATGGCAGAACACGGATGTAACTGAAGCTATTCAGAAGGTGGCTGGAGCTTATGACTGCAAAATTGTTGAAGGGGTTCTTTCCCACCAAATGAAACAGCATGTGATAGATGGAAACAAGGTTGTCCTAAGTGTGTCTAATCCAGAAACAACTGTTGAAGATGTGGAATTTGAAGAGAATGAAGTCTATGCAATAGATATTGTGGCAAGCACCGGTGATGGCAAGGTGATTGCTTTTGTTGATCTCATGTTGATGACTATTGGCGAAACTTCATCGAATTGCCATTGTTCTCACAATATTCGAATTTGCAGCCAAAGCTAATTGACGAGAAGCAAACAACTATTTACAAGAAAGATGAGAGTGTTACCTATCAGTTAAAGATGAAGGCTTCCAGGTTCATAATCAGCGAAATTAAACAGAACTTTCCCCGTATGCCATTCACTGCAAGGTATCTTTTGTACCTTTTTAAGCCATCTATATTTTTCAAATTATTATTTCACCTACTAACGTTGCCTGAGTATGATTAATACAGGTCACTGGAGGAGAAAAGGGCACGTCTTGGACTTGTGGAGTGTGTGAACCACGGTCATTTGCAACCATATCCTGTCCTTTACGAGAAACCTGGTAAGGATGATGAAGGTTTTTTGATCGATGAACCTCTGAATAACTTGACATTGGGGCTCATATTCTATATTTTTTCTTTCATCAGGTGATTTTGTTGCCCAGATTAAATTCACAGTTTTGCTGATGCCAAATGGATCGGATAGGATCACATCACATACACTTCAAGAGCTTCAGCCTACGAAGACCATTGATGACCCTGAGATCAAAGGGTGGTTAGCCTTGGGTATCAAAAAGAAGAAGGGAGGTGGAAAGAAGAAGAAAGGTAAGAAATTATAAATAAATTTCCAAGCTTTGACCATAAAATGTGACCAACAACTTGGTGTATTGAGAGAAAATTATTCTAAAATGTTTTGCAGCCAAGAAGGCAGGTGAGAAAGGAGAGGCTTCAACAGAGGCTGAGCCAATGGATGCGAGTAGTAAAGCCGAAGAATGAGTAGGAATTTTTCTCTTTGTTTCTTTTTAAACAATTTTTGAAACTTGAGTTAACTCTTTCTTTGTATGTTTGGGTTTCAAAAGAGTCTTTTCTTTATAAAAAACGAAAAAGAGTTACATTGTCGACTTTGTGCTTTCTCTTATGCAAACACTTTAAGTTTCATCGTCACTGCATTGCTTGCCCTAATCTTGTAATCTTAGTCTCAAATCGACAATGTTTTTAGTATTTTAAAAACATATTTGGTTGCCATTAACCAGTAAGTCAGCATTGGTAATCATGTCAATAGCAATCTTGTATTGTCGAAGAGAACAGAAAATAACGAGTAACTTGAACGGAAAAGAAGATAGCAAAGAGGATTGGCTGTGGTGGCCATGCGTGGCGATTTCCCAAAATCTTTTCTACTACTAGCTCTCGCTGCGGTCTTCTCTGATTCTCCTTCCGGTGGCCGGCTTCTTCTGGCGCTGTGAGGGGATTGTCTCTTTTACTTTCCCGTTTGCTAAGTTCTTCTTTCGTCGTAGCTAGGGTTCCGTCAAAATCTCCTCTCTTCGTGGCGGTTGATCTTTGGGATGATGATGGCAGCATGCGGAAGATAGATCGATTTTGTGGCGGATCTGCTAGGGGATGGCATGGTTTCATCCATTGATCTCGATCTTCTCGCCGGTGATATCTATGGCAATTTTGACTTGCTGGTGAAGATGTTTCAACTCTAGTCCGTTGACGGTTTTTGTTTGGGCTATTGTTGAATGACTTTCTATCGTTTGCTATTTTTGGTTTTGATCATTACCGTCTGCTTTTAGCTTGCATTCTCTAAAGACGTATTAACGTTTAAAATTCCTCAAATGTCTATATCTCTTCATCATCTCAGAGTTTTGGTTCTAATGGACTGATTGATCTTTGCTTCTATGTTTTTTAACTTTTTTTTGGCATTGGATCAATCTGGAGGAACAACTTTGTGTAGCTCCTAATAATTTCATTATATAAAATATTTACATTCTTATTGAAAAAAAAAACTTGAACGCATTACATGCGGATCTTAGGAATACTATGTCGGAGTTATTGTGTTGTGCAATATCGTCAGTGAATCTATGGTCCAGTGAGCACGACTAAGTTTTGGCTTTCCCATAATAGAAGCTACGTATGATTTTTTTTTTTGTCAACTTAACTCTGTAAAAACATCTACGATTACAAAGTTGTTACACAATTCCTTACTAAGACTGGTAATCTGGAAGACCCTCTGGCAGTACGACCAAGGTGATCCGCTTTGTGATTAAGTGTACGGAGAATGTGAAAAACGGAGCACGAACGGAAATATCTTTTAAGTCGTGAGAAGTCGTCCAAATATGGTAGGAAGGCAGGCCACACTTTAGGCTCCTCGATCATCTTCAGAATCTCAGAACAATCTATTAGGAAGACGACCTCCGTGATTTGAAGTCCGGAAAGACATGTCATCGTCCATAGTAGCGCTTCCAGTTCTGCATGAAGGAGAGATAGACTACGTCGTATACGTTGTGCTCCATATATAATACCATCGATGTTGTCTGTGAATGAATACCACCTTAAACCTGTGAAAAAGATCTGCGTTCTTCTATGAGGCATCAACCAGGCAACGGTATCCTGAAGAAGCTACGTATGATCGAGTGAGCAAATGCAGACAAAGTCATTTATTTGTGATTAATCACAAAATAAACTGCGTCTGAAAAGGCAATACTCTAGAGACTGACTACATGAATTTTCAAGAGACTGTTAACAATAAAAAACAAAAATAAAAGACAATTGAGACTTTGACTATAGTGACTCAGTGAAATTTCTATGGAGGTAAGGATTTTGGATTGGGCCTTCCGTGAAAAATAAGAGACACAAACCCTCTAAACCACATAGAGGTTATTGACATAGAAACCACGGGCACGTTTTTTTTTGTTTTTTGTTTTAATTATCTCGATCGAAACAGAAAACCCCATAAACCTCTCTCTCACTTTCTCGGGAATTTGATTTCCACGAGAAATTTCTCGAGGGAAATCAGTCTTCGCAGAAATTTCAGAGACATGGCGACTAGGTTCATGTTCCGTCGGAGTTCTCAGATCCTCCGATCTATTCAAAGAAATCCTCAAATCTCATCATTCTTCGAATCTCCTTCCCCGATTTTCTATTCAATGACCACCGCCTCACCAGATCCATCGCGCTTATCGCCCTTAACCTTCCTTCGATCTCTCTCCACTGCTCGTCGTGGCCCAGCACGTCCTAAGAAAATCGACATAGGAGCCAAAGCACGTCAGATGCAGAATCGCCGGCTTTGGACCTACGCTCTAACCTTCAGCTGCATCGCCGGATTCGTAGTTATCGTCCTTAACCAATTTCAGGATCAGCTCGTATTTTACCTAACGCCATCGGACGCTATGGAGAAATTCGCAGAGAATCCAACTAAGAACAAGTTTAGACTCGGTGGTTTGGTTCTAGAAGGCAGCGTCGCGCAGCCTGCAGCGTCTCAGGAAATGGAGTTTGTGATTACCGATTTGATCACTGATATTTTAGTCAGGTATAAAGGATCTCTGCCGGATCTATTCAGGGAAGGTCATTCCGTTGTGGTGGAAGGATTTATCAAGCCGTTCACGGATGAAGTGAAGAAGGAGGTTTCTACAAAACCCATTTCACAGAAAGCAAGGAACCTCGATTGCTTCTTCTCGGCGACGGAAGTTTTGGCTAAGCACGACGAAAAGTATATGCCACAAGAAGTTGCGGCGGCGATTGAGAAGAATAAGAAGATAATTGAAGCGACGGCGACTGAACAAGCAGCTAAAGCGGCTTCGTAGATTGGTATCATTCCATTCTTTTCAACTTAATCAAAAAATTTCAAGTTCGAGCCTTTGATGGGCATTGGTCATCTTACAATTATTATATTCGATTTATAGTTTCCGGAAAAAAAGTAGGCATATTGGGATGTGGTTAATTCCTGGAAAGCTGAGATTTTGATTTTGAGTAACCAAGAGGAAAATTTGAGATACACTATACAATAGCTTTGTGTGATGCCACAAGGCTTAATTATTCTACATTCTTGTTATATCAATCTAATAAAGAACACTTTGACAAATTTTGCTGCTTGGTTCCTTGTGTGTTCGGATGTCTTGTTTGTTGTTGTTTCTGCACACAGTTTACATTTATACAGTGTAGCTAGTATTCAGCTATGCGGTTTCGGGTTGATCATTGTACATTTATTAACAAAGTAGGAACGTGTGTGACCTTATTCTGATCATTTACTAGGGTACTGTAGACAAAGAGATTGAGTTTCATGTTTGTTGTTCTGGATGTTTCAAGTTCTTTCTTCTTCGTTTTATAAAGATGGTCAAGCTTTTCCTGTTGAAGGTTTTTGGTGATTTCAAGTTTGTACTTTCAAGTCCTTTTTTGTTGCCTCTAGAATTTAGCAATGTCAAAAGTTATTTAGCCGTAGGATAATAATGGCTTTGGCCTCTGTTTTGACACTTTGCTTGGGTTTGGTGCTTGTTCGCTGCAATGCCAAGTGCATCGACATAATCAGCATCAGTCTATGGCAATGGATGACAAAATATCTTGTGGGTGGTATGATTCAGTCATAAAAAACTAAACAATAGAGTAGGGAAATGACAGGAGGGGAAGACCATCACAGTATTAGTAGCAGTCAAGTCCAATTTCTATCAGCTCCAGAGACTTTTAGTTCAAACTGTTCGATTGCTATTGTGTGGTCTGAGGTCCAACTTGAATATGGGACATATCACCCATTACTCTACTTTCTTATTTATACGAACCATATTAGGCTTGATGCTAAATTTTTACAATTGTTTTTCTTTTACTTAAGCCTGCAACATTTTTTTAGCGCACTATTTTTTTCAAAAATTTCAAAAGGACAAAAAGGAATGACCTTGATACAGGCGCGAACACACACAGAACACATTCATCTCTTGTAAAAATGTAATTTAATTTTTTTTTTTTTTACATTGGGTCACAATAGGCCGGCCCATTAGCCAAGTTCGTACATAATGTAGGCGGTGGGACTCGATCTCTGGCTGTGCAAATGCTCATGTCTTATGTAGACTTACCGTATGCCACGTGTTTATATATTTTCTCTGATCTTTCTTTTTTGTGTCGGCTATTTAGTTCATTCCTAGAAGAAATATAATTATTGAAAAAGCCAAAAATAATGAAAAATAATTGAAAAGCCGTGTATCAGGAGAAATTTGTGTGGCTTGAGGTCATGTGAATCATCCATTCGTCAATACCCTGAAAAGCCCTAATTTTTTTGCTCCTCAGAGGGGTTTAATCCCAAATCTACCTACTCCGATCTCTTTGGGAAAAAGAAAACGATGATGCATAATTCAACTCACGATTCGGAATGGGAGGTGAGACCTGGTGGTATGCTCGTCCAACGAAGAGACGATGCCGCTTCCTCCGACCAACCTCTTCAGGATCCCGACTCTGCTTCCGCCGTTTTTGCTCACACCATTAAAATTACAGTTTCTCATGGCTCATCTCATCACGATCTTCATGTTTCCGCGCACGCCACTTTCGGTATAAACACTCTCTTCGTTTCCCGATCCAATTCGAGTTCAGTTTGATCCATCTCCTTGTGATTCTGAATCTACAAAGGCTGTAAATTCAGTGTGGTTTGATATAGTATTTCGTGTCGATTTACTATGGACATGGAAATTTCTTTGCTTTGTTTAGTTTTTGTTGAGCTTCGTTAATGTGGTTAAGATTGATATGTTTAGGCCTCGAATGTTATAACAGGAGATGTGAAGAAAGCCCTTGTCCAGAAAACTGGGTTGAATGCTAGTGAACTGAAGATCTTGTTCAGGGGAATTGAGAAAGACGATGCTGATCAATTGGAAGCTGCTGGTGTTAAGGATGCGTCCAAGCTTGTGCTCCTGGAGGATCCGAATAAGAGAGTGGAACAAGTTGAACAGCCTCCTGTAGTAACCGAAGAGATGGCAAAGGCTTTTGCTGCTATCAACGCAGTCACTGGAGAGGTTGATAAGCTCTCAGATAGGGTAAGGTTTAGAGCTGCGTCTTTTGGTTAGGAAATAAAGGAATAATTGAGCTTAAGCAAACTTTGTTTTGTAATTAGGTTGTTGCAATAGAAGTTGCTGTGAATGGAGGGACGAAAGTTGCGGTGGAGGAGTTTGACATGACAGCAGAGCTTCTCATGAGGCAGTTGCTCAAATTAGATGGCATCGTGGCAGAAGGGGAAGCTAGAGTACAGCGTAAGGCAGAGGTTAGTATTTCCTTTGTTACTTTCTTCATCTATCTGCATAATGAACATGTTTACACGAAAAGAGTGTCAACAGAGGTGGAAGATATATGAGCGATTCAGATACATATTACTTATATGAGCATTCGGATTGTTTTAAGGTTTGGGGAATTCACGTTGTGCTTCACTGAATTACTTGAGATCTGTCTTGTATTCCATCTAAATTAAGCATAGATTGAAGACTGATTGGGGTGTATGTTGGCAGGTACGTAGGGTCCAGAAGTTGCAGGAGGTTGTGGATAAGTTGAAGGCAAGATGTTCAAATCCGTTTGTGGATCAGAGCAAAGCTGCAGCTGTAAGCACTGCGTGGGAATCGTTTGAAAACGGTGTGGGAAGCTTAAACCCTCCACCACCAGCTTCACCATCTGCCAATGTAACTCAAGACAGAGAGATTTGATTGACATTTTACTATTGTTACGTTGCCAAAAAATGTTTCTTATTAATGTTTTTATATTTTTCTTTAAATGTTAAATATTATTGTTAATTGGGAAAATGACCATACAGTATCGAGTTTATCATCCAATTTGTCTATTTTGAATACATGTTTCGTACGGAACGTGCAAATAGTTTTTGATGTCTTTCGTTATCAGTGGTTGTCGTCATGGCTGAGAATTTTGAATGAAGGTGGTATACATCTGTTAGGTTCCAATCATACATAAAATGGAAAACCAAACCTTAAAAAAGAAAACAATCGTGCCTTCAAGGTGTTGATTGATGAAGAATTAGAGATCATGTTTTTACACGCATCTATTGGAGCAGATGATTCACATGACGATGAACGAGTCATATCTATTAGAGCAACCTCAACAAAAAAAGAAAATTCTTTCGTCTGATTGATAATAATACCTATTGGCGGATTACGATGGAATACACATAACCCGGCGAATAATAGAACTATTCCCAGAAACCAAATCCCAAAAAAGTAAGCCAAAAGAAACAAACATAAAAAAAAAAAAAGAACATGTTAGGAAAAACACGATGAAAAGCGTCTCAAATCTGAAGATTGAAGCCTCCACATGCCTAGACAAGCTAGAGTTGCAGACGAAACCTCCGATGACGAATAGGTATATCACATAACTGAAGAATTAGGCTACTGAACCGGTAAAAGGCTCCCACACTTCATACAACAAAAGGCAAAGTCGATCACAATCGACTCGCTGACACCAAATGAAAACTTTGCGAAAGACCAGACCTCGATCTAGGTTTTGGAGTAAAGACGAAGAGCAAAACGATCACAAACCGTAAAATACTGAGCTCTAACGAGAACTGCATCAGATCCAAACCGGCAATGATACCATAAAGATCTAAGTAGGGAATACTATATCAAGGAAGCTAAACCCAATAGACCTAACCAAACCAAATCCCATTATAGCTATACAATTAAAACCTAACGATTAAGGCAAAAACCAAGAGAAAGGAGGATCGACATCAAGAGAGATAAGCTTCACCAGCAAGGAATTTAACGGCTACAAAATTCAAAATCCAGTCAAAACTCGCGAAGGTGTCACCGAAAAAGGGGAAGATTCACCTTCGCCAGCCTTAGCTAACAAGCTCCGATCCAAATTAAACTCAACTGAAACCCTAAGATGTGACCGCCAACAAGAAGAGACACGTACCCTGAGCAGCAACGAGATCTACGATACCAGCAACGAGCCTCAAAAGCCAAAACGAAACCACGATTCACGACCACCTACACCGAAAGAAGATCTAACAAAACGCAACGCCATATTTTCCGGCGAGAACACAAGAACACAGAGGGGGGAGGTTATCGATGTTGGTGATGTGGTAGCCACCAACCGTCAACACCACCCCAACGACATACAAGAAGAAGCTAGGATATTCTTCGACAATCGCCTTTTTCAAAAGAGAGAAAGCTTCTCACCGTCACACAAGTGAGCACTTCAAAATGCCTTAACATGTTTAATGAGCCCACATGTTTTTCTATGTCATGAGAACTTTGGTTTGAATTTATGGCAGTAACAGTAAAGAAATAATGCAGTTGGAGCCATCTGATTTTGTTTTCCTCATTCACACAATTAATTTTGCAGTATAAAAATTAACAAAGCCAATAAATGATATGTGCATATCATGAAGAAAAAAAGCATGCACCATCTTGTGGATACCTCTACAGTAATAATTCTGACCTAAAACACATAAAATACGAATTTCAAGCGCCAAAATATATAAATATTTTTAAGGACATTATATTTGACGTTTTGTTGTAGGGTAATGATAGCATACTGCTGTTTTGGTTTGAGGAAATTGGTACAAATCCTTCAAAATCTTATTTTATTTTATAAGTTTTGTTTCTACTTTAGGTGTTAAAAAATGTTTGGACCGGTCTTAGCCCCTATGTCCATTTTTCTATTTACTGTGATTATATGACTACAATTCATTCATTCAATACAATTCATTATTTCACTACAATTAAGTACAATTCATTCACGAGAATGTATCTTTTAAAAAAAAATCTTGTTCTTTTTTTTTCAAATTAATTATCATTTTATTAATTTACAAGCTTTTTCATCACAAAAAATTGTAAAAATGTAAGATAATCATAAAATATACATCAACGGTGAACAAAAAATATATTAGAGAAAATATTGCAAATTTATTATGAAAAAATCAAAATATTTAATTTTAAATGTATGTTTTACATAATATGCAATTCTGTATGATCTGTGTAATTTGTATATGTTTTGCATTCACCATTTAAAACCATTATATGTTTGGGAGTTGTGTTTGAGAGCAGCTCTCCAACTTAACATTCATGAAATCTATACTCTTAACCATTTTTTTCTTAGTAATCTTCATCTGAGCTTTCTCTTTGTTGTACTTATTAATAGAACTCTTTAGTGAGCTATTTTAATTTCTAGTTTTTCTATCTATCTTAATAAGTTCATATAAACATAATCTATCTTGTAAAGAAATTTTAATAATGTCATCTTAATAAAAAAAACCGGAATATATTGGTTATGGAATAAAACTAATCATTTTCGAATTGAGGTGTCAAAGATAGATGATTTTAGTCTGTTATGAAAAATTATTAGATGATTTAATGGTATTATTTAGTTCTTTTAAATAGTTTAATCAACTTTGGTCAAACGAATAGCTTATGGATGTTGAACATCCAAATACAGAATCAGAAAATAGCTTTGTCAGTTATCAAGAATTATACATCATAAAAGGGAAATTATATTCATGAATAGAAAAAAATCAAATCTTTATTGGTATAAAATTGCCTAGCCTGAAATATGTTTTCCATAACTCACCAAAATCTTGACAAAACTAATTTGCTCGGTATCACACAATTGTATGTTTTTTTTTTAAATATTGGATCGACAAGGTTCGATCCATAGTTTAAAGCCTACTTCTATAATTTTTTAAGCTACCATAATATATTGGGTAAGAATCGAAATTTGGTGTCAAATCATTTAGTTAGATCATCCTAATCACCAAATTAAGAATAATTCGGTCACAATTGTATGCTTTGAAACAAATATGTTTTTGTTATGAAGATAGTAAAAGAAAGAAAAAAATGAAGTGGGACATAAGAGAAAAAGACAAGTGAGAGATAAGTATAGTACGATCCGTGCTATTAGGATAAATACATTTTTTCTTACCCAAAAGACATTCTTAGCTGTCGCACCCACATGACCTTATGCTTCCATTTCTCAATTATACGTTTCTGAGAATTATATTTATCTATTTTTATATTCTTTTGCCATCACATAATCAAATATATATCATCACCCAATTAATCATAGCTTACCAACAGATTGAATTACGATTACTTCCTTAATCCAATTTATAATTAGCAGTAAAACGTGTTGACATGACTTCGCCGCTCTATATGGGTGTCAATTGCTATTTGCCGGCTATCTAACAGCACATTTTTATAATTTTATTTTTTTATGTTCTGTCATATTATTTTTTTAATTTGTATGATGGTTTTTATTTTGGGGAGGGGGTTTCAAAAATAGCATTTCAATTTTGTAAATTTTCAAAATAGTTTATATATAAAAAATAATGCTCACGGATTTAGGTATTTATAAACTAAGTTTTACATGTTTATACAAAATAACTTAACTTTAATCCTATAATTGAAGGAAAGCGAATCAGTCTTTGTACTTTTTGCGAAAGATATGAATTTAACATTAGTTATTACAAAAATTTAAATTCATAAAAACTATTCAAAAAATAATTTTTTCAAAAGTTTTCTAAAATAAAATATTTTTTTCATGATTAACTATATTTTTTCAGTAACATAATTGGTGTTTCAACGAAAATAACATGTTATTGTGTTTTATGGACACGCACTCGGTATGTGGTAGCCTCAAGATTATAAGATTATGAATATAAATGATAACGACTATCTCTGCAAAAATACAATTTGCTTATCAAAGATTCTGATAGATTTATGGTGGTTTATATCTTGTACAACTTAAATCTGGCAACTAGTGATGAAAAAAAGAAAAATCTGGCAACTAGTAGAATTTTTTTAAATAATTTTTATAGTAAGAAAATAAATATTTTAGGTTTTGATAGATTCTGACAGACAATTGACAAGTGACTTTTATATTTCAAGAGCCAACGGAATAACTAATTATATCAGTGGATTCGTTAAAAGTTAACTGATGGATTAACTAACAATTTATGTCTGTTTTTTTAAATATTGATTACAATTGATCAGCTTATTAATTAAATTTTTACATAATATAGACAATGAAACTTAATCTCTAAATGTAAGTTAGTGTTTGACTTCAGTGGACTTACGTACCTACTAATAGACCAAAATTACTTTACAACAATTTCAAAAAGTGTAGCCCTATACCCTAACGCTTCTAGTTTGGAATTTAGGTTGTTAAGGATTTTTTTTAAATATTATTTTTGTATCATTTAAAGAAATGAGACTTAATGCATAATCAAAACTTCTTCTTCCAACTCTAACAATACCAATCTTAATGAATATTTATTGGTTTTCAATATCAAATCTTATACCATACCAATCAAATCTCTGAAACAAATATTCAAAATTACAAATCCACCATTTAAACTAACAAAAAAAAATCAAAGAGATTGCGTAATACAATTAAAATACAATTCAAGAAAAGAACCAGAAAATAAGCTTGTCGCCATGAAAGAAAGGAGACGGCTTCGAAGAATCTTATCCACGGTAGCTCAAACTCCGACTAGAGAGGTGGACTGATGTTTGTAGATCCGGCTATTATGTTCCAGCCAAAAAAAGTATACCATTAACTAGAAGGAGAGAAACTTGACAATGGTGTTCTGCTGCTTGAGAGAGGAAAAAGTTGATATGCACCAAACAATGTGCATAATCGAGGTTAAGCGGAAAATTTCGAAAGAATTTTTCCGCTTAATACATCCGAGTTATAAGTATAATTTTATCGATTTAGTTATTAAAAACAAAATGTGTGCTATATAACATAAAGCAAAAGGTTTAACTGTTAAAGTAAAATAAAGGGTAGTACTTCGCAAATTAATATTTGATTTTTAACCTTTTGGAGATTGTAAAAAGTGCCGCGAAATTTATGAACTAAAGAAATGGCAGTTGATAACGTTTGAAGGGATAATGTGAGCTTTTAATGGAATTAAACTATAATTTATAATGTTTTCACAAAGCTAACAAGAGGACAAAAGTAAAAAGGCAAAAATACTCATACTAATAATAAATAAATATGCCACAAACAAACATACATTAAAAATAATAATTAATTTTGCATTATTAGGACGCATGACTCTCTGAATCAGTAAGGTAAAAAAAAAACAATAAACCAAAACTGAGAAAGAGAGAGAAGAGATTGAGCGATCGAGCGGAGGAAGATTCTTCGTCCAATTACCTCTCTCTATTTTTACGGAAGATTCGTAAATTAGTGGGAACCAAAACAAAACAAAGAAAGAAAGAAAAAAACGAAGCGGATCGATGAAACTTACACTGCAAAAACACGATTTTCGAGAAGGAGAAGGAGAAGGAAAAGAGCTTCGTTGAGGAAACGAAATATCACTGAAATATTTCTTTTTTCAATCGAAAGGATTTGTTTTGTTTTTTTGGGTTTGACGGACCTGGATTGGCTCCGTTGATTCAATCTTCCTGTTTCGGATTAATTTCCTCGAAATTGTATTAAGGTGACGGAAAAAATTGTAAATCTTTGATTTTTGATTTTTTTGTTCGTTTTTCGACCCAATCCCATTTCTCAGATCTTCGTTAATTTTGTGGATATGAATATGAATTTGAAAATTTGTATATTTAACTGAACATTCGATTTGGGTTTTTGCTTGATTGAAGATGCAGCATAATTTGTTCACAACAATGCGAAGTTTGAAGCTTGCAGAAGGTTGTAAAGGGACACAAGTATATGCTCTTAATCCATCCACTCCTCCCCCGCCTCCTCCTACAGGTAATAGCAGCGGTGGCGGTAGCGGTACTACCGGAGGGGGAGGAGGAGTCGGCGATAAGCTTCTTCAACACCTTCAAGATCATCTTCGTGTCAATTCGGTCCGATCCAAATCCAGTCGAACATATCCACCTCCGAATCAAGCAAATGCCGTTGTTTCACCGGAGTATCTCCTCCCCTGTGGACTCCCTGTTACGGATCTGCTTGAACCTCAAATCGATCCTTGTTTGAAATTCATCGATTTGATTGAGAAGATGGCTGAAGTTTACCGTCGGATCGACGATTGTACGCAATTCGAGAAATCGGGGGCGTATTTAGAGCAATGCGCAATATTTCGGGGATTATCTGATCCCAAACTTTTCCGGCGGAGTCTCCGATCGTCCAGGCAACATGCCGTGGATGTTCACGCGAAAGTCGTATTAGCGTCGTGGCTCCGATTTGAGAGAAGAGAGGATGAGCTAATCGGAACAACTTCTATGGATTGTTGTGGCAGAAATTTGGAATGCCCAAAAGCGACTCTTGTTCATGGGTATGACCCGGAATCTGTCTATGATCCATGTGTTTGCTCTGGAGCTTCCAGATTAGAAATGAACGATGATGATGTTCCTGAATGTTCGACTTCTGAGGAAGAAGACTTTGATATATCCTTCTGTATTGGTGATGAAGAGGTTCCTTGTGTGAGGTACAAGATTGCGTCTTTGTCGATACCTTTTAAGGCGATGTTATACGGCGGGTTTCGAGAAACGAAACGGGCTACGATCAATTTTACACAGAACGGAATCTCTATTGACGGGATGAGAGCTGCAGAAATTTTTAGCCGGACCAACAGGTTAGATAACTTCCCTGCTCATGTTGTCTTGGAGCTTCTCAAGCTGGCGAATAGGTTCTGTTGCGATGAATTGAAATCCGCTTGCGACTCGCATTTGGCAAGTCTTGTTAATTCTCTGGACGAGGCGATGTTGTTGATCGAGTATGGATTAGAAGAGGCTGCATACCTTCTGGTCGCAGCTTGTCTCCAGGTTTTTCTCAGGGAATTGCCAAGCTCTATGCATAATCCGAATGTTATAAAGATCTTCTGCAACACTGAGGGACGGGAAAGACTCGCATCTCTTGGCCACGCTTCTTTCGCGTTGTACTTCTTCTTAAGCCAGATCGCGATGGAAGATGATATGAAATCTAATACGACTGTGATGCTCTTAGAGCGTTTGGTTGAATGTGCGGTAGAAAATTGGGAGAAACAGCTAGCATGCCACCAATTAGGGGTGGTGATGCTGGAGAGGAAAGAATACAAGGATGCTACGAGATGGTTTAACGCAGCGGTTGAGGCTGGTCATCTTTATTCCCTCGTGGGCGTTGCTAGGTCTAAGTTCAAGCGTGACCATAGGTACTCGGCTTATAAGATCATCAACTCGATGGTTTCAGATCACACGGCTACTGGGTGGATGCACCAGGAGAGGTCCTTGTATTGCAATGGTAAAGAAAAGCTGCTTGATTTGGATACAGCTACAGAGTTAGACCCGACTTTGACATTCCCTTACAAGTTCAGAGCAGTGGCATTGGTGGAAAAGAACCAGTTTGGAGCTGCGATCTCGGAATTGAACAAGATTCTTGGATTTAAGGCTTCTCCTGACTGTCTGGAGATGAGGGCATGGATTTCTATAGGTTTGGAGGATTATGAGGGTGCTTTGAAAGATATTCGGGCCCTTTTGACATTGGAGCCGAATTTTATGATGTTTAACGGTAAAATTCATGGTGATCATATGGTGGAGCTGCTCCGTCCGCTAGCTCAGCAGTGGAGCCAGGCTGATTGCTGGATGCAGCTGTATGATCGTTGGTCTTCTGTGGATGATATTGGATCTCTAGCAGTTGTTCATCATATGCTAGCTAATGATCCAGGGAAGAGTCTTTTACGGTTCAGACAGTCTCTTCTTCTGCTACGGTATAATCTCTTTTTGCGCTTCTCAATGAATTTTTTGTTCATACGTTGCATGTTGTGTCAGACTCTAATCGACTTTAACAAGTGCTGATTGCATATTGACAGGCTAAACTGTCAAAAGGCAGCAATGCGTAGTCTAAGGTTGGCTCGAAACCATTCAAAGTCAGAGCATGAGAGACTTGTGTATGAAGGATGGATACTGTATGATACAGGCCACCGTGAGGAAGCCCTGGCCAAAGCAGAGGAGTCCATTTCCATACAAAGATCTTTCGAAGCCTTTTTCCTTAAAGCTTACGCCCTTGCAGACTCTACGCTCGACCCAGATTCCTCAAATTACGTAATCCAGCTCCTTCAAGAGGCGCTCAAGTGCCCCTCAGATGGTCTCCGTAAGGGACAAGTAAGTAAAGAGATCAGACACTTCCCATTTGTGTAATTTGATTTCTCAGTTAGTCCTTTTTCTTGATGATTTACTAGTTAAATTATCCCTCAGACTGTCATAGTTTTAAGAACTCAGGTTTACATTTTTTTGCACTTGGTGTCTGGAATAATTTGTTGATATTGGAATGTGGTCGTATCTCAGGAACCAACTGTCCTAAAAAACAGTTTAGTTTTTGGTCAAAAAGTTATCCTACTAAATCAAATGACGTGTCCATACAAATAGTTCAATGTCATGAACACTGCTTTGGTGTATTTGCTTGCAGGCTTTGAACAACCTGGGAAGCGTATATGTCGATTGTGAAAAGCTAGATCTTGCAGCTGATTGCTATACAAACGCACTCACCATCAAGCATACACGGGCTCACCAAGGTCTTGCTCGCGTTTATCATCTAAAAAACCAAAGGAAAGCTGCTTATGATGAGATGACAAAGCTAATAGAGAAGGCTCAGAACAATGCGTCAGCATATGAGAAACGCTCTGAATATTGTGACCGCGAGATGGCACAGAGCGACCTTAGCCTAGCAACACAACTTGACCCTCTCCGAACCTATCCTTACAGATACAGAGCCGCAGGTATGCTAATTACTTAGCCATTTCTAGTTTCTTCTCCTTTTTGTTGTTACTTATAATTGAATGCAAGCAAGAAGACACCAATTTCTGATCCTTTTTGAGGAGTTAACTCGCATATACATCTTATATGGATTCTCATATATATTTAATAACACATAAGTGTTAAGAAAATTTAGAACTCTGCGTAGATGTACTGATGGAAACAAAAATGAGAATTTGTGATATAATCATAAAACAACTAAAACTTTTACTATGCTAAAGCCGTCATCTTTCTGGAGATAGAAAACTGAAATGACTATGTTAGCCACTTCTCTTCGTTAACCAAAATGATGTGCAATTTCTCGGGTTTGGTGAATTAGAATAAGAAATATCGTTTTATAGTTTCTCTGTTCATATCAGAATTCAATATTGTATTCAATTTGCTTTGCTAAGGCCATAGTAATCAAAGCTTATCTTTAGTTTGTCTTGTTTAACATAAACTCTTTGTTGCAGTTCTTATGGACGACCACAAAGAAAGTGAAGCCATAGACGAGCTTTCTAGGGCAATATCCTTTAAACCAGACCTCCAGCTGTTACATCTACGAGCAGCATTCTATGATTCTATGGGAGAAGGAGCAGCTGCTATCAAAGATTGTGAAGCAGCATTGTGTATTGATCCAAGTCATGCAGATACACTCGAGCTTTACCACAAAGCTCGTGAACCAAGCGACCAAAAGTAGAACAAAACTATCATTTGTTTAAAATGGGCAAATCTCTTCTTTCTCTTCTTCCCTCCTGGTATGCTTCTACACTGTTTCAGTTTCCTTCTGCAAAACAGAAACCAAACAATCGAACAAGGCTTGGCTTGAGTGGAGCAGGGAAAAAGCAAGCATAGCCATGTAAATAGAAACTTTTTATATAATTTTTTTCTCTATAATTTTGGTTATTGGGGGGTGAGGATTTATTATAAAGTAGTGCAGAGAATGTTTCTTGCTGCTACAGATAATACGTTTTCTGGCCAAAAAGGGAACAACGAAGAAGAATATACCTCTGGTCAAATGGGACTTCTTCTTCTGTCCTATTTCTAGATGTATCATTGCTTCTTTCTTTTATTTATTTTTTCATTACCAGAATTTATGTATTTGTATCTGTAACTTCTTTACCTCTGTTTTTCTTCTTTTTTTTTCTTACATGTTTCTTGTATTGATCCTCAAAAGGGGATGTGTTTTTAATCCTCCTGAAACAAGAAAACGAAAACAAAAACAAAACAAAAAAAACTATTCATTAATACATTTCTGCATGTTTCCAAAACTATTATCCCAAAAAATATCAACATCATGTTCTGTTTTTTCAGATTTGTGTTGATAAGTGCTTGTTTGGTTTCATGATCAATATTATAGCCACATGGCTGGAGAGTAGAGTCTAAACTTTTTCTTAAGTTCTCCTGCTTCTCAATTTTTCAACCTCTGTGGCTTTTATTTTCTTCTTTTCCTTTCTTGCCTGTGAACACAATAAAGAGGCACAAAATATCGGTTTTGCAAACACGAGAAAGCTTCAAACTTTCAACTACTTGTTATTAAAGTTCAACTTTGAGCTAACACAAATAACAAAGTGTGTCAATACAACAAACAAAGATCTCTCCCAAACTCACAAACAAGAATACACCATTTCCCTTAGATGATTTTGTTTCTTACGGTAGAAGAAACGATGGATATGAACCGATCCCGGAGACTGAACTTCAATGCACCATTATTGTCGACAAAACGCCATGTCAGCCAAGAGAAGCTTTCCGGTCAGGATCCTGAAGCTTCTGTTCCATTTTGCTGGGAGACTGCTCCCGGTATGCCCAAGAACTTGTCACATGTCAAAAAGGACGATGAATCTGAGACTCCTCGTCTCAAACTTCCTCCTGGGAGATTGAAGGTTTGTCATTCTCTAAACCATAAAACTTTACTGTTTCAGGTCTTCTTCCTTTCTTTACCAATTGGTTATGTGAATCATATTTGCGTTACAGGTGAACATTAATGGAGAAAACAACGAATATGACGATATTAGTGAGAGTTTTACACCAGCTAGATTGTTGCGTATGAAGAAATGCAACAAGCACGAACATTTCCATCAAACTAACCAAGACGCTGTTGATGTCTTGTCTCTCACGCAAGCCATAGACATGGTTGAACACCCTAAAGACAGCGTTTCAGAATCAGATGATGAGAGCAGTGGAGGAGGTGACTCAAACGGCTACTTAACAATGGAGAGCACAGAACGAAGCGAAGACATGTCACCGAGTTACATTATAGAGCGGTTTCTACCGGATGCAGCGGCTCTAGCAGCCGTAACATCAGCAGCTAGCCGAAAGAGTAAGAAGAAGCACTCTTATTTGAGTTCTGCAACAGTCAGACAGTCTTGTTTCTCACCAAAAGCTTGTGGCTTACATGTGTTGCTGCCTTGGAGCAGTAAGCATAGAATCTGTGGCGTCAAAAACGACTTTTCTCCTTCTTCTCATATCCATTTGCAGCCAAAGTTTATTCCTAAAGATTGCTAGTTTAATTTATGTATTTGTTATTAGACTATATATATTGTTGTGTGTACACACCTCTGTTTTGGTTGTAAAATGCTAGTGTGTTAATAATTCACTACAGAAAATATGCATGTACAAACATAAGGTTTTTAGCCAAAAATTGATGCAGGTAGCTTTAGAATAATTATCTACTGAGTTTGTCAGCTGTAGCTTTGTAAAGAATAAACCTGAACCCATCCAATTGAGCTGTTTGATCAAGAAGAGATATAAGTTTTGAATTCTTCATCAAACAGAGAGTTTATGAGAACCCTCTCTCTCTCTTTCCCCAAACTTATTGGCCAAAACTATGCAAGGAGATCCAAGTCTCACTATTGTAGAGAGTCTTATTCAACTGTAATGATATGAATGTGTTGTACTTTGTAGTAATCTTCTCCACCTTCTGACAATCTCTCCTTCTATTCCTTGCCCTTACCTTAATCTACTATGTGAAATTCCAGTTTTTTCGGGGAAGTGATAAATTGCTGTCCATCAGAAACCTCCTTCAACTTTTTGCAATGAAATATATGGAGAGTATGAAGAAGAGGCATGGATCCTTCTTCTACTTTCCACTCTTCCCATTCAAATAGTCCACCTAAGAATAGTTTTTGCAACCGACAAAACCCACTGTCTGAGCAAACCATTTTCCTCCCAGAGAAAGATATATTCGATAAAGTGACCACAGTCGAGTGAAGCAGCTGTCTCTAGAAACGGCATTGGATCTTATTTCAACGACAACCAATTAGAAATATAGTTATGAGGCGAGAAGGGACGTGTTGTTCATTAGGTAGCTTTGGCATATATATACTCAACCAGAATTGTTTGAAAAATAAAAAGATATTATAGAAATTAGTTAATACGATAATTCTTCTAAGATGGAACCTTGAAAATTGAGAAGAGAACATATAGACCTTGATTCTTGAGAAGACGTCAAGGTTGTTCGCGAAAGGTCACACAAAGATTGCGGATTTTCCTTTGATTCACTGGAGCGATCTCTTAGGTATAAAACACCAAAACAAATTAATGCGAATATGATACACTTTGATCAGATTATTGGATATTACACACTAACAAAGAAGAAACTAAAAAAGTATTTTGATTAAAAGATAATTGAATTCTTCGAAAGAGGAGTCACAAAAACATAAAGAAAAGGAAAAAAAGTTTCGGACACACTCCCAAAATGCAACAATATTTAATACTAAGTTTGAACTAAAATTAGACCAAGCCACGTTTTTGCCTTTGTCTCTTGATGTGCTTGGATTTTGATCACCAAATGGTTTTGTTTAAAAGTGAATTCATAAGCCTCATTTAAAACTTTACTTATAAAACCCAAAAAGATAAAACCAAATGAAGTAAAAAAAGTCTTTAATTAATCACTTATCTATTTGATGAGTTTTTTGAGCTTGGATCAAAACTACTGAGGTTTGTACGTGGACTCAAGTCATTGACGGCCTCAAATGTGATTAAAGCATATTAGAGAGGAAAGAGCGAAGGTCGTTGTCAACAAAGACAAGGGAGAAGATCAGCTCACGAGGTAAGCAGATGCTTCACGTATTTGGAGGGAAACCACATTCTAAGAAGCTAAATAAGGCAAGAAAGTCCAAGCTTGATCAAAATGAGGCCGTATGATTTGCCTTCAAGCATTCATGGAGAAGAAGAAGTAAAGCAGACCGCTCGCCAGTTCGTAGGTCACAGCTCGTCTGGAGATTTGTCAGTTTGCAAGCGAAGATCGTCAATCCGCAAGTCAAGCTGGTCAGTTCATAGGTAGAACTCGTTAGTCTTTCGGGCCAGCTCGTCAATATGCAAGATGAGTCGTCAATCCGCAAAACCAGCGTCAATATGAAGGTCGAGCTCGTCAGTTCAGAGATTGATGTCAGAATGGAAGTAGAGCTCATCAGTTCTCAGGACGAGCTCGTTAATCCGCAGATTGTAGACTGAGATCACTAGGTTGCGTAGGAGCTGGATATTTCATCTTGAAACTTGAAAATACAACAAAGAAACTTTAGGCGGTTTCTTGTAAGGTCTCTAGAAGCCTTACGAAGCTAAATTGAAGATCCTAGAAGACTCATAAGAAGTCTTGAAGATTAAGAAGTAAATCCAATAAAATAATATAATATAAAATAAAATAAAACAAAATTTAGAGTTTATTGATTTTTTTTAGTTAGTAGGACTAAAAATCTTTTTTATTTTTTTCTAAGTTTGAAAAATTTGGTTTTGTAATATTCGATTATATAATTTCATGTTCTTATTTTGATAAATTTTTTTCTATAACTAATAAATAAAAATATTATATATTTTTAACACATATACCAAAAGATAAAGAAAATTTTTTGGTATAAGGCCTTCCATATCATTTATCTCCATTGATTATCATATTTTCTATGTAAACTTGACATGTTCTTCATTGATAACAAATTTTTCATCTATGTTTTAAAATCCAATCAAACCTAAATGCAACATAATTGAGTACGATAAAGTTATAAATCTAACATATGTGACAGTATAACATTATTTGATAAATATATACATATACTATGGATAAGTGAAAATTTTGCTAAAAATAAGTAAACATAGTGTGAAGGATGTGATTTGTGGCCAAAAATAATAATGTATTTGATTGGTTTTGGAGGAATGTAAAACAAGTGGTGCCTTAGTGTAATATTTTTTTTAGTGAGAACAAGTAGTTAATAGAAGTTTCTAAGATGACGTAATGAGGCATATTAGTGACTCATATGTAAACTGGATATTTAGTGATCTTTGCATATTGCATATTGAGATTTTAGTAAAATATTTTACTTGATATAGTAGCACTTCCTAATAATTTTCAAAATTTCTTAACATTTATTTTTGTGGATTATGTGTTCACTAAATTTAGATTGATATAATAATAATTCCAAAACTTAAAAATATTATTTAGCATTAAAAACAGAGTAAATATATAACATAACAAAATAAGAATTTTATAATAATTTTTTTAAACATAATATATATTTATAGGGTTTTTGGTCAAAATATATATAAGGTTTTAGTTAAAACAATTATGAATTAAAATTTGGAAAAAATTTATCATTTAATATTTATATATTAGAAATAAAAATGGAAAATAATTTGTTTCTATTTGTTATAAGATTTATAATAGGAAATACTTTTTATATTTTCTATTTTTAATATTACAAATGGTTTTATTGAAATTATAAGATAATTAAAACGAACAGAGTATATATACATCCTCACCCACACATTATTGTCAAGTATCATTTTATATTTTTAAAATTTTTATTTGTTTATGTGTTTTTGACATTGTGAGATCAGAAGGTAGGAAA
Source organism: Lepidium didymum (assembly GCA_963920545.1). Lineage (NCBI taxonomy): Eukaryota > Viridiplantae > Streptophyta > Magnoliopsida > Brassicales > Brassicaceae > Lepidium > Lepidium didymum. The sequence continues at coordinate 2,125,426 of OY986982.1, forward strand.
TTGATCATATAAATTGTTAGGTTCATATACTTGATTTTGTTTCAAAATTCCTATTAGTTTTGTAGAGTTCAATTTTGAAGAGCAACCATTATCACAGTCGAAGGTAGAGATGAAAATGACAGAAGAAATATTTTTGAGGATTCTTAAAATCTTGACATGTTTCTCATCTTTCACAGAATCTAAAATTACAAGTATTTTTTAATTTTGTTATTTTGCTGGGTGTTTAAAATATTTACTACATAAACAAATAAGTTTTTTTTTTCCATTATACGTATACAAATCTTATTACAAAATTGTTTGATCCTTAATAGATGATACTCCTCTGATATTGACCACCTCGACCATGCCGAGAATTTACGGTAAGTCACTTTTTATTTGTTTTTTTGGTTCAAATTAGTTTTTATATACAAGAACACAATTCCAAAACTATATACGATTTTGGTGTTAAAATCTAAAACTAAGAATATTCTCTATTCCAACAATGTTTAAAGTGCTCATGCTTGGTATGTTTCAATGGCAGGGAAAAATTCAGCACTTGCGAGAATTTACAACAACGTATTGTTTGAAAACCCGAATTCTAGTAACATCATAAAATTGTGGGAGTTGTTCGATATTCCTGCAGAAGATGACCAATCCAACAATGCCGAGATTAAGATTGAGACCGAGACCCAGACCACTACTAAGACGGAGACAGAGACCAATACAGAGCATTGACAAGCTCGATGTATATGTTGTGTCAAACCCATTTAACACATATATCATCGTTGTCAAATTGTTGGCGTTTTTGATTATTATATGTAGAATAATATTGCTGATATCAATGAGACAAAACTGAAATCTTCTAGGAGAATTATTACGAAACTCAATTAAACAATTTGGCTGTTGGGTGTTTATACAAAAACAAAATTTGGGTGTTAAGAAAAACTTTTAGTATAAAAAATAAAATCAGAAAGAAAAATGTTTTTGTGATCAAATAGTTAAATACTCACTTCTACCGTATTTTTCACTGGATTCAACTCTAGAAAATTCTGTTGTCTTGTATGATATTGTTTTGGGTTTGAGTTATTAATCGGATCTTATCGATTTAATTGTCATTAACAAATAAAAAACCTCAGGATATAGTATTTTTGTGAGATATACTACCTTGGTATCAACAAAAATGTTATAAATGAAGATGGATGAACCATATGATAAATCATGGTGAATATTTATGATATATGAACCATAGCTTTATTGTTTCAAAATATAGATGGGAATCAATAACACGTACACAAATACGTTTGTTTTATTAAATTGATACATAACAGAAATACAAAAGTATAATTATACAATAATTGATGATTTCTTCGTTGTGACGTTCCAGATAGAAGTTTACGTAAGCAATCCCATAAGTTGTGTACGTAGTGTAGGTGGAATTCTATTTGTATTAAGACTGTACTTATATAGCTAAACTCCAAAATTTTCCACATTTTCGATTCAAACTCAACAATACCCACATATGAATAGAAAATAAGTCTTTAATCTCTGTGAAAATAAAATCAATATGCATTGGATAATGTGTCTTTTGGACTTGAACATTTCCTAGTAAATTATCATATTTACTTTATGGGTAGTGAATTATAGTTTTGAGTAACCACGTTTTATAGTAAACGAAACAACAAGTAAAAAACATTTATTATTAGCTCATTTCTAGTTTATACTGTTGTGTTATTCTGGTCCTGAACATATCCTATCTTCATGAGAGCTCCAGAAAATTTAACACCGCTCTCATATACGTAACATTAACGTATTCATCCCTTAATCATCAATGAAAACACATTTTGACTTGTAGGAATGAGAAATGTGTACGTATTAATTTTTTTGAGTATTCCTCAACCAGTTTCCTATTGAATCTAGCCGATGAGATCTCCAATGTTGCTAGGTTAGGATTTCCATGGTTGGTTACTCATTGTGATGGCTTTAGACCCATTCTTCTTGAAGTGAATACAACTTAAGACCTTCAGTCAAAGGATCAACCAGATTTTCCTTTTGATCTAATATAATTCAATGATATGATTCCATTAGAAAGCAATTGTCGTATTGTAACATGTCTCCACCTAATATACCTCGATTTCCTAATAGAAATTTTATTTTTTCCTTATATTTAAGGCAACTTTATCTAGTATGATAAATTCGGTTTTCATTGTAGAATGTGCGTTAAATGTTTGTATATATCATATACAAGACATCCAAAAAAACCGGCCGTCTTTGAAACGCTAGGCTCGCATCTCATACGAAATTTTTTAAATGCGGAAAGTCCTACAAATGAAGACTCGAGCCTTTTTCAATGAAATACCACCACCAAGAGTAAAACATAACCACTTGTGTAATTACTATATGCACTTCCAAATATCCAATTTGCATAATACAAGAGAAAATTTTGACGTACACACTTGTCACAATCATTTATCGTAAAACCATATGATCTTAATGTATTGTCGAACTTCTCATGCCATTGTTTGGCCCTTGTTTAAGTCCATACAAGGACTTCTTTAAGCTTGCAAATTTTATTTTCTTTCTTTTTGACTATAAAGCTTTTGGGTTGTTCTAATTATATTTCTCCATCTAATTCACCATTTAAAAATATCTCTTAATATCCATTCGATACATTTCTAAATTATATATATATGAAATTGCTATTAGTTATCTAATAGAAATAAATTTTGTGACTGGAGAAAATGTATCAAAGAAATCAATACTTTTTTGACAAAATCTTTTTGCATTTAGTCTAGCTTTATATTTTTCAGTTATTCCATCTGGTTTTATTTTCTCTATGAATATCTATTTATGTCCAGTTGGTTTATTTTCTAGAGGTAAATCAACCAATTTTTATATATGATTATTTAATGTAGATTTCACTTCACTTTGAATTGCTGATGATTCAATTGTGGGCTAAAACCACCAACCTAACGTGTCTCGGCTGCCTTAGTTTCTAAGTTGATTAAGATTTATTTATATGTATTAGACAAATTCACCCTAAATTCTATACAATGTCCAAAAATATTATGAGAATAATCAAACTTTGAAAGTCCACTCGACAAGGCTATTTGGTGTAATAAAGTTTAGGGATTATTAAAGAAAGATGATATTTTTCTAGTTAAATTTTTGTTTTAGGATTATAAAAAGACTATTACTTTATATATTTTTGGATGATTTTGTTTCTCATCTTCTTCTTTTCCTTTATTTTTTTTCTTATTCAAAATTTTCAAATTCAATATATTTAATATTATATGAAATTATCAAAGTATACCCTAAACCTCCTAAAGAATTTAAATTTAAAGGAAAATATTAAAATTTCTTTTGTCTTCGTCTTCTTATTCTTCAATTTTGGATGTCTTCCTTCTTATTTTTTAAAATTTAAATTCAACGCATTTAATATTATATAACTTATCAAAACTATACCCTAAATCCTCTAGAAAACCTAAACCTAAAGAAAAATATTAAAATTGAGAAATTCTATTTAAAAAAAAAAATTCATCAATGAAAGAGATAAAGAAAATGAAGACAAAATTGACCTTTCATAGAAAAAATGATAATCTTTATGAAAGAGTTGTGAAAATGTCTATTTTTCAAAGAAATAAATAGTGTTAGTGGTATTTTCATAATTAATTCTAAAGTTTAAGATATATAGACTTGAAAGGCCTTAGTAAATTTGTCTTATCTAAATAACTCCTAAGAAATCAATTAATTAACTTAGAAACAATTACCTACTTCCTGTAATCAACATAAACATCACAAAAAAGTAAGTAAATCAAATTAAAAAAAAAATCAATCACTGTATTATTTTTTGCAAAAAAGAATGGATAATCGAATTACATTACATTAGCAGAAACATCAAAACCAATTTATCTACAAATTACTTGAATCAAAGAATAATAATAAAAATAATGTTGTATATGTATTTAGGTCCTTCATCTTTATTCTTTTTCATAAAAAGCCCCCAATAGTTTCCTTTAGTCCTCATTTGATTGTAAATCTTTAGCTCCCTCACCAGCACCGGTCTCACCCTCAAGCTCCGGCTTTATCTCCTCCAGTTGATTCACCACCTCACTTGCTTCTGGCCTCGCCGCAGGTGATTGATCAACACAATGCAAAGCCAATTTCAGTGTATTCAGAAGCTCGTCTCCAACGCTTTGTGCCTCTCTCATCAGCTCCAAATCAAACACTTCATTCGTCCACTCTTCTTTCACTATTGAAGCTACCCATTGAGGCAAATCCATTCCGTTCGTCGGTTCTCCTGGGGATTTCCCTGTCAAAAGCTCCAATATGATGATTCCTAAGCTGTAAACATCGGTCTTAGTGCTTGCGTTCTTCACCTTTGAAAACTCCGGCGCTCTGTATCCCAGTGTTCCGGCGGTTGCGATTACGTTTGTGGCGGCGGCGGCGGTCATGAGTCTTGAGAGACCGTAATCGGCGATGTGAGCATTGTTCTTTTCGTCGAGGAGAATATTGCTGGCTGTGAGATTCTCATGGATCATGTTCTCATTACTGTGAAGATAAGCTAAACCACGACTGATTCCCTTTGCTATCTTCATTCTCATTTCCCATGGAATTAGGGTTTCTGGTCCTCGAGCTGTGTTCAAAAATTCAAAAATCAGATCACAAAAAGTGTCAGAATCAAATAAAAATTAGGTTTTTGTTTTTGCTTACTGTGAAGAAACGCAGAGAGACTTCCTTTAGACATGTAATCAAAGACGAGAAGCTTTTCTCCTTTGGGTCCTAAGTAGTAAGCTCTCAGTGCAAGAAGATTTTGGTGACGAATCTTGCCTAAAGCTGTGACTTCTCCTTCGAACTCTTTGACTCCTTTGGTTGTTTTCTCTCTCAGTCGCTTTACAGCGACTTCATTTCCGTCTTCTAACGTGGCTTTGTATGCTGTGCCATAAGTACTTTTCCCCATTATCTCAGCCGTGGCACAGAGTAGGTCATCGGCGGTGAACACAAATGGACCATCGAAATGAACCAGTTTTCCTCCCATTTCACCTCCTGCTGATGCTGTTGCTGCAGCAGCTGCAGACACTGTCTTCTCAGAGGTCTTGTCTTTTCCATCTTTTTGTTTCAAGGCGGCGCGTTTCTTGATCAGGCAGCAGAGTAATATGCAGCATAATAGAAGCAGAATGGCTAGTAGAGCTCCAATGGCGATTAGAATAATATCCTTCACGGAGAGTTTTCTGTGGTGTTTTCTTGGTTCTTCTGATGAGGTTGGTGAAAGGGTGAGGGGATGATTATGATTAGGAGTAGGACATGGAGTTGAGGAGCTGTAGCCACAGAGCTGAATATTGCCGATGAAAGAACTTGAGTTGAACTTTTTGGAGAGAATAGGTGGAACAGGACCAGAGAGGGTGTTGAAGGAGACGTTGAAAGAAGAAAGATTTGCCAGATTGACTAGCGATGGTGGGATTGGACCTGTGAAGTTGTTTTGAGACAGATCGAGCTCTCTGATTCCAGATATGTTCCCTATGCTCTCTGGGATTGGTCCATTGATGTTGTTTCTCTTGAGGTTAAGCACTGTCAGGTTGTGCAGTCTATCAATGGCATCTGGGATTCGGCCTTTGAGATGGTTGCTTTCGAGGTTTAGTGAAATGAGGGATGAAAGGTTGGAGAAACTGTCTGGGATGGTTCCGTTAACTGAATTGTAAGAGAAATCAAGGTTTTGGAGGTGTAGAAGAGCTCCACATTCCGTAGGAATAGAACCAGAGAGCTGGTTATGGCTTAAAGAAACCTCTTCCATCAAACTCTGCTTGCACAGAGACAGGGGAACAGCTCCAGAGAAGCAATTGTGGTTGAGATTCAGGTTTTTGAGAGGATGAGAGCCATTAGCCAAAAATTCGGGTATTGAACCAGAGAGGTTGTTATGCTGAAGATCAAGAAAAGTGAGGGTATATGATCTGGCTACACTAACCGGAAGAGGACCAGAGAGTGAATTGAAGCTGAGATTGAGCCTATAGAGCTTCGTGGATTCAGCAAGATTAGCCGGGATGATTCCAATTAGCTGGTTACTGCTAAGATCAAGATTCTGGAGAAGAGGGCAGTTACCCAGTGAGGCTGGGACCGAACCAGAGAGACGATTGTTGAAAAGATAGACCCCACGAAGGCTCCGGAGGTACCCAAGGGAACGGGGAACAGAACCGGCGATAAAGTTGTTGTGAAGGCTAAGTTTTCTGAGACTCCCAAGCTGTCCAATCTTCTCAGAGATAATACCACCAAGTCCTTTCCAAGGGAGCTGAATGGCGATCACTTGACCTCTGTGGCATTTAATCCCACTCCAGCCGCCAGAGCAAACTTGGGCCTGACCAGAGTTGTTCCAGCTTCTGAGAACTCCGGTGAAGTCAATGAGTTCATGCTTGATTGCTTGGAGCGCCTGATAGTTTCCTTGAGTCACCACGATTCCATCCCAAGAGTGACCACCACCTGCAACAGCTTGAGCAGAGAAGAGTAAGACACACAAGAGAAGACTCGTGCAGAAATTGAAACTAGTTTCATAAATCCGAAATGGGCTAGTGTAAAGCTGATTCATTTCAAAAGAACAAAAAATAAAAAAATAGAAAACGAAGAAGAAAGATGAAAAGAGCAGAGGAGCTTCAGTTTTGTTTTGTTTGTTCTCCTTCCTCTGTTTTTGGAGGACAACAAGCAAGAGAGAGAGAAGTTGGTGTTTCGTGAGAGAGGAAAAGAATAAGTGAGTGAGTAAAGGTTGAAGCAAAGAGTAATTATGGTTCGAGTGAGGAGAAAAGATTTAGTTAATGTATAATGTAACGGCTAGTTTTACTTGGTTGGTCTGAGCCAAAAAAATGGTATGCGAGAGAAACATAACCAACGGCTATAAAGTCATTTCGACCGTTTTAACCATTCATTAAAATTATATTGTCTGGAGAGTCGTTGGAATTCACATCTCGTGTTCATCAATATAATTAGATTCCAATATCATTAATCTATTGCATGACTTGGTCAAACCTTAAACACTTTTTTTGGCCACGTCAGTCCTACCTAGCTGATCGTGCAGGCCACACCCTACATATATATCTTGGTAATTATGGTATTGTTATGTCTATGGTAATTGCCGACCGCGAACAGCAATTAGAAATTTGATTTTTTATTTGTTTAACAGTCACTAACTACCTTTTTCATTTTTTATTGTTTTAAACAAATTTTTTTAAAAATTATATATATTTATAATAATAAAAAAAGTTGTATTATCAAATAACAAATTTTTATAAAAATGATATATATTTAATTTTATATTTTTTTGTCTAGGCCATAACTAGTCAGCCCATTAGTCAAGTTCCTACATAATATAGGCAGTAGGACTCGATCTCTAGATGTGTAAGTGTGTGTGCCTTTAGTAGACTTATCCCTGCCACTAGACTAAATGTCACCTGCATTTAATTTTATATATTTATAAAAATGAAAAATTTTATAAAAATCAAATAACAAATATTATCACATTTATATATTATTTATCAAAAATATATTTATACACAATTAAAATCAAATTTTGTAAAAAAAATTCAATATTTGTTATATTATATTTTTATATATTATATTTCGTATTTATTTAAATTATTATATTTTATATAATTTTATTGTTTTTCAATTTTAATTATTTTTTAATTAATTATTTTTTTTTGGTCGCTAGTAATGTTGAAGACATTAGTAGAATACTATCATAGAAATGTTGTTAGAATGGGATGAAACCCAGTAGTTATGTCTAGCTATACGCTATTTTACATGCTGACACGAGCTTTTTCTCGTTCTCCTTCTGATTCACCACTAGATTTAGCAAGGTCAAAACTATGATTCCTGGTTTTAATAGCAAATGAAGATGGATAGTTAGATGCTAAAGCTTTTTGGTCCTTTTCATTGTCCAAAAACCTTGTGTAAGACTTATCTAAATTGTAATTCCTTATGGTGTAAGACTTACATCAATCTATTCAATTCTAGGAATTCGAATACATAAAACCATGTATCCAACACATAAAACCAACAATCCAAACAACCATCACAAGAGAAATATATAATCTTCTTCACACCAAATTCAAGTTCTTCTTGTAATACTTCTTGAGCTTGATTTTCTTATTGCACATCTCTACATTCTGAAACATAGAAACAAATTTTCTTATAAACTCAGTAATTTTACCTAGTAGTTATACATAGTTATACGAAGTATTACGAACTCAATAGTTTTATCTAGTTATACGCAGTTTTACGAGTTTCTTCACCCGATTATTCTCGAGTTTCTTAGGCTCTCTTTCTCCTTTTTGTTCTCCATTGAGTCTTAGCCATCAAGTTAGGTTAGTGAAATTGTACCACAAAATCAATTATATTTAGAAATTAGGGTTCAAAATAGGAAGAATAGAAAAAGAGAAAGTAGAAAATCTTCAATATAGATGATATATGTAGAAAAAACAGCGCGTATGATATTGGAGGAGATCGATTTCGAAAACATGTTTGAAAATGAGAAAAATGGAGGAGAGTAATCGATTTTGTTTTGGGACGTAGAGGAAAAGAGGTTGATCCAAATTTTGACCCAATTCTTTTGGATGGATGGGTTTAACTCATGTATAAAGTGTAATATTAAGGTTTCATTTAAGTGTAAACTAGTAAACTAACCATTTTTCGAAAATGTAAACTAAATTCTAATTTAGTGGTGGTGGTGTTTTTAGAGTCTTTAATCTCAAAACAGAATTTGGTAGACAATATCTCTAGACACATCCCGGTGAGATCATAACGTAGAAAAATCATTCTTCTAGTTGTAACAAACCTGAAAAAGAAATAGAATAGAATAGAATACAGTGATAATATCATGGTAGAGTAACAATTGTTGTAGCGATCAATATTTACAGAAACACAAAGAGACATTTTCAATGGTGTGTTTGAAACCATACATATAGACAATAAACAAAGTCTGCAACAATTCTTATGGAGCAGCTCGTATTCCTACTTATACTCCATAAGGAATTGAGTCCTATAATGGCATCATTTTAACATTCAAGAATCCGCCAACCTCGGCTGCTTCAGATCCGTCTTCTCAGCAGGACATGCCCGTAAGAGTGTGCAGATGTCGTTTTTCACTAGGAATTCTTCTGCATTTACGAGGATCAAAGGTCCATACTCGAACACCAAAGTTTTGCACTGTCATAACACAAAAACAACACCGTTAATTGAGATCATCCTAAGCTAACTACTATGTGATCACACAGAAAGAATGGTTGGAAGATAAAACACATTAAGGCAGGGTTATGAATTTGAGTTCTTAAATATTGGAATTTGATTAGTCAAACCTTCTTCTCGTAGTTCTTGAATGATTTGCATCCCTTGAGAAGCATCTCAACTATATCCAACTGGATAATCATCAGCAAACAAAGTCAGTATTCGAATCACAACACCATTATAAGAAAAGTAAAAACAAAAAGTCTACACGAGGATTATTTACAAAGATTCCTAATAGTTAAACACTTTTAACACGAGGGCATAGCAGCTTGGAGTGTGATTGTGGGTCCTCTTATGACTTGATCAGAGTGCTATGAGAATATGACACAGAGTGCATAGATGACTAGACGAGTTACAATATAAAACATGTGATGAGATAAAGTCAGCATTTTGTAGATAAGACTTACCTGTGTGTCAGGATCTTGTAGTTTGATGAGAATCTCTGAAACAGTCCTGTGGCATACACCGCAACTGTCTTGACGGGCTTCTTCTACAAGAGCTACCACTTTACCACAAAGATTCATCCTTTTGCAGAAATAGTGAGGTTGAAACGACTCCAGTTGTAAGAAGAAAAGAGGAACATAGTAATCGACTAAAGATATGCACTGCATCAAATTCAAAATCATACTATTATTCAACACAGTTGTTATTATACTAAGAAGGAACAGTCTGAAGCAAAAATAAAGAAAATGCAATGTTCATCATCAGCAAGATGAGAGAACCTGCTGCGAAAATCCACGCAATTGGGAACACCGATCATGAAGTTCATCAATGATCTCGGCTTGTGTTACATTTTTCTCAAGGTAGTTGAGAGCATCAGTAACATATTCCTCACAAAGAGTGCAAACGTCTTCCTTCTTGGAAACTTCCTCTACACAAAGACAATAGAAAAGTTGAAAAAGTCTTTAAAAACTTTTAATCAAATATGAGCCATTCTTTTAAGTTTTATGGGAAATTGAGTGATGAAAATTCAACTACCTAATCCACTCTAGCCATATAAACCAACTATTCCATTACAAGTATCAAAATTTAACCCTAGAGAGCAAGCTTCAAAAAATTCAAAGCATGAGGTACTAAAAGTTATGTGAAAATTCTTACCTGAAGGGATGGAGTCAACGAAAGATCTAGCATCAGAAACCAAGGCCAGACCCAGCAAAAGAAAAAGAAAGGTTCCAACTTTGAGACTCATGATTCCTGATAATACGAACACAAGATCAGAAAGAATATAATCAAGTAAGCCCCTTTACGGGAGATGTATCAAAATGATTCACAACACCTGAGATTGTCTGCGCCGAATTAAGAAGATCCAACCGGAACTTTATAAACAGAGATTTACCTTTTTCGAGAATCTGATGAATGAGAAGAAGAGGTGATGATTTTATCCAGAATCAATGAGTAGCAGATTGCGTATGAATCTCCTCGAAAGGTCAGATGAGGTATTTTCACTTTACAAGCAATTATCCGACCACGTCATCTCATCGCCTGTGGCTATTATATTCGGAGTATTTTATTAGGTCTCAATAGAATAGTGGCAATAAAAAACTTTCTTTTTCTTAACTACATTAATTAGCAAGCATAAACCATCATTTAATTAAATATCTCTAATTACACCAATATTGGCATTACCCCATCATTAAGTAACTCTCATGAGTCTTAACTTTCTTCAAATCTTTGTCATATTATGTAAGAGATCCAACAAAATAATTACACTAATCTAATCAAACAAATTACAAGTGGTCTTTAATCTAGTGACAGATAATAAGTTACTAAAGTCAGCCGCACTTGCACATTAATGGATCGAGTCTCACTATATACATTATGTAGGAACTTGGCTAATGGGTTGATCAATTGTTCCATTGTTTAAAAAAAAATCAAACAAATTTTGATTATTATGCTTCATTTAATAACAAATCACATCTTTTTATACTCACTATTCAGCAAAAGCAAACACACATGAATTTAATAGAAACACAACTCATTACCATAAGATAACACAACAACTCCTAAGATAAAGATTAACTGACTCTTCAATTTAACTTCAAAGTTATCTTCTTCTTTTTGTTCTTCTTCTTACTCTCTTTGTTCAAAATCTCAGACAAGTTCGCCAATCCGAATCGCTTTCTCTTCCCATTGAACCTTTTCTCTTTCTCCTTCCCACTCATAGTCTTTCCAAGTATCTGACCCAAAGAAACTCTCCCATTCATCATCCCTATCTCCTCCGCAAGAAGTAGTTTCCTACTAAGTATTTGCCCAATAGACATTGTGGGTTTCAAGACAGCAACTTGTGATGATGTTCCGTCATTGTTCATCATCAGATTCAGACCATTTACATCCATCAGAAAAGGGTTATTGAACTTGGCTGAAGAAGATGATCTTGTCCTCCTTTCTGTCCATTGCCAAGTTCCATCTTCTGATTCCATTTTTGCAGTATTAACTTTCTCCAAACTTTCCTCAAGTGTCCTTTTACTGCTTCTGATTTCTCTCGCTGTTTCTTCAATCTTCTCAAGTATCTCTTCCTGCAATGTCTCCTCTCCGTTTCCTCTTCTGCTTCTTCTTCTCCTTCTAGTAACAGCTTTGATTTCAGCAATTGCAACGGCTTCAGCCGCTCTAGCAGCTTCCTTCATCTTTCTAGCAGCAATCAAACGCATCTCAGCAGCTTCGATCTTGCTTCTCGTTTGTTCAATCTCAACCACGGCTTTATCAACCGCATGACGCACATTCTCTCCTGTTCTACTAAACTCCTTAGTCTCATAACTTAGTCTCAGAATCTCCTTGGAGATTGCAGCTGCATTATCAGAATTTAGCTTCTCTCGTGTCTTTTCGAGTGAAGCTCGTTCCTCTTCCAATCTCTTGTTCAGTAACTCAACGGACTCACGAATAGCAGCCAAATCTTCAGTTGTTTTGCACATATTCATCTGCGCTTGTTTCAATTCCTCGTTAACATTCTTTTCGCAGTGTTCTTGATCTTCCTTTCGTTGTAGCTTTGATTTGAGCTCTTCAACAATGGCTTTAGTCGATTCGAGAGACTTCAACACCTTTAAAGTCTCTTCTTCTTTTGCAATCAGTTCCTTTACTAACTCACCTGCTTTTGCCACCATACCAGCTTCATCCACATCGTTCTGCAACAAAAAAGATGATAATTTAGCATCACAAGAAACAAGTAAAGACAAGATATTTCTACAAATTGATGACTCTAATTGAACAAACCTTGTAACAAATACGATTTTCATAAACACAATGTAAATTAGAAACCAATAAAACGAAAGAGAAAGATAGAGACTTGGAGGGAAAAGACTATAAATAGAACCTGAGAAGAAGGTTTCCAGAGACCAAATCCGCCAAATCGAGTGGCGGCTTCTCTAACCGACTCGAATGGAGCTGAAGTGTCGATTTCACCAACGAGGGAGGATTCTAGGGGTTCAGCCATTAAAAGAAGACAAAAACTAGGGAAGAAGAAATTTATGAAAGAGAGAGAGTGAGAGTGATCAAAACTGTTGTTTTCTTCGAAACTGGTGTGAACCAAAGACTTTATAATATATCTCAACGGTCTTTTTGTATTTATATAATGTAAGTGATAATTAAAAGTTAAATAAAGATACAAGTATCCGTTTTCTTTCTCAGTGTCTTGTTTGTGAGTTTAAACACTTTTTTATCTTTTTCTAATCCAACCTAACTAATAGGATTCCCTACTCAACACTGAAATTAATTTGTTTTAAGCCTCACATGTAAAATTAGTAGATTATAATGTTATTTCAAGTATTTATGAATAGAAAAAAAAAACTAACGAATTTTTATATGTTTATTGCATCTCTTTTTTTTCAACTAATAATTTATTATAGGAGGGTAACCTCAAAAATTATACAACATCTGCAACACATGTTGAATCTCTAATACTACAGACGAGAAAATAAGTTTTGTGATTCAGAGATTTAGGGATTACATGAAGAGAAAATGAACGAAAAAGAGACTTCAATCTTGAAAAATCATCTAGGTAGGAAGAAAAAGCCGACCACTTTTCTGGAGCTAACACCATCTGGAGAATATCTGAACAATACGTCGCTAACTCTACCTCCAGCATCTGCAAGGATAGTGGCCTCTCCATCGCCCAGAAAACAGCTTCAACTTCGGCATGAAGAGCTGAGAGACTCTGTGGAACTATGCGTGCTCCCATACAAGCTCCTTTTACAGAATCCGGAAAACAAAACCAACCATGACCAGAGAAAAAGTCACGCACGCCATGCTTCATATATAAAACACTGGTACTTGGTAAACCCAGAATTTTCTATGGTCACTTGGGCTAAAATTGAGCACAAAGACAAAATAAACAATTTGTATACTCCGTATTTTATAAAGATGTGATGTACAATTGTTTTTCTGAATTAATTATTCACTAATCGTAAAAATTAGTGGTTAAATATCATTAATTTGAATTTCACTCGCTTTTGTTGGAGTATTTAGGTTACGGATCAAACTTTGTTGATCCAATGAATATTATAGACAGAAAAAGAAATAACATCAATTATTTATGTGAAAATATCCTCCAGCCTTTATATGATAATCTAGTTGGGGCATAACAAATGTGATTAGGAACATTAGGTGGAGAAAGAGAGTGAAAAAAAATAGAAAAGAAAAGTGAAAGAATATTAGGACCGTTGGATTAAATAAAGAGGGAGTTGTGGCGGAGATGGCTGCGTCAATGGTGGAGTGTAGTGGTGGGGATCGGTAACGGTCATAAAGCAGGGCCAGTGGGCCACATTATGAAAGTCTCAGCTTTAAACAATTGGTCTTATACAAGTAACCGTTGGAGTCATTTACATTGATCTGCGGAATGTGACTACTGACTACTATTAGAGTCACTAAAGTTTTTTTTTGGTCCAAAAAGGAGCAATGACTTTTAAATCCCATAATTTAACTCTCTGGTACTAAAGTTAAAACGTCCTCCTGTTGTGAAAAAATAATCAAACTTTGTCTTTTTGTGTCTCAATATGAACGATGATGTTTTTTATCTATTTGGTTCGATTCTTTTAATTTTTGGTTTTGAAAATATAATAACCAAAAAATACCGATTAAAATTCAGTTCAGTTTCGGTTTGATTCTAGTTCAGACAAGATAAAATCGATCTAATACCAAAATAATATTGATTCAGTTACATTTCGAAAATGATAAAACCGAATTAGTCCAAAAATCTGAAAATATAGCAACTGTGTTCAAAGTAGCAACTGTGTAGCAACCGAATTAGTTCAAAGTAGCAACTGTGTCTACTACAAAACTGTATCCATATTTACATGTACACAAATCTGAAATCTCCTATCAAGAATCTGTATTATTGGGAGGCGGTGGCAAGCTTTTCCATCGCTTCCTAATGAAATAAAAAGCAAATCCAGAAAGAAGCAACAATATAACAAAACCATCAATTCCTCCAACTAATCCCACAACCCATTTTCTCACATTTGGTTTCTCATCACTCAATCTCACTCCTTTAGGAATCTTCACCATATAACTCAATCCACTCACTCTCTCTATCTCCTTAACTCCCATCACAATCCCATACATTACACAAAACTCATCAGAAACAGAGTAACTTGCAGCTCTACACTCACAATCTCTCTTACACAACTCTTCACATCTTTCTTTGCTTATATTTCCCACTTGTGTCCCATTTCTTAGCACTGTCGTCACTCCTTGTAACTCAACCATCTCATGATCGCATAACCTCTTCATCGAAACTCCTATTTCCTCGTTGCTGCTGCAATCTCCATTACTCACAGCCCTAATGCAAGAACAAGACTTAGAGAATGTGCAGATTCCATATGGTTTACACGCTACAGGAAGATCACAAGTGTTGCTCACAGCTTGAAACGTTGCCTCGAATTTTCCCTTCTCTGGTTTATACGAATAGAGTCCTAAATTACCAGTTTTGTTCCCAAGTGCCAAGAATCTGGTCAATCGTTGCTCTATCCTCCCGATTCTGTGACTGTTATCGTCAAAAAGGTCAAGACCCTTTGACCCTAATCTCACGAAATTGACTGTTTTGTTCTTCTCACTTGGTCTGTATTCCCAATAAGAGTACTTGAGCCTGTTCATATTAAGGAAAAGAGCAATCTTGTCGCGCAAAACTTCAAAGGAATAGAACAAAGTCAAGTCTTTAGGGAATGAAGTTAGTTGCGTAGCCACGTCTAGTCTCTGGCCACTCAACATCACATCTGTTGGGAAATTGAAACTTTGCCATTTGATCATATTCTTAGTATCAAGCAATACTAGATTCCCTGTGCTTTGTATCTCCAATCTCTGCAAAATTTTGTTTCCAAACACAATTTTTTATATGTTTCTGTCATTAAAAATGAAAACTTTCTTTCAACCAAAGGAATGTTTTTACCTCCACACCTTGTCCTGAAGTTCCACTTCGCCATCCAACGTGTTTATTGTTACTCTTAAGCCTCAAGTCTCCATCTTTCGTGAACTCAAAGATGCATTTGTTAGAAACATACATCTTTGAGTAATGCCCTGAACTCCAAACTCTTACATCTCCAAAGAAAACTTGAAGAGAACACAAATATCGTCCATCATTTTCGTCGTTTGATTCCATCGTCAATGCTGCTTTGAAATTGGGTTCTGTTGTTAATAATGATTTTGTCTCCATTATATAAGCTTTCCCCATAAATCCTGTAGTGTATTCTAGAGGAGAAGAGAGTGTCAGAGCAAAACCAAGGTTGATATCTGATTTGCAGTGACCTTGAAGCTTCGAGAACAAGCAGATTAACAAAGTGAATGTGTATATCTTCATCATCATGATCATGAGATGCTTCTGCTGCTGATGATCTTCAGGATTTTCCGGGAAAAAAGGTAAGATATATAATAAGAAAAGATAAAAGAATGGAAAGTTTGTAGGAGTGTGTTTTTTCTCTTACACTTTTCCAGGACAAGGTTTTTGTTTTCATTTTGCATTTTTTGTTGTTGTTTGTGGCCGGCCCAAACTTATAAAATAAAATAAGATTTGGAGGGATTCAAACCAATTCCTTCAAGCCAAAGTAAGAGTATACTACTACTGCCCTTCAACAAAATTTTAAACATTATGCCCCTAAAAATGTTTATATATTTTGGCGTCTAAAACTCATATTTTATGTGCTTTAGTTCAAAATCACTAGTGCAAGTCTTACTGTTATCCTAAACTTATTTTTTTCTTCTTCTATATTTGATGGCCTTCCACAAGCTGTCCATGTGGGGTTCTGCTTTGCATCCCAATTTTTATTACACACGCAACACAATGCAAGTTTTTTTTCTTACAATAGACAAAAAAAATATTGATGTGCAAATTATTATCCTTTAAATGAGAGAGTTGTTAGAATGTGTATATTGGAAGTTGATTGGTTTTAAGTTTAACATAGCATAAAATGGATATGAATGAGTATTAAAACAATAGTCGATAGCTAGAATTGAAATTACGTTTATATGCAAAGGAGTTGAGAGAGTGGGGAAGTAAAGCAAGGTATATATTGGGAATTAGGTGGGAATTGATTAGTAGTAATAATAGTAATTGATATATTTGTTTAATTGATATTGGCTTTAAGATGGACCACGAGAAGGAGAAAGTGGAGATCCCTGTCTTTGTCTGTTACGTGTAATGCGATTAATGTTCTTAGTGGTGATGTCATCGATGCGTAATAAACACCCCTCGCCTCCAAATCTTACACTTTGAGCTTCCAAGGCTTCTACTCGATTTCGGCCCACAAATTGTCCGCATGCGCAATGCGACCCATTTAGATTTGGTCTAGCATTTTAGAGACCCACTTTTGTCCACAAGTTCTGTAAGGTACTCATGACTCCTTTTCAGCTGAATAGTTGTCTGGAATCAAACAATTAAGGCTAGATACTTGCTAAAAAATTAAGACACTAATTTGTGATTTTGTAAGAAATAATTAATAGGCTAGGTACTCTTTAATTGGTAAACACATAATAAATTTTGTTGAGAACTCTGTTGATCAAACAAGGTACTCGTGAACCTATGTTGATCCGAGATCCAACAATCAAAACTTTGTGATTTTGTAAGTAATAATTAATAGGCTAGAGAAGACGTTAATTAAATTTGTAAACATATATTACGTCTCAATATAAATGATTTTTTTTTTATCAAACAAAATATCACTAATGAATACGAACTAAAGTGGTTAAGTACACATTAAGAGCTATTTTTGCTAGATTATCTGCAAGTTTATTTTTTGATTTAGAAATATGTTCGAAAGATATAAAAGAGAATCTTTTCGCTAGAGCAAATATGTCGGATATGGTGTCATGCATCTCTAATGGTGTTGATTCAGTTTTTAAAATCTGGATCAATTGGACGGAATCAGAGCAGATCATTAGATGTTTGTACTCTCGATTTAAGGCATCTTTCATTGCTTCTCTAACTGTAAGCAATTCTGCAATCAAAGGTGAAGTAACAAAAGACACTGATTTGGGTCGAATGTTAAAGGTTTCACTGGATTTAGATATGCAATAGATATGAAAGACTGTCCTAGTGTACGGGCGACCAAGTCTCTTCTCCAAGCCGCATCTGTTGAACATACCATTTCCGGATCTGGGTCTTCTCGTAAGGTAACTCGGGAAGCTTTAGATTCCTTAATTTTCTTACATTGGGCATCAATCTGTTCTTTCGACTCTAAGGTCGCCTTCCATATGTTATTGAAGATAAGGTTGTTGCGGGCCTTCCATATGTTCTAAATTAGCCATGGTCCAATCGGTACTTTTCCAATATAAATAATGTTTTATTTTTATTTTTTTGTTAAAATATTTGATGTTTTAGATATTTAAGGTGAAAAATTGATTTTTTTTTTCATTTAAGCCTATTATTTATTTATATTAATTACACTATTAATTATAATGTAAATATTTTTAGTAATTTTATAAGTTTTTTTAATTAACGTACATTTATCTTAAACATCAGATATTATATATATATTATGAGACTAGTAAATTTTATTTAAAAGTCTTTCAGTTCGGAGGCACTAGTTTGTTATGAATGTTTGTTGAGAAATGAGAGAAAAGATAATGTGAGCCTCCATTTCTTGTGTGGTCTTTTTCACTTTTTATATAGTCCTTAGTCCTAAATCTTTGCAATTAACTTGAATATCTAGTTCTCTTGAATCTTGGGATTGATTTTCCAAATCTTGAGATTTCTCTCCTAATTTTCTAATCTAGTTTTACTCAGATCTATTCTTTAAATTATTGACTTTTTCAACTAAAATTTTTTTGGTTAATAGATTTGATCTATTTTTAGAGGGAATTTATCTTCGAAATAAATTTTGGTGCCAATAGGAAGTTTCTTCATCGGTTTTGGATTCATGTTGTTTGTCAGTATTTTCGATCTTCGTTTTCGATAGCAGTTTTTTTTTATTTCTTGTTTTTTAGATTTTAGCTTACTTTTCTCTGAGATTTTTTCTAAAAATTTTATCGTTTGGATTTAGACTCTAAAGATATTTTCCTTATTGCTATTTTATCCCGGTTATTAATATATGAATTATTCAGTGGAAAAAAAACATGATGCCAGTGTCCTATTATACTTCTTTTTGCGTCTTGGCTGTATTACTAATATAGGATTAGACATTGTAGTGTTTATGTAGCATAAGTAGCTTTACTTCTATTGCTTAGCCTTCGCTTAAGATTTAACATCTTCGTTCTCTTTTAACATCAATCTTCTTTCTTATCTACATAATCATTCAATACCTTTTAATTTTTATATTCCTACAATAGTTTTGTATAATAAAATTCGCAATCTTATTCTACTATCTTTATTTATATTTATATATTATAGTTATATATTAATAACAGTTGATAATTAAAATTCAGTTAAACCAACAAAAAAATTAATTGTATTTTTAATATATTCAAAATTGTTCTTTATTTTAAATAATAACTAAAAGAAATCAAAAATAATTTTATTAAAAAAATAGAAATGAATGATAATTTGAAGTAGCTAACGACATGGTAAAATATGGTTGAAATTCATAATTTGGTATATTTTGAGGGTGTTGTTTATTGGAATATTGATTTGGAAATAGATAATTGTTGGGATTTGGGTAGTAAATATGATAATTATATTTAGGATCTATGTTACTCAAAATATGATTAAAAATAGGAGTTTATGAAAGGGTAGTGGAAAGATTATAGAAAAGAAATATAATTTTTTTTATTTATCCAAATTAAATAAAACAAGTATCTACTTGTAGAGCAACAAAATATAATAAAAACGAAACTAATTTTATTTAAAAGTTTAAGGATAAAATGAAATCTGAAAAAATCATTTAAACAAATAAAACATAGACATATATCCATGTAAATTCTCTCTCATCTTTTTATTTTCCTTTTGGCCTACAACTTCGTTATTTATTTTTATTTATTTCATTTAAACGAATTCATTCAACATCTTAAACTGCCACATCAACTTTTTATTTATTCCACATCTTGTTGGAGAGATTCAACAATTATTCAACATATCCATTATTAGTAGTCTAAGTGTTAAAGTATTTCTAGCTCCATTCTGTAACACTGGTCTTCTTTGAAAATTACAAATGAAATACAATCTATTTGACAAAAGAAAATAGAACTACCTTTGTATCAGTTTTTAATGTAAAATTTGAGTTTCAACACTTTTTTTTCCCTTTCTCTTTTGGTTAGAGCTCAATAGAAAGTTTTTGTGTGAAAATATTCATTAACGAAGGCCCATACCTGAAACAATAGATGATTCTGCGCAGTTTCCGTATAAGAAATACAGTCTATACATATTATTTAATTTAGCTGAGCCCATCCATGTTAACTTTACCGACCATGACGTGAGTGACCATTTTCTATTAAACACAATTTATTATAATAAAAAATCCATAACGCGAATGACATTGTAAATATACAATTATAACTTGAACTTATTTAAAGTTTAGTTGCGGCGAGATGATGATATCAATAACTTTAAACAACAAAGGAAAAGGTTTGGTTGAGCTGTGTTTTCCCTTTTTCTATATGATAAAATAAGTCATATTTCTAATCGATGATGATTGAAAAGCTATATATGATTCGATCTTCAAAGATTTGCTTAGCTAACTTCATGCTAACTTATACTTCCAACACTATTATTAATGACGTTCTTTACTCAACAAATATATAACTAAGTGGTCCAATGGTCCATGCTACGTCGGACGCATCTTTCATACATCGTGTGAGACACAATTATTCAATCAAATTACAATGCACAAATAGAGATGTTACATTAATTAAGCTACAACAATTTTAGATGAAAAAGTCCTATTTATTAGTAGTTTCCACTTTGTTGGTTTAGGTTAAAGATCAATTTACCTTAAGTGCGAAATTGTTAATCATTTTCATTTGGCCACCAGATATTTAAAGCTCGTTCGGTTCCTGGAAAATTGATTTGGGTCTCGATCTAGATTCTTTCTCGGCCAACAAAAAAAAATTTGATTCATATACAGCTCAAGTATTATTATACAGAATAATGTAACTATTAGAATCGAACTCCGGTAAAAAAGAACCGTAAACAATAAAATTAGTAATTGACCAAAATATAACTACACAATTTAAAAATCAGAATCTTTTTGAAAGTACTTAAGTCTATGAGTAATGTTTGTATTTTAAATGTATTTAGTAGGTAAGATTGAAGTGTCGACCTCAGCCCTTTTTTTAATTGAGGGTGATTTTGGTGATTAATACAAGATATAACTCGTATATTTAACTATAGCTTGCCGAGGACATGTGGTTTAATGGTAGTGATCATTTTACAAATCTTAACCACCGGATTCGATCTCTCCCTCAATACAAGTAGAAGAAAAAAAAATTTTAGGCTATATATTTTGACTATGATTCGGCTATTGTTGATCCAACTATTGATAAAAAAAAATTTAACTATAGCTTTTACATTGCCAGCATAATAAATATAAGCTAAGCTAGATCTCATACCTAATCACTATTTAGTGTTTTTTTTTCTTCTAGATCCTATTTAGCATTAAATCTTATATCAATTTATCAATGATTTATTCAAAATTATTTTGCATTATTTTCTACTTTCGAGATAGTAGTAAGTCATATATATGTACGAAGATCGCGAATAGATCCGGTTGACATAAATAAGTTCATTAATCTCTTAAACTCAATTACGATCATTAAATTTATAAGCATCCCATTTTCATATTTAAATAGCTCATTAGTTGTCTTTATCTAATAGCTTTTGTACTTACTACTAGACTATAATTATTTAGAATGATTCCAAATACTTGAGCATAATTGGATGTTTCACACACACATATATATAAATAGATATCAATGTATCTATCAACTATTCATTTCCACTAACATCCTTAATCTCTATCTCTCACACAACTTCTCTCACTGAAAATGCCGGCCCAAATGATCCCTGAACAGACGTTTCAACCTCTCCACGACACAATGATTCATTCAATTTTATCTCCTAAAAGGTACAAATCTAGTCATATACATTGATCATCTGTACGTCTCCCAAATATTATTGACTTGAGACTCTTCTTTTGTGTTTACTGATTTAGAAACTTGTGTGACTTTTTTCGTACCTGCGACTTAGCCACTAGTTTTATCAGATGTTTTATGACGTATAGCTGATAATGTCTATAATGTAAAGGTTGGAAGGAAAAGTAGCTATCATCACTGGAGGAGCACATGGAATTGGCAAAGCAACCGTCGGGCTATTCGCTAGACACGGTGCCACGGTCGTAATTGCTGACGTGGACAACGCAGCTGGTTCTTCTCTGGCTAAGTCACTTTCTTCCCAACTAACCAACACAGTCGTTGCGTTCATAAGCTGCGATGTCTCTATCGAATCGGAAGTTGAAAACCTAGTAAACATAACCGTGGCACGGTACGGTCGGCTCGACATTTTATTCAACAACGCAGGAGTTCTAGGTGACCAGAAGAAACACAAAAGTATATTAGACTTCAACGCTGACGAATTCGACCGAGTAATGCGTGTGAACGTGCGAGGCGCAGGACTCGGCATGAAACACGCGGCACGTGCCATGATCAAGAGAGGTTTCAAAGGTTGTATAATCTCGACGGCTAGTGTAGCTGGTGTAATGGGTGGAATGGGACCACATGCTTACACAGCCTCGAAACATGCGATTGTTGGACTAACTAAAAACGCAGCTTGTGAGCTTGGCAAGTACGGAATTAGGGTTAATTGTATATCACCGTTTGGAGTTGCCACGTCGATGCTTGTGAACGCGTGGCGGAAAACGAGTGGTGATGACGTGGAAGATGATGATATGGTGGATGAGATGGAAGAGTTTGTGAGGAGTTTGGCTAATTTGAAAGGAGAGACTTTAAGAGCCAATGATATAGCTGAAGCAGCTTTGTATTTAGCAAGTGATGAGTCTAAGTATGTTAATGGACATAATCTTGTAGTTGATGGTGGTGTTACTACTGCTAGAAACTGTGTTGGTTTGTGATCAAATGTGTTTTGTTTTTGTTTTTACTCTGTTTGATCTGTTAATTAATTAACTGGATTTGGTAAATCTTTTCTCCATGGAATAGTTGGTTTAATCAATAAAATAGTTGTAACTTGTAAGTTGTAACAGTTGTTTTCATTGTATGTCAACGAGTATATACTAAATTGAAGCTTACTTCACAGTAACCCAATAACAAAAAATATTAATTACTATACCTGATTTTTAACAGAGTTTATTATATACATAAAAGAACTTTCTAATGAAATCAATTTTGGAAAGAAAAATTTAACTGGTCCAACGTCTTGTGATCGAGTGGTAGGGGACGAATATAAGACATCCTCCCTTTTGCGCGAAATAAAGTCACATTTCTTTATACATCTTCCCATTTGAATGTTCGTAGAGAAGATCTATCCGTTGACTGCAATTCTTTAAGAAAATAGTATAAATCCATCCTGTAAAACTAGAAACTTCTGAGTGATCAAAACGAAAATTGAACTTTTGATTGAACGATAAAACAAATTATTTTTGGTGGATTTTTACATGTCCGGCAATATTTTATGTGGTTATAAAAAAAATTCGAGGCAATTTCAAACCGATTTATCACGATAATTCGTGATTGTTGATAACTCGTCATGAATATTTTATAAACTCCCGAATGAAATGATTTGTCAACAATTTCTTATAAACTTTTGATAGAATAAATTTTCGATAATCAATTCCTGATAGATGACCTTTCTATAACAAATACCAACAAATTTTATGTTTTTGTTCTGTTTTGTATGTAGATATATTCTAAAAGTGATAATTGTTGTGTGTAGTGATAATTATTTTCTCTTCAGAAATAAAATATTTAACTTTCAGTTAGTTGATATGTAATTTTCCTTATGTAATTAAAATTGTACTAAGTGAATGTTAGATTTCTTGGACTAACTCCGAATCTATATTGAGGTTCACGAAGAGCCAATAATACTTTATTTAAGCATAGTTCTTTTATTGTTGCCAGCAAGGATAGGTTAAAATTGAAAGTGATATTATAGAAGCAAAAGCTTCGATTTGAGGCAGATAATTTAATGAATGCAAGGGTGTATAGGGTTGTAACACGTACATAAGGTATTAACAAAAGTATTAAAATACACAAATTTGGTTGAGGAATCATTAACTCAGATTGAAAGAAATTTGATGAAGTAAAGATTGGTTCTCAATGGTCAAAGCCACAGCTACAAATACACTGTTTCATTATTTTATGTGATAATAAATTGATATAGAATTGTGTAGGTACTATTTCTTGAAATCGCGATTCGTTTTCCTCGATCGCTGCTACATTTGACTATTTGGTCTTAATATTCATATCCTTTTTTTTTTATTCTTTTTCTCCAACGACCCTCTCTAATCTTAAGAAATGAAAAAGAACCGTCTTATCAATATGAAATTTGTAGGGAACGAGTGAAGAAATATTCCATTATAATGCTTTTCACAATTATAAAACTAATTGGAATTGATTCATTTATGTTAAAGTAGGTCTTGTTTTGAGTTGTACGATCGTGGAAACCTCCTAAGTCCTGACTTAAGAGTTGAGATCATGTCAGAACCACAAAAAGAAAATGAAAAAGTGAAAATACCATAATGGAGACACACAGCTGATACACACAGAAACTGTTGTAAAGCAAAACAAACATAAAAAAAGAGAGACGGTTGTAGTCTTGTAGAACAAAAGCTAACGCAAGACAATGACATAAAAATATACTTTAAGCTTCTGTATTCAAAATTGTATAAACAATGTACAGTTTTAATGATAGATTTACGCACAATCACAATTTGTTTTGTCATTAGCCAATTCATAACTACCCAAAACTCACACAACATTACAACCTTGTAGCTGTTGCAACTCTCTTTTGAACTCACTAGCTCACACAACACTATATACATGTAGATGTTATAATACACTCTTGAACTCATTAGCTCACGCAACCCTACAGATTTATAGCTGTAGTAACACACGCGGTTTTACTCACCAAACTATTAGCCCACACAATAAATTCAATACTTGGAACTCTCAATTATTTATGAAAGTTCAACCCTTCTAAGAAAACTAAGCACTCCTTATATAGCCACAACTCTTCTAGGGCTTCCCTAAAGAACCTTAGCACACTTCCAAAACGCAGCTATTACACCATCATGACACATTGCTGCTTTATCTTGTCACACTGTTGTGACATGATTTGTCCATCTTGTTGCAGATTTTCAGAGTTGACATATATTGTTTCCATGCTGCTATGCTTGTGCATGTCCAGTTCCATGTTGAAAAAGGTTTCACTGTCATTCTGCTCCATCTTCTTTATTTCTATTTTGGTGCTAAGTCAAATCTGTTGTAACAGGCTTGTTTCAAACCAGTAGGATACAATCATATCAGTTTTAATCAAATTGGGACCCACTCTATTATTCTCTCCAAAATACTAAAAAACAAAATCTCTTGTTCTTTCAAAAGGTCCAAAATCTTCGGCATTACCTACTGCTCTTGGTAGAAAAGAACACATATGTATTTAAGATTTCAATTGTCAACTATGATTTCTTATTATAAACGTAAAGATGATGGTAGGTTTTAACAAGTTTAGATTGAAAGAATAATATAATCTTCTAAAATTAATTGTTTAATTATAAGTTCAACCAATCACAACGACTTTTTAGGAATATTCACCATATATTGATTTCTTTTTTCGTATTTATTATTCAACTCCTGCAATAATATGTGGCTAACCTTACATTAAAAACAAAACTAAACCGTAAAAGTTTTTTTTTCTTAGTTGTAAGTAGTTGTAATTAGACACTAACATAGCCAAAGACACAAATTACCAAGAATACAAGAACAAAAGCAACTAATCTCATATTTTCCATATGTTTAAGAGTCTTATAAACACGTTCTTTGGATAAGAGAATTAATGCTTGATGTTTGCTTACACTAATGCAAACAATTGTTCTTGTGAGCATTTGAGGTTCGAATCCTCATGAACCTAAAACTAACACAATAGAACCATAAAAATCAACTATAAGCTAGAGCAATCAGATTCGATTTTGAATTAAAAGCTACTAAAAGTTCAATGAGAACCAAACTAGACTTAAACAAAGATCAAGCAAAGCAAGAGCTAAACTAAATCAACAAGAAAGATAATAAGCTAATGATGCTCAAGAAGATAATGAAGTTCAACCTAGGAAATGAAACACAATCAAAGATCAACCCACTTTCATGTCATTCCCTTTACCAATCATTTAGTTAAGCTAAATTCTAATTTACCAACTAGATAATCAATAAGCATTATCAAACAAGTTAAATCAGTTTACTAATCACCCTAACTTTATTTTTCAATGGCTAGGGAAGATCCACTCATAAAATGGTCATTCGAGAGTTCTATCAAACATCTTTTGGGCAATAAAACTCATAGCTTCTAGATTCAAGTGATCAAGTTAAATATAACCATCAACCCACTAAAGGATCACTCACTCAAAACAACAAAGAAACTTAAGAAAAAACAAGCAAAGACAAACACACTCAAAGAGAGAAATTTACATATAAAGAGATTTTTAAATAGAATCAAAAGAAGTGGGTCTCTAATATTCTCCCTAAATTCACTCTAATAATGTTCTTAAGTGGTTGAAAAATTAGAGATAAGATGTTCTAATCCTCAAACATTAGAGTTTTAAAGCTTAAAACGGATCCGGGTCGGACCAAATAAGAAACAAGTGTCTATCAAAAATCTCGACCAAGAGGGTCGAGAATTTTGTGCAAAGAACTTTGTCTTCACTCTGGTCCATTTTCTTGACCGGCTTTCACGAGCAGGAGATCGAGAATTTCATGCTGAAACCTTGTCTTTGTTGTTTATAAATCTCGACCAAAATTCACAACTAAGAGGTCAAGAATTTCATGCCGAAAGTCCTCCTCAATTTGATGCATCCTCACTCCAAGAATTCGATCCCCAACTCTCCAATCTCTCAAAGTTAGCTCAAATTCACCTAAAATGACTTAAAAGTGGGAAGATATGTAACTCTACAACTTTAAAACTCTAAAATGTGAAATATGTTAAAATCATATACTAAAATGTGAATGTATGACTTTTAAATGATAGAAATGATGCAAAATATGAATGAAAACTAAGCATATATTTATATATATCAAACGCTTGGTCACCTCAGTTATATAAATTTACACCTGCGCTTAAAAAATTACCTTGTTATGCTATGTTATTAATTACCACTAGTTGATCTTAAATCATATTTGCAAGTATTTTCCAGATGATTTCTAATTATTTTGTGTCTCGTGTAATAGAATTTAAAATATGAATTGTTTGAGTTATGTCACATATTGTCAATTCAATTATTAACAAAAAAAAATTTTTTTGCCTCCCTTGATACTTGATAGAGTTTATTAGCTTAGATTTTATTCACATTTTACATCACTTGACATCATATAAAATGCATTCACTCTCATTATAGACTAATATTTTGCATTTTAGTGTCCTACATAGATCGAGTCCCATATCTTTTTATTTTTTAGTCATTTTAAGTGATTTGGAGCTACGTTTGGAAACTTGATGTCCCAAGTATGGGAATGGAGTTTTTGGAGAAGAAATGTGCTTAATAAATCCCGAGGATGCTATGGATGGTGACATTGACCTCAAGGTCGACAAGATGGATCGACATGAAGAGACAGAGACAAGCCGACCTTCTGGAGAGTTCACCTCGACCTCTAGGTTGATGAGGAAGGTTGATGGGAAGAAGCAGAGATGAGGGGACCTTCTAGAGAGCTCGTTATCTAGGTCGATGGGAGCGGTCAACGTCGAGCTCAAAACACAAAAGACCTTTCGTTCAGGTTTGTCTCAGGTCTTGTGTGTCTTGATCCAGCTTGTTCATTAAATCGACCAATTTTTTATGTTATTCTTGGTTGGATTTGATTTGGTTTGTCCCGGGTTGTCTCGTCTTGTTTTCTAAATTTTAAAACCGAAGTTGTAATCTCCTTATAAGGATTTAGAGAGAGAAATTGAGAGACCTTTAAGAACTGTTTTGTTGGATTTTGAATTCCTATTCTAATCTAATGATTTTCTCTCTAATCTCTTTATCTTTACATTATGTTTGTGCTTTTGCTTATCTAATATTACTAATTGATTGTTTGATTGACAAATGAGAGGTTAGCTTGACTAAATAGTTAGTAAATTGATCAATGCCACGAGAACATATTGATCTTGCTTAGTGATCCATGTCATAGGATTATGCTTATATTATTTTCTTTTGAATTGTTGATTGGTTGTCATTCCCTTTGATCAATTACATAACCCTTAATTCATTGCTTTAAAGTGTTAGCTTTCCATTTTATCATCTTAGTCTTTAATTTGTCTTTTTTTTGTAACACTAGTTTGTCTTTCTTAGTTTAAGCTTTAATTGTAGGTTGTCTTTCTTTGGTCGGTCCATTGCTTAATTTAGTAAGTTGTTTGATTCTTGTTACTCATACTCCTTCATAACTCTTCTTTTTTTAGGACAACATTAGAGGACTGAAAGTATGGAGGTATCATTTCCCTGCGCCTTTTGAGAGGATGTCACCTCCACTAGCCACCAGAAGCTCCAGTCTACGAAACCCAGGTTTTCGATTTCGTCAATCCAACACTAGTATCGGAAGCTTGAAGTTTGCGGCCGCCGTCAAAGGAGCTTCACCTAGGATGAACTCTGTTACAAACCCAAATAGGCCTTATTGGGCCAAATTTGCTATTCGACCTTGCTGGGTCTCGTTAATCAGGTTTAGATCTTTTATTTTTAAAACCCTAACTGAGCTTTATCTGTTATTTTCTACTCCCTTTATGGGTCGGACCAGTGTTAGTTTAAAGCCTTTGTTGCTCAGTCTTTGCCTCTATACATCTTCGATGATTGAGAGTATTTCACTGCTCTCTTCCTCTATTTGGGAGAAACGCATACAAGTCTCTTCCTAGATTATGAAGAGAATGATCCCACCATACCTCTCCGCTTTAGAAAGTGTATTCATAAGCTCAGTCTATAGGACAATTGGAGCTCAGTCTTTTGGTTGATTGTCATCATTGACAGAAGAACCTCTATCCTTAGTGATATTATCTTATTTTTATGTTATTGTTGTAATCCTTTCAAACATGATGCAACAGACTCCTTGGCAAAGAGATCTGGTTTTAACTCTGCTACTGTAACCTTGGTTTGATTAATATATTAAGCTTTTGACCAAAAAAAAAAGTTTGCAGATGAGTTAAAACCCAAAAACCACTTATTGATTTAGATTATATTGAACTTTTATGTCTTAGTGTGTTATTATAGATTCTTTATAAATTCGATTATTAAGATTATCTTCAATGATTAGTTCTATTTTTTCTCTGAAAATAGAGAAAAGTTTACTCCAATTGTTTACTCTATCTTTGCTCTAAATAAAATATTTTAATGGTATTTTGTCTTACAATTTTATACTAATTTTTAAAATATCCATTTACTTTACAATCTACATATTTTACCTATTTATATTAAATAGTCAATAACAAGATTAGTAAAATAATAATTTATTTTAAATAAAATTTTATTACATCACATAAATAGAAACAAACAAATGAAAATACTTTTTTATTTAAACATCCTATAAGTCTCCCACTAATGATCAACTAATTCATTTCAAAGTGAAAATGAAAGTTTCTTTGTCTTTGATTTGTCTATATCGAAGTAGAAACTCTTGAAATCGAGTATTTTTATATTATTTTTTTCGATTTCCAAAAATTGAGCTTTTCTTTCAACTTCTATTGGTGCATCAAAATCATGTTCATGTCCAATTATCATGTTATGAAAAATTCTATATGTTGTTAGTTTTAATAATATTTCATAGAATTTAATAATTTAGTTAGTTTTAATAATATTGATAATTAAAATTTTGTATTTTGTATATTTTTATCATACAATTTTGTTTAGGTATAAAACAATAATGCATTAGAAATTAAATTACCATTTTGTAAAAATAGTTTATACTCTAAAAAATAAAGAAATAAATAGAGTCTTTTCAAATTTGAAATAAAATATAAAAATTTCTATTTTTAGAGAAAGAAATAGAGCACTATTAGAAACATTTTTTCACTAAATTTTAAGTTTAGAGTGAAATTTAAAATACTATTAGAAATGTCATAAGTGCTAGATTGACGTGTATGCACATTTGGTTAATTAAAACATATTGTGTATCAATACTTTATACAAACAGATTAATGCATCCAGAAACTTACTCGCATTCGAATTCTTGAAATATATAAACCGGAATATAAGGTATTACAATCTTAGCATGTGCTAGGCCACTTGATGATCAATGATGATTACAATAAACAATATATAAGACTAAATCGTACCTGAAAATTGTATAACACCCCATCCGAAACGTAGATGATACTGTCGTTTAATAATAAAGTACCTTTTTTTTTTACAATTGGATCGAAATAGCTCAATCTATAACCAAAATTCAAACCCTAAATTTTTTTTTTCTTTCCACTTGTATTAAAAAAGATCAAATCCTGATGTCCGACAATTTATAAATACTACCACTAAACTATCTGTCCTCGTCACATAGTAAGTACCTTAAAACCGAACATGCACACTCGCATGTTTTAGTGCCTATTTGGCCGTAAAAGACTCAAGACTTTTCTTCTGAAAATTCCATAGTTAAGTTCAGATACTGCATCAAATACAAACTTAGGTTGTTCTCAACAATGTAGCACTGGCCTTCAAATAACAAAAACACGGTACATTGAGTAACTAAGCTTACTGTTGCAGACAAACATATGACCTTAGATTACTACATTTCAATCTATAGTTAAAACATTAAGCCAAACATCAAATGTCATACAATCATTGTTTTTATACATATCTCTCCTCACAAATTTGTTCGATATCTGGTTCAACACGACTGTTGATCAAACAAGCCTAGTACTCAAAACCCATGAAAGAAAACCCTCAACACAATATAAAAATGGTAGTAGTAAGAAAGAAACTCATCTTCCAAAACACTGGTTTTAGACCGCTGTAGTAGATTTCCGGACAGTGTAACGGTAAGCAGCGACTTTCTTCTTACGAGACATAGTATTGTCAACAGACAGAATGAGTTTACCAGCTTCTACTGTCGTAAAAGAGTTGCAAACAGCTTCATCTGAAACATTCATCTTCCTTGGTTTCTCAACCACAATTGCATAACTCTCTTCAGAGTTTGGAACAAACTCTGCACTGTACTCTAAATCCCATCCTCCAACTACTATATCCCATGTTATGGTTGCTCCACCCTGAAATGTTATAATCCATACAAGTCAGAATACATCAACTCAAATCTCACACACTTGGCCATTTGTTAAAATGGTTAACTAATATATATATTACCTCAATGCCTTCAATCTGAATGTTAACTTTCTCACCACCTTTGATGGAGAATTCAGACGCCGGTTTTGGTGGTCCGTTTTG
Source organism: Lepidium didymum (assembly GCA_963920545.1). Lineage (NCBI taxonomy): Eukaryota > Viridiplantae > Streptophyta > Magnoliopsida > Brassicales > Brassicaceae > Lepidium > Lepidium didymum. Next base: position 2,156,628 of record OY986982.1, read on the forward strand.
TGAATCAATAGGACGGCTAAGACCACCGTATTGCACCGGAATATCTTCAGGCCGTATGTACCTGAAATAACAGTATTGGTTAGATTGAATGAGAAGTTGCAAACCGAAAATAGACTGAGAAGAGTATCTAGATATTACTTGTAGAGTGTTTCAGCTGCATTTCCTTCTTTAGACATCACAAACTTGCTCTTTGTTCTGTGAGTTAGGAAAGGACTAAACATTGAGTAGATTACACTGAAGTACCAAGGGACGTTGATGAATATCTGCAATATTAGAAACATAAATATATTCATCAAAACTTGAAGAGTTTAATAGTATATTGGCTATGTACCTGTATTGTATCTGGTAGATATTAAACTATTATTAAAGTCTCAAATCTCAATATGAGAAAATGCTTTGTTTAGAGATTATGCAATGTTTATGTTAAATATTTTATATTAGTAATCTCGAGTGGAGAGTAAGTTCCAATGTACGGCCACATAAATGCTTCAATTACACTGTAGGAGTAGAAGACAAAGCTCGGAAGTAAATCTTACGAAAAGTAAGACAAAAAGAGAATCTAAATAGACAAAACAGATAATAATGCCACTTAGAAACATCTAAAAGCAATTGACAACAAAAAAAAACATCTAAAAGCATTCAAAATTCTTCCATTTTTTTTTTGGAAATTTTGAACCAAACTAGAACATTATTCCCAATTATTCCCAATTAAGCATTTAGATAAAATCATGTTAAGATTTTAAAATTAAGGAACAGATTTATTGAACAAATATTTAGATTCCCAATTAAGCATTTAACACATTTCAGATTTCTCTTGAATGAGATTCGGTTCTGATAACAAAGTAAAAACAGTATAGAAGCAAGCCAACACGCAAAACAGAGCAAAAGCACATGAAAAAAACCGTAACAATTTTGAGAGTTTTCAGACAAAACATAACTTCGAAATTCAATTTCTTTGTCTGCAAAAGAGAAATGGTTTACCTTAGTAGCAACCATCTCAGGATAATTATCTTGAAAAAGAGAGAGAATCTGATTAGAAGCAACTCTAAGTTCTCTCTTAGGCATATCCTTAAGATCTGTAACTTGAATAATGGAGTTAACACCACCAGGCTTAAAATGAAGCATCTTTACACCTCTTTCCAAAACCTGAACTCTCCATCTTAGAAACTTGTTAAGCTTGTCTTCATCACCAAACACTCTTTCGTACATCTCTCTTTCTTTAAACACACCATAAGCATTGTAACACACAGGATGTCCTTCTTTGTCATAGCCTCTCATGTAAGCAACTTTACCTTCTAAATCTTTGAAACCTAGATCTTCTTCAGTCAATTTATCAGCTTTAAACTCTTCTCTCCATTCCAAACACTTGTTTAACATTCTCAAGGAGTCACCTACTTTGAAATCTCTAGCTCTGAGGAACTTGAGGAGGATGACATCAGCTTTGTCGTCTCCACCGAGAAGTGGAACTCCCCACATTGAAGAGGATTTGGAAGATGAAGCTGAGAGTTTGTCTTTGAGTTCCTGAAGTGATTTTTGCTCGGTTGGTTTGAGTTCTGAGACGAAGTAAGTGTCTTCTTTGAAGTGGTTAGAACGGAGGGTAATGAGAGAGGCAATGAAGCTTTTCTTTGGTTCGGTGGTTTGAGATTTTTGGTGATCGAATGGGTTTGGAGACAATGAAGCGTCCATTGTTGGTTTGAGTAAGAGCTTCTTCGTTGACAGAAAGAGAAGAGAGGATAGACAATGAAGAAGGAAATCAGAAGGGGAAGAGTGAAAGTGACGAGAGAGAGAGAGAGATAAATAATAGGCGTGACTCTGATTTCTGAATTTTGAACAGATAACGCGGCTTTTTACACACACCCAAAATAAAAAATAAAAAATCATCTGATAAAGCAATCCACAAATTCCAAAAGAGTTTTGAACATAAACTGATTATAAAATAGTAACCATAAGACAAAAGATAAATATTTTAAAGGGATTTGAAAAAAAGAGTATGGAATGTAAAAGAAAGAATTCAAAGTGTAGATTTTTTTTCCCAACTAATTTGGTTCAATCCATATCTCAAATTCAATTCATTTCTAAACCTTTTTATTCACATCAAACTCAATTCGTTTCTAAAGTTTTTTATTCACATTTAGTAAATTAGAATCGAATCCATGAACTATTAGTTGGGTATATAAATATAACCATTAAACTAAGAAAATTCGGTAATCATGATTTTTTTTGTCAATTAGATCTATAAAATTTAATTCATATCTCAAACTTCAAATATTTGCATCATTAGAAGGAAAAGAGACACAATAAATAATAATTTTTTTTTTGTCGACCTTACTCTTATAATTGGATCAACAATGCTCGATCCATAGCCAAATCTCATATCTTAAAATCCTTTTTTTTTTCATTCCCTTTGCATCGGGAATGACTCACTCTGGTGTCTTAAGATTTGTAAAGTGACTACTATCATTGGATCATCTGTCTTTAGCTAATAAGTGATAATTTTTAGAAAATGAAACTGATTTAAGTGAAAAAAAAAGAAGCAAAAGATTGGAAGGAAATCGGAAGGATGTCTTTAGGGTGGAGCGTGAGAGTCACGTGGTTTAGAGGAGGAGCGTGAGAGAAGAAGGTAACGTGTGAAAGAGGAGATAAATCAAATATGAGAGAGTCAATTGTTTTCTTATTTATGTGGTTTGGGTCCCATTCACTTATTCAAGTAAGTCTCTCTAACTCGCTTCTCCGTTCAAACACGCCAGCTTCAATCTCATCTTTCCACAGGTTATCTTATATCTTACTACTTTAATTTCATAAATTTAAGGTTTTCTTTAAGATGGATGGTAGGATATGAAGCTAACTGATGAACTTTCATATCAAAAAAACATTCAGATTTGAGTGAGACTTTGAAAAACGTTTAAAGCGATCCAATCTTTCGAGTTTAAATATTCTTCGGAACATATATCACATATGGAAATAAGAGTTTTTACTTGGTTCTCATGGTATCCGATTAGTCGAATATCATAACCCGCTGATCCGAAAACTACATAAGAATAAAAACCTATGCAACTTGGTTAGGAGTTTAAGTACCCGTTAAACCAGATCACCCAAATTATTAAGAAAAAATAATAATCATATTTACTTTAATTATGTTCCTATTATATAAAAACTTATAGAACGAGTTATTCAACTATATGGTTGAAGGGAGTTAAATGATATATTGAGACGACCATTCCAAAAATAGATGATATATAACCACCCACCAAACAATTCGTTGTAAAGTATTTCTCAAACTAGTTGTTAACCAATGGATTCTATATCTCAATAACCATAAGATGTTGACCACTGCATCTAATATCATTTGTTAAAATATGAATCAACATTTTTGCAATATTAAAACGAGATCAAGTTTTTAAATTGTAGACATATCAAAAATAGACTCACGGTCGTAGTAATAGTTTTGGTAATCGCATATTTAAAACCTTAATAAGTTCGTTAGTTTAATTACTGATCTTCTCCTATAGATTCTAAAAAGCTATTAAAGCAAAATTAGGCTAAACACTTTGTTTCAAGTTTCAACGTAATAAGAGGGAGTGATTATGAGAATATTTGGGGATCCTATCAATTACCATTTTATAATAATACAATTAATTGGCCAAAAACAATCATATTTCTACCCATGCGCTTCAACTTTATTACTTTCCAGTTCATTCCCAATAATCTACTAATTAAACTTTTAATTAACAACGTTCATGAAATTTGCAACTAATCCAATAATTATTACCAATATATATGTAATGTTGTAGTGGCTTTGGACCACATATAACTGGAATTTGCAATAATAGTTTCATTGGATTAATAGTTCATCATTATTCCTCATCTTCTTAATGAGTATTTTTTACTTTAGCATTTTAAAGATTATATAACTTTAAACATACTTGTAAGATGAAAAAAAAGACAACAAAGCCATGTCATGCCACTTTCTCTTTTCTAGAAAACTGAATTAATGCGAATTACTACAAAAAAAATCTCTATCTCACCTTATTTCATTAGTTATGAATCAAATCTTATTGTTAATTTAATGATTATGTATTGATAAAAAAAAACTGAATTACTGCAGATCATTAACCAAATTCTCAGACATTTCTTTAAAAAATGACTTATTAATTAACTTAAACTATTACGATATTATATATTTTATAATTAAATTATAGAGGGCAGAAGTTGTCATTTTATTAGAGAGTTTCGACTTTTCTTTTAAATTCTTCGTACATTGCTTTTATTTTAGTTTTGTTTTATAATATAAATTGCCTTTATATATGTCTTGTTTTTTTTTGTTATATTTCAAAGTTCTCAGTCTTTTCTTCTTATTCATTGGAATATATGTATAATAATATAATAATTGTATAAAATTCAAAAAAAAATCAAAAAAAGATTTTGGCGTATGGTGAGAACATGGTGGACCTATAATGTGCAAATTCTGGTGGACAAAACTTTGCTTTAACAATGTTTGAAACCTTTGGCTTTGGAGTTTACTTTTGACTTAGTGTCACAGATTCAACATTAATCCATTCACTTCACTTTAATCATACGCCATTGCCTTTAACACTAGCCTCTGGCCCTCTTTCCACAATTCTTTCTAATTTTCCCCCTTTTAACTTATTCTCTGATTTATTTTCTATTTTATGTTAAACATTAAATGATAAGATCCGATTTATAACCTACCTCAATTTTTAATTTTTTTATTTAATCTATCAACTTGTAGAGGAGAGAATCGAATCTTAGATGTCATAGTTATTAGCTGAATTATCATAATCACCAGACAGAGAAGAATTCGATATTTATTTTCTTATTTATTATAATTTAATAGTAAAATTTAAAGAAAAATAACTAAAAGTAAAAATACAATTTTGGTCATGTGTAACCAAAGGCCGGCCCATGTGGTTGTATTAAGCCCTACCCATGCAAAAAATGTTGGGTTTTGGTGTTTAAAATATTTTTCAACCAAAGCTGCTACTAAATTTTGGACTTTGTGGACTGAAATTGTATTTGTACTACATTTCTTAGTGGTCCTCAGTCGTAAACGTAAGCTTCCTTTACTTGTCTTACAATCACGTTAGCATGTAACCTAACTGTATAGGCCCAATTTGACTGGGCCCAATTTTTCAGCCCAAATCGTCTAAGCCCAATAAGAAGTGGCCCACTAACAGAAGGGCCCAAGTACGCATGGCCCACATCCGGCCAAAATGACACCTGTACGATGACGTCGAGCATAAGGTTCCGACACGTGTCCCATAGACCTACATGCGAACTGACACTTGTGATCCGTGACCACCTGCTCGTCATCATCCTCAGTCTACTATAAAAGGGAGGCCTAGATCAACGGAGAGACCATTGGAAAAATCTTGGACAATTGAGAAGAAAAATCAACTCGACGAGCGTAACAATCAAATCGACGAACACAACTTAAAAGGATCTTATCGACGAACGTAAGTTATCAACATAATTTAGGATATTAAAACGACGAATGAGAGAACCGAAACTTTGAACGACGAGCGTAGTTTAATCGACGAAGCCTAAACACCCTGAGTGGTGAGGCAATCGACGAACGTACACTAAATTGACACCTTGACGAACAGAAACCCAACACCTACACCTGTGAATTAAACACCCTAGTAGTGATATATACTGACGAGCGCACTAATAAGACATAATTTATCGATCGACGACCGCACGATCGTCGAGCACTATTCCAGAAAGAAACAACTAGAGCAATTAGTGGTTGACGACCATCTGACCATATAAACGAGAATCTCAACCCACTCAATCTCCATGTCCCTTCGAAACTAAGAACTACGAATTGACTTGATTCCGTAAAACGGATACGTAGGCAGCCCATACAACGGTTCAGTCAAAAATCACAAATATCGTTCGTATTTGAAGCGTGCTAAGACCGGTACGAACACTAACTAAGTAACTCTCTAATCTTTTTAACAAAAAATATCACTCTCTAATCTGATAAAGTTATTAAATTGTTGAGTCTCGTACTAAAGAGATATACATGTCTCACCTTGAGTGGATATACGCGTCTCGATCTAAAATTTCGTAATCATAAAGAAAAAATTACAGCTAAACTCAAACCGAATTCATATATAGATCACGGATTTGCTGGCACAGTAATGACTACATATCGTGGGATTTGTGTGAATAGCAATCATGAGTTAAATTCAAAGTACTGTTTGTCTAGATAATTATTCATTTATGAACATGAACATAATGTAGAGACCAATCTATTTATTAGAATATCCGATATATTAGAAATATAGATATTCTTTTGAGTAATATAAGATATTAGTAGACATAAAATGTCATTAGACTATCTATTCATTGCCAATTGATTTGTGTTAGAAATCTATAAAGTCATGTTGGTTCACCATATATTTTCCCACAAAAATAATTTTTTTTTTCCATTTTTTTATGTGGTTCGTATAAATAACATAGCTTACGATATTTTCGAGATGATGATTTTGTATTGTTTCTTGACCAACATTTTTTTTCAAAAGTGCCGATCAAAGTATCCTACATTGAAAAGATGAATATTTTTGGAGTTATATAAAAGATTTTTTATTATCAATTAGTATTAGAGTTGAAAATTCGTTATTCCTAGTAGTATTGATTCCTAAAAAGAAAATACTCTATATGTATTCATTATCTAAGTGTGATCCTTATCTTAGGTTTCTCTCTTGAAGGGTGAAGATTCAAACACTCAACTTGGATTTTAAGAATTCAAACTGAAAATAATTAAGCAAATATACTAAATCAATGAATCACAACAAGATGATCAAAATTATGTTTGAGTTGGGTTTTAAGTATTTTTGATATTGACTCGTAATTAAGTCCCTAACAAACTCATATCAGACCAGCTTAAAGTATAAACATGTCAGAATCGTTTTTGCATTTTTTCTCTTTTGGAATCGTTTGTAAATCTATCTTTACGACTATCATAAATAAAGAAGAAAACTAACCATTGAACGTTTTCCATATTTTAAAAATGATATTGTACGTATAATTATAACCAAACTGTTTTATGAAAATGACATTTGAAAACATAAAAACATATCTCTTAAATACGAAGTAGCCTCGCTCTGTCCTCACCACGTGGATCGTGAAAATACATTATTTAAATAAATTTTTCAAAGATCTCAATTAATTCTCTATCTAAGTAAATTAGTAATATCATTTTTTTGTCAATTTTTAAATTCGTTAAGGAAGGAAAAAACTCTAAAATTATGCAAAATCAAAATGAGCGAGAGAATCAACCATACTAAATATATGATTTAGTGATTAGAAGAGAGAAAATGACTTTTATTAGTAATACCATTTAAAAGAACAAATCAATTTGTAACTTTTATTAATGTAGTTTGGTGGTTAGGATGATCTAGTTAATGACTATGTCATGGTTCGATTTTTTCCCAAGTTAGTAGATTAAATAGGAATTTTAAATGCTGGGTTAGCCTATAGATCAGGTTTGTCGATCCAATATTGATAAAAAAAAACCTTTATTAACGTATCTAAAAACTTTAGGGATGTGTTTATCTATTTTGATAATTGAGACTTCCTTTTAATTGTGTGGTCCAAATTTGGTATGAAAACAAATTTCAATGAAGGTGACTTAGCTGCGTTAATTGATCGAGTCAGGTCAAGTTGTCTGATGTGAATTATAAAGATATTATGTCAAACATTGTTCACATTAAAATGCAATTTTAAAATAATTGCAATTCAATGATTTCATGAGAAATTTGAGGGGTCTATATTAATTGGCCATGTGAGATTTTCTCTTCCTCAACTCACTGTTCAACACAAAAAGTTATCGAAGCAACCTTATTTTTCTCCAATCTCCAAAACTCCATTGATCTCCATCGATCTTCTTTATCAAGAGACTTGACGTTAGTATTGACGGAGAGAAAAATGCCTTGTCTTTACATAACTACCAACGTCAATTTTGACGGCGTTAACACCGATCCGTTCTACTCGGAAGTCACCAAAGCCGTCGCTTCTATCGTCGGACGGCCTCAGGACGTAAGAAACTCTGTAACGTTTAACTTCTCTTCCTTCAGAAAAAAAAATCTCTTTTTAAGTTTTAAAACTCGATGCACATTTTGTCAATTATTGGCACTGAATAGTTTCTCCATTTTAAAGACTTTTATATATATTACTGTAATGTCTTTTGTATCTTATTTAGCATAGAATCTTTTTCTAAAATCAAACTTTTTTTTTTTGATAAATGATAGTTACTCAATCATTTTATATTTAATCAATGTATTGTATTATATAAATTAGGATAAATTTGAAATTTTCTAAACAAAAACAATATTTTAAAAGAACAGTTCTAATAAAGTGTTAAAAAAACTCTTTTTTTATTGCTTAATCGAGGCCTCTTGTAGAAATAGGAAGGTGATTTTATACTATTTAATTTATTGAGATACTACAATAAGCATTGTTTACAAAGGTTTCACGTAAACTGGCTTTAGATAATTGTTTTTAAGAAAAAGTCAACATCACAATTATTATACATAATATTGACCCCAACAAAAAGAAAGAAGAAAATATCCTCCTTCTTCTTCTTCTTCTTCTTGTTAAATGTATAAACATTAGATGCAGTTGGTGATGGTGGTGTTAAAAGGATCAGTCGAGATAGTGTTTGGTGGGAACAAAGAAGCAGCTGCATATGGAGAGATTGTATCAATGGGTGGTATTACCAAACAAGTTAAAAGAGAACTCATCTCCACCGTTGGTTCTCTTCTTCTTTCTCATTTTTCTATTCATCCTTCTCGTTTCATTTTTAAAGTTTTCGATATTAAGTCTTTGCCTCTTCCTTCTAAACTTTAGTTTTTATCATCTTTTGTAATCTTTACCATACACAAATTATCAAAACCATTCAAGTTATACCAGTAATATATGTAAAAGTAATCACATTTCTATATTTTATGAGTCTTCTCTTACTTTTTTTAAATATGTAAAAGCTTTTACTTTTTTTCTAATATTGTCACTTGATCGACAAAGAATCTACAACTATATCAATCAGACTTATGGAACTTGAAAGAAATATGAATAAAATACTGATAAATATCAATTTACTAAATATGAAGTAGACATAAATAACTAAATAAAAACTAATCAAAAATGAGAAATTTGGTTGTATAATTTGGCCGTTGGTATATCATAATTAATCTGTCGTAAGTCTGCATTGATTGTAGTCGTTGGGCTATGTAAAACACAGAGTTTAACTTAATTTTGCCCCAAATCAAAAATCTTATAACATTTTAATAGCCCTGTACATATCGAGACTCATGTCCCGTTCCGTCTCATAATTCCCGTACTTTTTGGGAATGGGAAATTCTAAATTTCCGTTCGGGTCCAAAAATAATATCCAAACGGGTAAGGGAAAGGGTCGAGAATGGGTTCGAGAATTCCTGTTGGATATTTGTTTACGCTAACAAAATGTTAATATGTATTAGATTCAAATATTAGATATATTTCAAATAATTAAGATCAAACTCATAACAATATTTGACTTAAATTTTCACAACTTTACAATGAATACAAACTATTCAATATTGATATAGTAGTATTTTTGATTAAAAAATGTTAATGTTGGTCATTTAGTTACAAATTTTAATACGGTAATTTTGTATTTTTTGTGTAGTGAACATTGGTTTATCTTTTATACATTGTTATTTTCATTATATTGATTATATAATTTATAATAACACTTTTAGTTTTTTTATTACTTGTATTTTCCAAACTATTTCTCGTACATGTACCACAATTTCTCGATTTAATAGGACTTTTAAAATAGTTCGGGAAGTAAATTTTGAATCTCAAAATTCCTGTACTATTTCTGATTCGCGAAATTCATGTTCCGTTATGTAGATCTAATTTTCCGAACTAACCGTTCTCGATTCGTATCCTGATTTCCCGGCCCGTTTCCTGTTATGTACAGGGCTACATTTTAAATCCACAATCTTCTTCTTATCTTCTCTATCGAAAATTTTCTTCTTCTTTTCTCTCAATTGAAATCAGAAATCTTTTATCAATCTCACTTAAAATTTTAGCTATCTTTCTATTGTCATTTCAATTTTTCTACTTCGGTCATTTTCTCACACAATCCTCTTCTTTTTTTTGTTGGAGAAGTACTCAAAGATGGAGCATGTTGGAACTCGTTTGGAAAGCGTGGATTGCCTCTGAAGTGTGTTAGGGAGCGATGTGAGGAAGTACACATCAGCCACTCAGGAGAACCCCGGACATCCATTCTTTAGATACAAAACATAAGTACTTTGTTCTGTCATATTGATTCAGATTTGTTGCTAAATTTGAGGTTGTATGGTTGTATGGAAAATAGGATCATCTCTTCAAATGGGTTGAAGAAGCAGTTCTTGAAAAGCTTGAAGATTTGTTAAAAATAAATTGGGTGATTGAGGTTGTTCTCGAGAAGCTTAAAACTAAGTCTGAAGTTGGGAAAGATCGAAATATATGAATTACACAGACAAGTTTTGGAACTCAAAGACGACATAAGCATGATGAAAGTACTCTTTGTTTCGGTTGTTTGTTTAAGTTAATTGGTTGCTTTGATTATATACCTTGTGTTTTGATTTAAGTTGATGATGCTATTGTTTTAATCTTCATGATTTTTTCTTCTCGCTTTCATCACTTTAGTCTTTGACTTTTCGACATTGTTCATCTATAACAGTGAGATTATAACTCTTCTTGATTTCAACTGCCATTTTCATTGCAGTAAACTTGGGCTCCACATGCAATCTCTCCTCAAATAACTCCGCAATTTTCAAACTCCTCATCAACTTCGAGTAGCCAGACCGTACCCATATATGTCTTTTCTCATAAACTTTAACTTGAAGCTTGTGTTTACTCCTTTCATAGGAACAATATATTTTCCATGGAAACGCATGATCCTTATCAGAGCAAACCACACCTAGTCCTCTTTGAGTTGACATATATAGCTTCACATCGTAACAAGTTTTTAGAGAATACCTCAATAAACTTTTTGGTAGATCTATGTGTATATGAAACATATATACAAAAATCAAAGAATAGAAACATAATAGAACGAAAACATCAACAGTGGCCACATATAGGATTGCATGTCACAATAAACTCTTATGAAAAAAATGAAGACAATCGAATTCCCAAATTTTCCTTTTTATTAAAAATAATAAATGTGTTTATCAGATAACAAATGTGTTATTGAGTAATAAATGTGTTCGTGAGATAATATATGTTTTAACGCATTACATATGTGTTGATAAAATATATATTTGTGAGATAATATATGAATTAGCGAATAATACATACTTTATTTTGATACTATATGTATTAAACAAGAATCAACATACCCTATAAAACTCTCACTGAACCTATAAAATAAAATTTTGGTTATATTCTATTACTTTGATTATCTGTATTATATATTTTTTTTGTTAACAATTGGATTGACAAGACCTGATCCATAGCCTAAAATCCACCTCTATAATCCTTTTTTTAACTACCATAATGCAGCGGGTATGAATCGAACCCTAATGCCAAATTATTAACTGGATTATCCTAACCACCAGACTGAAATCAACTCGGCATCTATATTATATTTTGGTTAACATAAATAGTACATTGTATAGCGATAATAAAATTTAATGCGTGTTGTGAGATTTTTGTGTGTTTTCATTAAATGCAATGTCTCATCGTACTTTCTTTCCAGTTGCAAGTGATTGAAAAGAGATTTTACGTAAAATACATGTCATAGCCAATTACATAAATTTCATACCTAATTGGTATTATACTATGTTATGAACGTTGACTAAATTCACTCATCAGAAATTGATATTTGATATCAAAATAGAATATAATATTTTATATGAGTCGAACTTAAGTGAATTTTTTTAGAAATATCACACAGTTTCTCAAGTTTTTGATATTATAATTATATCATCATTCATTTACATCTTGACTTTATAATTTTAATATAAAACGTGAACGAAACATATTGGTAGATGTCCTAATCCAAGAGACATAGACTAAGTCTTTGGATTAAGTCATACTTTCAAATTTTTATATGATTTTTTAAAATCAGAGAAGAACCAAAAGAAGAAGAAGTACGTAATAATCTCCTTCTCGAAGATTAGAAACAAACTTTGAAATCTTTTGAGTTTTCAATGAGTATGAATCTATCTATGATTGCATCGCTTTTTTCCTAAATAAGAACTAAAATAAATGAAAGAAACTAGACCCAAAAAATAGATATGAATAAATTGGAAAAATAAGTAGTCATCAATTCATTATCTGACGCTGCTCCATTTGGAAAACTTAAGCTATGAATCGGATCTCATTGTCGATCCAATAGTTACTTGTCGAAAAAAAAAAAAATCTTTATTGCATATGGTTGGGACCAACAGTTGGTTGAAGTTGATGATTCATATATTAAAGTTGATTGAAGCAAGATATCTTAGAATATCTCTGAGTTTGGATGAATATTTATGAGATATGAACACAATCGATATACCTCAATTGAATTCAAAGATCGTAGAATTGGTTTGTTTTGGCTTATACGATCTAATTCGACTTGTCCGTTTAGGTTTATATACGTAAAAGAAGGGTGTTGAGAGCCACCAAGTTTAGTGAGATAGACAAAAGAGGGACTTTATGTAGTCAAGAGTACCTGATTATAATTATGCTTTGAGTGTCCATCGGAGCTCTTTCAAGTGAAAAACTCAAAATCTCCATTAAAGGACCTGAGAGGACCAACACAGAGACAGACAAGACACACAGACCACGTGTGTATATCTATCTTCAAAAGATTGACCTCATATTTTTCTTTCTTAAATTTAGTTTGCGACTACCAAAATGACTCTACATCTTCTTGGTGGTTTTCAACTTCACTCCCCGCTTGAAACTGCTTCCCAGTTCCGTCTCCTGAGACCTTCACCTTCCTGCACATTCATAAATTCCACCATTTGATTCCACACTTCATAACCTTAATCAAGTCTAGGTTGGTCTCACTCTCATCTCAGCAAAAAACAGAAGCACAAGGTTTTAAATGAATAGAACTTACTTGAGCCAGTAATTTGGAGAAGGACTTTCAAATGGATTGTCTCTATTAGATTCAGTTGGACTTCTGTACGCCCCATTGTTCAAGACTTCTATTTGTGAGCTATAAGAAAAAGGACTCTCTGCGCCAGATTGTGCAGGCAAGAACATCTTCTGTGACCAAGGATCAACGGTTGTTGGACTTGTAATGGGGCTGAAAACGCCATTTCTTTGATCAGTTTCAAGACAGTCGTTCCTGTGTTTATAAGCAGTGTGAAGCGTACAATCCTCTTTTGCAAACAAAGATGCTGTTCTGTGCTGAGGTATATGATGCATAGCATTTTCCTCATTAGCTCTAGTTGTTTCAGAAGGTAAAATCCAACCAAGTCCGTTTTGGCCAAGGGGGCTCTTCCACATTTGCCAGCTTCCATCATTAGCTTGTTTTTCATCTGCAGCCCGTGATTTTGACAAGGGAGATTCAATCGGAGATGGCTTGTTGACTTTACAAGTAGGTGTACTCTTCATCGCATGGTGGTTTACCAGTCCTATACCAGTTTCATATCCTGCAGCCCGTAAATCAAGTGATTCTGAAACAGGTCCCAGCAGAGATATCGGATCTGGAACATAACATGGATCTTCAAAACACTCATCTTCACCAGGTTGAGGAAAAACAATCTCTGTTGGAGGTGATAAACCTAAACTACTGGTAGTAGATCCACTGGAGTACACTGATGAGGTGAACGGCGATGGGAGCCCAAAACTGATCGGATTGTCAAAAGTTCGTATTGAAGAAACATGACCTGGAACCTGTGAGCTCTGAACAGCTGCCTGGGGCTTTGTACTAGGTCTACTTATAGTATTAACATTCGAGGAAACAGGAACCGGAGTAGATCTGGCAAACAGTTGGTGCCATGATTTTCTAGGTTCTCTACTCGATTTCTGCTCAGAAACAACCTGAGGAAAGAGCATTCGACCGTAAGTTTTGATTGATACTTGAAAATTGATAGAGACGAAACTGACCTTTAGAAATCATATAAACTAGAAAACAGATGAGTGAAGGTGACGTATAATTTTTAAAAGCTAGTTTACTAAAAATATTGACAAAGAGATACGAGAAATGTTGGATAGGGCACTCACTGGATGATTAGCATTCTTTTCTTCTTCATTAAGGACAGATTTTATAGCCATAAAATCAGGAGGATTAACATGACTAGAATGAGCATAGATATGAGAATTATCTGCAGAACCAATGGCCTTGTTTTCTTTTAAAATTGTAGCAGAAGTAGTAACGCCTCTCCCAAATAAACGGCTATCACTGAAGGCCTTAGAAGACGACAAAAATGTACCCTTCATTCGATCAAAGTACCTACCACCAGATTTTGTACCGTTACTAGTGCCGTTATTCTCAATACCATGTCCATTTCTCCTTTCCATGTTGGGCCCCCTGAAATTATCAGGTGCATTCCTTTCATGTTCCATATGATAGCTCTTATCAAAATCGCGCTTCTGCCCGGTTTCTCTTCTTGTTCTCTTGTCAAGCTCTTCACCATCAGAATTGCTCTTACTCGAGACCTTATCTCTATCTTTCCTTCTCTCTTGACGCTTTCTTTCTGCCTCCTTGGTGTCTTTTTCCTTCGCAGCTACTGATAAATTATTGCACTTCTCGGCTGCAATTATCTCATCTCTCAGCCTTCTCCGTTCTTCTACTAGTCTTGCGACTTCCTCTCTTTGTTTTCTCTCTTCCTCCTCTGAAAGTTCCTTCTCCAACCTAGCTTGTCTTTTCTCCTCTGCCTTTCTACGTGCTTTTTCTACCCTACTCTCATGATAGCTGGTCCCGTTCTCACCCTGCCTAGCAAGCAACCTCCTTTGATCAGGATCAAGTGATGAATCATCAACTGATGAGCTAAATCTAAATATCTTTCTCCATAGCCACCTAATGCTCATGAAAAAAGAAGCCAGTAACCTGCAAGCAAAAACAACGCCACCAGAATATGATTTCTCCACTAAACAGTTTTCATCTCCTTCAAATGTACTATCACTATCATTCCGCCAATAGCTTGACCCGCTAGTCAATGTACTGCTCTCAGACCAATCTTGCCTATGGAAGTATCCATTCTCACTCCATCCCTTCCCATTCAACAATTTTCCACTTCTTCCAACAAGATCCTTCAAGATACCTGAACCAGATATCTTTAATCCGGAAGACAGTGGCATGTCTAAAACAGGTCGTTTTGATATATGCCCACAATACGAGCACATAAATTTTCCACCACCTGGATTTTGATCCCTGTAAGGTGTTGAGCAGTTACGACAACGTCTCGTGGCATTTTTCTTAAGCTTTTGCAGTTCAATAGCTTCTAATCTCTTTCTCTCCCTAAGTCGAGCATTTCTCCGCACCTGCCAAGTTGACAGCTGAGGCATCAAGACCTCGTACCAGAACAAAGTAACCAAGAGCACAAATACACAAGCAAGCCTTGGTGAAGTTATTTCAAAACGAAAAGCTGGTGGAAGAAGCTGAGAGAGAGCCCACAATCCAATTAAAGGTATGACAAACCAAGGCAGCATCGTTGCAACCTGGCGAGACCACTTTTGTATAACGCACAATATACACATTATACTCCCAAAGCCAACACCTTTCCTTCCCCTTTATCAGACCAAATGTATATGAAAACCCTAAAGACTCAGAGAAATTCCAACCAAGAGGATGAATGTGGCCACAACAGAAAACCCAAACCCTTATATATTGCCAAGTTGTACACCATGGAAGTAAACAAGTCCCCAGCTCCAAGCACGTTTTAGTTAAAGATTATTATAGCCTCCGAGAATCAACAAAATACCTAATGCACCAACGACAACGAAATCAATCAAAAGACCATTACGTCCGCAAATGGAAATCGATTCGGTTAAGCAAGAACCCTGGTACGTAGACTTCGGATTGACTTGCGGTGCAATGTGAATTAATCGAGATAGGGTAAGGAGACTTACCGATAGAGAGGCCATTGAAGCAAAGCATCAGCAATAAAAAAAGGAACTTTGAAGATGACGGATTTCGAATACAACCTCCTGTTTCGGATCCTATTCGGATTGAATCACGTACCCGTGGCTTTGTTTCGATTTCAGCCAACGACGAAACCTTAAACACGAAAGATTGAGAAAGAGGAAGAAGAAAAATACAAAAGATAGAACAAAGGCAAAAGCGAAACTCAGGAATGAACCGGGTGAGTAATCGGGTCGGTGCTTCTGAAACGCCCAACCGATTTATCCAAACGATTTGTTGGTTTAAGGGATTTTTTTTTCAACAATTGCATAACAATTTGATTCATATAAGTTTATGCGCTAAAATTTATTTTTAATATATTACATTAGAAATTAAACTTATAATATCAAAATTATTAGTTAAATCATCCTAACGAATCGAAAAAATTCTACAAAATTTTTTTCTTTAATATCGAAAATATTATACTTTTATATTTCTTTTGGTTTATACATCTAATTTATGTAAATGAAAGATAATCTACAAGTAATCTTTAGTTTAGTGGCATGTGGTAAGTTCACTAAAGACAGACGCATTTACATATTCAGAAATCAAGTCTTACTGTCTACATTATATATGAATTTGACTAATAGATCGACCAGATAATCAATACTGGAATTTATAAATACATGAGAGAACATAGATTATTAATCCAATTGTAACAATTATTCATCTTTAAACAATTTTTTTCCAACAATTTAAACATAAAAATAAACCAAAAACGACATTCATGAATTTTTTTTTTAAAAAAAAATCTCACGATAATTCTTTTACTCTCGAGTTAAAGAATCCACTTTAAATTTTAAAACACACAAGATAAAAAAAGAATGAACGCAATTAAACAATCTTTAAATTTCGAGAACTCTTTCAGGTAGAAGAAAAAAACAAGCTAGTCGGCTGAAACGACACCATCTTCACTATTTCTCAACTATATGTCTTAAAGCAACCTTCGTTATCTATACAATAGAAAGGCACACTGTTGCTCGCACCAACACTTCCATCTTCGCATGAAGTGGAGTGGACTCCTTCTAACTCATTTCGCTTTCCTTGTAATTCATCTTGTTCTTATGCATGCTCCTGCCACTGCATTTAGAAAACAGACACATCCAAGACGTGAAAATATATAAGCAGATCAGAAAAGAGAGAAAGAAAGACATGTTATGTACTTTCCCTTTATTGGTTCACCTAGTGTGCAAATTATTTTATTTTTACTTTTTTACTTAATTCATTTAAATACAAAATTTCTAACCCTAAAACAAGAATGTCCTCTATAAATCTTCACAGCCTATTATCAAAATCTTGATCATCACACAGTCCCTATAAATAAAATAATTTTTTAAAACTTAGTATAATAAAAAGTTTAACAAATTTTTTTAGTTAATAAATATTAAGGATGAAATAACGTGAGATAGATGAGAGCATCTATGAAAATTAATCGAAAAGTTAATATTATTTCTGGCTTTTTAAAAATTTGATGTGCTGTTTTATTCGTATATTTTAAATTATTGTTCAATGAATTATTAAAAAGAGTATATGATTAAAACTAATAACATTTTAAAAATTTATAGATATAACATCAATCAATTCGTAGACTTTTCGTGAAAGTAAATACCATCCACCACACAAAAACATAATCATGTGTAAAATAATTAATAAATATTTTTAGAAGTTGTAGTGTTGTTAAATTTTTTGTAAAAAATACATTTGCATATTTGAAGTTCTACATGATCTGTATGATTTTATATTTTTTTAATCTACATTCACCATTCAAAACCTAAATCCTAAATGTTCGCATATACAACATGAAATCATGTGGTGTCGTAATTCTAATTTGAGAGTGGAACCGGAATTCTAGATTTTAGGTGTCTTTGTATATCCAATATTAATAATACTTGAGATTTTTAAGAGTTTGGTGGAAGAAAAGATTATAATTTGAAATTATTGTAGCCGATGCCTTGGAAGTGTAACGCTCAAATACATATCGCTATTATATGAACAATATTATACGAAGACTGAAAACAAATAATTTAAGAGACATAAAATAAAATTTGGTACGAAAAATGGGACCTTTAGATTGATGATGATACAAAGAGATCTTTGAATGGTGTAAATTATTGTTGTTTTGGCCGTTTTACATATGACATGGTCCCTACGAGTCTCTGTACACTCCACCCACATTAATTTATTTACAAGTTACAACCATCCATTATTATTTTAATTGAAAATTCAGTTTTAAATAAAGAAGAAAATTTGCAAGTAGCATTTATTTTAGTGGCATACGGTAAGTCCACTAAGACATGCACACTTGTACAATCAAGAATCGAGTCCCACCGCTTACATTATGTAGGAACTTGGCTAATGAACCGGTCAGTTGTAGCTTACAAAAAAAATAAAAATAAAGAAGAAAATTCATTGATTTAAGAGTACATGCCTTGATAACAGTGTTCCTCTTTACTTCTGTATTCTCTTCCTCCTTTCTCTTCCTCTTTTTCTTCCTTTCTTCTTCTCTAACAAACCCCAAGTTTTTAGCTTTTCTAGGGTTTCAATTTCATTCTTTCTCTCCCTTTTTTCCATTTCTTACAATGCAACTCTTGTTAATGGCGAATATCTTCATATTCTTCTCCATTCTTCTCCTTTCTTTTCCTCTTCCGTCAATCCAGCATCTCGCAGCTGATAAATCCGCTCTTCTCTCGCTTCGTTCCGCCGTCGGTGGCCGCACATTACTTTGGGACATCAAACAAACCACACCATGCAACTGGACCGGCGTCTCTTGCAACGGTGGCCGTGTTACCGCCATTCGTCTTCCCGGGGAAATGCTCACCGGTAAGATACCCGAAGGTATTTTCGGTAACTTAACTCAGCTCCGAATGCTCAGCCTCCGTCTCAATGCTCTCACTGGTAGTCTCCCTCTGGATCTTGGAAGTTGCTCCGACCTCCGGGGTTTGTTCCTGCAAGGGAATAGATTCTCAGGTGAGATACCGGAGGTCTTGTTCAGTCTCAGTAACCTTGTTAGGCTGAATCTAGCTGAGAACAATTTCACCGGCGAGATCTCTTCAGGGTTTAAAAATCTCACTAGGCTTAAGACTCTGTACCTGGAGAGTAACCAGCTCTCTGGCTCTCTTCTTGACATGGATTTGTCTTTGGATCAGTTCAACGTCTCTTACAACTTGTTGAACGGAACTATACCTAAAAGTCTGAAAAAATTTGACTCCGATTCTTTTGTGGGAACTGCACTCTGCGGCAAGCCGCTTGAAATCTGTCCAAATGAAGGAACTGTGCCTAGCCAACCAATTTCTGTTGGAAACATACCTGGAACTATGGAAGGAAACAATGGGAAGAAGAAAAATAACAAGCTTTCCGGTGGAGCGATAGCCGGATTAGTCATTGGATGTGTGGTTGGTTTCTTTCTGATTGTTCTGATTTTGATGGTCGTCTTTAGGAAAAAGGGAAATGAGAGGACAAGGGACATCGACATTGCCACCGTCAAACAGCATGAAGTCGATATTACCGGTGATAAAGCAGTCGTAGAAGCAACGGAGACTAGGAACTATGGAAACGACTACTCCCCGGCTTCTATGAAAGCCGTGGAAGTAAACAGTTCAGGGGTGAAGAAACTAGTGTTTTTTGGGAATGCGACTAAGGTTTTCGATCTTGAGGATTTGTTGAGAGCTTCAGCGGAGGTTCTGGGAAAAGGAACGTTTGGGACAGCTTATAAGGCGGTGCTTGACGCGGTCACATTGGTGGCTGTGAAGAGGCTGAAGGATGTGACGATGCCGGATAAAGACTTCAAGGAGAAGATTGAGGTTGTTGGGGCGATGGATCATGAAAACTTGGTGCCCTTGAGAGCTTACTATTACAGTGGAGATGAGAAGCTGCTTGTGTATGACTTCATGCATATGGGAAGCTTGTCAGCTCTCTTACATGGTGAGATCTAATTATCTACGTCTCTGCTTATCTATTGTGATGTTTATCGTTAATACTTAACTTAGGCTTGATTGGATGATTAGCAATGCATTTGTTTATTTACATTTTCTGTTTAGACAGAAATGACGAAGCTTTCTGTTGAATACAATGTGAACACTTGTTGTTAGATTTAGTGAAGAATTTATTCATATCATATACTTGACATTTACATGGATTACACTCAGGACATAATTATTGGGGACAGTAAAAAAATTTGGATTCCTTGACCTGGAGGTACATTGATAATTGATCTTTCAGGAATTGTGTTTAAAACAATGAGAACCCCAGATTTCCTGTCGTATAATTCTAAAAGATAGTTTTTTGTGTGTTGAGCTTAATGGTCATGCTATTTTACAGGAAACAAGGGAGCAGGACGGCCACCGTTGAACTGGGATATTCGATCACGTATCGCTCTTGGAGCTTCTCGTGGTTTAGAGTATCTTCACTCACAGGACCCATTAAGCTCTCACGGAAACATCAAGTCCTCCAATATCCTATTGACAAACTCCCATGACGCACGAGTGTCTGATTTTGGCCTGGCTCAGCTCGTCAGTGCCTCATCTACAACACCAAACCGAACCACTGGGTATCGTGCACCAGAAGTAAATGACCCAAGGCGTGTGTCACAGAAAGCGGACGTGTACAGCTTTGGTGTGGTGTTGCTAGAGCTGCTCACTGGAAAAGCACCATCTAACTCGGTAATGAACGAGGAAGGAATGGATTTGGCGAGGTGGGTACATTCGGTGGCGAGAGAAGAGTGGAGGAGTGAAGTATTTGATTCAGAGCTGATGAGTTTGGAGACAGGGGTCTCTTTGGAAGAAGAGATGGCAGAAATGATGCAGCTGGGGATTGACTGTACAGAGCAGCACCCGGACAAGCGACCAGTGATGGTGGAAGTGGTGAGAAGGATCCACGAGTTGCGCAAATCGGGTTCGGATCACGTGGACTAAGACTAATAGATGAGACAGGTTAATGAGTTGAATCAACGATGTAAAACGTCGGCGTTTTCAGTGTTTTGATGATTTAAAATGCTAGTTTAAGATTATGGCGGGGAATTAGAGTTGGGGTCGTTAATTAGTTGAATTTAGTTTTGTTAGTCTCTTTCTCTTTTTATCTGTGACACTGATGATGATGAGGAGTCCGTTGTGTTGTAATTATGAGTGCATTTAACTTTTTTTTAACTTTATCTCAACCTTGTTTCAGCTTTTGGTCTCTTTGATAAAAGATAGAATGCAGATAAAAAACGAAGATAGTATAGTATAAACTATAGATAGTATAGTATAAACCTAGCTAAAGCTCGTGAGGAGTTCCGAGAGTATATCTACGCCAGTGAGAAGTTCCGAGAGTATATCTACGCCAATTTCCCTGGTCACCCTCCTGATATGGGACGAATCAGAGGGGTTATTAATGCTATTTGGGCAAGAAGGGGGCCTTGAATTTCTGTTCACAAGCTCGGTGCAAGCTCTTTCCTTCTCCATGTTGCAAACCCGCACACAAGATCCATTCTTCTCAGTCGCACCTTATGGAACATCGCCGGTTTTCCTATGCAAGTTTTCCCGTGGTCTCTAGAGGTTGCCCCTAAATTGGAACCCATTACTAGAGGCCAAGTCAAAGTTGAGTTCAGAGGCGTTTCTTATCTCCTATTCAACAAGGAGTGCCTTAGTTGCCTTGCAATAGCCATTGGTACTCCGATTGCTATAGGATTCCTTTGAAGTTGCTAAAATCGTTGTTGATGTGGATTTAACAGTAACACTCCCTATTAAGATAGTCTCTGGCTTCCAAGATGGAAGAAAGTTCGAAATTGATGTAAAGTATCCCTGACTCCCTCCCAAATGCCCAATCTGCAGCTTGTTTGGGCATAACTACATGCACTGTCCTTCTAAACCTCATCCTGAAAAGACTCTAAAGTCTCAGTCTACTTGCCCTAGTAGACCCCGTCAGCGGTGTAAGAGCACCCACTCACGAAAAGCATCAGGTACCAGGGCTTCAAGGTCTACTAGTTCTACAAAATCACCTCCTCGGATAGCCAATCACTCTGTTGCCGCATCTCTAACTTCTGGTTCTGAAACTGAATCTTCCACTGATGTTGCTAATGCATCTACGTCTCCTAGTGATGCTGCGGATGCTGTTGCAGAGACCTCCCAGAATTCTATTCCAACCATGGAAGTGCGCGACGATAAGCCTCAAACATATTCTGCTGGAACCTTGCGTATCCCGGATCAGATGCAAGACTCTGAGAATGGTTTCTCTGTAGTTAGATTTGGTAGCCGGAGGGCTACCAAATCTAACTAACTCCCATGTTTTTTGTTTGGAATGTGAGAGGGCTTAATAGCCGGCCTCGTCAAATAATGATATGATCATGGATTAACTCTCACACTCCCCTTTTTGGAGCCTTCGTGGAGACTCATTTAGTACCTACTAATATAAATCAGCTTGCTTTTGCTCTTCCTAACGGTTGGAATCATTATGCTAACTTCCAGCACCTCTGCGCGTATTATTGTTGTTTAGGACCCTCAGGCAATAACCACAGTCTACTCCTCATCAGCTCCAATGATCACTTGCGGGTTCTACATTGAAGCTCAGAACCTCAATCTTACGGTATCTTTTGTCTATGGGTCCAACCTACCTGAATCGAGGCTTCAACTTTGGAGTGAATTTTGCAACATCCACTCTACCTCCCTTGTCTCTCGTTTTCCATGGTCAGTCCTTGGTGATTTTAATCAGGTTTTACGAGTTTCCCAACACTCTCATTTTCCCTTTGAAGTTGTTGATACTACAGAGATTGAGGAGTTTTCTCTCAAGCTTCAGACTCTAGGCCTTTTTGAGGTCCCCTCTCGTGGCCCACCTTTCTCTTGGTGGAACCACCAAGCAGCTTCCCTTGTGGCAAAGAGAATCGACCTTGCTCTTATTAATGAGCATTGGTCCACAACTTTCTCCAACTCTTACGTTGAACTACTCGACCCTCAGCAGTCAGATCATACCCCTTTACTCTTCCGAATGGCCTCCTCCACAAACCCAGTTTGTAAGCCTTTCAAGTACTTTAACCATATTGCTGATCACCACTCCTTCTCGGACACAGTAGCTGAAGCTTGGCAACCTGAAGCTATTGAAGGCTCCAAGCAATTCAAAGTCTTTAGATCCTTGAAACTTTTGAAACCAGCACTACGGGGGATAAATAAGAGGCATTATGGTGACATTACCAAAAGAGTTAAGGAGCAGGAGAAAATACTTGCAGGTTTACAGGAACGCCTCCTTACTCTTTCATAAAACAGTTGTTCAGAAAACGTCTAGGAACCAAATTTACTTCCTCCGCATAGACTCAGGCACCAAACTAACCTCTCTCCCTGCTATTAAGGATCATGCAGTTTCCTTCTTTAAGAACTCGTTAGGGCATACAGATCAGGCTGCCTCTCCTTGCATTGTGGATTATCTCCGCCAGATTCTCCCTTTTTCGTTGCATGGTATCTTAATCCTCAGAGCTTACAAAGCCCGTTACTGCTGAAGAGGTTCGAGCAACAGTTTTCAGTATGCCTCTCAGTAAGAGTCCTGGGCCAGCCGGGTACCCAGCTGAGTTTTGCAGATCCACATAGATCCATGTGGGTGAGTCTGTCACAAGTGCAGTGCAAGAATTCTTTGCAAATGGAAGACTATTGAAGGATTTCAACACTGCTTATCTCTCACTTGTCCCAAAGTTCTCTGAGGCCTGCATGCTCACGAATTTTAGACCAATCAGCTGTTGTAACTTCAGCTACAAAGTGATCTCAAAAATTATCGCAAACCGACTTCGACCTATTCTCCAACACTTCATTTCATCAAATCAAGTTGCGTTCTTGAAAGGGAGATATCTAGGGGACAATGTGTTGCTAGCAACCGAGTTAATTATAAACTTTGATAATGCCTCTGCTCACGAAGCTTGTATTCTTAAGGTCGATATTCGAAAGGCTTTCAATACTGTGTGTTGGGACTTCTTAGCCAAGGTCTTGGAAGCTCAATCTTTTCCCCTGCAGTTCAGGAAATGGATTCTCCAATGTGTATCCACTACCCGATTCTCTGTGGCTGTAAATGGTATACTGACTGGATTTTTCCAAGGCAAAAAGGGTCTCCAGCAGGGGGATCCTATCTCTTCTTACCTATTTCTTATGGTAATAGAACCTCTCTCTCATATGCTAGACAAGGTAGTGCGTGATAACGCAATCCTTCCTCACCGACATTGTAGGAACCCGACCATCACCCACCTCCTATTTGCGGATGACCTACTCATCTACTCCGATGGGTCCTCGTCTTCCATAGACTCTTCGATTGCCATTCTCTCGCAGTTCAAAACTATCTCTGGTCTTGGAATGAACTCAGCTAAATCCTCCATTCACTTCTGCGGGTTCTCAGATTCTCACGCCTCGACTGTTTGCGGGAGACATAACCTTACTCTCAGAACTTTCCCTACAAGATACCTTGGTATACCATTAAGAACCAAGAAACTCTCTCTTGCCACACTGCAGCTTTTCTTGGAGAAGATCACTGCGAAACTCCACTCTTGGACCACTTTACATCTCTCTTTTGCTGGTCGAATTTTCTTAATCTCCTATGTCAATTATGGTACGGTGAACTTCTGGAGTCAAGTTTTCAGCCTCCCCAAGCTATTCTACAGTAAGATTGATTCTCTTTGCTCTGCATTCCTCTGGAAAAACACTTCTCAACCAAGTCGAGGCGCTAGAGTAGCATGGAAAGATATTTGCAAGCCAAATGCAGAAGGAGGCTTGGGCATCATGTTGCTGAAGGAGTTTGAAGTTGTGTTTAGACTCAAGCAAATTTGGAATTTTTTCACTAATGCAGGTTCATTATGGATTGCTTGGGTCAAAGCTCATGTTTTTCACAGAACTGGTTTTTGGCTGATTCGTGACTCCCCTCGCATCTCTCCCACAGTCCGCAAGTGGCTTCAGCTGCGGCTTCGTCTGAAATCTCTAATGAAATGTAAAGTAAAAACGGGGAATCAACAAGTTTTTTTGCATGATTCATGGCTATCGGAGGGTCCTCTCATTAATCTACTTGGTCCTCGATAACTATATTCCACTTTCAGCCACCGTAGCTGCAATTGTTAGAGATGGTTCTTGGCTATTACCAGGAGCAAGATCATAACATGTTGAGCAACTTCAAGTACTGCTAACATCTATTAACCCTCCCCACCCAACTGCTGGCTCTGACAAGCGACTTTGGTTAGCAAGCAACAACTCCTTCAAGACAATGTTCTCCTCCAGCTTAACATGGCGGAACATCCGCCAGCCAGGTCACGCCCTTTCTTGGACCAATTCAATCTGGTCCAAGCATCATATTTCGCGCTATGCTTTCACTACGTGGTTTGCCATGCTCCAACGCCTATCCACTGGGGATCGTCTCATACGCTGGGGTATGATAGTGTCGCCAACCTGTGCTCTTTGCAACTTGGAAGATGAATGTCACTCTCATATCTTCTTCTCTTCTCCTTATGCCTCAAGCATTTGGTCTTACTTCATCTCTCGGCTGTTTCCCTCAACCCCTGCCATCCTATCTCAAGTATTGGAGCTCCTTTCCTCTCCCAACAGCGTGATAAACCCCTTGCTTACTGTCTTGAGATTGCTTACTCAGATTTCTGTCTACGCCATCTGGCGGGAACGCAACACACGTATTTTAACCTCCGTGGCATCACCTCCTAAAGTTTTAAGACTTCAAATTGATCGGCTGATGAGGAAAGACTTGTCTCTATCCTAACAACAACATTAGGCGCAACTTCTACTTTAGGATTTTATTTCAGCTGCATTATGCATCCGCTCTAACCCCTTTTTTTGTAAAGGGTCTGAGCTAATTTTTGTGAACGTTTGGAAGTGGTATAATATTTTACATTTAAATATAAAAAAAAAACTATAAATTCATAATATTAATATATTGACTTACGGACATGAAACTTGTAAAACAATGACACGACAGATGTTAATTAATGTCTTCGTGTTCATACATTCGCGTCACAGCTTCATACATAGACAGAAGCTCACACATTACAGGACAATATGATATGCCATACGACGTTCTCTTTCTACAGTCTTTGTTTTCAAAAAAAGTCCAGGAAAAATGTTGGGTGTAATTAATTTGTAACTCAAATCGTTGAAGACAACTTGATAAGTCTAAAATTCTTGATGTGCGATCGAGATAGATAGTGACACACAATATACCGTGGTCGAGTTTATTGGAATATAAGGTCCGTGTAGGTTTAAGTGGAACTCATAGCAAGTTTAGTGAGATAGACAAAAGAGGGAATTTATATAGTCTAGTGTCCATCGGAGCTCTTTCAAGTAAAAAACTCAAAGTCTCCAATAAAGGACCTGAGAGGACAAACATACAGATTAAGTGTGTACGTCTATCTGCAAAAGATTGACCTAATTCTTTTTCTTCGAATTTAATTTGTTGCTACTAAAATGACTCTACATCTTGGTAGTTCTCAACTTCACTCGCCGCTACAAACTGCTTCCCAGTCCCACCCCCTGAACTCTTCACCTTCCTGCACGTTCACAAATTCCACCATATGATTCCTCGTTCAAGTCTAGGTTGGTCTCATCTCAATAAACAACAGACGCAAAACTTTTAAATTCAACAAGACTTACTTGAGCCAGTAGTTCGGAGAAGGATGCTCAAATGGATTGTCTCTACCAGATTGAGTTGGACTTCTGTACGCCCCATTGTTCGAGACTTCTATTTGTGAGCTAAAAGAAAAAGGACTCTCTGCGCCAGATAGAGCAGGGAAGAACATCTTCTGTGACCAAGGATCAACGGTGGTTGGACTTGTTATGGGGCTGAAAACCCCATCTATCTGATCATTCTCAAGACAGTCGTTCTTGTGTGAATAAGCAGAGTGGAGCGTACAATTCTCTTTTGCAAACAGAGATGCTGTTCTGTTCTGAGGCACATGATGCATAACATTTTCCTCATTAGCTCTAGTTGTTTCAGAAGGTATAATCCACCCAAGTCCGTTTTGGCCAAGGGGGCTCTTCCACATTTGCCAACTTCCATCATTAGCTTGTTTTTCATCTGCAGCCCGTGATTTTGACAAGGGAGATTCAATTGGAGATGGCTTGTTGCCTTCACAAGTAGGTGTGCTCTTCATCGGATGGTGGTTTACCAGTCCTATACCAGTTTCATATCCAGCTGCCCTTAAATCAAGTGATTCTGAAACGGGTCCAAGTAGAGATATTGGATCCGGAACATGACATGGATCTTCAAAATTCTCATCTTCACCAGCTTGAGAAAAAATAATCTCTGTTGGAGGTGAGAAACCTAAACTACTGCTAGTAGATCCACTAGAGCACACCGGTGTGGCGAATGGTGATGGGATCCCAAAACTGATAGGATTGTCAAAAGTTCGTAATGAAGAAACTTGACTGGTAACCTGTGAGCTCTGAACAGCTGCCTGGGGCTTTGTACTAGGTCTACTTCTAGTACTAACATTAGAGGAAACAGGAACAGGAGTTGATCGGGCAAACAGTTGGTGCCATGGTTTTCTAGGTTCTCTACTAGATTTCTGCTCAGAAACAACCTGAGGAAAGGGCATTAGACAGTCAGTTCTAATTGATGAACAAAACTGAAGCAAACTGAATCAGATGATACTTGCTAATTTATCGAGACGAAAAATGAAGTTTTGAAATCCTATAAACTAGAAACAGATGAGTGAAGGTGACATATACTTTAAACAAGCTAGTTTACTCAAAATATTGAAAAAAAAAAATGAGAAATGCAGGAAAGGGCACTCACTGGATGATTAGCATTCCTTTCATCTTCATTAAGGACAGGTTTCATAGCCATGAAATCAGGAGGATTAACATAACTAGAATGAGGATAGCTATGAGAATTATCTGCAGAACCAATCGGCTTGTTTTCTCTTACAATTGTAGCAGAAGTAGTAACACCTCTCCCAAATAAACGGCTATCACTAAAAGCCTTAGAAGAAGACAAAAATGTACCCTTCATTCGATCAAAATACCTACCACCAGAATTAGTACCATTACTAGTGCTATTGTTCTCTAAACCATGTCCATTTCTCCTTTCCAAGTTGGGGCCCCTGAAATTATCAGGTGCGTGCTTTTGATGTTCCATATGATAGCTCTTATCAAGATCACACTTCTGCACGGTTTCTTTTCTTGTTCTCCTGTCAAGCTCTTCACCATCAGAATTGCTCTTACTCGAGGCCCTATCTCTATCTTTCCTTCTCTCTTGACGCTTTCTTTCCTTCTTAGCCAGTGATAATTTGCTGCACTTCTCCGCCGCAATTTTCTCATCTCTCAGTCTTCTCTGTTCTTCTACTAGTCTTGCGACTTCCTCTCTTTGTTTTCTCTCTTCCTCTTCTGAAAGTTCCTTCTCCAACCTAGCTTGTCTTTTCTCCTCTGCTTTTCTACGTGCTTTTTCTACCCTAATCTCATGATAGCTGGTCCCGTTTTCACCCTGCCTAGCAAGCAACCGCCTTTGTTCAGGATCAAGTGATGAATCATCAACTGATGAACCAAATCTAAAAACCTTTCCCCAAAGCCACCTAATGCTCATGAAAAAAGAAGTCAGCAACCTGCAAGCAAAAACAACGCCACCAGAATATGATTTCTCCACCAAACAATCTTCATCTCGTTCAAATGTACTATCACTATTATTCCTCCAGTAGCTAGACCCACTACTCCTTGTACTGCTCTCAGACCACTCTTGCCTATGTAAATATCCAGTCTCACCCCATCCCTTCCCGTTCAACATCTTTCCACTTATTCCAACAAGATCCTTCAAAATTCCTGAACCAGATATCTCTAATCCGGAAGACAGTGGTATGTCTAAAACAGGCCGTTTTGATATATGCCCACAATATGAGCACATAAATTTTCCACCACCTGGATTTTGATCCCTGTAAGGTGTTGAGCAGTTACGACAACGTCTCGTGGCATTTTTTTTAAGCTTTTGTAGTTCAATAGCTTCTAATCTCTTTCTCTCCCTATGTCGAGCATTTCTCCGCACCCGCCAAGTTGACAGCTGAGGCATCAAAACCTCGTACCAGAACAAAGTAACCAAGAGCACAAATACACAAGCAAGCCTTGGCGAAGTTATTTCAAAACGAAAAGCTGGTGGAAGAAGCTGAGAGAGAGCCCACAATCCAATTAAAGGTATGACAAACCAAGGCAGCATCGTTGCAACCTGGCGAGACCACTTTTGTATAAGGCACAATATACACATAATACTCCAAAAGCCAACACCTTTCCTTCCACTTATCAGACCAAATGTATATGAAAACCCTAAAGACTCAGAGAAATTCCAACCCAGAGGATGAATGTGGCCACAACAGAAAACCCAGACCCTTATTTATTGCCAGGTTATACACCATCGAAGTAACCTAGTCCCCAGCTCCAAGCAAGTTTTAGTTAAAGATTGTTATAGCCTCCGAAATTCAACAAAACACCTAATGCACAAACGACATCAATTAGAAGACCATTACGTCCGCAAATGGAAATCGATTCGCTTAAACAGGAACCCTCGTACGCAGAGTTCGAATTGACTTGCGGTGCAATGAGAATGAATCGAGAGAGGGCACGGAGACTTACCGATAGAGAGGCCATTGAAGAAAAGCATCAGCAAAAAATAAGGAACTTTGAAATTCGAATAAAGCTTCCTGATTCGGATCCTACTCGGCTTGAATCACGTACGCTGGCTTTCTTTCGATTTCTAATAACGACGAAACCTTAAAAACGAAAGATTGAGACAGAGGAAGACGAAAAAAACGAAGATAGAAGAAAGGCAATAGCGAAACTCAGGAACGAACCGGGTCAAGTCGGTGCTTCTAAAATGCCCCACCCATATATCCAAATAGTTTGTTGTTGGTTGAAAAATTATATGGATAGATTTTAAAAACATCATTTTCTTTTCTAAAAAGGGGAAAAATTGTTATTTAAATTCGGAACTTTCAAATTTCAATCATTTTGAGCATCAACTGCCATGTTCTCTTAGATAAAACATCAAGTTTCCGTTGACTTTCATTTACTGTCCAAAGTTGTTGATCCGGTCAAATTAAACTCATCGTTAAATCGCTTAACAGAAGACTTAAACACAATTAAGCAACGTTTACCATCATCGTTAAGTCAAAATGGTGGCGTATTATAAACTAGATTATCCCCAAATCGATTTTATAAACCTTAGAGATTGAACACACCCCCAAATCAAGTCTTCTTCTTCTTGCCCCCAAATCGAGTCTTCTTCTTTCCCCCAAATCGACTCTTCTTCTTCTTTCTCTTCAATTCCTTTTATTTTCTTCTTTTTTTTCTTCTCCAATGAGTTATAATTATGAGCAACTGGATGTTAGTGCAAAACGTGGATTACCATCGAAGTGTATCTGTGGATTATATGTAAAAATGTTAACCTCTAGGACACAAGACAATCCAGGACGTCCATTCTTCGGTTGTAAAAGCAAAAAGATGTAAGTAGAGTATTTAAAATGTTTTTATGGTGTTTTCAGACTTAGATGGCGAAGAAAAAACTGTGATGTGAGTTTTTTGTGTAATAGGATCACTTGTTTAAGTAGGTTGAGGATACTGTGCTTGAGGAAGTTCAAGATGCTTTACCAAAAGTTAGAGTAATTGAAAGTGACATTAGCCATGCTAAATTTGAGATTGAAGAGCTAAAGACTATAATCAGATACCTGAAAGAAGATATGATGTGGAGCAAAAAAGAAATATGGAAATGGAAAGTGATGACAAAATTCATCCTCGTGTGTTTTTTCGTGTG
Organism: Lepidium didymum; assembly: GCA_963920545.1. Lineage (NCBI taxonomy): Eukaryota > Viridiplantae > Streptophyta > Magnoliopsida > Brassicales > Brassicaceae > Lepidium > Lepidium didymum. The sequence goes on from OY986982.1 coordinate 2,187,475, forward strand.
TTTTTGTATTCTAGTAATTGTCATTGTTTACCAAATATTTGGTAAAGGAAAGGAGAAGAACTATATTTTAGATTATTAGTGTAAGAAGGATGTAAGAAGTATGTATTTGAGTAGTTGTTTGAGGAGAATGTTGAATTGCACTTCAATGTTAAAAATGTTTAAGAACAAAGTTTTTACTTGTCTAATTTCATCGTACCTAGCAATACCAATGATTCATGTGAATTAACAGAGGTTTAAACTGACGAGTTGCCCATTTCTCATATAACATATTGAGATGAAACACTCAAAATTCCATTGTAATCATGATATCCTAAAACATTTCCCTAACATTAGCAAAATACTAACATAAAACTATTTTAACTTGAACACTTCCCTATTCAAAGTTGTAGCAAAATACTAACAAAGCACCATTTAACTAGAACATTAAAACCATGGAATCCAACTCGATCCTCCTGGTCCTGAACTTCCTTGTCGAAATCCATGTGAGTATTGTGGTGGAAAGTCTTGTGAAGTCTGTGGTGGAATGTCTTGTGAAGTTTGCGGTGGAATGTCTTGTGAAGTCGGTTGTGGAATGCTTTGTGGTTCTGCTTCCATAAGCGTTGTTTCATCCTGATCAATGTTATTAAACTTAATATTTGACTTGACTTAAAGCATAAAGTATAATAGGTAGCAAACATTAAGGCCGAACCTGCTCCTTTTGTGGTCAACCTTGGCGTCTTCTTAATTCACCGCCAACAGTTGAATTTTTACAGGTCTAGTTATTGTGTCCATCTTTCCTGCAGTTTGAACATGACATGACTCTCAACTTGCATGATAGTTTATTCTTGTTTGACGAAGAAACTGTTTCATTTATGCCTCTTTTCCTTGCATAGTTACTTGGTCTTCCGGGGTTTCCTTTTCTCCATGGTGGTGGTAATACAGGTAGCCTCCTCATCCTAGGCCACAATTTCATACCTTGGACATGCTTAATACCATCCAAATAAGTACGACGTCACATGTCCGTTGAGTAATACTCACTAATGTAGTCGTCTACATTTTGTTTCTTGCTAATGAGAACCCTTGTGGCATGTTCACATGGAATACCAACCATCTGCCATTTTCTACAGCCACATGTCCGTTGGTTCATATCCACCGAGTAACCAACCCCATTAAACTGTACCTCATACTCATTGTTTCTCGCCATGTGTATAATGCAATGTTATGATCTCTCTATCATTTTATCTATCTCCGAGTGTGCTCTCTTTGTGAACCAGAATCACAATCTGATATAGATAAGTGGTGTACTTCTCTTTTATGAGTTGAATTAACAATTATCAATCTTATGTAGATTTTAGATTGAATATTAGTCTTATGTAGACTTTAGATTGAGTATTAGTCTTTTGAAAATAAAGCATCTTTTGGAAATGTGTAATATGGTCTTTTGGGAATGTATATTCGGATCTTTTGGACGTGTAGTCAGATCTTTTAGAAATATTGGATTCCATTTTTACATTTCACTTTTCAAATATCAATTTTTTTCTTCCAAATATGCACTTAGCCACGAAATATTACGTGGCACCTTAATGACTAAGCAAATTAGTCATGAATTACCATGTACAATATTTGAGTGACCAAAACCGTGGCAAATAGATATTGTTTAGCTACTACTAAAACCGTGACAAATATAGCCATGGTATTGTCACGATTGTTTAGTGGCAAAAGAATATCCACGAGAGCAACAGTGACTACATTCGTGGCTAGTTTAGCCACAAAATTGTCATGGTTATTTCGTGACTAACATAGCCATCATACATTTACATTGCTATTTCGTGACTACTTTTATCACGAATTTAGTGGTTAAACCATGACAAAGTTACCATAAAAAACCACGGTAAATTTTAGTCATGATCCTATACACATGTTTTTTTTCCGTGACAAATAGTGTCTATTTGGACATATAGCCACGATATTTTAGGCTTAGTCATAAATTATTTCGTGGCTATGCTCTGTTTTTTTACTAGTGTACAGATATTCGGTTACATCTTTCTTATACATATATATGTAAGATTCGTATATACAAAGAAAATCCTTTAACAAAAGGATGTTGGAAGAACCTTGCATGAATTGTCAAGTGGTCTTTATATATAAGGTGTATACAAAGTACAACGACTAAAACAATATTTTTGCAAAGCAAACATGAGATTAAATACAATCTTAGGAGAAACTATATATATGTACAAGTGGATTAATAAACATTAATCACCAAGTGACTGAAAAAACCAAAAGGATATGAAAAAAAGTGAAAGCAGAAGATAGAATCCAAGACCAAAGCTGTCTGAATCAGTGGAAGTGATGGAGGTATAAGATGGTGAACGAAGAACAGAAGGGAGCCATGGAGAGATCCAAGAAGAAGACAAGACATGGAGAAACAGAAGGAGAAGTAAGAGGAAGAATCCGACAATGAATGTTCCGGTTTGTAAGATTGGTAATACATAATCCTCTACTAGTGAGAAAAGGAATGAGCCATAGAGAATCCATCCTAAGAGTAGCACAAGAACAAGTGGAACTATTGGCGATGGTCCTTTAGTCTCCATAGTTCTTCTTCTTTCTCTTAAGTCAAGTTGATGTTTAATGAAGATGAGATTAGAATGTTCACTTGTGATTAAGTTTTTAAATAGTTGATTTGGTTTGGATCCTTGCGGTTAGATAACCTAACCAGCACAAATTCCATTTTAATATTGGAAATTAATTTTTATGGTTCTCGACGAATGGATTTACCAATCTATTAACGATTTGTTCTACAATATAATGGATCGTTGGATTCAGTAACTTCCAAATGTGTTCTCTACAAACCCTTTGTAAAAGTTTATTAATATTTCTGAACTGCTTCTACGGTTGATTCGAGAAGATAAACAACTTCCAAATCAAAATAAAAAAATACGTGCTCTGAATCAGATGTCATAAACGAGTCGGACATTTATTGTGATTCTCATGATTATTTGGATTTTCAGTGATTAGTTTTCTAAAAATAATCACATGAGTTTAGATATATCTTTAATAATATATATGCAAATGTTGTCACATATTTTCACTTTTCAAAGGTTCCGTCAACGATATATACAAACAATGCTGTGAAATAATAAGCAAACTGTGAATACCAATATGAAGTTGTGTTTGTCATGAAATAAAGGCTCTTTAATCAATTTCTCAAGATCGTCTCATGAAATCGGAGGAAGGTCGATGTTGTAGCTTGTTCACGTTTGTGTCGAAGCCACGTCCACGCCGCTTGTTGATCAACTCCATGAGCGATCGATGTAGCACCTGCGTTCTTGTGTCCACCAGCGATCCCATTTTCTGTAGCCTTATCCGTCTCCACTGTGGCTGACTTGGACTATGATCAATGGGAGGTGAGTAGAGGTATGTTAAAGAATTTAACATACTGTTAGAGTTTCTACTGCCATAATCAATACCTCGGATCATGTCGTTACTGACTGCTACAGTAGAGTCGTGAGAGGAAGAAGCAGAGGAGAACGGGTGCGTGCTTCCCTCTCCGCTCCCACTGTCATCATCATCTTCATGATCAAAGCTGTGGTGATGGATTGAAGATTCTTGACCTCTCCAGTTGGGGACAAGCAAAGATATCTCGTTTTCTATCATTGTAGCGATTTCCAAAGAATCCCAATCACTGATCTCAAGCTCTTTCACCATCTCCAAGGCTACTTCCAGAGGTGTGTCGCTCACAATATTGAACGGGAACTGAATATTCCTCATGTGACCTGTGACACAGCAACATAAATTCATCACAACATTTTCCAGAGGAGATTCTTCAATTAAAGTTTCGCTATTTATAACCAAAAATCAGAAGCTAAGGTAACAATAATTCTTTTCTTTCCTGTGAATTAACAGCTAACTAAAGCTGCTGCTTCAAATCTTGTAGCCTGGTTCGCTAAGCAAGTTTCCAGCAACCCAACAATTTTCATATCCCAAACAAACCAATCAAGAAAATTTATAGTAAGAAGAAGAACTTTAGAGCGTACCATCGCCATCCAAAATTTGTACTTGAAGAAAGATGTTCTGGTCTTCTGAGTTCATCCTTCCTGTTATGGACATATCTGTCGTTCTAGTTGGATCAGCCGTTGAAGGCAGATGCTCAACCACTGTTCCATTTGCAGCCAAATTCTGGATTGCGAGTTGTGGTGGTAATCTACTGAGAGGCGCTAAATCTCTCTCGTCAGTTATAGCGAGAAACGGGTCTCCCAATAGCTCTTTTGCAGGTAATCTCTTTGACACAGTTTCTAGGCATTTACCAACAAAACGTTGGGCCTCCATGTTTTGGATTAGATGGAAAGATTCAGGCAACTTTCCCTGAACCAAATCCGCATCAAGTAAATATATCAAAAGACTTTTCTAGGAAGATGAAAATGATTGAGATGAGCCTCAGGCCCTCTGCTTACCGATGTAACTTTCTTGTATATTTGAGCAGGGTTGGTGCATTCACTATAAGGATACTCACCGGTAAGCATCTCTAGGACACACATTCCAAATGAATAAATGTCCACAAGCTCGTTGTAGTCTTCTTCATATAGCTCTGGTGCCATGAACTCGGGCGTTCCTAATGGTATATCCGAGTTAAACACCGAGGTTCATACTGCAACTTACAAAATTCAATATTAAAAACATGGAAAAAAAAGAAGAAAATACCTATGACGCTATGCGCATTTTGTGATCCACGGAGGATTGCCGCTAAGCCTAGGTCACCTATCTTGACTTGCCCTAGGTGACCATTAACAAAGATATTATCGCATTTTAGATCCCTGTGGATGACAGGAGGATCATGTCCGTGCAGGTAAGCAAGACCATTCAAGATCTGGCGTGCCCAGTTCTTGATTGCCCGGATATCAACCTTATGATACTTCCTTCGATACCTGCAGATGAAAGACAAAGGCTAAGGTTCTCGTAAAGGTATTCTGCACAGGCATGAGATTATTGTGTTCTCTGGCATGAAGTATGAGGAAGAGGGTTCTCATTACTCTCTAAGGGTGCCTGATGTGAACAGTTCAGTGATGAAGTTGAATGTTCTGCGGTTGACATCAATCCAGGATGTGCAGTAGCGGATAATAGATTCGTGATTGAGAGTTTTGAGGAGATGAACCTCGGAGTAGAGGCGTTGTAAAGGCTCAGGTGATCGGAAGACCTCATTGAGCTTAACCTGATTCCAAGCGACTTCCATTCCTAGAACTTGATCAAATGCTTTGTAAACAGTCTTCATTGCCCCTTTGCCAAGTACTTCTCTGAACTGCGCACCATTCATTCATCAAATCAAACTCATGCAAGTTCAATAGTTGGAAGCATTTTCAGAAAGTTAATCTTCAAGGGTCATCTAGAAAGTGCAAACAGAAGAAAAGCTCCAACCAAGTCAAATGTTCATTAAAGAATTCCAGGAAGATAAGCAAGCACATCTCTAAAAAAAATCCCAATGCAGAAACTCAAAGATTATGCAACGTGTGGATGTAACAGATAACCAAAGTCAAACACCTTCAATGGACAATCTAAAATCAGCTTTAGGCACAATTGCAAAGCTTCTTTGAATTTTAAGGACTGATCAAATTCGGAAACGTCAGCAAATTACCAATAAAATCGTAACAGATATAGCAACTTACACGCCCATAGCGACCGGAAGGATCCGTCTCCACATAAGGGAGCGATTCATTGGAAGCTCCGGCCAAAGAATTCTCCATAAACATGGCACCGTACCGGATCTACCAATCAAAATCTCAAATCGGACGGGAATTTTACAAAAAATAATTATGGGAAAGAAGATCGCGATGAAGAAAAAGAAGAGGAAGACGAGGTACAGAGAGAAGAAGAAGAGAGAGAGGGAGAGAGAAATAGGGAGAGAGAAGCGTGCGTGCTAGAAAATCCGAGGTTTTCCTTCGTGATTCTCGTAGGTGAAAACGCCAAAGAGCAACCAAAAGAGTCTGGAATAATCAATTCCACAGAGCAAAACCCAAGCCATTTCAACAACATCACCTTGTTGACGCAATTTGTATTCGTGCTCTTTCGCAATCATCTGTCTTCTTCCCTTACGGACCTTCAATTCAAAAAAAGGAGACCCAGAAAAAAAAAGTTTGGTGGGAAAAGTGAAAAAGAGAGAATGCGTGGTTGCAGCCGATCAAAGTGGAGAAAAAAGTAGAAAAATTCGTTGAACTTTTCACTCCTTTTTCTCGGGAAAGTTATTAGGAAAAAAAACAACACAAAAGGAAGAGAATTTGGAAGAGAAGAGATCAAAGAGAGAGCAATTACTAGACAATTCTGAATTTGAAAAACCTCTGGCCATGCTTAGGTTTCACCATCGAGATTATTCGGAATCCAAAAACAACAATTCGTACTTGTTGATTTAATTCAACTCTATATATCTTTAATTGATGCTGATTTTGTGTTAAGAAGTCAAATACTAAGATTTAAGTAACGTGAAGAATGTCTTCGTAGTAGTGTACGAACGGTTTCACTCTCGTATATGTAACCGATGATTGCGTCATTTTGACAAAGTCCCACTTTCATTTTTATTTTTATACTATTTCTATTTCAATAAATAATGAATAATATTTACGTTACTTATTCCATTTTATTCAGCATAAATGGCTAGATTTTATAAAAATGTTAGATGAATGTTCCATTCCATCATTTTTGATCTGTTCGAAAATTTATTCTTATACTCAGTTCAATGCTTCTAACAACGACGAACTTGCAAAATTGATTTTCTAAGAAACGAATTGTGTAATTTATTCTTTCAAACAAAAAACAAATGACAGGGAAATACTGTACAATTGCTTTGACTAAACCACTTTTCTTTTCTTTTGTAACAGAAATATCTCCGAAAACTAAATCCAAACAAGGGAACTATTAACGTAACAACAGAACTGAAAACAGGAAAGTTTTAAGAAGAGACTAGAACCCAAGAAATTGATATCCCAACTTGGTCGAGCTAAACCACCACAATGCAGATTGCTAAAGCGGATGACGAATCCTTCTTTAGTGAATAAAGGCATCTCACAAATGAAGATCTAGATTTCTACACCAGAAGATTTGGATCCCACAAAAATTCCGAAAACGGCAAAGTCGAAAACGAACAACACATGTAGACGAACTACCAATATCGCTAGACTAGAAACCATGATAAGATTAGACCTCAATCAAATCTTAAAATTGCAGACAAAGAGCAAAGAGACTCAGAGGAGACCGACAACAGATCGAACCAGGAGAGACAACCATAACTCAAACCAAAGGAAACAAAAATCTGAAAATCTAAATGTAATAGACCTAACTGCTCCAGATATGCTCTAACCACACAAACTAACCAAAAGACTAACTTCACACTAACCTAAGACAATAACTACTGGGCAAGTGAACCAGACGACCAAACCAAAGTCAAAGAGTTGGTTAGCCTCACCCACACAAACTCCGTGAGCACCAAAGATACCACCTAAGGATGTCGAAGCAACAGATCTGACTGAGACCGACCACGACCTCCATGACATTTCCCAGCGAAATTTGGAGGTTACAATGGGAACCAACACTAGACAGTGACCGGAGAGCCCCCTTCAGCCCAAACACATCTAAAAGCGAAATCTAAAGCAGATCAATGGAGGGAGAGGTGACGCCACTGGAACTAAGGAAGCCTCCCGATCACCTCCCCTGAACTTTCAACCACGGTGGTTAGGGTTTACAGAAGGGATGAGAGCTTTTTTCACGAGGAAGAGCGAAAAAATTTCACGAAGGGAAGAGAGCTTTGAGTAAACCACTTATAAAGCAAAAATTTTGTTACTGATAAGAAGAAACAAGATGATGAAGCCGAATAGTGATGTCCAAACTACATTAAAAAGACAAACATCCTATAATGCACTCTCAAACCTGTCTAAGTAGAAAATACAAAGCTCTGCAAAAAGTTTTTGTCTAGAGAGTTTTGAGATTTTTGATAAAGATACATGAGGATAATAATTCTATAGCAGCAGAGATTTAACATACAAAATATAAAAGAAACACAGCCCAAAACAATCAGCTCCATCTTTTTTTTTCTTTTCTTTTTTTTCTTGTGAGGAAAAAAAAACAAAGAACTGAGGAGAACAAACAAAGTTAGATAGCTATACCTGTTCCTATAACGGTCTAAAAAGCATGTGTATGTGATCTCAGATCAGAGCTACAAAGGAGGGAACTCATGATCATCCATCAAATGGTATGACTGCGTAGGCGTTACCCTACATGTACATACTAGAATGAATTAGATAGTAGCTTTGATGCTCAATGCTAACAATTCAATGAAGACAATACGTTTTAAAAGGGTAAGAGAGATATGCTGTACCGATCTTCCTGTGTAGACGAGGAGGATATAGACTTTGGGCGGTGAGACCGATTATGGTGTCCTCCAGTGCTATCTCTTCGCTTGCTGCCCTCAGGAAGAGAGAGTAATTCCGCTGGTAGAGGCTCCATAGAGCTAAAGTCTGGAGCCTTCTCATATTGGTGATTCACAGAGCCATTGGTATCGGGAAAGCTTTCAAGTGAACTAGTTTGACTCATATCACATGAACCATTTGTTTGGTTGGGATAATGAAGCTGTCTCTCACGGGTGTTTCTGTCAGGAACATTCATTTCTGAGTGAGCATGTGCCATGCTTCGGCCATTGTTTCGTGGCGACCTAGCCTGGTGTGAGTTTCTTGCTCTTGGGGAGTAAGGTCTATCCCTGTAATGGTTCTGCATAAAAGACGGGTTAGAAGCTTGGCCACTTAGAGGTCACATTTTAGGGGAGTGTCAGTAAGAGATGTGAGAGAGGCGAAAAACAAGTACCGCATTGGGAAAGTATGTTCCAGTTCCTCGTGGCTTAGGTAATTCCTCTATACCAAAACCAGCACCTGGAATCATCTGAGGGTTCACATGAAAGAAAACCTGTCTCGGAACAACTCCATTGGCGTTTACCGGAGTGGACGGATTCCGTCTGAATGGCAGAGCATTCAGATTTACTTCCCATGAATTGTTGTTTGGTAGATGAGATAACCCAGGAGGAGATAATGGAGACAAAGGACCATTTTGGACACAATCAAACCACCAGCGCCCATATCGTAAACTGTAAAGTTGATTGTTGTAGTCCCCTGCAAGATCAGACAGCAAACTCGGAGAGCCAGAAACACAATGACCTGAGTAATTGAGTTGCATGTCCTCCTGAGGCCATGTTACCTGGTTCATGAGTGAAGTTTGGTATACTGAACCAGTGATCAGCAGGTCTTCATGATCACCATGCTCGTTTTCATTCTCATTACTATGTATATCTTTAACTCTTCTGGAATCAGCAAGCAAGTGATTCTCTTGCTGTTTTTCCACCCCGTTTCCATTTATAATTTCTCCATTTCTCCTCTGATGAGGAGAATGATGCTTACCATTCAAAGAAGAGACACTTTCCTTACCACTAAGGCACGAAGGTTTCACTGCATCATCAGAAATCTCAAGCTTTTGGATCCTCAAAGTAGCCAAGTCTTTTGCATCTCCTGCAAATCGTTCCTCTGAAACCGATGGGTCTGTTTCACCAGGTGATCCACTGAAAACAAGACCAGCTGTAGCTGATACACTGACTCCTCTGTATAGCGAATCTTCTTGGTTATGTCTACCATTTCCAGCGGCACCAGATGAACTGGACGATTCTGATTCACAAGCTACTTGGCATTCTTGATACTGATTGACAGCTGGTGACATGCCATTGTACCTGTTATATCTTCCAAATGGAAGAGTATCAAGCACATCGGGTCTCTGACCACTCCCATGCCTGTGTAGCATGTTCGAGAAGAACTTCCGAAGTTCGAAACTTATGTCTTCTTCTGACTGCATAATAATTTGTCCAAGCTTCCGAGCACCATATGTGAATGCACTTCGTATCCGATAAAAGTTACCTGAGTAAGAGAAAGTGAAATCCATGTGATTTAAATATAAACCAAGAAAGAGAATATCTGGACCACAAGATCTATGGAATCATTTGAACAAGCTAACTTTAAATGTTTGTATTATATTTTGACATTTCTTCATATTTCGGGAGAAAATACAAGATAAAATATGTCAACACTTAGAATCTAGACAGGCTCGTCCAGATTTCTGAAAAAAAAATCACCATAAACAGAGCTAAAAAACTCAGAACATGTCAAAAGTTGTTGTAAGTCTGCTCGGACATCTAAGCACATGAAGGAGATAGTAACAGGAAATAAGAAACTGTGATGCTTGAAGAAAAGAAAAGCAGTCAACCTTTGCTTACGCTGCGGCCAAGATTATTGTTTTCTTTAAGCGGGTCAACTATATTAAGATACTTTGATGGAAACACACGTGTATTTGTCTCCAATCCCCGTGAAGGTACAGAGTACATCTCCATGCATTCCTTGAGGAACTCAGTGGTCAGCAAAAGATCTTTCCCACCATTTTCCGGAGTCTCAACTACAAAAAAATCAAAGAAAGAAATTGCAGAGACACAGGAAACGCAGAAAAACTCAGTTTTAAATAATCTTAGAGGAAATGCTTACCAACAATTTCTGGTAGAGAGGAAAGGCAGATGGGGCCATTCAGGCTAATGCAATAGTTATCCCAGTCAAACTTGCTGAAATAGTCCAAGAATTTGTATAGCACCTATTGAAAAAAAATTCAGTAAATCAAGATGAGAGGAACCATGAAAGATCACTCAAAATTGCTGAAGTCTCTTACTGCTAGTGGACCATTCAATGATGCGTGGAAAAAATGGAAGATATATAAGACCAAAGTCTCCAAAGCATATGTTGAAATCAATCCATGGAAAGCCCCAAGAATACGGCTCTCGTAGTAGCACCACGCTTTAATGAGAATGATACTTCGCTTGAAGAGATGGTCCTTTCCAATGAGGTGATCGATCTGCGTGATAAATTTTACCGTCAGTTTTCCAGAAGCAAATCTTTGTCTTCTACACTCATATCCTTTCAAAATTGCTGATATGGATATTGTTTTAGACAGAAGCGCCTCAAAACAATATTGCATGTATGTGATCTTGCAAACAATTTGCAATATTCAAAAAAAACCTTTTTAGTCACCAGATAACCCATAATGCAATTGGGTAAGTATGTATAAAGATTAGCGACATTCTATTTCTGCTAGACATGTATCAAACAGATAAATAAACTTAAACTGTACTTACCTCTCAATTAATTTAGTTAAATTTGTTTGACACAGGATGGTCATACTGAAGAGGACATATTACCTTCTCAAGAAAGCACAGAGTACAAAGGCCACCAATCTGATTGAAAGAGATATCAACCACGATGTTCTGTACTAGACATTTAACAAGCTTAACCTGCAAATGAACAAGAAGATTGATATTTAAGGAGATAACAACAGCATAATAGGCATGCATAAACAGTAAACACCATATACATACTTGGAATACTCATGGCAGAAGCTAGTTTCTCGAATTGAATAACACAGAGATTGGGTAAACAAACCTCAGCCCGTATTAACTGCACATCCTTAACCACGAACTGGGCAGCCCCATTCTGTCCTTCCCTCTCAAGTACAGAGAAAACATTGGCGGCCAGTTCTTCCTCGTGACACAGTCCACCAAAAGCTGTGAGATCAATGTCTCCATCAGGGAGATACGTTTTCAATGGGACTGATCCAAAAGAATGTACCTGAAGGACACATACCAGTCAAAATCACAACTTTGTAAAGCATATCCATAATTAAACTACGTTATCAGCAGCAACATCGTAGAATCTCTGGTCAATAATAGAAGGGCGTGCAAAAGAGCATGAGTTTAGAACATCTTACAAGGAAAGTCACCAACTTACAGATAACAAGACAGAATACTACATGAAAACTGAGATAAGACTCCACTGCGATTGAACCAATCAGAAGTTTAAGCCAATGCTCAACAGAATGCAGAAATTTTTTCCAAACAAATTCCATCATTTAAAGCACGTCTTAATTTTTTGTTTGTTAAACCAGATATTAATGCAAAAGAGAGACAAAGCCAATGTATAGCGAACATAACACAGAATGCTTAAAAAGAATTTTACCTCGCATCGAAGTGTCATTTTGATTAGTCTTTGAACATAATCAATCACATTTCTTCTTCGATCCTCGGACACAACTGTTGGATGAACCTGCTCTATAATTTCTCGTGTGGCTTCCTCCACTTTAATCCAAAACTCCGGCTGATTCGATGGAGACCGAGGCGGCGGAAGCGGTGAGAATGAGGCCGAACTCTCTTCTTCCAATACAGAACAATCATCGAGATCCACAGCCATAAAAGACCAGAAAAAAAATCTAAAACTAATACGGAAACAAAAAATCGATTGATACAAGAACACCCGATTGATCAAAGGAGGAATCAGTTTGTTGTAAAGTACGCCCAGAAATCGAATCCGATTGAGTTCGGAAACGAGGCAAAACGAAACAATCGAGTACAACAAAGGAAGAAACAAAGAATCGAGAAGAAAATAAGAGATATCAAAGGAGAAGAGAAGAAGAAGAAAAGAGGGGAGATGGGTTTTCTTCTAGGTTTTGAAGGATCCCAAGTGATTACTGTTAGAGGACCGATTTTGTGCATTGATTGATGTTCTTTCTCTTTCTTTTGTTTTTTTTTACTGCATCGATTAAAAAAAAAAAAACCAAAAATTGTCTTAACTTTTTTGTCTATCTTCAAACCCTTTTTGGATGTCGCTCTTTTTTGGTGCCTTTTTTTACCTTAACGATGCAGTATTTAGAAAGAACCACCACCATTAAATTCTATATATATCATTTTGAAGTTTGATTACTGCGATTTGATTCATATTGAGTTTTTTTAAGAGTTTTGATTCTTATGAAATATTTAAGAAGAAATGTCAAAGATATTCAACGTTTTCATGGATTCTCTTCGTTTATGAATTCTATTTTTCTGTGCTAAGTTTTGTTTTATTTTACTAAACATACTATATTTAGAATTTTAAAAATGTATGTTTATAAATACAAATTTAAATTTAAATTTTATTTTACCAGAAATTTAATCATACATGCGCGCGTTTTTTTAAATAGAAAGTTTGATTGTATTTAATTTGTTAATAAAATTAAGTTTTGCTTATATAGGCAGAAAATTTGTTTACCATTAAAAAGTTTTCAACTCCTAATGTTTACCATAATTTTTTTGGGAAAATTAGAAATAAAAGATCTTTTTTCTATATCTTTGGAATCTATACCCTCTTTTTTTAAGAATTTGGTATTATAATCTTTATATTATTGTTAAACCATTTTTGTCCTAAATATCACGTTTTCCTCTCTTTTTCAACTTCTCTGGTTTCGATCATGGGCTATCTCCATATCTCTACCTATCGTCCCCTCTCTTTTTTTCCTTCCAGTTTTGTTTTCTGTTCTCATGAAAAGCATACCATCCTGAGATAATTGCCGTTGAGTTTGACAAGGAGGTACGAGGCAACATCCTTAATTGTTCTCGTCTTGTTTATTCATGCAAAAAACACCATGAAAAACATAGTAGCCTGAAATTGTTTTGTTCCCTAAGTTGCAAACTGGAAAAACTCTGTTTATGATTTCTAAACCCATTTCATATTGGCTCTTTTTATTGTAGGTTGAAAAATGGAGTATTTTCTTGTAAAGTTATGAACTTTTGTAGTTTTAAAGTCTTCAATATGACTCTTTGTTTAATGAGGACATTAAATTTACAATGAATTTTAAGTTAGATTCTTCCTCGGGTGGTTCATTTCATTTTTTGTGGTTCCCTAGTTTACAATTTTGGGTATGGTCTTTTATATATGCGAGTTTTATTTCTTAAACAAGTATATAATTTTTGGAAGTCTCTTACGCATGTTCTATGAAGATAGTTAAGATCAAAAGATGTTCATGCGTCTATAATGTTTGGATGATTATGACTAGTCATCATGTTGTGCTTTCTTCAGGTTCTTTAAACATTAGATATGTGCCTATGAGATGATTATTTTTATTTCTGATTGTGAGTAATCATCATGTTGTGGATAAGTGTTGGAATGTTCGTGCTGAATTTTTCATTGGATTATATATAACTCTTTTATTATTGCTTATTTTTTATCTCACTTGGTATAATTTCCTTTCTTTTGCAGTTGAATATGTTCATATTAAACATCATTCATGTCCTCGTGACTATTGTTTCATTTGGTGTGGTCACATGGTTTGGAGGAGACCTCACCTTTCACGAGCTTTTACGTCACTTTCTCTCTTTGATGTGCTTCGTTTTCTTCCGTTCATACATCCAAACATTACAACTCTAGTGAATTCTTGAATATATTACTGCAGCCATGTGTTTTGTATCTAGTGCTGGTGAACAGTTGAGTTTTGCAGTACTTGAGGTTCAAGTAGAACTGTTGGTGCTTGTAGTAACTGTTGTTTTGTTACATGATGTAAGGTATCCTTGCTGATGCCAGAAACAGATGTTGATGCTTCTACGAGCATCTATGAAATCAAATTGTCGAGTTGCTCCACTACGTCTTGATAATTCTCCTAACAATCCTCGAGCGTATCTTCAAGCGCTGAGTTTAGATCTTCATGGCAGATCTTTTCTTTGATGTAGGTGGATGTGGCAGAGGCGTTTGTAGACACGGCGGAGATAGCTATGATCTCAATTTGGTTCCTGATGCCTGCGAATTCGCCGGATAGGACATGCTTGTATGATGGAGAAACAGAGTTTTGGATCCTCAGAGTTTTTGCAGAGATCAGTGATCATAGTACTAGAATCTGTATTGCCGTCTGCAGAAAAGAAAAGAATGATGCAGAGGAAGATAACTCCGGCTAATTGTTTCATTTTTATTGGACTTTGGATTGAGAATTGGTAGCTTTTTCTTATTTGTTTTGGTTTTTGTTTTATAAAATTGTGTGATTTATTGAGAAAAATTTATCAAAGATTTTAACAGAAACATAAGATTCAGTGTTGGCAAAGACATATATTGGAAGGCTTCAAAGGGGCTTAAGACTCTTGATGCATTAGAAGTTTTGAAGGGCTTAAAACTCTTGATGCAATAGAAGGTTTGGAGTCATTGGAAATTTGAGATTTCATTAAAGGAAATTATCAAAGGGATCAGTTTTGCATTCGAAAGTCAAAACTACTAACTGTTGGTCAAAATCAACAGTTTACAAAGGACTGTTTCAAAATCAAAATGCGAAAACTGACAATTAAACATTGTTTCTGCAAAAAATCATTAAAATCTGGACGCCTTTAACTAAATATGTAATTTATTATTAATTTTTTAAAAAACATCATACTTATAATTGATTCGACCAATTCTAACTCTCAGTTAATTTGATTAACGGAATAAACTCTGTTAATCAAACGTTAACGACCCAGTTAAATAGACGTTGGGCTTACGTTTATTGGCCCAATAATAATGCAATGGCTTACACTCGGTGTCCATTCATCAATTTTCTACCTTCGCTTCCTTTCTATAGCTCCCGGCGAAGAAACTTACCGGCAAATTTTGCGGAGAAGCCTAGCCGAAGAATCCAAGCTATGGCGGGTATGGTTGCGGTAGCAGGATCGCGATCGTGGAACACTTGTATTCAAGCTCTACTTCTTGTATTTCTATCGATTCCGGCTCTCGCTAGTGCTTACCGACCAGGAGATATCATCCGGATGAGCAAGATGGGGCAATATCACTCTGTTCGTACTCCCTTTTACATTTTAGCTGAGAATTATTTTCTAATTTGATGGAGACTAAGGATCTGTTGATTCCCTCTGGCAGTCGAGAACGACTTGGCATGATGTCATCGGAAAGCATTGCCCGATCTTCGCTGTTAATCGTGAGGTACTATTCTTTATAGTTTTGAGACATCTATGGAGATTTGGTTTCTTCTTATTGTTTTGAAAATTTAGATTTTAATCTTGTCTTTCTTTGCAATTTGTAGGTGTTAATCCCCATAGCGAAACCAATTGGCTACACAGGAGCTGATCCTTATAAGATGTGAGGATTTAATGGTCTTTATTTTGAGTACAGTTCAAATGAAGATATTATGTAGCTGTATTTGGTGCTTTTGAATTGAGATTTCTGTGTCTTTAGGTTACTTGCCAAGTTTATCTGTATTACATTGCTGCGCAAAAAGAAAATGATGAAGATACATTGATGTTTGATTGGAGTAAGCGATTTTTTATGGTGTTTTTAGCTCTATGTTGCTGTAGATTGTGTTCTTCTGATGTCTTGTCTGCTTTGGACATGGAGTACCTTTGCTAATATGGCCACATCGTTTTCTAATTTGTACATTAGTCAAATGCAAGTTATAGTTATTTGGCATCTGATGTGTGGTTACGGATGATTTTACATGCAGAAAATTCCAAGTCGGAAGTGAGAAATATCAAATCCACTGGCTTTTGGTGATAAATCGTAAGAGCTCAGAAGTTCCAATGATCGATGTTAATTTGGTATGTTTAACATTGGTTTTGAGCCCTTATATAGGCATTGACTGATTGGAGAATCTGCTACCAAGAAAACTGGCTGATCTTGTATAATACCAGTTTATGGATATTCGGTGTGGCTTTTTTTTTTTTTCATTTGCACAGAGATATTCTGGAGGGGATCTGCTTGGAGTCACAGCTCAAGTTATCGATATGCCTCTTAGCTGTATGTAATAATCATTATCTTGCTAAGTTGTGTCCTGATTTAGGTCTCTCCTCTATAACTGTCTGCCTTTTAAGCAAATAAGCGAATATGTCTGCACTACTAGTTTGCTCTTACGCTCACATCTGAAAAATCAAGAATATATGACATATTAGGTAGTAGCTTGGCTTCTCAAGGTTCTGATGGTTGTTGCAAATCTCATGTGTTGGGCCCTAGTTAACCTGGCTTCAGTTTTACTCTGCTTTTTTCCCGAGTCTTGCATTATCTGGTGAAAGTTAAAACGTCGTCACCTTCATAGAGTTTGCTTAGAAATCCTTTCTTTGTCTCTGCTGCTATCTCTATATCTATAGCACAGACTGACACAGTCCATCTGCCTGGTGGCATTATTAAATTCATTTTACCTCTTCATGGTCATCTATGATTCCATGGCTTCTATATCGTACAAATTGCCTGAACCATGGTTAAGGAAATTTCTATTTCTGAATGAACTATTGAACTTCATTTCATACTTTCTCTGCTCTGATTTATAAATTTGCAATTCTGCTTCGATGGCCATGTAACAGGCACTCCACTACTTCAATATCAGAGTTTATCTGACTTGAGATTTTACCCATGAACAGATCTGAACACACACCCGGAGATCCGAAAACAGTTCTGGG
Source organism: Lepidium didymum (assembly GCA_963920545.1). Taxonomy (NCBI): domain Eukaryota; kingdom Viridiplantae; phylum Streptophyta; class Magnoliopsida; order Brassicales; family Brassicaceae; genus Lepidium; species Lepidium didymum. The sequence goes on from OY986982.1 coordinate 2,204,738, forward strand.
ATCCTGAACGCTGGCCAAAACATGTTCTTGTTAGATACACATGGTACACTAATTTTGTTCACCTCCTTCAACTCTTTTCTCATCCCTCCTTTCTTATAAGCTTGAGCATTTGGTCGAAGTCACTGTGCTTTTGAAAACATCATGTTACTCAAACTTAGCTGAGACACTTTATTGTGATGCAGGAAAGAACAGTCAGAGATTGATGTTTCCTCAGGGTTTTACGTCCTTTTCGGCTCAGGTAAATAAATACTTTTTCTTCTCGTTAACTAAATTTAATTAAAGGGAAAATAAGCTCATACACCCATGTATTCTCATTAGCTCTCACATTCTCGTTCGTACTCTCCATTTACGTCTTACAATCTTCACGGGAGAAACTGGCAAGGTAAATAGCAGTTCTTGTGTTCTCTTATTCGAATGCAATCTTCCTTTGTTCAACCTAATTCCTGAAATTATCGTTGTAGGTTTGTAAGAGAGACGGTGGTTGAGAGCAGCTCGAATGCTGGAGGACTTGGAATTGGCAAGGTGGAGTGAAAGCATAATCTCAAGTATATCCATGTTACTGAAGTTTTAGATACTTGGAATTGGTCTTCCAATTTTCTCCACCTAGGATTAAACTGATTGGATTAAAAAAAAGGTTTTATATTTTATTTTGTAAAACATGAATAGTCGAAAGTGAAACAACTGTCTTTTTCAAAGGGAGGGTCGGTCACTTGCTTGAGTAGATTTGTTTCGTGATCTAGGCAACATTGTCAATATACTTGTATTCTTAATGTTCGTAATTGTAGAGGTTGGGACTAGTCCAAACTAGCTGATCGATACGCCGATCTTAAATTGCCTATACTAAAGAGTCTGAGGGATCCAAGACAATAAATTATTTGGTTTTTCACAAGAAATGCGCGAGTCTGCTTCATTGCCCATAACACATACCACCAAAACGTTGACAAGTTAGTAAGTTTGGACATATGTAGATCAATGATTGGTCCTTTAGATAAAGAAATGTGAGTATGAATGAATTATACATTTTTATATACATTTGACCATAAAAAGGAACAAATAAGAGAGTACATATAGTAATTGGCTTAAGATTAATTTAACTACAAAAGCAAAGATAAGAGAAGAGAAACATAAATAGGAAGCAAAGTATTAAATGAAACCAACCACCAACTAATCTTACACCTTCTGATTTTCATAGCATTCACGCTCATACCTCTCTATATAAACTAAACCTCTATTACCATTATTCATCATCCAATTCATTACTTAACCAAGTAACAAAACAAAGAAGAAAAGAAAGTTTTGAGACATGGAGAAAGTATTCTTGAAGTTGTCAACTTTGGTGATTGTGTGCATGTTAGTGACCGCTCCATTGGCGTCTGACGCAGCAATCTCGTGTGGAGCAGTCACTGGTAGCTTGGGTCAATGCTACAATTACTTGACAAGAGGTGGTTTCATTCCTCGAGGGTGTTGCTCTGGTGTTCAGAGGATTAACAGCATGGCTAGAACCACACGTGACCGCCAACAAGCTTGTCGTTGCCTCCAGGGAGCAGCTAGAGCTTTGGGTTCTCGACTTAACCCAGGTCGTGCTGCTCGTCTCCCTGGTGCTTGCCGTGTTAGAATCCCTTACCCCATCAGCGCTAGAACCAATTGCAACCGGTAATCATCTTGATCACACTTTTATTTTTATCATCAATTGGATTGACAAAATTTGATTATTAGACCAAACTTTTCCAAACCTCAAAAAATATTAGACATGACTATGCGACTCTCTAAAATCAAACTCAGGTTACAAAAATACACTTGACCATTTAACACGTTCCAGAATCACTCTATTATATTTTGTGCTTCTTTATACTCCTAACAAAATGTATTATTTGATGTTTGTGTTATTAACTATATAATTAATATTTTTGATGGATTTGGTTGGTTGCAGCGTGAGGTAAGCAAGATTGGGATAGATGTTCTTGCAGGAGGGGCTTTCATATAATCAACGAGAGAGTATTAAAGAAATAATTAAGATGACTGTATAAGAGTTCATCCTTACATTGTTGTTGTTGTTGTTGTTGCGTTCTAGATTTTGTGTTTTCATGTCTTTTTTTTATACACGACGATTCATTTAATTGGTCGTCTCCGTTATGTAATCCTCCAATTATATATTATACTCCTACAATGAAATTATGATATGTATTGTTTTCAAGTTCTTGCGATTCATTTGGTCACGTTCCGATTTTAATGCTTCTCTTCATAATTCTGTACGGCACAATAAACTAAGTAGTATATCAGTTGACTTACGTAGAGGTGAAAATAATTAATAATTTACAATCTACATTAATTAAGATTGTAATGAACTTATTAAATTAATATATGGTTTTGAAAACCTATACTTTTTCCCATACATGGTATATAACAAAATATAAATATCCCTGAAAAGAATATCCAAATTCATTCACTCTAGAATATCCAAAAAAAATATTTTGTGTTTGCCTGAAAGATCATCAAGTGTATATGAGGAAAACAGTTGATGATCTTCATGACAGGACAAAACTCATTCTTTCTTTATCAGTCCTTACCTATCTAGTTCTTCATACTTAGCTCACAACTTGATTCATTATGTTTTTCAACTTCTTTTGTCGGTGAGTGATCACTGATCATGAGTGATTATAAATGTCGATCGACCCTACATGCATGCCGTTAATTATTAACCAGAAGCTATATTTTTTTAGCTAGGAGGAGATTTAGGCTCCAGCTTAATTCTAGTCCACTCGAGGTCTAGGATTTGGCTGCCGCTAATCAGATCCTAGACTTCGAACTAGAAACTTACATCAAAATGAATTTCTTCGTTTAAACCATTATTCCATTACCAGTAGTTTGATCATGTAAATTTTTTTAAAAAATGTAAAAATATACATCCTCTAATATACTTGTTTATCTTTTGCATAATTGCATGCATGCTTTACTCTTGTCATGTTTATTTCCATGAACTACCGCTTGATCTCATCATTCACCATTTTCGGTCCACACGTCCAATAGTTTCTTACTCTCTTGGAATCGTGTCACGTGTGGCCTCATAAATGTGTTTATGCCTTACGACCAGTTTATTTGACATGTCCAAATTAATAGTACATAGCTAAACTACAAAATAACATTACTACACACATTTCTTTAATTGCTATTCAAAATCAACATATTTTTTTGTTAACCGCAAAATTCAAATCGAAATCCTAACTAGTCTCTGTAGACCCAAAACAACCTTTAGGCTCTTCTCCGCACAAGTTGAGATTCGAATTAGTAATCTCTCATGTTCCACCTACCTGAGATACTGACACACAGAGTTTTAACCCTATAATCCTACTGCAATGGCACAATAAACGTAGTAGTACTTTAGGGATCGAATCTACGAGGACCAAGTGTCACACTATCAATCTCTATATCAAACTTAAGCTAAGAATAAACAAAATGGTTGTTGTGATGGAAACTAAACAAAACGAAGCAATAAATGATATGAAATTAATAAATAAAAGAAACATTAGGCATAGGGAATTCATCAGGAAGTAAGAAATCAGAATCATGAAACTATTTAGGGCACACTTCAACCAATTCTCGATTCAGACATAAAACTATAGCAAACCCACTATCATGGAGTCGACTACTATATCTAGAAACTTAAAAATCCTAAACTGTCGTTTGGTTCTAGAGATCTAAATACACATTATCGAATTGGTCTGATAAGTCCACAATTAGCCTTAACATCAGCTTTCGTTGGTTAAGGACTAATTGCTCAATTAAGTAGTTCAGACATCTAACAAAATTTTGGAGAGTTAAATAACCTAAGGTCATAGAGTAGGTGATCAGGCTAATCTAAGCATTACACGTAGCAATAGATGGAGAACACAAACGATTACAGTCCTATTTGTTCCTAATTTATTGATTCTCTAAATCCCTAGAAACCCCTAAACCTGATTAGAACACTACTCAAACATAACAAAAAGAACAAACAAAGAAGAAAAATAGATCAACATAATGACAAACTAAATTAAATAGAAAAATGGTTTAGAAATCTTCTCCAAAAGTGGTGGAGGATAAGATCTTCTCCTTCAAACTTACAAGAACCAAAAACTAAGAAAAAGTGAAAACGATCCATCTCTAAGAAGTGGCTAGACCTAGTTTTAGTAGGTCAAACTCGTTCTGGTACAAATAAAGAAAGTCTGAAAATATCTCGCAGGACTATGGATCGATCGCTCAAGGCGCAGATCGATCGATCCGCAGTGAGATGGTCGATCCTGATCTTTGTTGGCCGATCCACAGATCGTGCGCAGATCACTCGGCAAAGGCTTGGAACGATCGATCCACTGTGAGTTGGTCGATCCTCAAATCCTGCGACAAGTTTTCAGGATACGGAATCGATCTTTCCAACAGTGGATCGATCGATTCGGTCTGTTCACAACCAGAATGACCTATCTTCAGTAAAATCATCATATCTTCCTAAGCACTTGTCCGATTGCTCTCAAACCACCTCCAAATGAAAGCTAACTCACGTGGCTATCTTGTGTAAAAATATAAGCTCGATCCAACGGTGAGAAGTCTTTCAAGGAAAGCCAAATATCTGACGCATCGCTTGATTATGCATCTCTATATGCTCGTTTTCACTCAAAACAACTCATTCTCTCCCAATGTGACCTATAATCTGAAAAGACTCGATAAAGGATTCAAAGACTCTAAAACACGTACTTTGAATCAATAAAACTATGAAAAACAAGGTTAAAATACGTCAAAAATACTGTGAATCAGATACTGCCAGTAGAATTGTAGAAGTAGCTCGTCCGGGTGCACATTTTTACATTATTGAACCTAGATTTCGATGTTACATTATGATGAAACTCATTGAAGCCAAGATCGGGAAAGCAACAGATTTACATTGGACTACGTGTAACAATAAAAAAAAATTTCCTTTCATTAAATTTGCATGCATATGAAACTAAACATAATTAACGGGTACGCATAACATTCATGATTAATACCTATTATAAAAACCCCTACCGAGCTCAACAAAGCAAAATACCAATTAAAAGCAAATAAAATAAAATAAAAATGGCGTTTACTTCAAAGATAATCACATGCCTCATTCTCCTTGCGGTCTACATGGCAGCCCCAGTAGAGTCAGGCATCAAGTGTGGGACAGTGACAGGCATACTAGCACAATGTGTGAACTACTTGACTAACAGTGGCCCATTGCCATCAGGATGCTGCGAGGGAGTCAAGTCACTGGACAGTATGGCTCAGACCACACCGGATCACTGACAAGTATGTGAGTGTCTTAAAACAGCGGCTAAGGACATCAAAGGCCTTGATATTGGACTTGTGGCTGCACTTCCTACCACTTGTGGAATTTCAATTCCCTTCCCCATCAGTTTTAGCATCAATTGTGACAAGTACATCTCCATAACTTCTCTTTTTGTTTTATATTACATTTATTTTGGCTTTGTTTGGCATATGGAAATATCTTTGAAGACTGATTTGCATAGATAATTACGTACATAATTAATTAATGTCACTTATCCTCTAATATTAGTGTTAGTACTCTATTTACAAATCCTCTAAGCACCCATGATCGAACTTCTTCCTCTTAAGTCAAAACTGGGATGAAATGCTATTAAACTAGTTGAAAAATGTCAATAAACACCTGACTTCAAAAACTATAATTGAATTTTTTTTGTCAACATTAGATCGACAATGCCCGATTCATAGTCTAGCTCAACCTTTAAATTCTTATTTAATCTATCAACTTGTAGAGGAGAAAAATCGAACTCTTGATATCATAATCTTTAGATAGATCTTAACCACCAAACTGAAAAGAACTTGGCAAATTATAACTAAATTTAACGAAATGAAACTAAAGCTACCACATTAATTTTAAGGAAACAAATTTATTTGTTGGAGTTTATGTCTTAGTTCCAATGACATGATCCATATTTGTATTGGTTTGTTCGATTAATGTTGCAGTATATCGATATGGAGTAACGTGTGAAAGAGGCAAGTGACCAGACGTACGACTAATCAAAGTTGCCAGCTTTTTAAGTACCTAAATAAAGATATTCTGTTGCTATATATTTCCAATATTATGACATCATTTTCATATTCATGTAATGATCAAACCATTTCATATGGTGATACTTACATGAGGATGTATCTCTCTCTTTCTCTCATATGTTACTTGTACTTGTTAAATAATAAAAGCAAACGAGTTGAATGACTTATTAGAACTTTACATGTAAAAGATGATGTAAGGTAAAAACTAGTTAGATTCAAATTTAAACAAGTTATAATCAAAAACGAAAAGAACACAAAACGTAATCGTATATCATAAGCGTGAAAGAAAAACTAGAGTCCAAAAGATATAGTGAAGAACGAGCAAAGGTGATGTAAATATAGAGTTGCATATACACATGACACTAAAATTTGGTATTTTCATATATTTTTGAATATGGAAGAGAAATTCAACATATATCGATAAACTAAATGCGTCAACAAGGACATGCTATGGCCCCCAAAGAATTGTATGTCTGAAAAAGTGGAATAAAGATAGATGATTTCTAAGATTAAGATAAGAAGACACTAATAGTTGTATTTAGGGTTTCTAAGTGACGTTCGTAAGTTAACAAAAGAAAAAAGAGATTAAGGTAAAAAGGCGAGGAATAATGATAGTAATTAGTCCTGATAATTCGGTTGTTGTGTTCAGTTCTTTCGGTTATGAAAATATGGTAACCAATAGATACTATTTTCAAAAAAGTGGAACCGAATTATACTCATAATAATATTATTTAGGTTCCGAATAATAATTTTTGCGAAAAATAATCAAAATTAACTAAATATCTGAAAAATATAATTAGTTGTAAACAGAAGTATCCAAAATACTTAGTATGATAATTTTTTGGTTTTCGAAACATAACCAAAGTTATCAAAATATTAGAATCAAATCGTTATTTTTTAAAATCCGAACCGAACGTATTGACAGCCCAAATAGTTTTTTTTCTTCGTCGACAGCCCAAATAGTTTGATGAGCCTCGTTGACTTGTGACACAAAGAAATGGGCTTTCAAAAAGCTACGGCTCAAATATTTGTCGGACGGCTCCGTGTTGTGGACGAATTGTCAGACTCAACTTGGCACTGCGATGCGATCCAATTTTCAGACACGACCAACCCGAGACAGAGCCAGCGAGCCATCCTTCGTCGTCTTCATCGATCTTCAACACCAACAAGTCTGATTACATCGATCTATCTCACTGTTTTGCCAATCCTTTGCGTCAAAATTTAAGCTCTGATGATTTTACAATCGCCTGAACTGTGATCTACGAATCTGCGATGCGTTTTGACATACCATTGATACTCTGAGAAATGAGCTTCTCTTGCAGATGTTCAAAACCGGTAAGTATCTTTGGATCGAGCCAAGACTGCCACTCGCTAATAAATCAATCGATCGAATCATAGTTTAGGGTTTGACCTCTAATTGCGATGGATAAAAGTTGGGTCGTATCCCTTGTTCTGTTGATTTTGTTTGTCTCCAATGTTTCGTCGTTCGGGAAATCTCGCGAGTTAAATGATGAAGAAGCACCGAATGATAACTCAAATTCAACCACTAAGCATGTAAATTCTACTCCTTTCTGTATTCGATTCGATTCGTTTGATGTTATAGGGTTTAGAACAATATGTTTGATTCATTCTATCTTTCTGATTTCAGCAGTCTCCATTGCCGAACCTTAAACCCATCGGAGATGAAAAATCCAATGTTACTTCAACAGAATCTTCTCTGCCAACAACTAATTCGACGAATTCCAATCCGAAGGAGTCTGATTCGGTGGGTTCACCTCCGAAACTGCAACCTGGAAATGAGAAGAATGATACGAAAGTGTTGAATACAACAGAGCCGATAAGCTCGCCTCCTCCTCCGGTAAACCAAACGAATAGTGGAAAACTACCGGCTAAAGCTGAGCTGCCTCAAAAAAATTTGGATGGTGGGAAAAATGTGACGGAGCGAGATAAGGAAAGTCCTCCTCCGACTAAAGATTCTGATAAGGTGAATGACAATAAAAAAGGGAGCTCAGAGTCTGCCAGTGCAGAGAAGTGTGAAGGAAAGTCTAAGATATGTAGAACTGAGAATCCATTGGTCGCATGCACTTTAAGCATTGATAAAGGTAACCTTCTTGTACTGTCGTTTTCACTGATTTTGTTACTCCTGGTTTCAACTTTTATTGGAAATGAGATCTCTGGCATGTGCTTCCCTGTTTGTTGAACAATGCAATGATATAAGTCGTGTTGTCTTCTTGATTAAAAGCCATATAGGAGGTTTTCTTTGCAGCATAGAGATGTCCATGAAAATGGTTGGATAAGTTGTAAATCAATATTTGTTGGGGATGATGGTCTTTATGGAACTAGGGATCAAATCCTATATGTTTTACATTAATAGGAAGCCTCCTTGCAGAATCAACGCTCAAAGTAGCAGATGTGTGACACTATTACATTATGTCTGATTTGTAATTGATTGTGATCTCAACGACATGAATAAGGTTTCTGCTTTGTATGTTCTGTTTTCGCAAGTAGGTTTTGCTTTAGTTGATTTAATTTTCATCTTAAAGTTGTGTTTATTATTGCAGGTTCTGCAAGCTGGTTGATTCTAGTTCAAAACGAGGGTGAAAAATCACTGAAAGCAAAAATTCCTCGTCCGGTTAACTCTATACGAGAGCTGACACTGCCAAAGCACCAGAGTCAAAGGGTACGTATCCTATGTCCAGTGATTTTTACTGATACAATGCAAACTCTACTCTAGCTATTCTATGGTATCAAATTGAACCGACTTTCTTTCACTTGCATAGGTAAACATATCCATTAGTGGAGACACAACCAAGATCGTAGTAGACGCTGGGAAGGGAGAATGCGTGCTTCACATGTACCCACCAGAAGGAAACCCTTTATCCATCTACCTGCCCTCATATGAAAAACTAGTGACGCCCGTTAATGGAGCCTATTTCTTAATAGTATCCGTTATTATTTTGGGGGGAACTTGGGCATTCTGTCTGTGTCGGAAGAATCGTCGTGCAGGCAGTGGAGTGCCTTACCGTGAGCTAGAACTGAGCGGAGGACCAGGCTCGGGTGAGTCAGTGGTCCATGACGTGGAGACAGCGGATTGGGACGAGGGCTGGGATGATGATTGGGACGAGAATAATGCTGTGAAGTCGCCCGGTAGTGCAGCAAAGAGTGTCAGCATCTCTGCCAACGGGTTAACAGCGAGGGCTCCTGTCCGAGACGGCTGGGATCATGATTGGGACGATTAGGTTTTTTGTTTTCGGTGTAGTGCATGGATAACACTATTACAGAAGAAATCAACACATAAATATAGATACCTGCAAAGAAGACAAACGAAGAAACAAAAATGGTTAATGTATACCCAATTCTTCTCCTTTATAAATCTTTTGAAATTCTTTTTGCCTTAAAATGTAACATCTGTACTTCAGTCTACCAACCGGAATCTCAGTGTTTTGTTTCCAAATTTTAAATTTCATATGTTTGTATCACGAGGTGATAGTCCATTTTTATGCACACAGATTGTATTATATGGCTGAACACAATGATATGTGGTAGAAAAACTATTTTTTCACTTGTTCGGCAAAAGTAAATAAAATTTTAAAAGTCACTAGTGAAGCTTTTTGTTGCGAGTTCAAAAGTATAATATATAATTGGTACAAATTGTAATTAACTCTCCCTTAGCGTTTGTGCTACTCAAGATGGGTTTACACATCTGGATATGGTTTGCACGTTGGAAAAGGCCCACTTCTTGATGGGCCATACAAGGTCAACCAAAACAATAACAGAAAGCCCTAGACTTAACAATAAAATGGGCCCTACTATTACCTTGTACAGAATCAGAGTGCCAGCTCAGCCACGAGGAGAGTAGTCCCCGCACAAAATACGCGTCTTAAATTCTCTTTCTGTTAGACAGCAAAAAAAAGAAGAAAAAAAATCCCTTTCCATAGTAATGAACTGTCATCCTATCTAACATTATCCTACGATGGTCGGACATGTAATGTAATAACAGTTGTTGTTATTCTAATGGGCAATATCGTCATTTACTAAGCCGGCTTCAATTAGCCTAATTTAAAGCGATAACTATATATTTTAATTAAAAATTTCAATTAAAATAACGTTAACGCGTTGAGGGAGGCAACAATGCTGTCCGTTTTGTCGTCTTTAACTATACTTACCTCCCCACTCATTTATTGATTTTTTTCAACTTCTCTCTCTCTTTCCCCAAATCTCTGTCTGCTCCATAACTCTCCGATTTCATCGCTTAGGGTTCTTCTCCGATTCTTCAGGTTTGTTTTCTTAATCTTCTTCACTTCACTCTCTTTTTACTGAAATCAAACTTCGATTCTCATCTGTTTCATCGTTTCTTAAGCTTTTTTTGGTGGATTAATTTCGTAATCAAACGAACATGTATCTTTAGCTTTTCCATTTTTTAGATCTGCGAAGTTTGTATTGATTTTTCTTTTTTATAGATCGATAGGATTTCAATCTTCCGGGGACTGCTCTGATCGATGAAGATCACGGAGGGACGATTCCGTGTCGTCTCCCTTTTTCTTCTTCTCTTATCTGCATCTCGTTTAATCTCAGCTGCTAATTACTCTCCAACTGAGAAAATCCTGTTGAATTGTGGTGGTTCTTCTGATTCCGTCGATTCAGATAACAGAACATGGATTCCCGATGTCAAATCCAAGTTCTTGTCTTCATCAGGAGACTCCAAAACATCGGAGGCTTTGACACAAGATCCTGCTGTTCCCGAAGTTCCTTACATGACGGCTAGAGTTTTCCGATCTCCTTTCACTTATTCGTTCCCTGTAGCAGCTGGTCGTAAGTTTGTGCGTCTTTACTTCTACCCGAACTCATATGATGGTCTCAATGCGACAAACTCTCTCTTCTCTGTTTCCTTTGGACCTTACACTCTCCTCAAAAACTTCAGTGCTGCTCAAACTGCGGAGGCGTTGACTTACGCTTTCATCATCAAGGAGTACATTGTGAATGTGGAAGGTGGAACATTGAACATGACTTTCACACCGGAGTCATCTCCTTCTAAAGCTTATGCTTTTGTGAACGGGATTGAGGTGACTTCAATGCCTGATATTTACAGCAACACTGATGGGACTTTGACGATAGTGGGATCCTCTTCTTCTATATCCATCGATAACAGTACTGCTCTCGAGAATGTTTACAGGCTCAATGTTGGAGGGAATGATATCTCGCCTTCCGCTGATACTGGTTTATACAGATCGTGGTATGATGATCAGCCTTATATATTTGGTGCAGGCCTTGGAATCCCTGAGACTGCGGATCCTAATATGACGATCAAGTATCCTGCTGGCACTCCTACGTATGTTGCTCCTGTCGATGTATATTCAACAGCTAGGTCGATGGGTCCAACAGCCAGTATTAATCTTAACTACAATCTCACTTGGATTTTCAACATTGACTCTGGATTCATTTACCTGGTCAGGCTTCACTTCTGTGAGGTTTCTTCGAACATCACTAAGATCAACCAACGGGTGTTCACAGTCTACCTCAACAATCAAACAGCTGAGCCCTCAGCTGATGTGGCTGGCTGGGCGGATGGAAATGGGATTCCGTTGCATAAAGATTATGTGGTGAATCCTCCAGATGGAAATGGACAGCAAGATCTGTGGCTTTCCCTTCACCCAGACCCAACTAACAAGCCTCAATATTATGATGCTATTCTTAATGGAGTAGAAATATTCAAGATGAATACTACGGATGGTAATTTGGCAGGTCCCAATCCCATACCTGGTCCAAAGGTGACTGCAGATCCCTCCAGAGTCCTAAGCCCAACTACTGGTCAATCACAGAGCCATAAGGCTGTTGTTGCAGGCGTAGCCAGTGGTGCGGCAGTTCTGGTACTTGTCATTGGTTTCTGCGTGTTTGCGGCTTACCGCAGACGTAAGCGCGGTGAATACCAGCCTGCAAGTGATGCAACATCAGGGTGGCTTCCACTGTCTCTGTATGGAAACTCACATTCTGCTGGCTCGGCAAAGACAAACACAACAGGAAGTTATGCCTCATCCCTTCCGTCAAATCTATGCCGTCACTTCTCGTTTGCTGAGATCAAAGCAGCTACTAAAAACTTTGATGAATCCCGGGTGCTCGGTGTTGGAGGTTTCGGCAAGGTTTACAGAGGAGAGATTGATGGTGGAACTACAAAGGTAGCCATCAAGCGAGGAAACCCAATGTCTGAGCAAGGTGTCCACGAGTTCCAGACTGAGATTGAAATGCTATCAAAGCTTAGACACCGTCACCTTGTGTCGTTGATTGGATACTGTGAAGAGAACTGTGAAATGATCCTAGTGTATGATTACATGGCTCATGGGACAATGCGAGAGCATCTCTACAAAACCCAGAACTCTCCTCTTCCGTGGAAGCAACGTCTTGAAATATGCATTGGGGCAGCGCGAGGCTTACACTATCTACACACTGGTGCAAAACACACGATCATCCACAGAGATGTCAAGACAACAAACATTCTATTAGATGAGAAATGGGTGGCTAAGGTCTCTGATTTCGGGCTCTCAAAGACTGGTCCTACACTAGACCACACACACGTAAGTACTGTGGTGAAAGGCAGTTTTGGTTATCTTGACCCAGAGTATTTCAGACGGCAGCAACTAACTGAAAAATCAGATGTCTACTCCTTTGGGGTCGTTCTATTCGAAGCCTTATGTGCACGACCAGCCTTAAACCCAACGCTTGCAAAGGAACAAGTGAGCTTAGCCGAGTGGGCACCATACTGCTACAAAAAAGGCATGCTTGATCAGATAGTCGATCCTTATCTCAAGGGAAAGATCACTCCGGAATGCTTCAAAAAGTTTGCTGAAACCGCAATGAAGTGTGTACTAGACCAGGGCATTGAGAGACCGTCTATGGGAGATGTTCTGTGGAACTTAGAATTTGCATTACAGCTTCAGGAAAGCGCAGAGGAGAGTGGGAAAGGAGTTTGCGGTGACATGGACTTGGATGAGATTAAGTACGATGATGGTAACTGTAAAGGGAAGAACGACAAGAGTTCTGATGTGTATGAAGGGAATGTGACGGACTCGAGGAGCAGTGGAATAGACATGAGCATCGGTGGTCGGAGTTTGGCCAGCGAAGATTCAGATGGACTCACTCCAAGTGCTGTGTTTTCTCAGATCATGAATCCTAAAGGGCGTTAGTCTTAAAACACGGTAAAGTCCTTCATTTCTAAACCGGCTCCATCTAAAGCAGGCGGGTTCGTTTCTGCCTTTTTTCTCTTATTTCCTTAACTATTTATTATTACCTTTGGTGTTATTTATATTTAGAAATTTGGAATTGTGTATTTGATACTACCACGATGGAGAGTGTAAAAAATAATGTATTTTTTTTTCTTTCAACAAAACATCAAACATGAACGTCTCAATGTATTATTTGGTTTGTTATCTATATTTGGTAATATGTGCATCGTCACTCACCAGTACAAATCGAATCCATATGAATAGACCGGACCCACTTAGAAATGTAAACCACATGAAAACTGTTGTAAAAGCCGAATTGGCTAATGTTTTATGAAAATCACAAGAAGATGTACTCTTTATATTATCACAAACTCCTATCATGATCAATCAATTCCAACAAAAAAGCTCAAAAGCTGTTTGATTTTGGTGGCCAATACAAGAAACTTTACTACAAAACAATATATTTCAAAGAGTAGAGAAGATGCAGTTAAAACCAAAAGAGAGAACGGACTTCCATTAGTTAACATTACAGTACGTTGATTTTCTCTTTCATTGTATTAGAAAAAAAAAGAAAAAAAGAAGTGAATAAGGATTATTTTTGCAAGCAGCTCTCTTGTATAAAACTACAACAAATTGAAACAGTTAAATAAAAGAGTCAATGATGAGGAAAGAGGTCAGGAGGAGAGTCGAAAGCATTGTCGAAGATGAGAGAATGATTACCAAAATCATCATCAATGTTAAGTAGCCAGTTTGTATCCTTCACATCTCTAACATTCAAGAGTGCGTCGTAACGAGCACTATCGTTTATATTCTCTGTTTTTCCTTCTTTGGTTAAGCTTTTTCCTTCATCATCTTCCTGGTTGCTGCTGCTGCTTCCTTCACTACTACATTGCTTTCTTAAACCTGAAGCAAAAGATCTGATGCTGTGTGGGTACAACATTGTGCTTGAAAACGCATGTGTACCAACTTTACCAGTTCGTGACACGTCCTGCAATTGAAGTTACACTAGTATCGTCAAGCAGAACCTCATAAGAAAACATTACCATTTTATTCGGCTCTTGGCTCGCAAGTGCAAGAGAGCGTTACCAAGTGATTAATGGCCATTTGAACTGAAGCTCTTGACAGTTTTTTTCCCGACTTAGGTGAATCTGCAAAACTTGGAGATGGCTTTACAGGCTTGAAAGTAATTTTTGTATGTGAGACGCCTGAAAGAGTTGGAATCAGAGAAGGAGAAGCAGAGCGACTTTTAGGCCTCATTCTAGTAACATCCGGGGACGTGTTTCGTTTTGGCGAACTTGGTTTTACCACTGGTCTACCAAACGCTAGAGTGACTGTTTCTTTTTGTCTTGGTGGTGTCTGAGGTGTGGCTGAAACTGATGTGGATCCATCAGGACGTGATGACACAGACACAGAACTCACATGGGTCCTACTTGTATTTGGTCCAATCAGGGACTTTGACTTTGGAGTCAGAGATCTTGATCTTTTAGCATCTCCAGTTTGTTTTAAGGAAGGAGTGGTTGAAGTAGTTGTACTATTTCTTAAAGGAGTTAAGGAACGAGATGGTGTTTTGCGCGATGTGGGAGTTACAGAACGCGAGACACTTCTCTTTGGAGAAGGAACCGAAGCTGAAGCTGAAGATGAAGTTGTGGTTGTCTTCTTAGGGGCTGAAACAGATCTGATAGTAGGAATGTTAGAGGGACGAATTGCTGAAATACTTCTCGTTGGTCTTGAAGATGGATCAATCTCGCTCTGCGTGAATGAGATTAAAGTTCTCACATGATTCTCTTTTTAATTATATGATAACATGGAACTATTTAAGTCAAAAAAATTCTGCATCATACCCTTGAACCAGCTCTTGCAGTAGAAATGGGCTGAACCTTGGAAGTTGCATTTCTAGCTTCTAGAACCAATCTAGAAAGAGCTCCTAATGGAACTTCAGGTATTGTATTTAGCCTAAGCAACAAAGTTCAAATCACAGGTCAAATCCTACATTTGTTCAAAATAAATAGAAAACAGTTGAGGGATTCAATGAAATAACTTACAGGTCATTTCCATGTTTCTTCTTTACATCGTCAGCTTCAGGCTTAGCAACTTGAGCTTTTTCGAAAGAATGTCTTCCAGGTTTAATCAATACTGCATAACACACATAGAATGTTACATTAGATTGATTTCGAAAATATTGAATACAAATATTTCCCAAAAAAGGAATCGAATTTGGTGCAACATCAATGATCACATAATGTCTCTTCTATTTATATGAAAAAAACAAAAAGAGAAGTCAATGGAACGATTGATTGATTGATTGAAGATGAGATGATGCCATTGAAAGAAGTACCTCGGTTGACTGAAAAAAGATCCAAATGATTCTCGTCCAAAGGTCGGTTGGTTTTTCCGGAGAGAGACTTTTTCAGAGTCCGATCACTCATCGGTGGTTTACAACACACGACAGAGAAAAGAAACAGCAATTCAGATAAGACAGACAAAAGAGAGAATGTTTTTTGGAAATCTAAAAATAATTATTAAAAATACAAAGAGTTGACAAAGAAAGAGCGATAGAGATGTAAGAAAGTGGTGGGTAGTTAAGTTTTTAGAGAGACAGCTTCAAGAGGCATTTTCCATTCCGTGTGGTTTTCGTTTTCATGTCCTTTTCTTTTTTTCTTTATATGGGTATATATATATAAAGGTTGTGTTCAAAAATTATTCTTAAATATTCGTTATTTTTATATTTTATTTTTGGTTTCAAGAAAAAAATACAAGTCAATTCGAAATATTACATATGAGATTTCAAAATTTTTTACAATCACCTTTTGATTACTTGTTTCGGGAATTTCAATTTAATATATTATTTATTATAGTTTTAAGGTTTGATAGCAGTAATAAAATTATTATATTAAATAATATTTTCTCTATTTTAAAATAATAGATGTTTTAAAATTTCCACACATATTAAGAAAAATTATGAAATAACAATTTGATCTTAGAAAATATCTATTTTTTGAAACAAAATTTTTTTCTAAAAGATGGACGGAGTAACTAACTTATATTTTAAAATATACAAGATATAGATATAATGAATTAGAGGAGATTTTTTTTTGTAAAAAAACCCATGAAGATTAAAAAAAATAAAAATATTTCTCAATGTTTTTTTAAGCTATCTTTTTCCAATATGAAAGCTGCTTAGGACACGAGAAACTAATGAGAAGACATAAATTCAATTGGAGTTGGTTATCTTATGACATCTCAATAGACGTGTCATAAAACTATTCACGGGAAAATACATCAGTTATTTAACTGTTACATTTATTTTATTAATTATTCCGTTTGCTTTGATCCGGCCAAATTCTCTTTTCCAAACACGCTTTATCATTTTCAGTTCATAATTAAACTTAGATTATAAGAATCAGAATATTAATATTAATTAACTATTCTCTATATAAGATTGCATTCAGATTGTGTATTTCGTTTTTCTCATTTCAATTTTAGGTTCTTTTTTTTTTCATTTAAATATTGCTAGTTTCGTGTATGCGGTGTATAATATTTGTGTATGCGATGGGCCCAATAAGGCCCAAGAAAACTAGTTCTCTATGTAGAGTGGAAGAATCAATTTCCTTTCATATGTTGTGTTCTTTCTTGTTGTAAGTATACGAAAAGGTGATGAGGTTTTGATTACAAATGCTTACGCATAGAGCTTAATTAGGCAAAAACTACACTAAGCTAAAGATACAACTCAATCACGAGAGAAGTCGATTGGACATATGTTGTGTTCTTGAGCTTTCACTACTTTTTATACATGAGAACATGTAATTTGCAACCTAATATATAAAAAACGTTTAATATGATGATATTCGATGTTAAAAACATACAGGTGAAATTATATCTAAATCCAGTTCCAATGTACTAAATAGTAAAGGATATTATCACACAAGTAACAATTTCTATTCTTGGAGATTTTTGTTCAAAGAATGTTCAGCTGAAGATCAGAATAGCCTGCTCGGGCCTTGTGCCTCTCAAACAGATCCTTGAGCGCTTTCACAAACTGGTCATGTAGCATAGCAATCTGAGATTCATAGAAACCAATTAACTATACACACAGTAATATTTAGTAGCAGAATCAACAAAGAAGAAGCTATGAAACAATAGAAGATGAGTAACCTCTTCATCAGTTGGGTGCAGAGATTTTGTAACTTCTATTGGTTTACCAACCACCACGTGCATAGGGTGTCGAAACGGTAAGGGGGATCTACAGAAGGAAATGGAAATAGTTAAACCTCTTTCAAGTCTCTTAAATGCAAAATTTACCTAAAGGTAGCTAAATTCCAAAAAGGTTTATGCTTACCCAAAAACTCCCCAGAAGCAGATTGGGCTAAACCTGATTGCTCTTGATAGTTTTTGATAGAGATCTGAATCCGGCTTCCACCATTTGTATACCTGTGACTGTGGTAGAAACAAGTACATGAAAGATAAAACTGGATATCAGAATCAGTACAATGTCTGAATTATGCAACTGACAAACTGTAATTAGTTTGAGAGATTCAGGTACATGAAGACAACTTCATAAAGCTTAATACTTTGTGAACAAAAACTCTTTCCTTACCTGACCAAAGCAGAAAACTGGAACCAGTGGTCGCCCCTGTTCCATAGCTATCCGCACAAATCCTCTTCTCTTTGAAAGGTAGATGGTCTGCCATGTGAGCAACAGTTAAATGAAGAAAATAAACAAGATATACATGCCCTCTCCTCTTCATAAATATTTATATCTCAATTGATCAAAATTTGTAAATTTGTAAGTACTCTTAATCTTTTAGAAGAACATGATTTCATCAAAGAAAAAGTGAATGCTATTACATGAGATCGGATCAAAATTACCTCAGCATCATGTTGCATATAAAATGTCTCCTGCACACCACCAGGTACAAGGACACAGCTATAGCCAGATTCCAAAAGAGAAGCGAAATTCTTCCTAGAAGCAGGAGTCAGCCCTAACCATGTCCATATGTGCCTTAGAAACGGAGTGTAGAAAATCTAACATCAATTTTACAAAAACATTTGAGTTTTAGGGACAAACAAGTTTAGGATATGCACAGAGAAACAAAGCATCATGAACTCACAGCAGTACTTGCAAGAACTTTGATCTTAGTAAGAGGCATAAATTCTGTGAGATCAGCAAGCGCAACAGTTGCAATCGGAAGCACAGAATGTGGTTCGAAACCAAACACTGTAATCACAGATTTAATAAGTCAACGACATCATAAATGATAAACCTATCATAAAGTTTGAGACTTTGGAGTAAGAAGAAGATTGTGACAGACAGACCATAGGCACGATCAGGCTGAAAAGCTTCGAAATCCTCGACGTGAAGAGAGACGGGAAAGTAACTACACGCGTGTTTGCATATGTACCTGGTCAAACAAACGAAAAGATGAATTCGAAGAAAACGATTGGTGATGGAATCATCGGATAAACAAAGAGAGAAGAGATAGTACTTAGCGAGTTTACGCCCGTTTTTGCTAAGTGGGTCGATTGGAATGAAGATAAAGAGACAGAGCATGCATAAGACCCTGAAACAGAGGAATCCAAAGAGTTTAATCTGAGACCTGAAAAAAAGAAAGAGAGAAACACAGCGAAAGAGAGAAAGGTATATTACAGGAGAGATAGAGAAGGGGGAAGGAAAATAAGAGAAAAGAGAACAAGAGCAACGTTGAGATGAATGGCACCAAGCCAAATGGCTATGGCAATGATGGACTGGAATAAGTTTGAAGGTTCTTCAGCTTTGAAGTCTCTGGAACCGCCCATATCAGCTCCGGCTGATTCTTTGGTTTGTCCGCTTCACAGATGAATAATGACGAAAGCTGAATCGAAGATTCTCCTCAGATCTATCTATCTTCTCTCCTATTTGAGAGAGCCCAAACTAGAAACAACCCATCTTGTTAAAACAACCCATCTAAAAAGACCCCGACACGATTCACTCTTTCACATCTGATCCTTAATTATTGCCTAATTTGTGTTTTCAATATTTTTGTGTTTTTCACTGGGAGTTTTCAAAGTTTCAGGCTTTGTTAGAGGTCAAAAGTACATCACATTTATTCATTTTGGGCTAAAAGACATTTATTTAGTTATGTGATTTGCTCTTAGCAATTTTTAGTACTACTCTTGCTTCCTCTAATGCTAAGTTCAGACTAGAGCTTGACTCAATACATTGCATACAGATTAGTAATGCTAAAAACTAACAATTTATTTGCTGAGAGCCTGATTCTCGACACACCACTAGCTATTCTGTTCTAACTGTTTTTGCTACGATTGTGGATGGTCTCTTTTGCCGAACCCGTTGCACCATTTATACTTTGTTCGATCCTTCAGGGTTTTCATGTCTTCATTCTTCTAATTCCAGCGAATTTGATGATGCATTTATCTTCTCGGATTTATCAGGATAACTTTAAAAGTTCCACGCTGATTCAGTCTGCAGACTATCCTTCCCCGAACTCGTGGGCCGACATGTGGATTGGGCTTGGCTTGCTCTAGTTCTTGGACTCAGGTTATGGGCCTAGGTGTGTCAAGCCCATCTCTTAACACAGATCAATCAAACAAATGATCTCATTTGTGATCATACCCAGAAACAACCTTTTTTCTCAAGCACAATTCACCTAATTTCTTCAAGCGACAAGGAAATATCATTCAACTGAATGATCATGACTCAAGTCTCCTAGCAATGTCTTTTCACAACAAGTTGGATCTGTACAACACCTCAATGAATAAAAGGTGATACTACCATCAGCCTCAGACATATCAACCCCAGGATGAACCTTGATGGCATATCGAACTCTTTGGTTAGCTTGTTGTTCCATATCTTACTAAGGGACAAAGGACAATCTCAAATTAATAGATCTAAACCAAGATGCCTCCAATTACTGAGAATTTTTTGGTTGCAGGCAACTTCGAGATTGGTTTACTCATATAGCTGCAGCATTTTACTGGTTGATACATTGTTAGAAGTAGAAGAAAAGAATCTAGCTGGTTATGAACAACAAAAGCTCTTTTGAAAAATGTAGAACTATATTCGAAGTATGTGAAGTAAAACAATCACTGTATGAGTTGCAGAAACACACAGAAGAGTTTTAAAGAAAGCCATCTCTTTTATCTTGTTCCTTAGCTTCCTTATTTGCAGCTTCAACTGATTTGAGCCATAGAAACACCTGCACACCAAAACCCATAATTTCAGCTGCGAAACACACATAACGATCAAATGAACAAACATAAAGGAGAGAGACCAGGAACTTACAGAGGTGGGGATTCCAGTAAGAGCAAAGAATCCAAGCACAGGAGTGTAAAAGATGCTGTCTGAATCTAAGACCCCGAAAACTGGATTCTTGCTTGAATACTCGAAAACAGAACCAATCTACAATGATCAAAAGATGCATAAAGATAACATCTTCGACATAAATAAGCAAATAAATGACAGAGAGGGTGATAGAGAAAGAGAGAGAAGAAGCATACAGCAGCAATGGCAGTAATAGCGGAGGCTAGTAGATAAACATAGAAGGGAACCTCAAAGCCCTCTTGAGATGTAGAAGAACGACCTTCATCTCTAGCCCAAGGAGGTGGCTCATCCGAGTCAGGGTTTGCCCAAGACGGTTCACTTTCTTTAGATTTCCTAGATCCTTCCGTCGCTGCCGTCACGACCCATCTCCTCACTGTACTACGTCCGTACTGAAGCGAGTGACCTTTCCTCTTCACGGCAAGATGATGGCTTGGAAATGATGATTTGGTGGGTGAATGGTTGCAACATTCATCGCCATGGCTCAGACAAAAAGTGGTCGGAAGGGTTGTTAGAGACGCGGCCATTTATGCTTACGAAGAAGACGAAAGCATTCGACTTTGGTCTAAAACAGATTCTGAAGAGGTGAATTGATTTTTAGCCACACGTAATCTATCATCCTAATGCGGTTGAGGGACACGTGGTGAAAAATCAAGCAAAAAACGATTTTTTATAATCAATGTTCAGATTTAAAACTAGCATCTGGTTTCACCTAAACCTCGAGATTAAGCATATGCCTTGGCAATGCAATGTTTGCATAAAACTGAATCAAAACGGAGTTTTAACCTACATCAATGACAAGTTTAGACCTGTAGCCAAATTTATGTCTTCAAGTTCAAGGCCATTAGCTATGAAGGGTTTAGTTTGGATTAGCTTCAGGACACAACAACTGAGATACAAGTTTACTATTTAAGGAAGCTTGTTTGTACAACTTTTGAATTGGCCAAGGCAAGAGCTAGGCTTGAAATCAAGGATCAACTAAACCTTCCATTACAACGAGTTTGTCCAAGAGCTCAACTTTCTCATCTTCAAGTGCTTTAACTTGATCTTCTGCTTCCTTTAATTCTCTCTGCAAAGCGAAGCTGTCTTCTTCTAGCAGTAAATATTTGTGCCTCAGTTCTCTGTACTCGTTGCCGAACGATGAATCCGAATTAGGAGACATCTCAGGTTGATGTGAAACTGCATAAACCTGCTCCGATTTGCTTCTCGTTGAACCCTTCTTCCCGATTCTTGGTGGTAATTGGGTCAATGATTGTTCCGAAGTAGAAACCTTCTTTCTCTTTGCTTCAGAAAACGGTGGAATTCTCGGATTTTGCATCTTCCCTTTGCCTAAATCATAAAGTAACAAACCTTGAGGTTTATCATAAAAAAAAAATCAAAAGCGAAACAGCTCTAGAGAAACCATAGAATTCAATGATCTCCATTAATATGGACCATAAGATCGAGATCTCACTGTGAATTGCTTCAGTAGGACTTACGTGCAATGCGTCTAGGGTTTCACAGGACTTCCTCCGAAGAGAGAGTTGGGAAAGCAAATTGTGAAGTTGCGGGAAGAAGACGATTGAGTCGGTCTGGTTCATTTATGATTTTATTTACATCGTAATTAAATACCCGTTCAAACCAAAATGCAACCACATGACCCAATAAGTGAGACCGGTTTAACGTCCGGTTCGATTTTTGGAAAAACAGTGACAATCGTCGTCACGTGCAATAAGTCATTTTGTTAAATGGGCCCTTACTCTTTACTCGGCCTATTTTTATCTGGTAATGGCCTCAAAGCTCAGACTGAAACTTCACGTGCTGGATTAAATCAGGGAGGTGTAACTGTAGTTAGCCATTAGTCTGTTAATTGACAGTTAAGGCAGTTAAACTCTGTCTGGTTAAAGGTGCTGAGATCTTTATAACACAGAAGAAGCGGTCAAAACACAAAACATGTTTTCTATTTGGCTTAATACTTCGCTTTTTCTATTTGTAAAGAGACAAAAAAATCAAAACATGTTTTCTTTTGTTAAATTCTCATCAATTAATGGTAAAAACCAGGAGATTAACATGAAATGTCGTTATTTTCCTCTCATTTCGTTTGTAAAGATAGAATGATTCTAGGAAAATATTTAAGTATTCTGTTCGAAAGGAAGAAACGTATGATGTTGATTAATCGATTTGATTATTATTGATCGTAAAAAGCAAATTCATTCTTTAAAAAAAATTAAATTATGAGGAGTGTCGTGCTATTTGTTTTAGCTGCTGCGATAGGGAATGGATCGCATGGCTGGGATAATGCCACCATTGCATGTCTCTCTCTTATTGTTCTCTCTGTCTTTGCTTTCCCGTACATAGAACTATTTGAAAGCGCAAAATGGTTGATGATGAATCTTTTTTGTGGCAGGAGCTGTTGTTTACATTAAGAAAGAATTTCATTTAGAAAAAAAATCAAAGATCGAAGGGCTAATCGTAGCAATGTCTCTCATTGGAGCCACTTTGATTACAACTTTCTCTGGTTCGTTCTCTGACAAAGTAGGAAGGCGTTTGATGCTTGTGCTCTCTTCTCTTTTCTATATTCTGAGTAGTATGGTTATGTTTTGGTCTCCCAATGTCTACGTTCTCCTTTTCACAAGGCTGCTTGATGGATTTGGGATCGGTTTAGCTGTTACTCTCGTCTTTGGGATGTCGTTTGAAGAGTCGCCTAGCTGGAGGCTCATGCTTGGGTTTTTGTCAATGCCATCCATTCTTTACATCGTACTTACGACTTTCTTCTTGCCTGAATCTCCAAGGTGGCTTGTCAACAAAGGCCGGATGGATGAAGCAAGACAGGTTCTGCAGAGACTCCGTGGCAGAGAAGATGATTCAGGTTTGTTTTGATGAACATACCTCTATATTATTGACTTTGAACGTTGAGAAACTAACTAAGGGGTGTGAAATAGGTGAGCTTGCTCTGCTGGTTGAAGGACTTGGCGTGGGAAAAGACACATCAATAGAAGAATATGTTATTGGACCAGATAACGAGGAAACCGAGGACGTACATGGACTGTCGAGGAAAGATTAGAGAAAACTATATGGTCCAGAGAATGGGCAGTCATGGATGGCTAAACCAGTTAAAGGACATAGTTCTCTGGCATTGGTATCTCGACAAGGCAGTATGTTACAACGTGGTGGATCTTTGGTAGCTTGGATAATCTGGGGACTTTGGAAATCGAGAAACCAACTAGTGTTTAATAACACGGCTCAATCCCCTGAAGAGACGCTCAATGCGGCCATAATCGCGGCGAAGGAATGGGAGGAAGCACATGAACCACTACAATCGAAGAAGGTACTTGGCTCCTGCCCCAACAAGAACACGAAACCCACTTCGGCGGTGTGTTTCTCAGACGCAGCATGGAACGAAAAAGCTCGAGTCTCTGGATCTGCGTGGATCATCAGGTCGGGCAAGGATCCACCGCGGCGAGGAACCCAGATGCAGGAGTTTGTCAAATCGCCACTCATTGCTGAAGCTCTAGCTCTCCGAGCGGCTATGATCGACGCTTTGGCAAGTGACTACTATCGGATTGTCTTTCGATCTGATGCTTCAAATCTCATCACAGCCATCAAATATGGAGTGACAATATCAGAGATCTCAGGAATCCTTGCGGATATATCCTATCTTCTCTCCCTCTTCGAATCAGTTGATTTTGAACATATCTCTAGAAATTCTAATGTTGATGCAGACTCTATGGCAAAAGCCAAACTTTCAAGTTTCTTGTCTCTGTTAAGAAGAAACAGTGTTGTAGTTGGAACGCTTTAAGTTTTTATTAAATGAAGTTAGTGTTTGACAAAAAAAAAAAAAAAAAGATAACGAGGAAACCGAGGACGTACATGGACTGCCGAGGAAAGATTAGATAAAACTATATGGTCCAGAGAATGGGCAGTCATGGATGGCTAAACCAGTTAAAGGACATAGTTCTCTGGCATTGGTATCTCGACAAGGCAGTATGTTACAACGTGGTGGATCTTTGGTTGATCCGGTTGTCACTCTCTTTGGTAGCATTCATGAGAACTTGCCTTCCGAGAACATGAACGAGATCCAGAGAGAAACAATTAAGACAGCTCTGACCATGAGGAAAGCTTGAACAGTCCTCTGCTTTCTCCGGGGACCACTAATCCGGATGAATGCAACCAGCAAACCATTGGGAGGTGACAAAGCAGCTTGTTCATGGCAAACGCGGGTGAGACAGCAACAACTACAAGCATAGGTGGTGGATGGCAATTGGCATGGAAGTATAACGACAAGGTTGGTGCTGATAGTAAAAAATATCAATGGAGGATTACAACGAATGTATATTCACAAGGAATCTGTCATCAATAATCCTGCTTCGCGACGTGGATCGTTTCTCTCCTTCCACACTGAAGCTGATAATCCAGACCAGGAGAATGGATACGTTCAGGCTGCTGCACTTGTGAGCCAGGCTTCAATTATGCCTGGAGGTAAATGCAAGACTGCAATGTTGCCACAAGCGGTAAAAGATGCTCCAGGCTGGGGGGAGCTGATGGAGCCAGGGGTGAAGAGAGCTTTGATGGTTGGGGTTGGCCTTCAGATATTGCAACAGGTTAAGTTTTTCTTTTTTTTCAAAGAATTTTTTTTGTCTAAAAATTGTTACAAAAAAAAAAATACATAAGAAATAAAGGAGAAGAAGCATTTTTGCAGTTTGCAGGAATAAATGGAGTGATGTATTATACACCACAAATATTGGAGGAAACAGGTGTGTCAAGTCTTTTGACAAACCTTGGATTAGGTCCAGAGGCATCGTCACTCCTCATAAGCACTTTAACAACACTCGTGATGCTTCCCTGCATTATTGTTTCCATGAGGTTAATGGATGTAGCTGGGAGAAGGCGAGTTCCATGTGCTTTTCATTCTTATTATTTTAACCAATAGTTTGAAAAATGAAAACTAAGTAACAATACTAAAAGCGGGATTGCAGGTCTCTGATGCTTTCCACAATCCATGTTCTAATATTGTCGTTGGTAACACTGGTGATAGGAAGTTTGGTGAATTTTGGAGGTAGTATAAATGCACTGATATCGACAGCTAGTGTCATTGTCTACCTAAGCTGTTTTGTGATGGGTTTTGGGACAATCCCAAACATCCTATGCTCAGAGATTTTCCCTACACTCTCCCTGTCTTGCTCAAATCCCTTGGTCTTGCCGGAGTCTTTGGCATTTATGCATGTGTCTGCACTGTTGCATGGTTTTTTTGTGTACCTCAAGGTACAAGAGCGAAAGGAATGCCCCTTGAAGTTATTTCTGAGTTCTTCTTTGTCGGTGCCAAACAACAAGATGATGGAGCTTCGTTATTCTCTGATAGATAACTTCCTTTTTTTTCAATTTCTTTTTTCAAAGTTTTATGATGTATTTGAAAAATAACCAATTTATACCATAGTTTGAGATTCTATTAAGCTCCCTTATGCTGTATAAGCTTTCATGGTTCTTGGTGTTGTAACTGCAAATTGGGGGTTGCTCACTTTGTAACATGAGATAATAAGCAGATCGATATTTACAAGATTTTCTTTTATGTCGTAGACACTTTAGTCAAATTTACCATTAGATAAAATACAAACATAGTTTGATCTAAAGTGTAGCCATCTGATGCATTTAAATCGCTAAAAGCACCTTAGTTGCGGCGATTTGAACTATTGACTGAGATATCTTCAAGCTGTCTTTCCCTCGAAGACCGAGCCTTAGCGTCTTCTTCCTTCTCTTTCACAAACGAGAGAAAGGAGTGAATACGTGCAGATGGTGACCTACTTCTCCTGATCGACCCCTCTGTTTCTACAGGACATTGTCGTCCGAACTGACGTATCATCAACACCATATACACTACAAGAGCAAGAACGCATACCCCTCCACACACCACAAACAATCCCCAAAAGCTCTTAAGCTCCAGCCTGTCCTCTTCTATCTCTGCGCCTTGCAGAGAGCATGCTTTCCTCAGCAACCATTTGTCCCGTATTCTCTGCATATCTCCATTTTCTGATAGCTGCAAAATTGCTGCTGAAACGTCCACTGCCAAAGGCGAGTTACGCGGAAATGCCTGAAAAATGAAAGAAAAAAAAAGTATGATTATTACTATCATGGTGTTAAATTCTAGTTACTCTGCACATTATTGTTTGTCATCAAACCAACTGAGAGTTGTTTATGACAACAATATACTTAGAACAATACTCACAAATCCCCATCCGTTTTTTGTGAATTCTTGACCAACTATGCCGAACTCACATCTGTTTGAGAGGAAAAGCTCTATGTATGCACGTTCACCAACAACAGCAGCAACACCACCTCTTCCTGGACCATCTCTCAAAGCCTTATCATATTCTTCTGGAGACCGAAGAGGGACGAGTCTTGACTCATGGATGCTGAGTTCGTGAACCAGATAGTCTCTGACAAAGGAGCCTTGTGGGTACCCAATAGGATCATTGTTTGTTTGCAAAGTTTCTATGCCTTTGATTGGAGAAGAAAGGTGATGAACTGTGAGGATTGATGTGAGGCTCGCAGTATAACTTGAGTTGATTAGAAGAACTACAAATAACCATATTATCAGCACTATTCTTCCAAGGTTGCTGGTCATTGTCTCTCCTGAAGAAATTAAGCAGAGAACACTGGTCAGTTATTGCCCGTTTTAAATGGAAAAAAGCTAAGAACGAAGAGGGGATGTGAAGGATTACACTTACTATGCGAAAAGAAAAGAGTTGAAAAGCTGAACCTGCAAACAATGGAATCTTTCAGGAAAAAAATAAAACAAGACCTTTAAAATTAAGTCAGTCCAGTTGGAGCTTATTCTCTTTTACCAGAAAGTAGTGATGAGTTGTCTACGGGGAGGCCCCCGAAACTCGTCATTGTGTTTGTGCTCCAGACACCAAATGACAGCACCAACTATGACGAAAGATGCAGCTGCGATAAGCCACATCTGGGGAGTGAACGGCCTTAGGAACGCCATAGCACTGGATCCCAGCTTCCGAACAGGAGCCACCACCACTAGCCCTGACTCCACATACGGCTGAGTAAAATCTGCCATTTTTGTTCTCTCTGTTATGATGGTGATATCACCAACAGCAGCATCGTAGACCTGTGTAAAATATGTTCGAGCCACAAAAAAATAAATTGTACACCCATCAACAAAGCGTCATCAAAACAAGTTCTAAAATAGTGCTTGTATACTCACTCCAGCTGTTATCAACCGCACTAGCTCAGAGTTACTTGAATTGTCATGACCATTCCCAAAAGCTACAAGCTCAAACGGGACTGCATAAGGTAATAAGTTGATAGCGGCAATGAAGACATCAACGCAGAAACCAGTTATCATCCCATTTCTTTTCACTGAGATAACCTCTTCGAATCTGTAACGATTCGGAACTCCAATCCGCAAATGCCTTCCATTGTTTGAGAATACCCATCCACGAGGAACTTTGGTTGTTTGTCCTGGCCAGACAACACTATGAAGCTTCTTCTGTCCCGAAAAAGATGTATTCTGTAACTCATCAGCCGGAATCACAGATAACCCACTATGATTATACCAGTAACCAATGGTCCTGTAACCAGTGCCAATTACATTAAGCACATCAAATGCTGGATTTACAAGGTTCCTGTCTTTAGTAAACTTCATTCTACCAGTTAAGCCGATTCTATCAACCTTTAAGATGCTCTCAAGAAAAATATTTCCTCCATCAAATACTTTCAGAGCATCAAGGTGCAAGTCTCCACCCCCAAGCTCAGATATAATGGGATTCTTCGAAAAGGAAACATTTCCGCCTTTGCGGAAGAAATCATCAATGGCGTGAGCAAGCAGCCAAACAGTGTCATAAGCATACAGCCCGTAAGTGCTAAGTCCAACATGCGTTAAGTTATGCCACCTTTCAACGAAGTTCTTCTTCATAATAGAATTGGGAGTGTGCAGGCGCAGTGCAATGACCCCTTGAATGTTATTTATGGTGTCCAATGGCAGAGGAGAGTCTGTGTCTATGATCGTAGAAAGCCAGTTGGTAGAGATCCACACGTAACCAGTGCTCATCATACCAAGAGTCTTAGCCACACGGAACACCTCTAGGCCCCAGAGGAAAGAAGCGTGAATGACAATGATCCTTGACTCACTCAATGCTACCTTAATCAGCAAGTCAGTGATGTTCTCTCTGGTAGGTTCAGGAGGCAAAGCTGCTTTGTATGTAATTCTACAACGCTTTTCCGCTAACCTGTCTCCTAAGGCAGCCACCCCATTTCGGCCATAATCATCATCCCCATATATTGCTATCACCTCTCTCCAACCATAAAATTGAACAATGTCTGCTATGGCAGCCATCTGGAATAGATCATTTTGTGAAGTTCTGATGAAAAATGGGAATTGCAGAGGAGACATAGAAGGGTCTGTTGCAGTGAAAGATAGTATAGGAATTTTTAGTTCTGTTGCAACATGAGCCACCGCATGGGCGGTTGTTGATCTCTGAGGGCCAATTATGGCCACTGTCTCAGACTCCATGAACCGTAGAGCTTTGAAAGTGAAACACAAAACCAATCAGTCACCATACTAAATACCAGAATACGGACATGAGCATAGATACATGTTAGAATATTAGAAACTAAAGCAGAATAGCAAAATGATCCACAAAAAATTAAGAAAGAAAAATGATTCAAGACAGAAAAATGTATAAGCTAGAATCAAACGGATGAATCAAAGGTAAAGAATACTAGCGAAGAAGAAACTGTTTTAAATGTCCATGATCAAAATATGAAAAGAATTCAGTTGAACTTTGACAGACAAACGCATACTAATCATCCAACAATCAAAGAGCAGTCTCAATTACGTTCCATAATGCTCATGAATCCATTGAATTTGGTGTCATGCATGATGATCCTGAGTTGAGTAGTGTTAAGTATGTTGGGGTCAGCATTTATGTCTTCAACAGCAGCATCCATAGTAACTTTGACAACTCTGCCAATGATAGAACCGAATGTGAAAACAGCGCCGATGTTCACAACTTGGGGTCTCTCAGAGACATTTTTGGTGAGTCCTTGCAAAGGAACTACATCGCAGATGATGAGCATAAGCAGAAACCACTTCATCTTTTCAATTTCAGCAACTTCCTATTTCACCAAGTAAATAAAATAGAAAGGAAGGTCAAGTCATGGAGTCAATATTAACCCACCATTACAAAGCAAAACATAATGTTGAGGGAAGAGATGATATGCTTTGTATATGAGACCTATCGCTTTCTCACTGAGCATGAGACAATAGTGGAGAGAGTAGTTGAGTGTCCATTGATAATGTGGAAAGTGGGAAATCTTTATGAATGGTATTCACAAATTCAACTCTCACTCACATAATCCCCCAGTGTCATCATCATCGAAACTCTGTAGCATTTTTCCCAAACCCACTCTAACTCAAATGATTACTTCCACATCAAAGTCGGAAAGTCTTTTCAATACGAAAACACTACTAATATGTTAATTACTAGAAAATCTTAGCTTTTGCAAATTCGAGTTAGTGCGCATTAGAAAATCCTCTCAAGTCGACATCTTTTGCTCATAGTTTGCAACTGTTTGATAGCTACTTATAGTAAGATAGAGACTCAGATGCACAAAATCAAATTTTTATTATCTATCATCTGTTAATTAGATAGAAAGAAGATAAACCTGGGAGGCGAATAGAAAGAGAGACCGAGATGGAAGTGTATCATTAGGGTTCTGGAGGATGATTTAAAGACTGATCCAAATTCCACTGTGATTCGATGCCGACACTAAGAAATGGGTTTGTTTGACGATAAAACCCAGACACAGCCTTCATCTTTTTACTCAAGCGTTTGTGTACAAAACTGCTTTGTTAAGAGGAAGACGAAAGAGACGAAAAGAAAAGAAATCAAATAAAAGATTCATCTTTCCGTATTCAAATCAAAGATAATCTTAATAGATTCTATAGCAGCAAAAGCTACACGCAAGACACAAAAGGATAATCGTGTTTCAAACTTTTATATTGAGAGAGATAGCACCAAAGTGGAGTATATAGATTCGGTGATCATTTTGTTTTCTTACGATGAAGGTCAAAAGCTCTAATTGGCACATATGTATTTGAACCGGGCTATTAATTATAGAGGGTTTTGTGTCCAAGACCACTTTGAAACATGAAATTGTGCAAAATATCACTTGACCTTCAAAATTGTGTCAAATACCATGCTCATAAAAATGTGGCCGGAGAAAAAGACCAGCGTGCCCCTTACATATTCTGGTAAAAATATAAACAAATAGAAACTTGTTCATCACAGACAAATTTTTTTATATTGTCGTACATAAATATGGCACGTGTTAGTTATCTGCCAGTATTAACATCTCGATATCCATAATAGACGAAATGTCGATGTCCAGCACAAACTTGTCCATTGCAGACAAATGTTTATTGCAACGTCGTACACAATCAGACACGCGTCAACCAGCTATTCGGCAGAATAGATAATTCGTTGTCCAGCATAGACAAACATGTCTGTTGTCCAGTATGGATAAAAAGGTCATATATTCGAAGAGGAACCATAACAACGTCACTGATACGAGCAGAAGAACCCCCCTCCGCGTCGATTCTTCCATCCGCGACTACAATGAAAAAGACAAAAATCATTGAACACAAATTCTGATCAACGATGCAGGAGAGATCTACACGATCAACGAATCAAGTCCAATTAATAAGTAAGAAGAAACAACTACCCATCATCAAAATCGAAAAATTCCTAATATGATCAAAGAACAAATCAGACCTAATCAACTACAACCTTCAATTCTAATGATATAACTCGAGAACAAACACATTTACAATTCGAAAGAATCTAACAACGGCCAAATTAGTCGAACCTTAAAGGTGAAATCGATTCAGAAGTGCCAGCTATTGATTGCTCTGATTTAGAAAAATTAGCTCCCGTTGTGGAGATTGGAAACGAACGAATCCGATGAGAATCCACACCATCTGATCAGAAGGGTTTCGCAGAATCAAGTTTGGATGAAAACAAACTGAAATCGATGATGAATTTCGTAGAAAATGAGTGAAAAAGAAAGAGGGATAATTTAGTAAATTTCTGTCTCAAACAATTGAATAAAAAATTTAAACATGTGCATGGCATTTCACGCAATTAGTGAGTTATATGTGACATTTCACGCAATTAGTGAGTTAGTTATATGTGACATTTCACGCAATTAGTGAGTTATATGTGACATTTCACGCAATTAGTGAGTTATATGTGACATTTCACGCAATTGTTTCTTAATTATATTTATGGCATATAGCTTAGAAACATAGTAAAAGATGAAGCCGTTACTATATTTTCTCTTATGAAATTTCTTCCAACAATTTGCTGCTTTCTATAGACTATTATGAACATTGTCCTCAGACCATTGAAGTAAATATTCAGGGTTCAGAGATAGTAATCCGAATTACGGTGAAATTAAATTACAAACAGAGTTTCCTCTCAAGTGTATCAACAAAGAGGGATTAGTACATACTAGAGCCATTATAAGGTCTCTCTGGTGCATTTAATTTGCAGGAAACACTTTAGCTGAGGTGACTTGAACCATTGATTGAGATATCTTCAAGCTGCCTTTCTGTAGATGACCGAGCCTTGGCGTCCTTTTCTTTCTTTCCCACAAAGGATATAAAGGAGTGGATATATGCGGATGTTGAGCTTCTTTTCCTGGTCGACCCCTCTGCTTCTCCAGGATATTGTCGTTGGAACTGACGTATTAACAACACTGTATATACTAAAAGAGCAAGAAACCATGCACCTCCACACACCATAAACAATCCCCAAAACCTCTTAAGCTCCAGTCTGTCCTCTTCTATCTCTGCACCTTGCAGAGAGCATGCTTTCCTCAGCAACCATTTGTCCTGAATTCTCTGTAATTCTCCATTTTCTGACAGCTGCAAAATTGCTGCGGAAACATCCACTGCCAAAGGCGAGTTACGCGGAAATGCCTGAAAAGTGAGAGACATACAAATATGTATCATAATCACTATTACGTTAAGAAATTATTGTTATTATTCTGCACACTATTTTGTCATTTAACTATTTGGGAGATGTTTAGTATGAGCAACAACAACATACTCAGCACGATACTCACAAATCCCCATCCGTTTTTTGTGAACTCTTGACCAACTATGCCGAACTCACATCTGTTTGAGAGGAACAGCTCTATGTAAGCACGTTCATCAACAACAGCAACAACACCACCTTTTCCTGGACCATCTCGCAAGGCCTTATCATATTCTTCTTGAGACCGAAGAGGGACCAGTCTTGACTCATGGATATTAAGTTCGTGAACCAGATAGTCTCTGACAAAGGAACCTTGTGAATACCCAATAGAATCATTGTTTGTTTGCAAAGTTTCTATGCCTTTAACTCGAGAAGACAGCTGATGAACTGTGAGGATTGACGTGAGGCTCGCAGTATAACTTGAGTTCATTATGAAAACTACAAATAGCCATATTATCAGCACTATTTTTCCAAGGTTACCGGTGATAGTCTCTCCTGTACAAATTCAGTAGACAACATTGGACATCTCCTTGCCCGTTTGTAAATGGAAAGAAGCTAAGAATGAGTAGAGGATGAGAAGTATTACACTTACTTTGCGAAAAGAAAATAGTTGAAAAACTGAACCTGCAAAAGAATGAAATATTTCAGAATAAAGACCATAAAATGTAGTGTTGGGAACTGAGTCCATTCAGTTGAAGCTTATTTTGAATTCACCAGAAAGTAGTGGTGACTTGTCTACGAGGAGATCCTCGAAACTCGTCATTGTGTTTGTGCTCTAGGCACCAAATGACAGCACCAACTATGACGCAAGAGCCAGCTGCGAGAAGCCACATCTTGGGAGTGAATGGCCTTAGGAACGCGAAAGCACTGGAACCTTGCTTCCGAACAGGAGCCACCACCACTAGCCCTGATTCCACATATGGCTGAGTAAAATCTGCCATTTTTGTTCTCTCTGTTATGATGGTGATATCACCAACAGCAGCATCGTAGACCTGCGCAAAATATGTTTGGGACCAATAAAAATTGTAAGTTATACACTCTAACAAACTAAGAAAACCGTCACCAAATCAGGTTCCAAACTAGTGCTTATATACTCACTCCAGCCGTTATCAACCGTACTAGCTCAGAGTTACTTGGATTGTCATGACCATTCCCAAAAGCCACAAGTTCAAACGGAACTGCGTAAGGTAATAAGTTGAGAGCTGCAGTGAAGACATCAACACAGAAACCAGTGATCATCCCGTTTCTTTTCACTGAGACAACCTCTTCGGATCTGTAACGATTCGGAACTCCAATCCGCAAATGCCTTCCATTGTTTGAGAACACCCATCCACGAGGGACTTTGGTTGTTTGTCCTGGCCAGACAACACTATGAAGCTTCTTCTGTCCCGAAAAAGATGTATTCTGTAACTCATCAGCCGGAATCACAGACAACCCACTATGATTATACCAGTAACCAATGGTCCTGTAACCAGTGCCAATTACATTAAGCACATCAAATGCTGGATTTACAAGGTTCCTGTCTTTAGTAAACTTCATTCTACCAGTTAAGCCGATTCTATCAACCTTTAAGATGCTCTCAAGAAAAATATTTCCTCCATCAAATACTTTCAGAGCATCAAGGTGCAAGTCTCCACCCCCAAGCTCAGATATAATGGGATTCTTCGAAAAGGAAACATTTCCGCCTTTGCGGAAGAAATCATCAATGGCGTGAGCAAGCAGCCAAACAGTGTCATAAGCATACAGCCCGTAAGTGCTAAGTCCAACATGCGTTAAGTTATGCCACCTTTCAACGAAGTTCGTCTTCATAATAGAGTTGGGAGTGTGCAGGCGCAGTGCAATGACCCCTTGAATGTTATTTATGGTGTCCAATGGCAGAGGAGAGTCTGTGTCTATGATCGTAGAAAGCCAGTTGGTAGAGATCCACACGTAACCAGTGCTCATCATACCAAGAGTCTTAGCCACACGGAACACCTCTAGGCCCCAGAGGAAAGAAGCGTGAATGACAATGATCCTTGACTCACTCAATGCTACCTTAATCAGCAAGTCAGTGATGTTCTCTCTGGTAGGTTTTTCGGGAGTCAACGCTGCTTTGTATGAGATTCTACAGCGCTTCTCCGCCAACTTCTCTCCCAAAGCAGCTACTCCATTTCGTCCATAATCATCATCCCCATATATTGCTACCACCTCTCTCCAACCGTAAAAGTGAACAATGTCAGCGATGGCGGCCATCATGAAGAGATCATTTTGTGAAGCTCTGATGAAGAAAGGGAACTGCAGCGGAGACATAGTAGGGTCTGTGGCAGTGAAGGAAAGTATAGGAATTTTTAGTTGTGTTGCAACATGAGCTACAGCACGGGCGGTTGTTGATCTCTGAGGGCCAATTATGGCCACTGTCTCAGACTCCATGAACCGTAGAGCTTTGAAAGTGAAACACAAAACCAATCAGTCGGTATACTGAATACCAGAATGTGGACATGAGGATACATACATGTTGAATATTAGAAACTAAAACAGAATAGCAAAATGATCCAAAACAGAAAAATTAATCAGCTAGAATAAAACAGATGAATCAAAGGTAAAGAATGCTTAGAGGAGAAGACAATTTTAATTATCCATGAGCAAAATATGCAAAGAAAATAATTAAACTTTGACAGACAAACGCATACTAATCATTTAATAATCAAAGAGCAGTCTCATTTACGTTCCATGATGCTCATGAATCCATTGAATTTTGTGTCATGCATGATGATCCTGAGTCGAGTGGTGTTAAGAACGCTAGGGCTAGCATTTACGTCTTCAACAGCAGCATCCATAGCTACTTTGACGACTCTACCGATGTGAGAACTGTACGTGAAAACCGAGCCGATGTTTACAACTTGGCGTCTCACATATTTATTTGTGGTGAGTCCTTGTAAGGCAAATGCATGGCAGATGACGAGCATAAGCAGAACCCTTCTCATCTTCTCAACTTCAACAGCTTCCTGTTCCACAAAGTAAAAAGACATGAAGGTCAAGTTACGGAGTTACTTAAACGACCACCATTACAAAGCAAAACATATTCAGAACTCAGAGCAGTGAGGAATGTTAAGGGGAGAGATATGCTTGACCGTTCACTTTTCTATTAAGCGTGAGGGTATGCTAAAGCGAGTAATTAAGTGTCCATTAATAATGTGCGAGATCCTCTGTTTGTAATGGTGCTGACAGATTCATACTCACTCACTTATATCCTTCTGTCTCCCTGGAACCTTCACTTCATCTTTCATAGCATCAAACATTTCCTGTCCCCTGTTAAATAGAAAGAAACATAAAAAAATGGAGAAGCAATGGAGAGAGAGACAAGGATGAAAGAGGACCGTTAGCATTCTGGAAACTGATTCAAAGGCTGATCAAAATTCCACAGATGTCGACGCTAAGTAATGGGTTTGCTTAAGACTAAAACTCAGACACAACCTTCATCTTTCTCTCAAGTTTCTGTGTACACCAGTCTGTATTAAGAGAAGGAGACGGATACTATGGGAAACGAATAAAAAATTGATTTTAATATTTAATTACAAAAAGTTGGAAAGGGAAGACATTTGGCAGCCATAAAGCTAAATTGGTGAGTAAAATTAGGAGGTAGAGGAAGAAAGGTATTTCTTATTTTTATTTTCGCTTTTAAGCATTAATGCCCAAAGTCAAGTTGGTGGATTACACTATTACAGTAGAAAGGAGTTAGACATTTAAATTATAAAAAAAAGAAAAACAGGCCCATTAACAAGGAAGAAAGGTAATGTTATATTAATAGAGTTAATTCTAAGTCATTAAACCGAATACCAGAATATGGACATGAGGATACTTAAAAAGGATATACATAACTGCGATAGACAAACACATAAAATCATCCATCAATCACAGAGCAGTCTCACATACATTCCATGATGCTCATGAATCCTTGGAAATATATGTCATGCAGCATCCATAGCAACTTTGACGACTCTACTGATGAGAGAACTGAGCCGATGTTCACAACTTGGGGTCTCGCATAGACATTTGTGGTGAATCCTTGTAAAGGAACTGCATCGCATATAATGAGTATAAGCAGAAACCACTTCTTCTTCTCAATTTCAGCATCTTCATGTTTCAGAAAAGTTTTTAAAAAAAGAAAGGAAGGTTAAAATTATGGAGTTGAAGAAATGACCACCAACACGAAGCAAATCATAGTCAGAACTGAAGAAGAAAATTGGAATGATGAGTGAAGAGTTGACCTTTGGCCTTCTCATTAAGCGAAAGGGAACGCTGAAGCAAGTGATTGAGTGCCTATTCATAATGTGTAATGTGGAGATCGGTGATCACAGATTTAACTCACTCACTCAAATCCTTCTCTTTCAGTGGAACCATCACTTGATCTTTCTCCAACCCACTCTGTATTTCATATGATTACTTTCAAATCAAAGCCAAAAGCTCCTTCAAATGCCAAAAAGATCATTAAGATTTTAGATACTTGAAAATCTCAGCTTTCCGCAATCGAGTTAGTACGCAAAAAAACTTCTCAAATCCTTTTGCATTCTAACCCTAAAAACGCAAGCTTTTGCAAAACTTTAATGGCTAATTGAAGTAGGATAGAGACCCAGATTCACAAAAACTTATAATCCTCTGTTAATTAGAAAGAACAAAACAAATCGGAGAAACAATGTAGATAGAGATCGAGATGGAAGTGTACAATTAGAGTTACTGATCAAAACTCCACCGTGTTCCGATGTCAACAACGTTGACCTTCAGGTTAAAATCCAGGGTACAAACCTTCATCTTTCGCTCAAGCATCTCTGTGCGAGAAGAGAAAGGAGACTGATAGAATGGGAGACTAATAAAAAGATTTAATTTTAATAATCTAAATTAGAATGGGACACGTGGAGGCCAAGAGCTAAATGGTGAGTAAAATAAGGAGAGGAAGAAAGAAGAATGCTATATTTAAAGAGATGATTTT
Source organism: Lepidium didymum (assembly GCA_963920545.1). Lineage (NCBI taxonomy): Eukaryota > Viridiplantae > Streptophyta > Magnoliopsida > Brassicales > Brassicaceae > Lepidium > Lepidium didymum. The sequence continues at coordinate 2,242,346 of OY986982.1, forward strand.
GAGAAAATGAAAGCTTTTGATCGGAATCTGGAAAAAATGGCACCGGTGACGGGAGTTTCTCCGATGATAAACTCTTTGGAATTGGTAGATGACAAGATGGCGAACCTCAGCACCTCTGGAAAGCCTCCAAGGAATGTCTCTGCCATGCGCCATTGCAATAGCACTGCTTGGTTGACCGATTCCGTTGGTTCATCTCTTCTTGCTTTTTTTTTTTTTTTCGGTTCTCTTCAAAAGCTCGCGATTGTAATTGTGCGGTCACGAAGAACATGTTGCTTAGATCGGACCAATGCAATGTCAAAAGTAATTCCAGGTTTGGAAACTTACATTGTGAAATGGTTCGTGTGCAGGAAGGAGACGAGAGGTTTGGTGCGAAATCTCCGGAAGGAGTACAATCGACATTTCAGCCTGTGTTCAGATCTGGAAGTTGGTCTGATAAAGGACCGAAAAGATCAATGGAAGACGAATTTGTCTGCGTTGATGATCTCACAGAACATATTGGATCATCCACTGGAGCTTTCTATGGGGTAGATAAGATCTGAATCGTCAAAGTTCAAAATTTGATCTGTTTCGAAAGAAAATGTCTCAAATGTGTTTTGTTTATGAAAGGTGTTTGATGGACATGGAGGTGTAGATGCTGCATTATTCACAAAGAAGAACATTATGAAGCTTGTAATGGAAGACAAACACTTCCCAACCAGCACGAAGAAGGCGACAAGGAGTGCTTTCGTGAAGACGGATCATGCTTTAGCTGATGCAAAATCTCTTGACAGATCCTCAGGCACCACTGCACTCACTGCTCTCATCTTGGACAAGACCATGCTCATTGCAAACGCTGGTGACTCCAGAGCTGTCCTTGGTAAACGTGGCAGAGCCATTGAATTATCAAAGAACCACAAACCAAACTGCACTTCTGAGCGGCTACGTATTGAGAAGCTTGGGGGTGTTATATACGATGGCTACCTTAATGGGCAGCTTTCCGTGGCTAGAGCTTTAGGAGATTGGCACATTAAGGGAGCTAAAGATTCGCTATGTCCGCTCAGCTGTGAGCCTGAGCTTGAGGAGGTTGTGCTGACTGAGGAGGATGAGTTTCTTATAATGGGTTGTGATGGTCTTTGGGACGTGATGAGTAGCCAGTGTGCAGTGACAATGGTGAGGAGGGAGCTGATGCAGCATAATGATCCTGAGAGATGCTCTCAAGCTCTGGTCAAAGAAGCTCTCCAACGCAACAGTTGTGATAATCTTACCGTAGTGGTTGTCTGTTTCTCGCAGGAACCACCTCCTCGGATTGAGATCCCTAAGTCCCATAAGAGAAGGAGTATCTCTGCTGAGGGATTGGATCTCCTCAAAGGTGTTTTGAACGAGTTGTGAAGAAAGTGAGCAAGTTGAGCAAAAAAGGTGAGAGAGTTGATTTAGTCTTTTGTTTGTTTCCTCATTTGGACAGGAAAGTCAGAGATTGCAGGTTGTGTTCTGTTTCTCAGCTTTTCCAAGATTTGATTCCATTATTCTTTTTGTAAGGATTTTAACCCATTTTTTATTTTGTACTGTACAGCTTACCATATCTAAATGCTTAATAATCCGAAAAGCTATAAGATAAACAAATCCAGACTATAAAATTATTCAGATATGGTTTATTGTCTTTTGTTTGTTTTGATCCTTAGCTTTCCTTCCTCTAGCTGTTACCATAGAAAACCAAAAATCAAATTATGATCAAGCAACAATGCAGCACCAAAACAGCTCAGGAAAAACTACTGAAAAGATCCAACAGAGTTTAGATCCCCATAACAATGTTAAGACTTGACAACAAACGAGAGACTGACTCCTAACAACAAAAATGTGCATAGTCAATGGCAAAAGCAACCTAGAAACGCCACATCTTGAGTTTTCCCTTGTTCATTCACGCTTCATGATGAATTCTGCTATGAGAACCACTCATCAAAATCAGAATCGTTGAAGAAACAGAGGAGGTAGATCGTAGTCGAAGATGAAATACTTGTCATCTTCAAATTAAAGTAAATTTTGAAATTGGGGAGCACAATTTGGCGGGGAACTAAAAGTGACATCCTCATGCTATAACCACTATTTGACAAAGAATAAGCCCCATCGTGATGATAGTTACAATAATGGGTCTAGCTAGGCCTGTTACGGAGTGGATATCAGGCCTAATTTGTGATATCCGCATCCGTATCCGGCGGATAGTAAGAAACGTGATCCGTATCCGTATCCGAAACAACGGATATCTGTTTTTTTCTATATATATTTATCTGTTTCTTTAGCTGTTGTGCATGAGTGTCTTGGGCAGGCTTTAACCAAGCTATCAGCGTTCAGTTCATTGTTTAATCTGAAAACAATCAAAGACAAATACATACAGCAAGCATCAAATAGCATCAATCTATACAGCAAGCATCAAATACATACAACAAGCATCAAATAGCATCGAATTTAATGTATAAACAGAAGATAGAAGGGATTCTTACACAATTCACAGTTGAATGTTTGTAGTATTGATCTCTGCATAAGAGAGAACAAGATATTAGAATGGAAAGGCGTTTAAGATATAATAAAAGTGTAAAACAAGAAAAGATGTACCTAATTCAATGTTCTCAAGCTCATTAAGCAATTCTTCTACATTTAAATCCACATCATCATCACGATACCAATCCTGAGTGCATATAAGAGCTTCCACAATTCTTGGTGTAAGTGAACTACGGAAACGGTCAAGCACTCGACCTCATGTGCTAAACGCAGACTCGGATGCAACACTTGAAACTGGAATAGCCAATAAGTCTCTTGCTATCAGACTCAAAACCTTGTACTTAGAACATGTTGTCTTCCACCAACTAAGTATTCTAAATTTTGGATTCTTTATATCCTCTCAAATATCATCTAAATAAGAGTCTAGCTCTGATTTTACAATCTCAGACCCTTCACTCTCTTCAGCATCATCAAACATTTCATCCATTAGAGCATGTCTCTTTTTTTTCTCCTTAGATGGTGGTTCCGAATCTTCTTGTGAAGATATCACTGCATCTTGTGATATCAAAGACAAGTAGTATGCAAATAATTTGTTCAAAGCATCGATGATCTTCTCAACCAAACAGTTAGCCTCATAAGGTGGATACTACCTTCAACCATCCACTTTACCCATCGCATTTTGTATTGCGGATCAAGAACTGCAACAACACAGATCATCATATTTGTGTTGTCGAAATTCCTCCAATACATATAAAACTTCAGCCTCATTTTTTCAGCCATAGTCTGCTTGTGTTCATCCTCTGTTGTGTCCATCTTCACTATCATCCAGCCCACTCCAAATATCTCTTTCATATATGTATTGCCAGTAACATATTTAGACCCAGAGATGTTCACAGTTGCATCATAGAAATACTGTAAAATCTCTGTCAATGCACTAACATATGACTAATCACTTTTACTTGGTGGAGCATTGCAGAATATACTAAGTTTTGCAACGTACTTGTCATCTTCTACTTCAAGCATATCAAACCCTTTCTTCAAACTTACAGCAGCTTGTAACATCAGAAATGTTGAATTCTATCTCGTTTCAACATCTAAACAAAGACTAGCCTTTGATTCAACCTTTTGAATCTCCAAACACTCCTTAAACCTTTTCAACCTTCCAGGTGAAGATCAAACATACCTAACAGTTGATCTGATCCTAAAGATTGAACCATGTGCTTCTTGAAGACCGTCTTTCACAATCAGACTTAGAATGTGTGCTCCACACCGCATATGCAAAAATTCTCCACCCAAGACCGTTGTTCCCCACGAAGTCAACTTCTTCTTCAGGTATTTTAATGCAAGGTCATTCAAACTTGCATTATCTACGGTTATGGTGAACACTCTTCTAATTCCCAAGAAATTGCAACACTTCTCAACCATTTTACCTATCGTTTCACCAGCATGATTATCAACTACGCAGAAATTGATGACTCTTTTGTGCATCCTCCAATTCTCATCTACATAGTGCGCAGTTAGACACATGTAACTGAGATTTTGAATGGAGGTCCAACAATCTGTTGTCAGAGAAATACTACCTTTGTAATTTCTAAAAAACTTCCTAAGCTTTCTCCTTTCATCTTCATAAAGCCTTAAACAATCTCTAGCTATTGTTTGCCGACAAGGGATTTCAAACCGCGGCTGAAGAACACTCATGAATCTTCTAAATCCCCTATGTTCAACAAACCTAAAAGGTAGTTCATCCATGATGAGCATTTCCACTAAAGCCTTATGAGATACTGGTTGACTAAATGTTGTATGCGATGGTACTCTACTTCCTATAGAGTCATCTACTTGATTACGATGAAATAAAGTTGATTGCTTCAACTTTTTACCATCACTTTCATTATCGGCTTCTTCTCTAGGCATCAATTTGCATCTAGATATGTGGTTTAACATTGCACTAGTTGTGGGACCATGCCTAGTTCTACATGAAATCAATACTCCACAATGAATGCACTTCACTTTATCTAAATTATCAGTCTTCACAAAATAAAGCCAAACCTTAGATCTTTTCTTTGAATCCCTAATATATTCCGAAGATTCCGTCTCTGGATGTTGTTCACATGACTCGTGCTTGGAGCTGGCAGCATCAGTGCCACAATCTTGAGTTGATTTTGCAGTGTCCTCCATTAAAGCCATTTACAAAGAACCAAGATAGTGAAAGCAACATATGAGTAAACATCACACAACAACCTTGAATCAAAGCAACAAATGAGTAAACATCAAATAATTGATTTATGAATTCAGAACAATAGATTCTAAACAGCACTCAACAAGAATCAAACATTCCATTAATGAAAACAAAGCAAAAGAGATGCCACTTTACTTAGATATAAGAAATATATATTGTTAATGCAAAAGTTAATAACTATTATATTTCTCTCTTGTAAGTTTTATAACTACTATTGATACTAAGTAACTTTCTCTGTTATAAGTTTTAGTGTTATAAATTAGATTAGCAACATATCTAATCCAATGCATGTGTTTACACTGCTCAATCAGCAAGCATCAAATACATACAACAAGCATCAAAGCTCAAATTCATCTCAGACAATTGCAGAAACTTACCATCATGCAAATCAACAAAAAAATCTGTAGCATAACTATATCAATTAGTAAAGCTCCCTGAAAGCAAGAAGTGCAAGTAAAATTTCAAGAGATTAGCTTAAGACAACCATTGATTAACCTTAAACACATTAATTAGACAGAACATCAATGAGAAAAGTTTTTACGGTCAGCTTCACAAATGAACACAAATATAAGTGAAGAAGCCAATGTTCAAAACCAGAAATCCTTAAGATCTTTAACTAAGTTATGAACCCTAAATGCATGTTCAAACCCAGAAATTCGTAAGAGCTTTAACCATAAATCTACTTCGAATAAAATAGAACAAAATCAAATAAATTTTCCCACTTTAGTTGTTACCAACTCTTTAGGACATAAATTTTCCCACTTTTACTCTTACTCTTGTTCGTAAAGTCCAGACTTTCAGAAATGTTTGGGGACAAGAAGTAGTCCATTATGTGCGGATTTAGAAAACTATTTACCGGGCAGACTAAGCATAGAATGAACATGACGAAAGATATGTAATTGTATAGTCATTAATGGCTGTGGGAGTGTTAAATCACAAAGGATCCTCCACCTGAGACGATTGCCTCTGGATGGCGTCACAAGGTCTAACTTTGATTCAAAAAAAATTAAAAGAATAAATAACAAAGGAAATTCCATGTCGTAATTAATGTGACCCCACACAGAGTGGAGAAAACGGATCAGCCTCTGGGCTTGTGCAGACGAGGCCGGTTGCAGAAGATCCGTCCATTGGCCCTCACCAGTGCCCCCACGCCCACACAAATGCCAGTCCACATCAATGAGAAGAACAAGTGCTTATGCTTATAATCACTCCCAGCTGCTCAGCAGCAAAATTTTTAAAAATATATTTAGATCAAGTTTCAAAAAGAGTCTAAGCATTGAATATAAAAGAAAAATAAGGCTCACCTTGTTTCAGAGACATTGTTGCAAACCAGAAACTGATCAGAACCACGAACAGTGCCACTGGGAAGTTCTGAGAGACGAAATTACCTCATTATAAGACTAGAATTCTTTATATGCTAAAACAGTGGGAGAAATTTTTTAATCTTAACTGACGATTACTTACCGCTACAGCCTCGAGTCCTCCCTTTTGAGGCACCGGAGCCATATCTCGGCTCACAGCAACTATATAGTGCCCTTGCAGGAGATCAATTGCATCCTGTTGCACACAGCCAAAATTAACAAGAGTCCAGACACTTGCCGGTTTCAAGGATAAATGATACGAAAAGTAATCCCACACAATTTTAGGAATAGTTACTAAAAATTAAAAGTCACCGACCTGCTTAGTTCCATCAGCAAAGTTATTCAGGTAATAGCGTACAAGAGAGCTCCAGCCATCTTTAAGGACACCATGGGCAGTCCGATGCCCATACCTAGAAGTGAGCCCGTTAGAGACACATTAGAAGGCATATTGCCTTTTAGCCAGGTTATTCAGAGCCCCGATTTAACATATAGCAAAAGTACCTGACAACATCTCCTTTAAGTGCAGGAGTACCAGAGTACTGAATGCTAATGTCATCACCATGATTAGCCCATACTATCAAGGGAAAGCACACGAGCAACAAGTTTAAGTTGGAAATCTTAGATCTATGCACTGCAATATCAGATGTCCTACAAAAGTTAAGAGACTGACATATTTTATAACGTTCGTCAAAATTCAGATGTGAGCTTATAGTTTCTTCAGCGCCAAAAACACCTATCCTCTTGAGTTGAAGTTCTAGCATCTTTCGACCTATCATGCTCTGCACTTGCAATATGTATGCGGCATGAATGAGCAATGGCCACTGAGCTTAGAGGAACATCATCATATTACAGTATTATGTCTAACCTGTGTGACATTGGTACGATCTAAGCAATCTATGCAGTTTGTTCGGACAACACCAAGCTGCTCCTTCATTTTCTCACCCTTTTCATTCAACAGAAAGTACCTGTGTAATTCAGAGAATGCATAATGACATTCTTTTTTAGATACTTATTCATATTTCAAAAGTGTCAAATCCATACCCATTTTTCTCGAGAAAACCCTCTATCTGCTCATAGAGAATTGATAAGCGCTCAAAATGAATATGCCCACAGATTTGATGGAAATTAAAGTGCAGGTATCTACAGGACATGGCACCACCTTTAATAAGTTGGAGACATTAAGAAAACCAACTAAGAAGCACATTAGACGAACAAATTAACTACCTTATATCATCCCCAGTAATGTGCTGCATAACACTAGCATACTTCTCGCTTAAGCGCCCTTCACCGCCATGCTGATTAGAGAAGAAGAAATTGAAGAATAAAAAAGTTGGAGTAGTCTATGCAATTCTCTTAAGTTAAAGACCTAAAAGGAACTCACAAACATGGCGTGTACCACGTCTTGAGTCATAAAACGCCTCTAATACTCATGTCAATTTGCAAGTATATGTACCTTATAAACAAGATCAACTGCCAAAACTGATCCATATTTTTTCCTTAGGTCCAAAAAATGACGCTCTGCTGTCTGTGCCTGAAAGAGAAGCACCCAATGCGAGTTACTTAAAAGAGGTAAGTACTAAAGAAGCAAAGGGATAATTAATAAATAATACGCACAGCTTCCTCTGATTGGACAATCTCGAACTTAGGCTTGAATGTCAAATCTACGATTTGCTCCCACATGAAAGGCATGGATCCTCTGACCTGCAGATGTAGAAGGTAGAATATCATTAATAATTTAATCAATGGACACTTAAGTGTAGAAAAAAATGTACATGCAACAACAAAAAAATAATTATGTATCTATAAGAAGACCAACGATTTGCAGCAAATGGGAATCCACAATATGCAAGCCCATAAAAATCACCTGAACAAATGATGATGAATATCCATTCGTTTGTAGAATTTGCTCAGTCTCCACAAAATTAGCAACGTAGCCATCAGCATCAGCTCCTCTTCGCCACATACGCGTACCTTGTAAATGATCCAAGGTAAGGGGTAAGACACAGTTACAACACAATACCTTTTTGTCAATCTCCATTACTTAAAAAGAAAGTTAAAGGCCATCACTAGCCGCGTTACAGAAATTAAAGGTCGATAAAGTAGCTTTAGCCAAACAATCTGCTTCTACATTGAGGGATCTAGGGATACATTCAAACTCAATCGAAGCGAACAAGGGGAGAGTGTCAGAGATCTTCGATAACTTCACTCCAGTTTGAATGGCAGTGATTAGGTTGGAAGAATCCGATCGAAACACAATTCGGGAAAAACCATTTGCCAAAGCTTTGGTCATTACTAAACGAATCGAGGCTTCAGCAATTAACGGCGAGGCTACATACTCCTGAATCTGTGCTCCTCGTCGTGGTGGATCCTTCCCTGACTTGAGAACCCAGGTCGTACATGCAACATGCTTCGTCTCATTCCAAGCTGCATCTGAGTAGCATACTGCCTTCCCATAAACCAGGTTAGCTTTTCGAACTTCTTGCTTAACTTTATTGGGTGTAATCGAGGCTTGAGCTTCTTCCCATTCCTTTGCTGAGGTAACAGCCAAGTTAATAATTTCTTCTGGGGATTGGGTTACCTTGTTAAAGACCCACTGATTGCGTGATTTCCAGATTGCCCATATGATCTAGGCTGTGAGAGGGGTCTTCGTAATACCAACAGGGGGTAAGACCTTAATGATTCTAAGCTTTCCCCATATTACAGGGAATTGATTCTCAAATAGAGAGCAAGGGTCATTCGCGAGAGGTGCTAAATTCCACACCCGCATTGACAAATCGCAGGTGAATAAGGCATGTTCTAGGGTTTCAATCACACCGCACCTATGGCATTTTGGATCCACTCCAATCTGTCGAGCTACAAGATTGTCGTTTGTAGGTATAGCACTATTGAGGCATTTCCATATAGAATTTGATTTTGGGTTGCATAGGGAGATTCCAAGTCTCCTTAATCCAATTAATTTCTGATTATGGAGTTGACGTATGATGCTTGAGCTTTAAATCTAACGCCACCTGATATCCTGATTTTGCAGAGTAAATACCATTTGGATTGAATACTGAGCTTTATACATTGTATTTCATCCGCCAACAGAGGTAATATACTCCTGATTTTCTCACCATCCCATTCGCGTGTCTCTTCATTTATCAAATCAGAGACCCTTAAATTCTCATCTTTCTCTTGAGGTGGACCAAAAGGAGCTTTCGGAAGATAAGAAGAAAGCCAGTTATCTGACCAGATGTTGATGCTTTGGCCGTCTCCTACACTCCAACCCATTTGCGACTTAATCAAATCTCTACCTAGGAGGATTCCCCGCCAAGCATGAGAGCAAGAGGTAGGTTTTGAGACTTGTAGAAAGTTTTCATCCTTGCAATATTTAGCTAGTACCATTCTTGCCAACAGAGTATCTGGATTTGATAGGATTCTCCAGGAAATTTTGGCCACCAAAGCCAACATTGAAAGCTCGGATATCCTTAAATCCTAAGCCACCCATCTTTTTTGGTCTTGTCAATTTATTCCAAGCAATCCAAGACATATTCTTGGCCTCCATAGACTTATCCCACCATAATCTAGTTAGTTCCGATTGAATCCTCTTACACATTGATTCTGGCAACATAAAGCATGACATTGCGTAAGTTGGCATAGCACTAAGTATGCTTTTAAGCATAGTACTCTTTCCTGTGATAGGAACTTGGTGGACCAGCTGACACGCTTTTGGTGGATTTTATCAAGTATTGAGTTAAAGATATCTCTCTTCCTGTGTCCAAAATGTTTAGGTAATCCCAGATATTTACCTAGTCCTCCCTCTTGGCTAATCTAAAGATGAGTTTTAATCTTTAACTTCATTTCCTGAGACATCTTCCTAGAAAAGATAAGTGCAGATTTTTGCTTATTTATTGACTGTCCTGATGTTGTTTCATACTTTTGAATTATTTCTTGTAAAGCTGATAAGTTTGTCTCATTTCCCCTGCAGAAAAAACATCGTATCGTCCGCAAAAAGCAACTGGTTAACTCTCAGACCATTCTTTGAGATTCTCAAACCCAGTAACTTCCCACTCTCTTCTGCTTTTCTGCAAAGTCCAGATAATACTTCTCTGCACAAGAATATATAGGGTGAAAGATGATCACTCTATCTAATTCCCTTCGATGGCATTATAGTTCCTTTAGGTTCCTCATTTATTATAACTGCATAGTGTACTGTGGTAATGCACTGCGTCACCCACTCAATGAATTTACCATGAAAACCCAATCTTTCCAATACTGCTCTTATAAAGGACTACTCTAATTGATCATAAGCCTTAGTCATGTTCGTCTTCACTGCAATAGAGCCATATTTCATGGACTAAGATGTATTTAGAGAGTGTAGAATCTCATGAGTGATAAGAACGTTGTCAGCTATGTTTCGTCCTGGCACAAAGGCCGATTGATTTGATGATATGATCATAGGCAGTAGCGGGCTAATGCGCTTAGTAAGTAGCTTGGTAATCAGCTTATAGACATAGTTGCACAGTACAATAGGTCTAAAGTCAGAAACTTTTCTAGGATTACCAATCTTTAGGATTAATCTTATATATGTTGCATTAGTTGTAGGCGATAGAACTCCCGAGGTAAAGAAATTTGAAACTTCCTTACCTATTGCAGGTCCAACAACCTCCCAATTTGATTGGAAGAAAGCAGTAAAAAAGCCATCAGGTCCTGGGGCCTTATCTGCATGGATCGCGAAGGCAGCCTTATGAATCTCCTCCTTGCTTGGAATTTTCTTAAGATTAATATTCTCCTCCATTGAGACTTTTCCTTTTAATGTTTCTTGAACAGTTTCTTTACACTGTATGTATGATGACTTGTATAATTGTTGAAAGTATTCTTTTATTGTCTTCTCAATATCCTCTTCTGTCACCATCACATCTCCCTCATTGTTTTCCAATATAGATAAAGAGTTCCTAATTTGTCTGGCTTTGGTGACTGCATGGAAATATGATGAATTCTTATCGCCTAATTGGAGCCAAAGAAGCCTGCTCCGCTGCTTCCAGAAGGCCTCCTCATCTTCATAAGCTTTTTGAAGTCTCATGGTCATTTCTTTTACCTTTTGATGAACAAAGTAAGGGCATTTTAGAGCATCATTAAGTTCTCTCTTGCACTCTTCTATTATATATCTGCTATTTTGATTTGAGGTCGCAGTCCATTTAATTATAGCAGCTCTAGTTCTGCTTATTCGCAGATTCCAGTTGAGATTTATCGAAGGATTCCAATTTTCCTTAATCAGGTTCTGAATCTCAATGTTATCCATTAACCTTCTATCAAACCTAAACATGCCCTTCTTTCAGGTTCAAAGTGCGTTAACAAAGGTTTATGGTCTGAGGCTTCAAACATGAGATAAGTGGATAGGGAATCATTTTGAACCATTTCTCTTCAGCTATGACCCTGTCCAAACGACATCTAACAGTTGAGTTCTGTCTGTTTCCTCTCTAGGAAAGAGGATCACCTGAGTGTTGGATATCAAATAAACTTGTAGCCAACACAAAGGACCGAAAATCTGAGAAAGAACTTTCCAGTCTTAACATTCCCCTCTGTTTCTCCTCATTTGAGAGGATGTCATTGAAGTCTCCCATTATAATCCAAGGTGAATCTCTTTTCGGTCTTACATCTGCAATTTCAGTTAATTTATTCCATATCACTATTATCTTTCTTCAATCTGTCGTAATACGTGAATGTTGCATAGAACCTCTTATCCTCAAACTGAATAAGCGTATCGATGTAGTCTTGAGAAGACGATTGGATGGTCACTTGGATTCTATCAGACCATAGCAAAATTAGACCTCCTCCTTCATGACCATGAGGGTTAACAATCTCCCAGTGATTCAGCTTCAGCTTTCCAGTTTTTTGAATGACTAATTTTTCCATATTTTTGGTTTTCATTAGGAAAATTAAGTCTGGTTTGTATTTTGCATTGATGCTCAACAGACGATGAACTGTCAAGGAGTTTCCTAAACCTTGACAGTTCCAACTCACTGAGGTTAAGGAAGAGGATCGGGTGGATTTTGAAAATTCATCTGCTTTTTACTTATAGCTGGAATGACTAGAGGTGGTTTAGGCGCTTTAGATGTTCTAGCAACTCTCTTACCACTTTCTTTCGCATTAAGTGGTTCTGGTCTTCTCAGTAAGGCTTCATGCCTCGAGGATTGTACAATTTTTACCCCTTTACCACTAGTCAGTTTCCTTTTTGGTGATATTCTCATCTGTAATGTTTTCCTCTTCTTTGCACTACCCAGGGAAATAACTGGTGAACTAAAAGTTATTCTCTTCTTTGCAATAGGGATCACAGTATTGAGATTTTCTGGATTCTTAGTAGGAGTTATTTGAATAAGATCCTCTTGCCATGAAGGGGGACCAAGTCTCGCCATGACAGGAATTCTCTCCGGATTAGCAACTTCCCTTGTAGTCTCAGCATTCTCGACCATAGGGCCAAGTCTCGAGGTGGCAGGTATTCTCTCTGAATCCTATCATGCCCTCTAGTCTCCATAATATATGTGATGTACTCTTCTGCCATCATTGATCTAGCAAGTGCATTAGTTGATTCCTCGAACTCTCCAGTTTCCACCGCATGCTGAAATCTTCTTTCTCTGAGGGCTTTTTCCGTGGGATCTGCAACAATAGTATACTGCATCATAACTTCTCTAATTTCACCTACTGCCGCCTGAAGGTTTTGTTGTGGAATTCCTTATTCCACCACTTTTCCAGAATCAATCTTTTCTAAAGGAGGTCGTCTAGTTCGAGATGAATTGGATCTTTCCACAGACAGCTGATTGCTAAGGTCTCTCTCCCTTTCCCGTATAGATATTTTCCTCCAGACCATCTCAGAATCATAATCATCACGATAGTTTCTATTTCTATCAGGGAACGATGGTGATTTATAACTATTGGTTTTTCTTCCTAGGCTTCCACGAGCAAATTGATCATGATCATCCTTAGTTCTCTTTCTTGCGGGATCTAGTGATCAACCCTGAGATGAATCACTCATTCTCCTCCATTCTTGTGAAGGCTCTCTACTTTCATCTAGTCTAGTGAAGGATCGAGGTCTCTTTCTATTAATATTCAGATCTTGGGCGAAGGAGGAATGCGATTTTGAAACCATTCTATGATCTCTTAGGATCGGATCAGATACATTAGCCGGGGAGTTTCGTCCATCCTGCTTCTTTTCATAAAGGTTACAGTTCTTAACCTCATGATCGAACATATTACATTGGGAGCAGAATCTACCCAGCTTTTCATACATGAGATAAACCGTGACTTCATGTCCATCTTCCATTTCCAGTATAGTTTTAGTGATGATAGGTTTCAGACCATTTATCTGGACTCTGATTCTTGCAGCATGGGAGAAATATCCACCTTTTCGAGTACACCAATACTCTTACCAATACTTGTTAGCACCTCAGACATCCATAAGTGTAAGGGTAGTCCATGTACATGAACCCAGAAAGGAATTTGCAAAGGGAATGCATGATCTATGTTGCTTTCTACTTCTCAAGGATTAACATCCATAGGCCAAAGTGATAAGGCCGATTATTTAAAACTGCATTAAGATCTGCTTCATTTCCAAACTTGAACTGGAACAAACCCTGACCCAGATCGTACCAATGGCTTTTGTAGAAGAGTTCCAGAGCTCTGACAAGAAAGGAACGAGTGACCAGATCCTTTGATGATTTGGATTCGTTACCCTCCCCATTAAGGTTAAAGAATGCTTCTCGATGAGTTCCGAGTTATCAATAGTGGGTATCTTTATTCTTACAGCTTCCGGTTCTCTATTAGGGAGTAAGATCCCTTTTCCTTTGTCTTCATAAGTCAATCTCCTAGCCATCGGAGAAGGTAAGATTTTAAAACTCAGTCACCGAGTAACTTGTTGACAGTAAAACCTGAAAAATCTAATTTTCAAGGTCAAAATTTTAACAATAATAAACGTTCACCATGTAAAAATGGGAATACTTTTGCTGCGAGTATGGAACATACTCTGCAGAAACTTCAAGCGCAACCAACCATCAACCCACCCGTCAAAGAGGACCAACAGGGATTCAAATGGATGGAGCTGAGAGTAGCAAAGTTTCACCACGTATAGTGGGACAAAGAGGATAAAACTTCACTAGTTACTCCCCAAGGACAAACAATCCTCGGATCCCTCCTTGCGCGACCACCTCAAGCATTTTCGAGCAGAAAGGATGTCATTAAGGAAATCGATAAAAGTCATAGGAGCTTGAAGGTTGAAGAAAATTTCCTGAAAAGGTGCTTTTCTCAAGTCCTCTTCATTAGGTTAAAGATTCAAAAGCTTCATTTGCCAAAAGAGGAAAGAAAGTTGAAAGGAGAAGAGTTCATTGGACTTCCCGAAAGAGTTTTAATTGTACGGAAACGCTAGATAAGACTTTTTTGTAGTAATTCTTTTTGTTTACAACACAATACTTAATCATCTAAATTTCATGTAGGCAAGTTCGTATATATTTCCCGTCTATGTGAAAGGAGTAAGTTCAAATAGATGTTAACGTGGCAACCATTATGCTTTTCTATTCTAAAAACATGTTGTTCTGTCAATATCTAGAAATTCTTGCTTTAGTTGTCTAGTAGTAGTCAAACAACTGACTAAAGTCCTAGTACCCTACTTACACATTCATGCTAAGACATTAATACAATAAAAACTATTGAATAACATCGAAGTATAACAGATAAACAAAGCACATAGATGTGTACCGTTTCTCCTAGTGCATCTCCTTGCAATCAGAGTAATTTCAGCAATTTCTCTTCCAATGGCTGTTTCAAAACTATTAAAGCGTGCTTATGGGTTAAGGAAAGATTCATTCTACAATAAAATGTAGCAATGAAGATAAGATAGAAGGGAAGGGAGTGCAACAATTGATAACAAAAGGATATTCCCTTGTATTACTGGAAGCAAAAACTGATCAAGCTGCATATTTATAACATAAGAAAAAGATGGTAAGACAATCTGCAAGTACTAAAATAAGGGGATGTGAAATTTTTTAAAGAACATCCGAGTATGCACTCACCTTATTATCGATTAGAACTTCCAACATGTAATTGTTCCATAGAAACCTCGGCTCAGCCTGTCAGAAAAAAAAAACGCAGCACCAGCAGATACTATAATCAATTTTACCACAGACATGCAACTAGGAAAGACCAATAAATGCTTCCAAAGTAATTTGACGGCTTTCACAAAAGTAGTTGCTGATGGGCACCTGTCTCCACAGAGGAAGTGACTTAGATTCGTCACCCAAATCATGCAAGCGTTGTGAGCTGCAATCACAAAAGAAGGATCAAACTAAAAGGACATTGAACTACTAAATTTTTCAGAGTAACAAGTCAGATAATTTAGATTAAAGTGTTTAGTACATGCCTTACAACACTACTACAACATAATTAATAAAAACAATGTGTAAACAGAATGCATCATAAGAAAGGAGATAAACCATGTTACCTCAGTGTTAAGTTGATTTCATATGAGAAATAGAGACCAGTTGTTCTTTCAGCGACACTTAGCAGCTCGGAGAACTCGGTTTCCATCTTTTTCTGCCAAAGTGATACAATTTTTTGAGAGTTTGAGATCACTAATACTAATTTATTCAACAGAAAAGTGACGCACGGGGTTTACCTGTTCTTCAGGTGAGTTTTTAAGTGAATGATCACAAGGAAGAACCTTGAGCGATGTAATTTTAAATATAGGATGGCCCAGAAACGACCCAACACGTTCACTCTCGGTTACAACTACCAAGTATGATCCTAAAGTGAAAGAAATACAACCAAATAAAAAACTCTTGGATAGGTTTCAGATCGAAAAAGACAGCATGTTTCAAAAAAATAATTGTTTGTAACCTGCAAGGAGCTTCAACATCCCAACCACACCACATATGGAAATGATTTTAGGGACACGCACAGAATTGCATTCTGGGACGTGATCTAAGCACAGTAAACGCAACGAAAGATGATTAGATAATAACAAATTTTCCAGTAAAAGGAAAACAAAATATTAAAAACAGAAAAACCAACCGATGAGCTTCATTGAAGCGTCAACACGACTAATATCCAAACATGAAGCGCCTGAGCCATCAACTGGCTCGATGACATACTGATCAGGAAATTCCCATAAACATAAACAGGAATGCAATTTGTTCTTAAAATCGGCTGCCTCCATACTAAAATCAACAAAAGAAATCAACAATTTACAAATCTTAGGCGAGCGAAAAGGAAGAAGATGGATCCCATCAGCAAAAGGAAGATAACAGAAAGATCACCTGAGCTGGGAAAATGGAGATCTGAAGCTTCGCCGGGAAACATCGTCAAATTGTGAAAAAGGAATTGAATTATGGAGTGGCGTAGAACGTGCAAATGATTAAGCGTTAACCGTGGATCAAGTCCTGACCTCTGAGTTATGGAGTGGCGTAGAACGTGCAAATGATTAAGCGTTAACCGTTGGATCAAGTCCTGACCTCTGAATTATGGAGTGGCGTAGAACGTGCAAATGATTAAGCGTTAACCGTGGATCAAGTCCTGACCTCTAAATTATGGAGTGGCGTAGAAAGTGCAAATGATTAAGCGTTAACCGTTGGATCAAATGATTAGCTTCTCAAAGGTCTTCGGTTCGATTCCTTCTTTGTACCATCTCTTTTTTTTTTCCCCTTAAAACAGAAAGCTTTCATTAATGATAGTGTAAGATATGACAAGTAAAGAGCTTGTCGCCAGGGGAGTGTAACTCAATTCTTTACAGACCAAAAGATACGAGTCCTAAAAGCATTGAAACTAGATTGAGCTGAAAAACTTAGACTTAGTAGACTTGACTGAACTAAAAGACAGACGAGATACGAAATTAAAAGGAAGTGCACTTCTCAGCTGGTTCTACAATGCGTCAAACCAAGTTTGGCTTGGCCTTCATAGTCAGATCGTTAGTAGAGGTTGATCCAAATTCTCGGGTGGTGACTTCCAGTTGCATTGTCTGCACCTGAGCAGTGTTAGGTGACGCAGTGAGGTTTGGATCATTAGGCATCGCGTTTACCTCCGCCATGAATGTGCCCTCGGGGTTATGGAGCACGTCGTCGATTGTTATGTGTTTGTTGCTGGGCAGGTTCTCCAGATTAATTGTTCCTTCAGTCCGAAGGGATGGAGGTTGCGTTGCAAACGATTCAGTCATCGTTGTTATGTTCCCAAAGGAATTATTGCTGTCGGAACTCTGGTTGTCATCATGTGCGTGTGCCAAGGGGTTAACATGGTAGTCAGCTGCTGTGAGCAGATGGTGGCAGTAGGTAGTGGTATGTGTGAGGCGTTGGCAATTGAAGCAAAAGCGGGAGACCCATTCAAAGTAGAATTGGACTCGAAAGACATCTCCATTCTCACATTGGACTGTTTTGTAAAACTTGAGGCGTTCAGCTATTGTGTAGTTAATCTTTGCTCTTATGAGAAATCGCCTAGTCACCGAGGCATCGTGGAGGTCTACTTCAATGACCTCTCCCACCGAGCCAGCAATTACTCTGATAGCAGCATCCGAAGCATATTGGATAGGAAGATTCCGTAGTTGGATCCACAGATGAATTTTTGTGAGGTAATCTGGAGGGGGGTGGTCCAACCACCTTTCGGCTGCCACGAGCCAGCCGTTGTAGATTAGAGGCTGCATACGAAGTACGGTATTCAAGTCTTCTTCATTAGTGAAGAAAAACTGAGCAATGTCACGATCAATCATCCGACCCTTTACAGTCGTTTGCATTCCTCAATCCTTCGGGAAGTCCTCAATAAGTTCTTGTATGTTTTGTTCAAGCAGATTCAAAGGTCGAACAAGAAGACTTTTTCTGTTCTTCGCAAGATTGGCGTTATAAATCGCGTCCGGTAAGAAGGTTGGCGGTGCTGATCTGCCGAGATCGAACTGGTTCAAGGCCTGCCACAAGTTGTTGTCCATTTCTGAATCCTATGTTTCCTGAGATTAGTTGTTTTGATGTCTTGAGCCTCCTCTATGTCTTGAGTTTAGTTGTTTTGATTACACAGTCGTCTGGTTGTAATCGAGGCGTCTCTTGGTGAACACGCAATGATCATGAATCTTTGTAGCCATATTGCAGAGGATATGATTGGCTTGAGAGCTGATTAAGTGCCACTTGGCAGAGGAATACCGAGCGTCTAAAGTTCCCGTCGCAGGCCTGCTAGCAATGATGGATTACTTGTAGAAGAACCCGAGACAATGATTAACTGAGATTACCTAGATGGCGCCGTGGTTGAGTGTTAGTCGAGAAGGCATAATCGACAAGGAGAAACGACAAACCAAGCGGAAGCTTAAGGGGCGGGAAAACTGGTCTTGAGTGGTGGTGAGCAATTTAGAAAGTCTTGGCCCATTAGGAATCGAGTTTTGAATAAGCTCATCAGCGTAGCCCAGGAGAGTTGCAACAACTTCCCTTCTTCTAAATGGGCCTAAAAACTATTGGGCCAAATGAGTCAGACCCTTAGCTGAAACACTATTTCCTTCCCGTGGCCCAATGATTGAAAACTCGCGTTCAAGAGCCAATTACAATTGTCTGCGGAGCTACACTAACGGTCCAAAGCTGAGATACCTTCAGAGATCATCAATGCATCTCTCTGTGTCAAGGGGGCTTCATTATTATCCACAGAGTTGTTGAACTCAATAGGTGTTGTAGATCCACGTAAGTGATTTACCCAGTTAGGCTCACCCCGAGCAATATAGTCGTTATATCGTCCTTCCATTACCACATTGCGCGCCATAGCTTGTACTTTGTTGTTTCTTTGAATCCCCAATAGTGAATCTCGTATCTATGTAATTTTCACATGCATGTATTATGTCAATTTTCATGTGG
Source organism: Lepidium didymum (assembly GCA_963920545.1). Lineage (NCBI taxonomy): Eukaryota > Viridiplantae > Streptophyta > Magnoliopsida > Brassicales > Brassicaceae > Lepidium > Lepidium didymum. The sequence goes on from OY986982.1 coordinate 2,261,254, forward strand.
CCTTTCCATAAGAGCGCTAGGCCTCCACTTAGTCTCTCGGTTCTATTGTGAAAAGCTTATCATATCCTGTCCATTTCCTTATGTCTTCTAATTTGTGGTTATCATTCTTTGTCTCTATGAGGAACAAAATGTCAGGAATAACGTCTTGTGTATTTCTTTGAGACGTCGAACTGTCAGGGTGCTCCCCACTCTCTGGCAGTTCCAACTTACTACGCTCATTTAACACTGGGTGACTTCTGGCCAGTCACCAGACCAAGTTTTGTTGCCGCTGTGTCTTCTGTGGTTATGGTGGGAGTGCTGGTCTTCGTTTTTTGCTTCTTATATATCTTGATATTCTTGTCCTTGTGTCCCTTCTCGTCCAGGACCAAGTTGTCCGCAAGAAGTGTTAGAAGACCCTTTATCATATCGCGGTTTCTTTCACCTTTGTATTGGTTCGTGCCTATCAATCCGATGCTGCGTTTTAGTTTGTTGTTCGTTGTTGATACTAGTGTGTTGTTCCCTTGTGTTGTTTGCCTTTGTGGCTGTTGTGTTCTTGAGGTATCTTGCATCATGACTGCGGTCTGTGCTTCTTGTATTTCCGTCGTCATGGGCCTTTTGTCCAGTCGGTATCTGGTTGGGGTATTATCAGTCGTGTTTGCCTGGTCTATTGTATCCTCTTCTCCAGGCGCCTGGCTTTTGTGATCATTGTTGTTGGCCTCCACATTGGTTGGTGTTTTGGGGGCTGTATGTGAAACACACTTCCCTTCCGGATGTGTTAGTCTCCGACAGTGAGCACAAAACTTCCGAACTCGTTCAAAATTTATTTTAATTGTTATGGTTTCTCTCGTAGGGAGTTTTAACTTCATGCTCTCTCTAACTGGGTTATGGATGTTAAAAAGGACTTTCACTCTTATGTACGGGAGAAAGTGGGTCTTCTCGGAGTCGAAATCAATCTCTAGGACTTCCCCGATGGAATTGGCCACTCCTCGAAAAAGGTCCATCATGAAATGTTCTATAGACGTATCCACATCAGTACTAGATCGAGCTTTTCTGGGGTGAAATCGGTATCCAATTTGGTACTCCCCAGTCCTCAAAGTTCCAGAAATTGGATTTTAGGATTTCGTTAAGGTCCGCTTCCGCTAGGAATCTGAATTGAAACATCTGTTTACCGAGAGATGTCTCTATGATTCTATTCTGAAGTCTCCAAATCCTAGACAGTCCCATCATCAAGCGAGCTAAATTTTGGGAATCCGGGTTAAGCAATTTACCGATGATTGTGAGCTTGTTTTCTTTTGCTGTGCTATAGTTCCCAGTTCCCGGCAGTTCAATCGTGTCGTCCTCCTCGATGGCTAAGGCACGAAGCTCGTCTAGCAGTCGGTCGTTCATTTTAGGGTTTGATAGACGCGAGTCTCCAGGGATGGATCGAGAGGAATAAGTAAGTGCCTAGTTAATCGCAAGTGTAGGAGATTCTAAAAGCAATCTATTCCTTGATTTGTAACTATTACAGTACCCAAATACAGAATATGTGGGGGTTATCTATGATTCTTTGTGGGAAGGAGAGTAGTTGATGAATCCGTGAATCGAGGGGTTGTTCGTATGATCAGGGGAGTTTGCGGTGGTTGACACCGGAGGTTTGTCGGAGCTGAAGTTCCAAGAGGTTTCTCGAGCTCTTTATTTTTTATTTTCCAGACAGTGTTGATAATTCCTTTAATTTGATTAGTCGATCCAATCGCTTTGTACCTTTTGACATCTTTAAAATAGATAATTTTCTTTTGAATATTACTATAAATTTATTAACAACACATGTATTTTCTTTAATATTGTCAATATTTATTATATGAAAATATATAATTCTATATCACTCATATCATCATCATGAGATCACCATATTTTCCTACAGAATTTTAAACATTTTCCTAGAATCTGTTTGTTTCCCAGGAAAATCGAAAGAACAAGTGACCACAAGATTCCTTGAGGTTAAAAGAGAAAGAAAGAAAAAAAGGTTTAAAATTCTTTTCTTTCTGTCGAGGAAAAGAAAAAAGCTTGCTCCTTTTTTTCTACATTTTTCTCGAGAAAATAGAAAAAAAAATAAAAAATAGAGACTTACTTCTGATGGATTCGGAAAGATTCCCAGAAGCGAAGAAAGGATGAACATGTTGCTTAGATCGGACCAATGCAATGTCAAAAGTAATTCCAGGTTTGGAAACTTACATTGTGAAATGATTCGTGTGCAGGAAGGTGACGAGAGGTTTGGTGCGAAATCTCCGGAAGGAGTACAATCGACATTTCAGCCTGTGTTCAGATCTGGAAGTTGGTCTGATAAAGGACCGAAAAGATCAATGGAAGACGAATTTGTCTGCGTTGATGATCTCACAGAGCATATTGGATCATCCACTGGAGCTTTCTATGGGGTAGATAAGATCTGAATCGTCAAAGTTCAAAATATGATCTGTTTCGAAAGAAAATGTCTCAAATGTGTTTTGTTTATGAAAGGTGTTTGATGGACATGGAGGTGTAGATGCTGCATTATTCACAAAGAAGAACATTATGAAGCTTGTAATGGAAGACAAACACTTCCCAACCAGCACGAAGAAGGCGACAAGGAGTGCTTTCGTGAAGACGGATCATGCTTTAGCTGATGCAAAATCTCTTGACAGATCCTCAGGCACCACTGCACTCACTGCTCTCATCTTGGACAAGATCATGATCATAGCAAACGCTGGTGACTCCAGAGCTGTCCTTGGTAAACGTGGCAGAGCCATTGAACTATCAAAGGACCACAAACCAAACTGCACTTCTGAGCGGCTACGTATTGAGAAGCTTGGGGGTGTTATATACGATGGCTACCTTAATGGGCAGCTGTCCGTGGCTAGAGCTTTAGGAGATTGGCACATTAAGGGAGCTAAAGATTCGCTATGTCCGCTCAGCTGTGAGCCTGAGCTTGAGGAGGTTGTGCTGACTGAGGAGGATGAGTTTCTTATAATGGGTTGCGATGGTCTTTGGGACGTGATGAGTAGCCAGTGTGCAGTGACAATGGTGAGGAGGGAGCTGATGCAGCATAATGATCCTGAGAGATGCTCTCAAGCTCTGGTCAAAGAAGCTCTCCAACGCAACAGTTGTGATAATCTTACCGTAGTGGTTGTCTGTTTCTCGCAGGAACCACCTCCTCGGATTGAGATCCCTAAGTCCCATAAGAGAAGGAGTATCTCTGCTGAGGGATTGGATCTCCTCAAAGGTGTTTTGAACGAGTTGTGAAGAAAGTGAGCAAGTTGAGAAAAAAAGGTGAGAGAGTTGATTTAGGCCCTGCGACTGCGACCAGCGACCGCGACCAAAAGTTGTTCGTTTCGTGGTCGCTGGTTCAGCGACCAGTCGCTAGCGACCAGCAACTCAAATTTTAAGTCGTTAAAAAATTTAGCGACCAGCGACCAAAAAATTAATTAATTAAAAAATAAATAAAACATTGACAAAATTTAAATTAACCTAATAAAAATAAAAATATATAAGTATAATAATTGAAATTCATATATTCATATAGAATAAAATAAATTATAAATATTGAAAAAAATTAAATTTTAATTTTATATAAATATATTTCTAATACATAATAAATGAGATAATATTTTTTATTTTATTTTTTATAAAATTCTGAATTTTATTATAAATAAATAATAGTATTTTATTATTTAATATATGTATTTTTTTAATATTTTATGAATATATATAAATTTTGTAATAAATTTTATAAAATAAATTTTAAAAGTAGTCGCTGGTCGCTGCGACTGTGAAACGAACAACACAGCGACTGGTCGTAGCGACTGGTCGCAGCGACTGACAAACGAACAACAAACTAAAAATTTGATCGTGGTCGCTGATCGCAGTCGCTGGTCGCGATCGCTAGCGACCACGAAACGAACAGTGCCTTAGTCTTTTGTTTGTTTCCTCATTTGGACAGGAAAGTCAGAGATTGCATGTTGTGTTCTGTTTCTCAGCTTTTCCAAGATTTGATTCCATTATTCTTTTTGTAAGGATTTTAACCCATTTTTTAATTTGTACTGTACAGCTTACCATATCTAAATGATTAATAATCCGAAAAGCTATAAGATAAACAAATCCAGACTATAAAATTATTCAGATATGGTTTATTGTCTTTTGTTTGTTTTGATCCTTAGCTTTCCTTCCTCTAGCTGTTACCATAGAAAACCAAAAATCAAATTATGATCAAGCAACAATGCAGCACCAAAACAGCTCAGGAAAAACTACTGAAAAGATCCAACAGAGTTTAGATCCCCATAACAATGTTAAGACTTGACAACAAACGAGAGACTGACTCCTAACAACAAAAATGTGCATAGTCAATGGCAAAAGCAACCTAGAAACGCCACATCTTGAGTTTTCCCTTGTTAATTCACGCTTCATGATGAATTCTGCTATGAGAACCACTCATCAAAATCAGAATCGTTGAAGAAACAGAGGAGATAGATCGTAGTCGAAGATGAAATACCTGTCATCTTCAAATTAAAGTAAATTTTGAAATTGGGGAGCACATTTTGGCGGGGAACTTAAAGTGAGATCCTCGTACTATAACCACTATTTGACAAAGAATAAGCCCCATAGTGATGATAGTTACAATAATGGGTCTAGCTTATTACGTATTTTTTGTTGTTACCAACTCTTTAGGACAAAAATTTTCCCACTTTTACTCTTACTCTTGTTCGTAAAGTCCAGACTTTCAGAAATGTTTGGGGACAAGAAGTAGTCCATTATGTGCGGATTTAGAAAACTATTTACCGGGCAGACTAAGCATAGAATGAACATGACGAAAGATATGTAATTGTATAGTCATTAATGGCTGTGGGAGTGTTAAATCACAAAGGATCCTCCACCTGAGACGATTGCCTCTGGATGGCGTCACAAGGTCTAACTTTGATTCAAAAAAAATTAAAAGAATAAATAACAAAGGAAATTCCATGTCGTAATTAATGTGACCCCACACAGAGTGGAGAAAACGGATCAGCCTCTGGGCTTGTGCAGACGAGGCCGGTTGCAGAAGATCCGTCCATTGGCCCTCACCAGTGCCCCCACGCCCACACAAATGCCAGTCCACAGCAATGAGAAGAACAAGTGCTTATGCTTATAATCACTCCCAGCTGCTCAGCAGCAAAAAATTTTAAAATATATTTAGATCAAGTTTCAAAAAGAGTCTAAGCATTGAGTATAAAAGAAAAATAAGGCTCACCTTGTTTCAGAGACATTGTTGCAAACCAGAAACTGATCAGAACCACGAACAGTGCCACTGGGAAGTTCTGAGAGACGAAATTACCTCATTATAAGACTAGAATTCTTTATATGCTAAAACAGTGGGAGAAATTTTTTAATCTTAACTGACGATTACTTACCGCTACAGCCTCGAGTCCTCCCTTTTGAGGCACCGGAGCCATATCTCGGCTCACAGCAACTATATAGTGCCCTTGCAGGAGATCAATTGCATCCTGTTGCACACAGCCAAAATTAACAAGAGTCCAGACACTTTCCGGTTTCAAGGATAAATGATACGAAAAGTAATCCCACACAATTTTAGGAATAGTTACTAAAAATTAAAAGTCATCGACCTGCTTAGTTCCATCAGCAAAGTTATTCAGGTAATAGCGTACAAGAGAGCTCCAGCCATCTTTAAGGACACCATGGGCAGTCCGATGCCCATACCTAGAAGTGACCCGTTAGAGACACATTAGAAGGCATATTGCCTTTTAGCCAGGTTATTCAGAGCCCCGATTTAACATATAGCAAAAGTACCTGACAAAATCTCCTTTAAGTGCAGGAGTACCAGAGTACTGAATGCTAATGTCATCACCATGATTAGCCCATACTATCAAGGGAAAGCACACGAGCAACAAGTTTAAGTTGGAAATCTTAGATCTATGCACTGCAATATCAGATGTCCTACAAAAGTTAAGAGACTGACATATTTTATAACGTTCGTCAAAATTCAGATGTGAGCTTATAGTTTCTTCAGCGCCAAAAACACCTATCCTCTTGAGTTGAAGTTCTAGCATCTTTCGACCTATCATGCTCTGCACTTGCAATAAGTATGCGGCATGAATGAGCAATGGCCACTGAGCTTAGAGGAACATCATCATATTACAGTATTATGTCTAACCTGTGTGACATTGGTACGATCTAAGCAATCTATGCAGTTTGTTCGGACAACACCAAGCTGCTCCTTCATTTTCTCACCCTTTTCATTCAACAGAAAGTACCTGTGTAATTCAGAGAATGCATAAGGACATTCTTTTTTAGATACTTATTCATATTTCAAAAGTGTCAAATCCATACCCATTTTTCTCGAGAAAACCCTCGATCTGCTCATAGAGAATTGACAAGCGCTCAAAATGAATGTGCCCACAGATTTGATGGAAATCAAAGTGCAGGTATCTACAGGACAAGGCACCACCTTTAATAAGTTGGAGACATTAAGAAGCACATTAGACGAACAGATTAACTACCTTATATCATCCCCAGTAATGTGCTGCATAACACTAGCAAACTTCTCGCTTAAGCGCCCTTCACCGCCATGCTGATTAGAGAAGAAGCAATTGAAGAATAAAAAAGTTGGAGTAGTCTATGCAATTCTCTTAAGTTAAAGACCTAAAAGGAACTCACAAACATGGCGTGTACCACATCTTGAGTCATAAAACGCCACAAATACTCATGTCAATTTGCAAGTATATGTACCTTATTAACAAGATCAACTGCCAAAACTGATCCATATTTTTTCCTTAGGTCCAAAAAGTGACGCTCTGCTGTCTGTGCCTGAAAGAGAAGCACCCAATGCGAGTTACTTAAAAGAGGTAAGTACTAAAGAAGCAAAGGGATAATTAATAATTAGTACGCACAGCTTCCTCTGATTGGACAATCTCGAACTTAGGCTTGTATGTCAAATCTACGATTTGCTCCCACATGAAAGGCATGGATCCTCTGACCTGCAGATGTAGAAGGTAGAATATCATTAATAATTTAATCAATGGACACTTAAGTGTAGAAAAAAAATGTACATGCAACAACAAAAAAATAATTATGTATATATAAGAAGACCAACGATTTGCAGCAAATGGGAATCCACAATATGCAAGCCCATAAAAATCACCTGAACAAATGATGATGAATATCCATTCATTTGTAGAATTTGCTCAGTCTCCACAAAATTAGCAACGTAGCCATCAGCATCAGCTCCTCTTCGCCACATACGCGTACCTTGTAAATGATCCAAGGTAAGGGGTAAGACACAGTTACAACACAATACTTAATCATCTAAATTTCATGTAGGCAAGTTCGTATATATTTCCCGTCTATGTAAAAGGAATTAGTTCAAATAGATATTAACGTGCCAACCATTATGCTTTTCTATTCTAAAAACATGTCGTTCTGTCAATATCTAGAAATTCTTGCTTTAGTTGTCTAGTAGTAGTCAAACAACTGACTAAAGTCCTAGTACCCTACTTACACATTCATGCTAAGACATTAATACAATAAAAGCTATTGAATAACAGATAAACAAAGCACATAGATGTGTACCGTTTCTCCTAGTGCATCTCCTTGCAATCAGAGTAATTTCAGCAATTTCTCTTCCAATGGCTGTTTCAAAACTATTAAAGCGTGCTTATGGGTAAAGGAAAGATTCATTCTACAATAAAATGTAGCAATGAAGATAAGATAGAAGGGAAGGGAGTGCAACAATTGATAACAAAAGGATATTCCCTTGTATTACTGGAAGCAAAAACTGATCAAGCTGCATATTTATAACATAAGAAAAAGATGGTAAGACAATGTGCAAGTACTAAAATAAGGGGATTTGAAATTTTTTAAAGAACCTCCGAGTATGCACTCACCTTATTATCGATTAGAACTTCCAACATGTAATTGTTCCAAAGAAACCTCGGCTCAGCCTGTCAGAAAAAAAAAACGCAGCACCAGCAGATACTATAATCAATTTTACCACAGACATGCAACTAGGAAAGACCAATAAATGCTTCCAAAGAAATTTGACGGCTTTCACAAAAGTAGTTGCTGATGGTCACCTGTCTCCACAGAGGAAGTGACTTAGATTCGTCACCCAAATCATGCAAGCGTTGTGAGCTGCAATCACAAAAGAAGGATCAAACTAAAAGGACATTGAACTACTAAATTTTTCAGAGTAACAAGTCAGATAATTTAGATTAAAGTGTTTAGTACATGCCTTACAACAGTACTACAACATAATTAACAAAAACAATGTGTAAACAGAATGCATCATAAGAAAGGAGATAAACCATGTTACCTCAGTGTTAAGTTGATTTCATATGAGAAATAGAGACCAGTTGTTCTTTCAGCGACACTGAGCAGCTCGGAGAACTTGGTTTCCATCTTTTTCTGCCAAAGTGATACAATTTTTTGAGAGTTTGAGATCACTAGTACTAATTTATTCAACAGAAAAGTGACGCACGGGGTTTACCTGTTCTTCAGGTGAGTTTTTAAGTGAATGATCACAAGGAAGAACCTTGAGCGATGTAATTTTGAATATAGGATGGCCCAGAAACGACCCAACACGTTCACTCTCGGTTACAACTACCAAGTATGATCCTAAAGTGAAAGAAATACAACCAAATAAAAAACTCTTAGATAGGTTTCAGATCGAAAAAGACAGTATGTTCCAAAAAAATAATTGTTTGTAAACCTGCAAGGAGCTTCAACATCCCAACCACACCACATATGGAAATGATTTTAGGGACACGCACAGAATTACATTCTGGGACGTGATCTAAGCACAGTAAACGCAACGAAAGATGATTAGATAGTAACAAATTTCCAGTAAAAGGAAAACAAAGTATTAAAAAACAGAAAAACCAACCGATGAGCTTCATTGAAGCGTCAACACGACTAATATCCAAACATGAAGCGCCTGAGCCATCAACTGGCTCGATGACATACTGATCAGGAAATTCCCATAAACGTAAACGGGAATGCAATTTGTTCTTAAAATCGGCTGCCTCCATACTAAAATCAACAAAAGAAATCAACAATTTACAAATCGTAGGCGAGCGAAGAGGAAGAAGATGGATCCCATCAGCAAAAGGAAGATAACAGAACGATCACCTGAGCTGGGAAAATGAAGATCTGAAGCTTCGCCGGGAAACGTCGTCAAATTGTGAAAAAGGAATTGAATTATGGAGTGGCGTAGAACGTGCAAATGATTAAGCGTTAACCGTTGGATCAAGTCCTGACCTCTGAATCGAATTAGTGGGAGACCACCTCATATTATACCTTTCGAATCCAGCTACCTTCTCAAAGGTCTTCGGTTCGATTCCTTCTTTATGTTTTTTTTTCCACACAGTGTTGATTATTCCTTTAATTTGATTAGTCGATCCAATCGCTGACCTTTTGACTTTTCTTTGTCTTTTTCCTTCTTTTTTTTTAATCTCTGAATAAATTTAATTGGACGAAATATGACTGTTGACATCTTTAAAACCAAACGAAAAAAACAAAAAAATTTCATCTATTAGTGCACTCAATCTTATAAAGAACATGTTAACTGCACTACTATATATAGAAGAGGTGGGCAAGAGCATTTTAATCCACCTGGACATGGTTACGGATTTTAAGTTATAGATGCATGTGATCGGTCCATTTGTTTGACAAAAAACCATGGACCCAATAAACCTCCAGTAATATGCTTTTTTTCCCAAAAGGCATTCATCATATCATTAACTTTAACAAAGGTACCGAGAGTACAAGACCAAGTATGAAGCTTGGTGACAAAGGGAGAGAAACTCGATCCCAAACTAAGACCAAAAGACCCGAGACTAAGTAAACCGACATCTAAAAACTAGAGACAATGCAGAAGGGAAGAAACAGAACATTAGAACAATAACTTAAGAACAGAAAAGTGCAGGATATTTGGCAGTAGAAACTACTAAAACATAAAAGTTCCTTGTTTGTATAAAACTTAATTCAAAGCTTCCTCTGTGCAGGATATTTCAGGAGATCGAGTCGGATGATGTGTGTATGCAAGAGGTTCCCACAATAGAGATATTTCCCAATCTTGATACCAGTGGTTATGTGAGAGTGTGTAGGATCATGGTAGTAAGCGATAGGATTCCCATCTAAATCCACCTGCAAAACGCCTGCATCCTTCATAATCAGAGGTTCCATGATGTATTTAGTCGACATTGCTGCGAGTTTCCTCAATAAAGGGTATTTCATTGAAAGCTTCCACAACATTGTTACTCCCTGCAGTTTTGGAACAACAACATTGAACCCACAAAGATGACACAAAAACTGAGTCATTAAGTAACAAAGGGTTCCAATTTATATAGTTACCGAAGGCAATGCAATCCAGTAATGTCCATCTCCATCGTACCGGAAATTATCTGGATAACCTGGTAAGTGTTGAATGAATTCCTCCACACGATCCTCATTAATGTAATACTTTCTGCATCTTCTTCTGAAAACATCAAACATGAGATCATGAAGATTCAATCAATGCATAGACAGAGTCATAGAGAGATGAGTGATATACATGGCGGTTTCGCAGAAGATGAGATGTGTTTGATCAGGAGACATGGAGACACCATTAGCGAAATAGAGGTCTCTAAGGAGGACACGTGTGACACGTGTAGTAGGGTCAAAGCTCAAGAGTCGTCCGTGTGGTTTCCCTTCTAAGATGTCAAAACTGAAATGATGAAGATTGTATTTGTAAGAAGCGTCTGTGAAATACAAAACGCCGTTATCTGCAACAGTGACGGCATCCGTCAGCTTAAATTTCACGCCTTCCGCTTCCTCCGTCAACACTTCCGTCTTCTTCCCGTCACCGCTTATGTTCAACAGTCCCTACACAGATAAATAAAATCTCAGATTGAGATTTTGAAACTTCAAATTCAAAAAAGTCACGAAACCAACCTTGTAAGCGTCTGCTACGATGACTTCTCCATGGATCCCGAAAGCGATTCCGAGCGGTCTACCTCCGGTATTGACCCAATCCTCAACGACTGATTCATTAACCGAATCGGCGAACTTAACTCGTTTCACCCATCCATCTACACAGCCAGTATAGATGAAACCAGAGTCCACATGGTAAGCGATATCCTCGGGATTGTTTAAAAGATCTACACCGATAGATTCTGAGCCGTAAAGAAGTCGGTCATTGATAAGCGACGGTATAGAAGTAGTGGAGTAGACGAGAGAGTGAGCGGGATAATGAGCCGGGTCGAAAGTGTCGAGTTGGTAAAGAAGAATAGAGACGAGGAAGGGGATGATGGTGAAGAAGAGTAGAAAACGAGAGGAGAAGAATACAGGCATTGGAGAAAATGGTGAAGACGCCAAATTTGAAACTGAGTGAAGAAAAACTGAACACGCTTGTTGATGATGATAATAACGATGATGAAAATGAAATCGCTGATCAATAATAGTTCCGTAGTACGTTATCTAACAACCATTCCATTCGATAGTCTACTCTCGTCAACATCATTCAATTTTCGGTTTTTCAATTTTCGTTTCTTAAAATATGATAATCAATTTCGGTGGTTTGATTATTATCGGTTCTAAATAGATACTTGAAATTAAAACCAAATAAGAATCAAAATTTAGCGTCACTTCCAAATAATTATTTTTAACCAAAATAATAAATAAACTTAAAATAATTATTTGATACCATCTATATTTATTTTTTATTTGATCAGAATTAATAAACCAAATAAAAATAAAAATTTTATGTTACAAAAAAAATATACAAAAAATAATAGACTAAAACACAATACAAAAATCACAAGAAAATTATTAGTATATTCTATATAATAATTATTTTTAAATATATAGTTGTATTTCGGCTTTTTCAGGTAACTATTCGATTCTCGGTTCAGTTCTAGTTCTTTTTAATATAAAAATTTAGGAAATGTTTGGTTATTTAGCCAGTTCTAGTTTGATTCGATTTTTTCTATTTTGGTTCAGTTTGGTTTGAACTTTTAATTCTGGTTTATTATGTCCAGCGCTAATATACTCTAATCTATTGGGCTTTAACTAGATTCTTACCAATATTATATGGGCTCGTTTCCATGAGTAGTTTTCTATGGGCCTAATTTTGATAGTGTAGATTATAATAGATAAACAAATGAAATCGTTTAGTGTCATATCTATGACATTCAGACGAGGTTCAATGAATCAAAACTTGTATGAAGATCTATTGTCTGAAACGTACAACTATCAAGATTCCCAGTACATGAAACAGTCCATTATCTTGATTTGTAATCTTGTCTCTCTATATTAACAATGCTTCAAGTTGATCATAGAATACAATGGCAGCATTGAAGCACTCAATCGAATATTATAAACCTTATAATAAAATATCTTCGACTTTTTTAATTAGGAGCCAAAACATTGAACATGCCTCCTATATTTTAACCAATATTAAAGGTTCACTTGTGTCTTAAGTCTAACCTTTAAACTCATTACACCGAAATTTTTTTTTTCTTTTGTGAAAATATAATCTACTGCTAGTAGAACTTATGTGTTAGATATATTCTCCTTACAATTTATCCAAATGGGAAAATCATAAGAATCGTGTTCGTGATTGAAAAATTTTCAGAAAAGAGATTTGAGTTATTTATCAAATTTGGATGATAATTGTTATTGGTGGACCTCACCCCGTTTCGGTCCAACTAACAAATCTAAAAAAAAAGAATCCACGGATTAGTCCAAAAACAGAGTTGCGGGTGAACATCGCTAGCACACTACTCAAAGAAGAAAAGACCTCTTCGGAAATCCTGAATGGGATTGAGCACCATAACTCGGAGATCGAATTTCATAATCAAGGAAGAAGAACAAACGAGAAAAACATGCGCAATCAGAACAAAAGCACGTAGAACAATAGCTAGTTTTGTATCGAATTAACTCGACTTTTAGCAAAGAAATCCCGATTTGTTTGTTAAATCTCCAATGAACGACTAATTTCTGTGATTGTTAGTTTGTACATTAACAACAAACATATCCAACTCATAAGATCATACTAGTCCAAGTTAACAAGAACTAAGAACTTCCAGTTGATCATTTATAGGCAAAAACCTCTAAAACATGAGCGTATTAGTCCAAGTTTTGTGGGCTTTATCTATATTATTAAGTGGCCCAATAATGTGTGTCTAAGATTTGGGCCTCAATCAGAGGAGATGGATGTGTGGATTAACACTTCAGATGAGGTTCAATGTATCAAAAATTCCATGAAGATCTTTTGTCTGAAACGTACCACTTGTAAGATTTCCCGTACATTACATCGTCCCCTAATTTTGCATTATTTCCTATACATACGATCTACAATGATCTCTAGTAATGGAGACAGACCATTATCTTAATTCCTAATCTTGTCCCTCTCATCAATCTTTTAATGTTTCCAATTGATCATGAATCCAATGACAGCCTTGAATCACCCAAATCAAATTTATAAAACCTTCTAATAAACAAACAAAAACGTCCTTAATTCGGGCACAAAACATTGAACCGCCCACCTAAATTCTTCTATTCAACATTATTAAAGATAAATACAGTTGTATAAAATCTTCATTACGGAATAAAATAACTAATGTTAGTGTTGTGAAATCGTCTCCTTGCTCTTCCCGACCATCTTGGGAACAGAAGGTGAATAATAATTATTGGGTTAAAAAATTTGACAATTGGATGAAACAAGAAAGAGTTGAAATCTGAAAAATGTTCTGCAACAAATGTTTCCATGTCTGTTTCTTCTGACAACAAGCCCACTCTCTCCGGCTGTACAAATGGGAATCACAAAGACAACATCAAGTTATAGGTCTCTTCTCTAATGGTCCTCTGAAATCGGTTCACGTTCACAACATTCAAAGCTTCTTTTCACTTCCATGTGCATCGTGGCTTGCCAAAACAATCACTGTATAATATTAAAATATCCCATGTTTATGCACATGCCTTCACTTCATATATATACCCAACTTCTCTTCTTTCTTTTTCTTCAGAAGAATCAAACAAACATGGCTTTTCCTCAAATCTATTCACATATGCCTCTTAGATCTATAAGTCTTCCATCTAGAATCCATCCTCCTTCTGCTAAGTTTGAAGCTGCACTCTCTCAACTTCAGATCTGTAAGAACTCATCTGATTCAGAGTCTCTTCAAATCTCATTGCTTAGCCTCTCTGAGCTTTACAATTCCCTTCATCAGCTCAATCATTCTCTTCCCACCGCTCAAGCTGAACGTTCTCTTGACGTGTCAACCACGTTACTAGACTCTTGCGACGCAGCGAGAAACCTAGTTCTCACCCTCAGAGAACATCTCCTTAACCTTCAATCTGCACTTAGAAGAAAAGACAAATCCATGGAGGTTCAGATCAAAGAGTACTTTTCCTTCAGGAAGAAGATTAAGAAAGAGACGAACAAGCTTATTCTTGGTCTTAAGAAGTTAGATGTCTCCGAAACCACCGAGCTTGCCGTCTCCATTTTCCGATCTCTTTTCATGTTTCTTTCGACAACAAACGTGATGAAGACAAATACATGTGCCCTCAGGTTTGTCTCAAAGCTGATCGGTGGTGGTCGATCGTCGTCCTCGATAATGAGCGAGTTGCATAATCTGGATGTGGTTCTACGTTCAGATGGTGATAACACCAAAGAAGTGAAGATGATATTGGAGATTTTAGAGGAAAAGACAGAAAAACTCGAATCTGCACTTGATTCTCTTTTCAAGTCTCTTGTTCAATATAGAGTTTGTTTGCTTAACATTCTTACAACACACTCCTAGTTAATTAGTTAGTTAGCCTCTAATTGTACACAAAAACATATATACAGATCCTTACAGTACAGAATAATGAATCTACATAAATCAAAAACACTTGTTAATAGTAATATCCAAAACTTTTATCTCAAGTAAAGTTAAGTAATCTGATCACGAGATAGTAGCATAATGGTTATATACTAAGCGGTGGTGATTTAGTAATTCCCACTTAAAAAGGAAGTCACATTGTTGGTCTAACCCAGAGGTCTCCTTCAAAATTGCTAATCATTTTTATTTGGTTATTGAATGTCTAAATCTGGACTCCGTCCGATTTTCAAAACGTTTCTTTGGACTTCGACTAGATTCTTCCTTAGTTAACCAAAAAAATAAAGATAATGGTTATATGATCGGAATCTCAAAAGGCATATTCCAAGAAGTACCATGATGAAAATTCTCTAAACTTGAGATTTTTAGCTAATGGATCACATGGTTATGAAGAAAAATTAAGGAAGGTTCAATAATGGAGTTTGTAAGATTTGTGTATACACCCTGACATGTTGACGTGTCAGTCTACCATTGGTAGATATCTCGTCCCTCGTGCGCACTATTATTAAATGATTTTGATCCACCAACAATGATAAAGGCATCATGATTATCAAGATCTATACACTCGGAAGGGTCTAGTGATTTTTTGTTAATCTATAATTTATTAATGAGTTAAAAAGAGAGAAAAAGGAGTGGATCTTTGATTCCTATTGTCCCCACACATCGACACATACAACTGTTCAAGGTTGTTATGAGGCCGACCCATTCAATTTTATATTGTACTTAAGTAATCATATATGTCAATGATTAATCTAGATCATTTCTTTTGATAAAGTTGGACTAAATATAACAGGTTGTATTACAAAATCTTAATTAAATCAACTTCTGAGAGCCTGGTTTTCATTTATAGGATGCATGTATAGTTTATAAATGATAAAAAATACTAAGAATAAATATAATCAGCAAAACACATTTCAACGAAGGTACATTTTTTTAATCAATTAAACTTACATAAAAGACTTTGGTTTTCGTTTGTTTTTTGCTCTATTCAGATAGAAAACAGAATATCATTCATTTACTGCTTCATGGTTATTTTACATATTAAGGTTCAAAATACAGTTATTGCCAAGAAACAAATGTCTCAGTTAGTTTATCTTTAATTTATCTAGGTATTTAGATAATAAGTTCGAATCTCATTCTAATTTAATTAGAGAATTTAAACTATAGCTCATATCTTATTGGTCTAATAATTATTTGTTAGAAAAAAAAGAAAATACAATCGTAAGTTTTTTGTGCGAAATTCCCTAGAAAAACATTGGTGCATAGAGAATAGAATAAGGGCTCTAAATAGTACCAGCTTATTTTGTGGAATTGTGTGGAATCTAACCATTTCTCAAGTCCCGTCACCCGTTAGACTTGTGGAATTGAAGTTGAGGAATTATGAGTTTTTGAATTTTTAATTATTTTCTTTTTACTGTTTACTTTTCTTTTAACAAGTAATAAATATTTTTAGAATTTTTTTTATTAAATTAGTACGTGAATATATTTTGTTAGCAGACGTCTTATTTTTGGTGAGACACTTTTGTGATATTTTAGGAAATTTTTTTTAGTAATTATGGGAAAATAAAGATACAATTTATTAAAATTACTTTTAAATGAATATATAAATAATCATTGTTTTGGGTATTTATATCTTCGGGTCTTGAGTTTTGGCTATAATTAACTACGAATAATATGTATTATTGTTATATTTCAATTGGTTCATATTTAATTTAGCTTGAGTTCCAATTTTTTTTGGTATATGAATTTAGTATCAAAGATTCAATCTACTACATAATGTAGATTAAATGAATTTCTAGAGCAGATTTGACTATAAATTAAATTTTGTTGATCTAACTATTAAAAAAAAATTTGTCAGATTCTACATTCAGCCGAATTCAATTGTTATCATTTGATTTTAAATAATTCTGCAAAATTTCGCATAAAAAATAAAAAAATATTCTGGTAAATTCCATATTCCGCACAATTCCGTAGTTACCATTTACATAAAAAAATTTTTTATAGCATTATAATAATATCATTATGATATTACATTTTCTTTGTCTTATGATATTTTAATGAAGTGAGAGAAGGAAGAAGGGACAGGAGGAGGTAGAAAGTAATGGAGGCGGCAATAGAGAGGAGTTGAGGTGACGGGAGCAATGGCTCACTAGTTATGGCGGCGATTGGGTTGGCACAATTATTACACTAAATGACAAAAACCAAACCAAATAATAATAATGATGAGAAACCAATGTGTTATGTTATGTTTTAATAGTTTGCAAATTTTTAGGTAAATGAGGGTCCATTCAAGGCTAACGTGACTTCACATGGCTCTACCTTTTTCTTGTCTATCTTCGTTAACTCGCAAAATACCTTAACTTAGGGTTGTCGGTTTCCAAATTAAACACTGATCAATGTTATTAAGCCTTTTTCTATATCAAAGCAAAAGCAAAAGCAAAATGCAGAGATTTTTACCCACTAAGAAAAGAATAATCAGAAAATATTTTTTTATCAAATAATTTAATTTTCACTTATACAGTTGTTTTTACTGAAAATATGGTTTTATGTAATCTTATAATCTCGTGTGATAGAGTATAAAGAGTGAATAATAGATCTAATAAGTCGATTTTTTTTTCCTTTTATCTGATTAATATATAAATGTGGTATTATATAACATATGACCAAAACAAATCGGCTCAAATCTAAAATTGACAGACAATATTAAAATCCCACAAACTAAAACAATCAAACCTATAATACTTTTTATAACTTAGTTATTATTGGTTGAATAACTTATACCATGACTGATAAGGTATAGAGTTGTGACATTAAGAAGTATAAGCATTAATCTTCTTATTATGCTCTACTAATCGAGCACTAAATTTATATGATATTTGATTGGAATAGCGGTGAAACTTCAAATTATAAAATTAGACATCATAATAATATTATCTATAGAATATTAATTTAACTAATAAAGGAAAAATTGTCTTTTAATGAAATTTAATACTCTATGATTAGGAAAAACTCTATCTATGAGTATTTAGAGAGCTTAATACTCTCCTAAATACCAATCTTGATTTATTAATAGAACATTAAAATGAACATTATGTTAATAATATGCCTTTACCAATCAATACCTTATTTATTGTTGGTGAATACTTTCTAAAAAAGAACACTAGTTGGAAGTGTGCTGTGAATTTGGCTATGATAAGTAACCTGAACGTGGAACCAAGTTGGTGTTTAACTTTTCATCATACATGCATGAGATCCAACAAATATCTCAAATGAAATATCTTCTTGTTACCCAAATAAGTATACAAGATACCAATAAAGCAAAAAGTTACAAATCAAATTCACGTGAAGATTCCTACTATGTAACCTGAAAAGCCTAATAGTTAGGATATCTAGATATTTTGAGAGTAGAGATATTTGGAATCATATCTAATCTAATTAGAGACGATTGATGAACACTTGCAGGCTGTACTTTGATAGGGACAAGTCAAGTTCATGAATTCAGATTAGTCAATCAAAGAAAAAGAAAATCGGTGCAATTGATTATTTGCTCTAGAAGATTTTCAAACAAGACACTCGTGCACAAGGTCCCATTTATATTATTATCCAACCACCAAGCTTCTTCTATATTATATGAGATCGATCAGTCATTTTCAATATAAAGTTTATATGTTGTTTAGATTATGCTGTATACAATCCTCCTTTGATCACACTAGTATGGAGGAATATATGCTCACTAATTAAGTAATTAGATAAATCATGTTGTCTCTGTTGAATCCCAAAGTTGAGATGCTTAACAAAATATCTTAGTTTTGATTCTTCTCACCTAACCAAAGATTTAAGAGTAGTAGTTAAATGTATATGTACAATTTTTTTATGTCTAGTCGCGTAGTTAAATGTCATTTTTATATTTGAGATATTTAGACTATAAATCGGACAATTCATGTAACAATTGATAAATTGAAAAAAATGCTAAAGGTCTAGGTGGATATCTCAATTTTTTTTTGACCATTTTGATCGACTAAACTTGATCCATATTTTAGAGCGCATCCTAAAATCTTTTTTTTAATCTACTATATCTAGTGGAGAGAGATCGAACTTCTAATGCCAGAAACATTAGTTTGATCAACATAACTACCAGATTAAGAGAACTCAACAAGTGGGTACCTCAATTATTTTTGCTAAATTAGATAAGAAAAGAAATACATAGAATTAGCAAATTAGGTACATATAGAGCGACCTCTCTAATTGCAACTGTCTATATCAAAACAATAAGTTGGCTTTTGATGGAACAAGGAACACTATCCGCTTCACGTGGCTTTTTACATTCACAACCCTAAATCCTATTTCATTTGACCTTTCTAAATCTCTTTCTCTCTCTTTGTAGCTTCCTCTATATATATTCTTGTTCAACTTCTTTCTAGCTAAAGCTCTCTATCTCTCTCTCAGAAAACCTAATCAATGGCTTCTTCCTACCATGTCCGGTCTTGTAGTTTACCTGCTCGGTTAAACCCAAATGGCCTCAACCAAATTCAGGAACTCCTTAACAAGCTTCTTGCAAATAACAATAACAGTCTCGTGCTTCTCTCACAGCTCTACGACTCTGTTTCTCATCTCTTCAACGACTCACCTTCTTCACTACTACTCCCTCATCACTCTTTCTTCACCCACCTTCTAGATCTCTCTCTTGTACACCTTGACTTGTGCTCCAAGCTAAGAGACATCACTTGCCGTATTAAGGATTGCCTCTGCGACCTCCGTTCGGCTTTTAGACGGAGGAGACACGGTGGAGATCATTCCACCATCCGCTCCCACGTCAAAGCCTTTATTCGCTCTAGGAAAGCTATTCATAAGGACCTTGCTAAGCTCCTCTTGTTGCTTAAACAAACCGACCTCCCTTCTTCCTCTGGGTCCTCTCATCCTTTGGTAGAACTGCTCCAACAAGTTTGTTCTCAGACATGTCTTTCCTTTAGGACAGTCATGTTGTCCTTATCCACAGATGTACCAAAGCCCAGACCTTCCAAATGGGCATTGGTCACTAAACTTGTGAACAAGAACTTTACAACTAGTGGTCAACAAAGAGAAGAGTTCCAGATGATGGATGAAGAGCTACGGAGATTAAGCTTGGCACAAGAGATAAAGAAAGAGCAAATCAAGTCTGTGATAACAAACTTGGATAACTTCGATATTGCAGTTGAAGATCTGGAGGAGTCGCTTGAAAGCTTGTACAGGCGAATGATCCAAGCTAGAGTCTCTCTTTTGAACATACTCTCTTTGCATATATAATATAATTCACTGGATTCCATGTTTGTGTATACAACAACTTCATCCATATTTTAGAGTAAATAGTTACCTTCATAGATTTTTGAAACTCAAGGAGGCAATTGTATAAAACTATTTATATTATAAAAAGAGAAAGAAACTCAGCAGCACCGACATTTCAACATATCTAAGCAAGTGTAGGGTCTTGATTTTTCCTCGAGTTCAAACGCAGTGGGGAGTGAGTCTACATAATAGTTTCCGCAACAGACGTTGTATACATTCCTTCGAATTCCTCTGCTGAAAGGATGCACTCGTTCCGGTATACTTCTGTAAACCCAAGAGCTTTAGTATCACACAAACAAACCGATTCCCAACTTAAAGAACCAAAGTTTCTCTTTATATTTTTGTTTTAGTAGCCTGATATTACTACTAGGTGATAGAATATGAGTTAAATACCTCATGTAAGGAATACGTCTTCGTCTTACAAGTTCATAAGTGCTTTGATTCGTCAGAATTAGGTAGCTGCAGGAAATCAGTTTGGAAATAAAAACGGAAGCTTTTGGACAAAAAGAAAAAAGGTACGAAATTGCGGAAAATAACACGAAATGTGAGAACTCACCTGTGAAAAATCAGAAGCAGCAGCACAAAAATTAAGGAGATCACCAATATGACAACCAACAGTATGATAATTGCATTCTTCCACCTGTTTACAATGCCATTTAATATTCATGTTTTAACGAGTTGGAGCTGCCAAGTTGGCCAAAACACGAGTGTGGAAAAATCTCACACCAAGGCTTTGTTACGTTACTCATGTAGTCAATGTACATGATGAGTGTCCAGATGCATAGAGTTGTCTCTTCACAGATGTACCACCTAGTATCATGGAAACACGTTTATGTAATTCAGCTCAAATATTTGGCTATGTAGTCCAGCTTTGTTATCTCTACCATTGATGGGAAATGTGCAGCACGAGTTCAGGCTTACCAGAATTTACAATGGTTTTTCTGGCCTATACATGTCCCCAGCCAAACACAATGATGATCAAACTGAAGAACACATCGATCACAATCATGACAATGCTTGGTTCGTGGAGGCTGCAGAGCATCATGTGTTTCGAGAGAAAGATTCAGGGAGGGGAAACTTGAGCTAACAGATAAAAAAATACAAGCTGACCGAACAACTACAGTGGACAACTGAATCATAAGTTTCAAATGTTACCTGCTCCAAATGACAATAGCCGCATGTCAAATTTCTGCACGTAAAAAATGAAATAATTCAGTAAACTTCTTTGTGCTAATCATTACCAGTTATAAGTTGATTCTTCAGGATTCACATTAAAGTTCATATGTACCTCATGGATGTTCCTGGAGGGTACAAGTCCAGAACCAATTTCCCCCAGGAAGTTGGAGTCCTTCTGGCAACAGAGGCTGATTCTCCTTCCACAGTAACAAAAATGCTCTCGCTTTTTCTGGAAGCATGTTGTCTTCGCTTAAATAATGACAGAATAAATGTATAAACACAGCAACAGTGAGACACAAAAATGTATAATTCACTACCATCACTTTGATGAGAATCAAGTAACGTAGATGTCTATCTTATCTTTGGGACATGATTACATTAAAGAACCCTAACTAATTTGGAAAAAAGGCTGTAGAGATTTCCTAACCAAATGATCAAAAGACCCTTCCTTTGTTCTCCCTCCCCTATCTACTTGACTACTTGGTCTATCCTACATCTATGGCACTTGTTCCACCAAATCCAAATGGTCAAAAGACCGTTCCTTTGTTCTTGCTCCCCTGTCTACTTTTTCTATCCTAGTGTCTATGAAACTTGCTCCATCAAATCCCATAGAGTTTGTAAGTACAAGAACAAAATGGCAATTCTTACATTGAGGTAGTAGATGGGTTTCTGTAAACTGCATTTGCCTCGCAAACATCCCTCATAGCGTCAACAACATACCTAAAAGACCAGGAAGCAAGAAAAGAAGATCAAGAAGGTCAGTATTATGTTTCAGTTTCAAAATTAAAATGAAACACACTGAGGCATGGATAGTTAGATATACCCAGGTGAAGAGCCAGAAGTTATAAAATACTGCAGAAGGGTGGCAGAAAACAACAAGATATAAGACGCCATGTACCTGTTAAGTGGAATCACAGAGTAATTAAAAATTAAGCTCGTTATTGAGGGTTGCAGCGATTGAATTAACCAGAACAGAGAGAGAGGGAGAGATGAGTAAGTACCATGGATCTTGTTTCGTTTTCTCGATAAATTCTGCATCGAAAAGGAAGAGAAAGCCGACGAAGATGAGGTGTAGACCTACTAGAGCCAATTTCAAAAGCAGAGAAGATCTTCGAACTGGTAGGTGAAGATAGCTAAAAGTTAGTGTCAGAAGGTATTGAAATCTATTCTAGCTAACGGGTAAGGATTAGGGTTAAAAGAAAGGAATTTGTACCAGGATCGGAGAGACAAGGAATGTTGAGGAGAAATCGGTTCTGAGTTCGATCCCAGGGTTGGAGGAAAGGGCAGCAAACGCCCATGGTTGACTCTCGCTTGCTCTCAAGCAAACATATGGCAGAGAAGACGAAAGAGGAAGAGAGTGGTGAATCGCGGACGACGCCAGAAAGAAGATCTCCAAATTGCAATCGTGAAGATAGTTACGGTACGGAGGCTGGAGAGAGTTAATTGGCCATTTGCCTGTAATTATTGTATTTAGTCGCAATTAAGGCAATGAATATCAATGTACCAACGTCACTAGAAAATGGGGAAGACAGACTTTAGTTGAGCCTTCATTACTACACTAAACCCACTACATTTGGGCCTATTACAGTACAATGATACAAGTCATGGGCTATAAGGTTTTTTTTCTAAGAGAAGCGTAAATAACAACTTACTCAAAGTGTGATAGGCATCTTAAAAGGGTTGGGCAGCTTGGGCTTGGGCTAGTAATAATTCATAATTAGCGCCTCTAACAGATAATTATATAATTATGTAGAAGCAGTAAGCGTCATTATAGCAAAAGTAATCGCGGCGTCTACATGATATGTCACTGTTTTAAGCAGCGTCTACAAATATTGATCGCAACGTCTACAATGGTTGTCGCAGCGACACCTTTTTCTTTTTTCCTTATTTTAATGACCAATTTCGGTCGAATGGTATCGCAGCGATTGTATAAAGAACACGCCCGTACATGAGATTAATTGAAAATTAGTTTTAGAATGTTCATCTGAATTTATCATTATATATTTTATATTATATAAATAACTAACTTATATTTTAAGGGTTGGATTAAATTACGGATATGACATGAATATAGAATTGTAATATTAACACAAGAGAAAAACAAAAAGAGTAACCAACTTATATTCATAAGGTGTGGTGGTTGTGAAACCTTACCCTTATCAGGACATCCTTTGTTTTAGCGTATTTGATGCATTTTAACCTTCACCTTCTTCATGTAAATCCTACAAAATACTGAAGTTGTGGCGGCTCAATGCTCTTTTGGCATTTTTTTTCCAGCTTTTTGTTATCTTCAAATGCATAACTAATTTTGATGTAGCAAAAGTTTTTGAGTTTTAACGTGAAAATAGCAAAAAACAATGAGTTTTCTTTACATTAGCGATTTTTAGCCGTTTCACAAAATCGCATCAGCTCTCTACTGCCTAGACGGTCACCTCAGCCACGTTTTTGTAAAATCAGAAAATAGTCTCTAACAATATATATTGAAACAAGTATTTTAAGTCATTTGGATTAAAATGGCAAATCATATGTTATTCAAACATGAATTTCTAAAAGTCATCTAAAATCTAATGTTATTGAACTATTTATTTTAAAAGGTACAATCAAATTCACTATTATTAAAAATCTAAGGGTGTGATTTTAAATGATTCTAAAAGATTTTAAGGTACTTTAGAAAATTCTCTTAGTTAAAAATACAAAAACCACATTTCATGGTTTAGGAGGAGTTTTACATAATTCTATTATAAATCGTAATAAAAATATTTATTTAAATTATCTTAAATTTTATAAAATCTAATTCATTCACAATCATTTCGAATTCATGGTTTAATACACTAGAATTTTTTTTAATTTTTTATAGAGGAAATATTGAAAAGTAAACAAAAGGATACTTAGTTTTTCAACAATGTTGTAAGTTTATTATTATTAGGATTTTTTGTGGATAGTACCATTTTTATTGAAAAAGTTATGAGTTACTATATAAACTTATTTGTCAACCTAATTTTTTTTATCAACATCAACCAATTCTATATATTATTAATAACGTCATAGAGGTGGTAAAATATAGGAGAAATCACAAGTCATGACGCTGCCAATTAGAAAGTCTACGTTATGATTCAGATAACATGGAATATGATAAATTGAGAAATACTCAAAAAACTTTCAAAGTGTATGATATCTTCTAAGTAAGACGTGAAGACTGGTTAATCTTCAGGGTTCTCCACCATTCTCACTAGTTCCGAATAATCTGTATCAAATTCATCGTCTAAAAAATTTAAGTCGATCATACGCACTATTGCCAAAAAAAAGCTTCAAACTTAAAGTGAAGAGCTGATAAGTCGCGTCTGATACCTCTTGTTCTCATACATGTTCCTAAGACTGCATATGGAAAGCAAAATCATACTAATCCTAAGAAGAACTTTGAATCATTCCATGTTTCGTCTAAAAAACACCTTGTGCATGTAGTGAAAGATGTTGAAGTTATCTCGGTTTTGTTACTTTCTCTCAACTTCCACATTCCATCTGAATTGTGAAACCTTTTTAAATTTCTTTGAGCTTTAAACTAGATATGTTATTTGTCAACAATTAAATCGACAAGTGAATTAAATGCAATTTTTTGGAATCAAACTCGAATAGAAAGATATCAGATGTGACACTCAACCACGTGACCAAAATCATTTATCCAATATTAATTATAAATTCTGGTAAAAAAACAGCAGCATATATAAACATTAATTCATGATATATGTAAACATTAAACCATTTAACCAAATACATATTTAATTATACTACTCATAATATATCTTAAATTAATGTAACATACATATCCACACGTACGTACACGAATTACATGCCTTTAAACAGTAACTTTATCTTTAAAAATTAATCATATATCCACGCAAAAATGCTGTAAGACTACAAATAAAAACCTCAAAATGTGGCACATCTGCCCAAAATTCACCTTATTACAACCAGTCTTAATAAGCTTATTTTTCATGTGTTTGGCGACATTCTTTTGTTTGTTAAACTCATGTTTGGCAACATTATAATTTGATAACCTAAATGTAAGAAGACCAAAGAGACAAAGACTCTTTTGTCTTAAAAACTAAATATATAAAATACATAAAATCAAGTAGAAAGACAGAGAAGCATGCGAGCACGTTCGTTAGTTAGGATGAGGAGAGCACATCATCTCCATCCCTTAAAGACACCGTCTTCACTTTTTCTTCAGATTTTTACGTTTCCTTTCACGTCCACTGTTTTTCCAAAAACCATATAAAGCAGATATTTCATATCGAACAAAGCTTTTGATTTATCTATAAGTAAACCTATAAATGGCCAATTCCAAGAGATTTTTTGGCGTTGTACGCAGGAATTTTCTCCGGCGATCTCACAGCAGAATCACAATCCTTCGCTCAACAGCAGCAGAAACCACTCAACAACACATTGCTGCAGTTAAAATCCAAGCTTATTTTAGAGGTCACCTGGTAAGTTTAAGAATTCACAGATACATTTTGCTTCATTGTATTCAGAAGTGAAGAAAAAAAGAAGTTGACCATTATAATTATTTTAGGGAAGGAGAGCGTTTAGGGCATTGAAGAGTCTGGTGAAGTTGCAAGCTGTGGCGAGAGGAGTTCTTGTGAGAAGACAAGCTCGAATAGCTTTACATTGTATGCATGCTCTTGCTCGTTTGCAGGTTAGGGTTCGTGCTCGTCAGCTTCTCTCCCATTGATTCCTTCTTCCTTAAGTTTTGCCCTGTTTTCTTTTTTTCTTTGGGTTTTTGAAAACCTTATTGTGATTGTGACATATACATCATTGTCCTTTCTAATTGATTTTTACTGTTTATTTTGTAAATGTATTAGGTATTATTAACTCTCTTTAACATCCTGCAACTAATAAACAAGATCAGTTTTGCTGACATATTCTATTTCAAAATTCTGATGAAAAAAGTAGAACATATATGCATTCTAAAAGGATCTTGAAGCAAATCATATCTACAAGCAGGACAACGGATTAGTACTTGGAGAGGAAGCTGATTGATTGGAGGGTTTGGTGGGTACCTTGGAAAAGAAGAAAGGAAAAGACTTCCATGGAGAGACAAACTCTTTGTCTGATTTTTGATGAATCTGGAAGTTATAAGCAAAATCAAAGAGTTAACATCGTCAAGGTAAGAAACAACAACACAAGCCGTCTCCATTTTCAACACAGATATAGGCAAAAACATACATAGAGGTTGATAAACAAGAGTCCAATATATAGAGACGAGAGAGCACTGAGATATTGGCGCGGCTCAATCAGATAATCTAAAGAATGGTTGCAATGGTCATGAGGAAGATCTGAGTGAACCAGGCCAATATCAAAGGGACTCTCTAGTTATTAGCTGCAGATCAAAGGAAGCCAAGTAAAAGAAAAAGAAAGGAAGAAAGATAGTGTGAGGAGGAGAAGTGAGAATGTCTGTGGGGGAATTATAAAGGAGAGGAATTAAATTAGGGTAAGAGAGAAGGAAATGGAAGGTATGGAGCATTAAAACCTCATCTACTACCAAAGCACAAAAGCTGGCTCACTCTCTTTAATCCTCTTCTCTCCTCTCTCTTCTCTTCTTCTCTATATTCATATTTTTGATATCTCCATCGTTCAAAACTAAACTGGCTATGCAATGTGAACCTATACTCCTTTGTCTCCTCCTCTGTCTTTCCTTCTTGAGGAGGTTTCATCATAACAAAAATATAAAAATAATAATAATTACAAACAAAAAGAAAAGAGATTTTGATGAAGAATTAAAGAACATCGAAGATGCTCTGTAATAAATTTTGAGGGAATCTCGCAGAAGAGAGGGGACACTGCTCTCTGTCTGCAACATTTATTAGTCTCTTACTTCTTTTTTTCTTTCTCTGCTTTTTTTACAAACCTCTCAAGCAACTTATGAACCCTAATGACTGACCTTTCACTCTCTCTCTCTCTCTCTCCATTGATGATTCTCAAGCAAAAGATTCGAGTTTTAATGTCACATTGTAGCCTGTTCAAAGTTCAAACTAACACCTTTTTTGTTTTGCTTAGTTAGGACTGGTGGGAAGCAAAAACTATATCACCCTTATTTACTTCTCTTCGGTCCACCATTGCCATAAATTTATGCAGAGAAATACATTATTTATCTCTCTCCCTATCAATAGTATTTACTCGACTTACAAAATCAAATCAAATCTTTACTTTTCACCGACTACATTTCAATACGCTTCATTCTCTCTTTTTACATGTTACTGTTTTTGGATTTTTCACTTTGTGGTTCGTTACCATTGAGAAGCTTTTAAATAACACTAACTAAGAAGCTACTGAATATGTAAGCAAACTAAGTGGTACTCACATCCAGCAAGTTCTATTTGAGCTCTAAAGCTTTAACTTGGCATCAAAACAAGTAGGAACAGGATAAGCTTTCTTTGTTCAACTACACTGAATGACAGAATCAGACACAATTGATAAAGATATAAGTTTAAGTACTTCCTATTTTAAAGTAAACTGACAAAAACGTGCAACATGTAATCATGATGGTTAATCAATGCGTGTAATGCCATTCACATATCACTCACCAGTCATCATCACTACACATACATGATACAAGGCCTAGATTCATATTCATTCATCTTCAACAACAATTACAACGTTACGACAAAGTTTTCTGAATAATTAAAAATTAATAATTACTGGAATGAGTTCCAAACGTCAGTAGTGTGTGGCTTTCACGTTAAAATTATACATTCTTATACCAACAACAGTGACCCTTTTTTGTTTGAATAACTACAAAAGATGGAACCTAAAAAGTGGAGAGAGTATCTTAGAGTTTCTTAGGGAAGGTCATACTGCCGCCTCGGATAGAGAGAGAGGGTCCTTTGACAGAGCTCACCTGATTAGTATCAAGGAAGATGACGACCACAGTTATATCATCGTGGAAATGCCTCCTGACTCCTCTCTCTATCTTCTTCAGATCAGAGTATCTCATCTCTCGTTTCTTTGCTGCCTCTTGCAGTGCCATTTTCACCAGTCTTCGTGCAATACCCTGCAATCATTTCCATAGCAAATGGACAGAGTCAATCTTTGGTTTTGTAATAGACCTTTACTGAAATTGGAAAGAAATGAAATGGGTCTTGCGCACATTTCGTGGGTGGTTCTGAACAATGTCAACAGCTTCTTGGTTGCTCAGCTGCTCCCATAGTCCGTCAGAAGCAAATATTAGAAACTGATCTTGTGGTTGGAGCTCATGCTCCGTTATTGAAGGTTCTCCACTCAAGATTGGTCTTTTGAATGGCTCGCGGAGTCTGTACTTTGTGTACAATGGTTCCTTGTTGAACTCAGCCTTTTTAAGATACACATCGCCTATGGATCTAGATACCTGCAAAGGAACAAACTTATCTTTAGCCATTTCAATTTCAGACTCCAGGGTTTATCATGACATGGAAGACGACCAAACATATTTAGTCATTTTCACCTACTGTCTAGGGTCTAATGTTCAGTCAAATAAATTATCTTTACTTTAATGTATGGGACATACACTAACTTCAACAAGAGCTCAGTTTTTTCGGGTTGATGGGTTTGGGGTGGGTTATGACAATGTCAAGAAACCTAAAAATCTAGCCTTTTGAGTGTATAATAAAATTCATTGCAGAGACCTTATCACCATACAGAAAGAAAATAGAAAGATTTCTGTGTTGATCTTGTCATGTTAAAAGTTATATAAAAAAGAAAACACATTGAAAATGCTAGCTTCTTGGCTTCAAAGAACCAGCAAAGAAGTTCAAGGCCTCTCCGCTTTGCCTTGATATGGCAAAGAAGATAAGAAAATCAATTCTCTGAGTGATTTACTAAGTTGATCATGTACCTGAATAAAAACTGAGTCCTTTTGACCCTATAAATGTAATTACATATAATCCGGATTGAGAAACATACCTGAATAAGGCCCTTAACACGCCACACATTGTGTTTTAACATGACAATATGCGAGTCATCCGGGTGCAAGGAATGCATTTCCTGTCTAACAGACTCTATGCTCACATTATGTTCCGCTGAGAGCTGAAGCGCAATAACCTCACGTGTCGCTTTCATTGCCCTTCCAAGAACTGCACGGGAATCCCCAACGTTAGCGATGTAGAGCATCCCTCCACATATAACACCCACCAAGCAGCAAGACCCGACCGCTGCAATCTGTGGCTTCGTTGGCCACTGCTTTGTCACAACCCCAAGAAACCCTTCTTCTGTCGCCTCATACGCCTTTCTTATTACATCCATCGACATAGAAGCCTGCTCTGCTGCGAATCCTGCAGATTTACGAAGATATTAGTATCCATACGATTGGTTTACAAGCATATATATTAATATATATAATATAGATTTTTTTGGTCTTCCCAAGATTCTTAACGATGTTTTTGTCGATATCTTCAAATTGGTCTTATATTTATATATGTAAAGATCATTCAGTTCCCTCACTCTTAAGATGCTGAAAAAGATGATCATTGACAAAGCGCGAGGTCTCAGGGCCACCATGACCATCATAAATTCCAATGAAGGTTCCATAAGGACCAGAGTCAAGAGTACTCAAAGGACCAGACTCAACTTGACTCTGATCCTCCAGCAAGTTGTTGGCTTGAACGACTGCCATGGAAAATTCACCAACGACATGCTGACCAGAGTCTTTATACCAGAGCAATCCATCTTGTTTTCCTTGCGAATCAGAGTTCTTGCCAGAGGAAGACGGCCACAAACAAGCACTCAAGATTTTCATTAATGTTGATAACATCCCTCATCTCATCAGGGCAACCCTTTTTTTCCTCCACATCCGGCAAAGGGATACAGAAACAAACAAGCCAGAAACGATTATAGCTTTAATAATCTGCAATTCAAAACAAGTTCAAAGTAAGGATCTGAATAACCACAATAGTTTTATAATCTTAATAGAATCTGAAAGCTCTAAACTCGTAGCGATACTTGGCTGAGTGAAAATGAAAAGCAAAACCCAAACTTTTAACTCGAGAACCGGCAAACCCAATTGGATGATGGATCAGATGAGCAAAAGGGAACCATTTCTTTAACAGGGATCAGAGCAAAATCCAAACTTTTTCAAACTCGAAAAATCAGTACCTGATAGATTGATTCTGCAGAAGCAGATGTAACAGGAAGAAGTCACCCGCAGACTTTTCTAGTCAACAGATACACATCAAAGAAATTTCAATCAGAAGCAATCTTAATCTACACAATAGATTTTGAGGGTTTAGTAGAGGAAGGGTCTAAAAAATATGAACAGTAGAGTTACAGGTATAAGAAAAGGAAGGAAAATCAAACTGGAGATCTAAAAGGATCGATGTAAAGAAAGAAAGAGCGACGGATCTGAATCAGATCCAGAAGAAAAGAAGAAAAAGCTTAAGCGTCGACCTTCTCTTCCAGAGGAAGGCAAAGAGAAGAGAAGAAAGAAAGGAAAAAAGGGCTCCACTGCTTCTAACCAGACAATCCAATCCCAATTACTAGATCAGATTTTCTAAACCTAAACCCTTCTTTTTTCCTTTAATTGACTTTTCTTACCTCTTTTTATTTTCCAAAACGGTCCTCTATCTTTCTAATTAATAATCACGATTTATTCCACTAACTATTATCTTCATAGAAATAACCCCAAAACTCCGAGTTCGATGAGTCATTCCTTATAAGTTGGAGCCGTAATACATATAAGTATGATGAAGTAAGAAGAAAAAAAGTGAAGCAGATAGATAGATGAAAATGAAAGAGAGACAAGTGTGTTGATGATGGTCGATGGGAAGAGAAGAAGATTGGTGGTACGTACGTAGCTTTTCAAAAAAAAAGAGGAAGTGAGTGATTGAAAGAGAGACACGTGAAGAGATGACATAAGCAAAGGTTAGCTGTCTAAATGAGACATACGTGTGCAGATACATCTCCACCTCCCACCTCCACCTGCACCTGACCTGCACTTCTTTTCCCGTTTCCCTTCACTTCTCCCATGTGCTTCGCTTTCTTCTTCTCTTCCCTTCACATTTTTCCTCTCTTCTTTTTTTTCTCCTTTGAATCCGATGATATTTCTCAAATAATTATGGGCCTTTTCTCTCTACTTCCCTTACAATGGGCCTCTACATTGAGTTCTTATTTTCTTTTTGTCACATCAATAAAAAGTTTTATTGAATACTATAAATAATTAGGTACTCGATGTATTTACACCTAGCAGTTTCAATATAACCACACATGCACCCATTCTTTGACCCTCTTGTCTAATTCCACTTTAAAGTTGTTGAATACAGATGAAGGAAGGTTGTACATTTTAGAATATTTTAAAGAATATGATATTGAAAAAGCTAATTACTCTTGTATTTTTTCTTTTTGTGTTTTCTTTTTTACAAGTTAAAGATGTAGAACACCACATATATACAGAGATAAAATAGATAAAATTATTATGACAATGAGATCCACAAGCTTCTTCCTTTATTGATTTTAATAGCCCACATTTGTTAACTTCTACAACATTCCCCTTGGAAATCAGTGTCTGTATCACCTATCACCACTTGTACTTCTTTTGTTGTTCTTTCAAAACATTTATTAGAAAATCTGTTATTGGCAAAATCTATCTGGAAACAAAATTATTGTAAGGTATAAAGAATACAACGATAGCTCCTCGTAAATAAATATTTCACACATCTTCTTTGTGGCATAACCCAATGTTATGGAAATGTTCCCTGAATATAGTGGTGGATAAAGAGATCTGTAATATTGTCAGTTGATTAGACATATTGATATACAGAGTTTTAACCATATTATTTTACTGCAACTTGCACAACAAACGTAGTATTTTAGGGATCAAATCTACAAAGACCAAGTGTCACACTATCAATTTCTACATCTAACTTAAACTAAGAATAAACAAAATGATTGTTGTGATGGAAACAAAACAAAATGAAGCAATAAACGATGTGAAATTCAATAAATAAAAGAAACATCAGGCATAGGGAATTCATCAGGAAGTAAGGAATTGAATCAAGAAACTATTCAGGGCACACATTCAACCAATTCTTGACTCAAACATAATTCTATAGCAAACCCACTGTCGTGCCGTCGACTACTATATCTAGCAACCTAGAAATCCTAAACTGTCGTTTGGTTCTAGAGATCTAACGAATTGGTTTGATGGGTTCACAATCAGCTTTAACATCAGACTTTCATTGGTTAAGGACTGATTGCTCATCTAAGCAGTTCATGCATCCAACAAGCTTTTGGAGAGTTAAACAACCTAATATCATAGACTAGTTGATCATGCTAATCTAAGCATTACACACAACAATAGACGGAGAACACAAAGGATTAAAGCCCTATTTGTTCATAATTTATTGATTCCCTAAATCCCTAGAAAACCCTAAATCTGATTGGAAACTACTCAGACATAGCAAAAAGAATAAACAAAGAAGAAGAATATATAAACATAATGATAAACTGAATTAAATAGAAAAAGGGTTCAGAAATCTTCTCCAAAGGTTGTGGAGGATGAGATCTTCTTCCCAAAAGTTACAAGAATGAAAACTAAGAAAAAGTGAAAGGGATCCTCTCTAAAAGATGGCTAGACCTAATTTTAATAAGTAAATATTTTAAGTGGAAATATGAAATAAAAAAAATAAAAAAATTGTCGTATTTTCTCTCTTTAGGGATGCTTTTGAGGAGTAATTCTGTTGGACATGCAGATTCACATCTCTTACAAATATATTTTCTTTTTATATTTTAAGTGGAAATATGAAATTTTAAAAAATGAAACTTAAGGTGTATCAAGTTTCATGTTTGATTTCTTCATTTTATTAGTCCGATCACGTAAACCATAAAAATGTTTTGAAATTTGTTCTGGTACAAAATAAGAAAAGTCTGAAAATATCTCGCAGGACTGTTGATCGATCGATCTGTACTGAGATGGTTGATCCAGATCTTGGTTGGTCGATCCACATGTCGTGCGCAGATCACTCGGCAAAGGCTTGTGACCATCGATCCATTGTGAGATGGTCGATCTGTAGGTCGTGTGGCAATTCAGGATACTGGATCGATCGTTCCAACTGTGGATCGATCGATCGATCCTGTCTGTTCACGGCCAGAATGACTTATCTTCAGTTAAATCACCATATCTTCTTAACCACTTGTCTGATTGCCCTCAAACCACCTCCAAATGAAAGCTAACACACATGGCTATCTTGTGTCAAAATATCAGATCGATCCAATGGTGAGAAATCTTTCAAAGAAAGCCAAATATCTGACGCATCGCTTGATTCTGCATCTCCATTTTGCTTTCATATCGAATTCTCCCATGAAATAGTTTTTTGATTTTTCTATTTCAACTTGAGTCCTAATTATGTTTAAACAATCGACATATACTCCAATTATTATAAATCCTAATATCATTTTCTTATGAAAACACATGGGCGATTAAGATTGTTCACATATCCTTCTTCCATCAAATGCTCGCCAAAGTAATTATACCACATGCGTCCTAATTATTTTAACCCATATAATGATCTTTGCGATTTATTGAACACAACTCTTTAGGTTTATATGTTAATACTTCTGACATCTTGAATCCATTAGGAATTCACATATAGATGTTATTCCAATGACATGTACCATATGAATATTCAACTTTTTTTCTAGAATTTTTATCTTTAGAATCTACCATATTTCAAACGTATTTTGGTTCTCATGTATTCTCTGTTATTTCAAACTCTTGTGGTATTTATATTCAAGTATAATATTTGCAGCTGATATATATGATTTAGTTACCATTTTTAAATTTTTAAATTACTATGACAATAAGATCCACAAGCTTTCTTTGTTGATTTTAATAAGTCAAATTTTTAACTTCTATAACACTTCACAAATTTTTATATATAACTATGTTTCTATTATTTTATATATATATCCGCCCACGTTGGTAAAATTTTGAATGATAATATGTGCACCCTTAATAGTTCCATTTATCCGAGGTAGCTCTCTGCGTGATAGAATTTTAAATTTAAGGTTTTGAGTTATGTATGAAAATTTGTCGATGCAACTATTATATATATATATATATATATATATTATCATTGCAAAATAGATCTTAATGTTCAATTAATTCAGAACATTTAGTTCAGTTTCAGATATAAACAAATGGATTTAAAATATTCTGGATAAAATACATTTTTACCCCTATAAATTAACATTTAAATTTTTTATATTGGTTTGGATCCCGTCAGTTTTGGTTCGGTTCGAATAATAATTTTGAAAACCATAACTACATAAACTTAAGAAAAAAAAATTCAAAAATCTACTATTTTTGTTTTAAAATAGAATAATACAACCTTTTAGTTTATAAATAATCTTACAAATAACTTTATCATGTACATTATACATATATTACCTAGTAACTATAGTTACATAAATATTATAACGAGTGGGCTTACTATAAGCTGTAATATTAGCAATTTCATTATTATTTGCCAAAAACAAGGAGTAGTAGTAGTCAAGAAACCAAACCTACTTTCACTCTTCACCAAGAAATAAAGGATTAACATAAACTCCACACATGTAAATATTACTCACGATTTCTTAAAATGTTTTGTCTAGAATTACCAAATTTGGCGTCACTCTTTACTACAAAATCCTTTCATTTTCTTCTTTAGAGCTAACATTGTACTTTGATCGCTCTTGTACGTGTTATAGATAAAAGATTCATACTAATTAGTTACTCCTTAGGCTCCTACTAACAAAAGGATCCATAGTTACATATAATCTAGTACTGTTATCTATGGATCGGATAAAATATACAGAAAAAATGCAACATAATTCAGAAGTAAAGCAACCTCTTTGTCCTAAGCCACGCCGTGTGTGTCCTTCTATTCCCGACTTCCTCAAACCTCTCTCACGTTCCCTACACTCCTCCGCGTATACTATTACCTAAACATATATGTTTTGTTTGCGAATTTTCATTTGTGTTTACAATTTTTTTTTGTTTTTCAAAATACTATTAAAATCTGATAATAGTTTATATATGTGTCAATGTCATCTTCCACTTTTTCTTTAAGTTTTTTTTTTTAATTCGTCATGAATGAATGATGGCTCATACATGTTTGTGTCCTGACCAGCCAACAAAGTTCGGAGGGAAGAAGCGGCGTTCTCAGCATAATTGACAAGGTCCTATTTGTTTTGTTATTTTACTCATCATTTTTCCCCAAATATATATATCCCCCATTTCAAATAATATCATTTAAAATTGCAGTGTAGACTTTTACATGAAATAAACAGAAAATCCTAAGTATAAAAGAAGTTTGGAAGTTAATATTGTTTTGTACAAATGTAATCGAATTTCTAATTTAGTTATTAATTGGCGTTAAAAATATTAAAAGTATTAGGGAATATTATCCCACATCGGAAGTTGGAAAAAGATCATCTCTAATATATATAACATATGAGCATCTCCACTTATTGTCAATTGGTTTTGAGTTGTAAGCCAATAATCTAAGGACACTCAAATAATGTATATATTCCCAAACTTTTGTTTTTGTTGATAAAAATATATTCCCAAACTTGTATGCATGAATCTCGAATGATAATTGAATACATATTTAATGTGGTATAGGTTGAGCCAATAGAAGGTGGACCAATAGAATCAATGTGGTACGCAGGGTCTCCACCTAGAAGAATCGGAAATCCTCTTGTGCACGACCTTCACTTCATTCACTGCCTCGATCTTCTCCCCAATTTCTCTAGAACCAAGGCTTGATTTCGCTTCTTCTTGGTTTACGTAATCCTCTATATATACATATCCACACACACACACACAAAAAACTCCTTAAGTACAGTATTTCTATACACTGACGTATCAAACTAATTGGTTTCTACAGTCTTTATAGACATGTATTTGGAGATATAGCAAGTTTAATTAGAGACCTAAATAGGATTTTGATGTTAATTACTTATTTATAGTGTAGTATTTGGTTTTCTAACAGTTTCTATTTTCAGTTTGTTGTGCTTTGTTTTGTCTTTAGAACTTTCGTATGATTCCTGTTTCATTTTGTTATGACGTATAAAGGTACTTGTACTTGTTCATGCGTATAAGTTCTAGACTTTTATACCAATAAACTAATTTGATAAAACTAAAATGTGTACCAGCGAAACCTAACTCATGGAAGTTGGAACAAACAACATCCCTCCACGTCTCTATTTACATTCCCACCAAAAATTTATACAATATAAACAGGCCACACAATGATTCCAACGTATATCGTCATGTGCTTTTGATATTCTCTTTTACGATAATAAACAATAAGAAATACAATAATTTGAATTTTTAATATAAATATGAGAGTTGATGTTCTATAATCGAATTAATCGCAAAATTCGTTGGCAATATACCCTTTTATAAACCGTTGACAAAGACCAAGCACCAGACAAAACGTTGACCTTTGATCCCTTACATCCAAAGAAAAAAACATCTAATGGAGACGAAGAAAGTTTCGTGTAGTAAAAGAAGACTCAACTAGAAAGAAGCAACACATCTCTTCCTAATTTCTATTTTCCTAAACTTTAGATTCATAGTGAACGAGAAGGACCAGAGAATAATGAATTGGAGTAGTGGGAAGCTGAGATGGATGTTTCAGTTTGGATTCTGTGTTCTGAGTTTGGGATGTGTTTCTTCTGTTTCAGGACCATTGTCCTTTGAAATTCACCACAGATTCTCAGACCAAGTCAAGACCGTTCTAGGTGGTCATGGCTTGCCTGAAATGGGCAGCCTCGACTACTACAAGGCCTTGGTTCATCGCGATAGAGGTCGCCGGCTAATCTCCAACAACAATGAGACAACTCTGTCTTTCGCTCATGGAAACTCCACCCAACAAATTAGTTAGTATGTATAACTTTTAAGAAAACGTCTCTGTTCATTTAGTACTGTAAAAACCTTTGATTTATATAATTGTTATTGTTAATGATCAGTCTGCATTATGCGAATGTGACGGTAGGAACACCGGCTCAATGGTTCTTGGTGGCTTTAGATACAGGAAGCGATGTGTTTTGGTTACCTTGTAATTGCAATTCTAGTTGCGTACGGAGCATGGAAACCGAAGAAGGCAAGGTAAAATATAATCTTTGATTGTTAATAATGATTATATTTTGGATAAATCTATTAAGACATCACATTTATAAATAGAGGATAAGTCTCAACATCTACGATCCAACCATATCAACAACAAGCACTAAGGTTCAGTGCAATAGCACAGTCTGTAGACTAAGGAACAGATGCCTTTCTCCGCTCAGCGATTGTCCTTTCAGAATCCGATATCTCTCGTCGGGAACCAGAAGCACAGGTGTGTTGGTGGAAGATGTGATCCACATGAGAACGGAAGAAGGAGAAGATAGAAATGCTCGGATCACATTCGGGTTAGTAATTCGTAAAACTTTGACAATGTATTGTTTTAGGTTTTTTTTCCTTAACTTACTATGTAATAATGTAATTTCCTAAGACTTTGGTACTATGTTAATAAGTTTGATGGACTTTCAACTCAAAATCCGAGAATGAGAAAATTAGTCTAATGAATCCGTAGAGAAGTCCGCATGGTTTCTCGACAGATTTTCATTCCCGAAAATTTAATCCAGGCGGTTGTTTTCCATCTCGATTCTCGGGAATTGTCCTTCCAAATGGTTTTCAGACGGATTCTTCCGTTTAGAATCACTAAATTTCTTGTACTAGACGTTATATATTAGT
Organism: Lepidium didymum; assembly: GCA_963920545.1. Taxonomy (NCBI): domain Eukaryota; kingdom Viridiplantae; phylum Streptophyta; class Magnoliopsida; order Brassicales; family Brassicaceae; genus Lepidium; species Lepidium didymum. The sequence continues at coordinate 2,299,342 of OY986982.1, forward strand.
TTAGGTCATTTGTAATTTATTGTGTGGGATGGTAACATATATATATATATATAGCTAAAATCATCAGTTACACTTTTAGATCTCTTCTTATTCTTAACACGAATTAACATAAAAATGTACTTAAATGGTCGCAGATGTAGTGACACTCACCCAGGGTTCGAAGACGTAGCTACAAATGGTCTAATGGGGCTTTCAATATCTGACATATCGGTTCCAAACATGTTGGTTAAAGCCGGAGTTGCTTCAGACTCTTTCTCAATGTGTTTTGGGCTCAATGGGAAAGGAACAATCAGTTTCGGGGACAAAGGCAGCTCAGACCAGCTTGAGACTCCATTGAGTGGCACACTTTCTCCGTACGTGAATTACCCTAACGCCATTTTCTTTTTATTCTTTCCATTAGGTTAACTCATATATGTATGCATTGACATGATATATGAATTCACAGGCCGTTTTACGATGTGCACATCACCAAATTCAAAGTAGGAAACGAGACGATGGAATTAGAATTCAGCGCAATATTTGACTCTGGGACCGCTGTTACATGGCTGATCGAGCCCTACTATACCTCTCTAACCACAAAGGTACCTACCTAACTATATTGGCTTCTCTCTAGATTCATGTCTCCTTTGTTTGAATGCATTTACCTTTGCATTTAATATACATTACATATATGCATCATATCCAAATGCTACTGTCGTTAAAATTATTCAAGAAATATCCATATTTCGAGTGTTAGATATTTTAACAGGTTCAATATGAGATATTCTAATAGACTTCTTCCTCGAGATGTGGGTGGAAAAAGACAACAACTCATAATCTCGGAAACAAGACACAAATAGATAAATCACTTATACAAGCCACATCGGTGAAAAACTGTTTTTGTAAAAAAGTGTATGTTGGATCAACTTGGGGATCTCATGTATTAAAAATCATGAACTTCCAACTAAAACCAATTGAAAATGTATAGAACATTTAGTATTACTCAAGAAATATCCACATTTCCGGTGTAGGAGTTTTGGAAAAATCTGAGTGATTACTTTTAACTATCTGGAGCTTATTAGTTAATATATACCGACTGGTCTTGTGTTGTGTTGTGCAGTTTCATAGTTCTATAACAGATAAACGTCTTCCAGCACAAGTGGAAAGCCCTTTTGAGTTCTGCTACATTGTTACATTAGCGTACGTAAGCTATACACATCCATATAATTCTTAAAAAGAATAGAGATTATTTACTATAAGATGCTTTTGTGTTGCTTTTGGCAGTACTAAAGAAGATAAAATTCCTTCAATTAGCTTTGAGATGCAAGGAGGAGCAGCTTATGATATTTTCAGCCCCATACTTGTCTTCGACACCTCCAATGTACACATTTTCATCTCACCAATATCACATTTTTCTATTACATGAAAAAATATTATAAGTATTAGGAAATATTATAAGTATTAGGAAATATTATCCCACATCGAAAGTTGGAAGGGATCATATCTAGTATATATAAGATATGAGTCTCTCCACTTATTGCCAATTGATTTTGAGTTGGAAGCTCGTAATCTAATAATAAGTACATTCATTATGTTAACAGGGTGGACAAGTCTATTGCTTAGCCGTCTTGAAGCAACGTAATGCCGACTTCAACATCATTGGACGTTCGTTTTTTTTCTCTCACAATCAACAACGTATTCATGCACATTTTAACCAAATCTTAATCAAAGTTTTTTGTTTTCTTTATGTTAGAAAACTTCATGAGCAACTACAGAATCGTCTACGATCGTGAGAGAATGGTCTTAGGATGGAAACAATCTGATTGTATGTTCTAATTTATTAAACTCTATTCCCAAAAAAATTATAAAATCATGTTGATAACTAATTGGTTTGGGAAATTTTCAGGTAACGATAAAAACGGTTACACCGGAGCTACCGGAATAGCAAAACCGCCATCGCTGCCGCCAACATCTTCTCCAAGATTCAGAAGTCTTGCAATACGTTTGAACCCTCTTGCTGCTTCTTCATTTTTCATTTTTAGTTTCATTTCTTTTCTATGTTTGTAAATAATTGTAATTATAATTAACTGACAAATAGCATTTTTGTTGTTGATGTTTATATTCTCGACTTTGACATATTATTCATTAATCCACCCAAATCATTAATTCTCCGATTCGCCGAGACTCACTAATTCAGCTGGTTTACCACTTTGTTGTTGAATTTTGGCATAGGAGTTCGGTTCCGGTCAAAAAAATTCGACCAGAATCTTCCGGTCAGAATTTTTTGACCGGAATCTTCCGGTCAGAATTTTGGTCAGAATTTCCGGTCAAAATACGACACCATTTTTTGTAGTGATATCTCAAAATTCTAAACTGTCACTCTCTTCCATAGCATACATTCATTCCTCTCCCAAATTTTAAGATATCCAAAAGTCCAAATGTGGAAGATTTTTGGGAATTTTTAAATGTTTAAATAATTAGGACAAGTTGAACATGAATTAGATGTTATAAGCCAAGACTAATCAGTGTTTCAAAAAAAAAGAAGCCAAGACTAATCAACGAAACTAAACAATTAACTAAGAATGAATCAACTTCTCTCTGTGACTGCATGAATCGATCATAATGCCTTCCACGTATGTTGACTTCTCTAAAGGAGGTTATCCTTTTCTCAACTTGTTGTATATAAGTCGAATTTTAGTATGAATAAATATTCGTAATGTTCAACAACCTTGTAATTAAATTTAGGTATATAAGTCGAAGAATTGATGCTCTAATGCGGAATGCTTAAAAGGTCAACTGCAATAATGCTGTCATTATGAGCTAATAACTAAGACACTGAAAAAAAAACTAATCAATAAGACTATAAAGTACAATTTATTAGGAGTTAAGTGCAAAATATGAAGCTTTGGGGGCTTTTCCGCAAAACAAAAGAGTTGACTTAGAGCTCAATTAAAAAGACAGGGTTGACATAGGGCTCAAGTGGTTTAACATAGGGTGCAGCTTGCAATTAATTCGGGGTTTTAAACGTAATATAACAGTTCAACTGAAAAGTCGTGTCCCTTCAGATATGAGACTGTGTCTTTACCAACCTTAAACAATGCCTACTATGTTTAAACAACTACTATTAGCTCGAAGGATATAATTCGCTTCCGTGTATGCTTGTCTGCAACAATGCCAGCGAGTCAAGCTTTTGACTTTTTCCTTTTCTCAATGTCCTTACAAATACGAGATTCGTCCTTTGTGTATATAGCTGTCTGAGAAAGTAAAAAGGACGTTTACTCCAGTAGTTTTTTTGTTTTCTTGGATAGTCATGGGTGTGAAACGTCAAATGTTTGTATTACTGTTTGTGTTACTTGTGGGTTGGGGATTTGAGAGATGTGTGGCTAGTGGGACGTTTAGCTTCGAAGTTCACCACATGTTGTCTGATACGGTCAGGAAAAATCTTGGGTCTAACCATCAAGTGCCGGAAAAGGGAAGTTTGGATTACTACAAGCTTTTGGCTCACCATGATCGCTTGATAAGAGGTCGAGGTCTTGCATCCAACAATGAAGAACCCCCACTCACATTCATGGACGGAAACCTCACGCGTTCGATCAATTTCCTGGGATTGTAATTTCTCTTCTCATCTTGATTCACAAAGTTTATTTTCTACTTCTATACAAACATAAATGTGGTATGGTTAAAGCGTTATGGTATGAATGTATGATGCTCGACTCCATTGCCGGTTTCATATGATATTTGTTATAGATTATGGGCTTACAACTTAAAACTAATTGACAATATATAAGTGAATTGACTTTTAGATCATATATATTATGACCCTAACTCCCGATGTGGGATATGTCACCATCTGACAATTTCTATCTTATATGGTCTTCAGTTTGCATTACGCCAATGTCTCTGTGGGAACACCGGCAACTTGGTTCCTGGTGGCTTTGGATACAGGCAGCGACTTGTTTTGGTTGCCTTGTAATTGTGGTACTACTTGCATCCGTGACCTACAAGATGCTGGACTTCCACAGGTACCATCCGTGATTAACATTTTCTTCAGAGATTATATATTCTTTAACTTTTTGTGGTTTCTTTTCTTTGATACAGAGTTTCCCACTCAATCTATATAGCCCTAACGCATCTTCTACAAGTTCAAGCATTAGATGCAGTGACGAGCGTTGTTTTGGATCGAGAGGGTGTTCGTCTACTGCAAGTATTTGCCCTTATCAGGTTTCTGACTCTACCACCGCATCCAGCACAGGGACTCTGTTAGAGGATGTATTGCATCTTGTCACAGATGACATGAATTTAGATTCTTTCAAAGCTAATGTTACTCTTGGGTAAGTAATGACTTTTTTCCTCTGTTTATGCCATGAAAATGTTTCTGAAGCAACTTATGTGAGTAGCAAAACCAGTAATCAGAAGGAATAAAATGAAATTTTGGATATGTGAAAAAGTCTAGGTCGTTTGCCTCTCTTAGAACACAAGTAATCTCAATTGTCCTCTGTTTGAAAAATGACATATGAGGCAACCAAGGAGATGCCAAAGAACTGAATCCATATCTGTGTGACAGTTGTGGTCAGAATCAGACAGGATTGTTCCAGACACGTAAATCTGTGAACGGTGTTCTCGGGCTTGGTATGAAAGAGTATTCTGTCCCGAGCATTCTGGCAAAAGATAATATCACTGCAGACTCCTTTTCAATGTGTTTCGGCCGTGTCATTGACGTTGTTGGAAGAATCAGTCTTGGAGACAAAGGCTACACAGACCAAGAGGAAACTCCATTCATTTCCGTTGCAACAAGGTACGAAGTCAATTCCAGATTAACAGTGACTAAGTTTTCTAATCTGATGTGCTATCTTCACCGATTCTGTTTCCATCAATGAAAACTAGAACTGCATATGTTGTGAGTGTGACGGGAGCATCAGTGGGAGGAGATCCTGTTGACGTTAGCTTCTCTGCACCAATCGACTCTGGCTCAACGTTTACTCAATTAATGGAGCCATCATATGGTGTTTTTACCAAAGCTGTGAGTCCCTAGATTATGACTAATCATATATTCTTTTGATCAATTGATTACATCACATGACGTCCATTCTCTTACAATTGCAGTTTGACGATCTGGTTGAAGACAAGCGACGTCCAGCCGATCCTGATATGCCATTTGAGTTCTGTTACGACTTGAGGTAATGGTCACACTCTTGCTTTTGCCCATTTTAGTAAGCATGTGTTGAGACTTTTTACGCACGCAAGAAAACCTAAAGGAAACATTGAACCTAGAGAAGAAGAAAGTTAAGTTTAAGGAGTAGTCTAATCTGTACTACATCTGAATTCTGATGCTCTTATTCTTCACATGCAGTCCAAATACTACGATCATTACATTTCCATTACTAGAGATGACATTCAGAGGAGGATCCAAAATGACTCTCGAGAACCCGTTTTTTACAACGAGGAATAAGGTAAGACATGGTCTATTGTTTTTCTTTCTCTCTTGTATCAATACATATATTCACATTTTTGGTTTTTGGTTTTGAATACGAATAACAGGAGGGTAGTGTGATGTATTGCTTGGGTATTCTGAAGAGCGAGATTAACGTCATTGGACGTTAGTATCTCAATACTCAATACTGATCGATGTACAATTTATATATGTATACATAATGAGAGTCTGTGGAATGATGCAGAGAACATAATGTTGGGGCATCGCGTTGTATTCGATCGGGAGAAGATGATTTTGGGTTGGAAGAAGTCTAATTGTAAGTGGCAAAATCATGAAGTGATTGTAATATGTCAAGGAACAAACTGTTGTTGTTAATGAAGTGTTTTGTGTTTTAATTGCAGGTTTTGAAGATGAAAGCTTAGTATCTCAGTCTCCTCCTCCATCAACAGAGGTCGAAGCTCCTCCACCAAGACCATTCACTCCACCATTTCTTTCTACTCCTCCTCCTGCTGATAAGATTTCTCCTCCACCACCCTTGGTCGATGATCCTCGAAGCTCCACCACAAGCCCTGGCACAAATGGTGCAGCCAATCTCATCCCTCTTGCATCTCAACTCCTACTTCTCTTACCTCTCTTGGCCTTCCTCTGATTCACAGAAGCCATTGGTTTTGTGTTTGTTTGACCACATTGTGTTCATTTAATAAATAAACTTGGTTTGATGAGAAAAACAATTATTGATTGGTTGGAGAGTTGTTATATTATCTCTCTGTTACAATTGCTATGTAAACTGTATTGATTTGTCAAACCATGTTTTGTCTCGTTAGAAGATTGGTTGGTAAGTTCTGTTGATGTGATGAAAGTGTATACAGATTGATATCAAAAGTCTACTTACCTACTTTACTATAAGCGATAAATTTACAAATTATATCATCAAGAAAAACAGAGGAAAAGAAATTGTTCGTTGAATAAAACAGAATAAAATAGGATGAGTTATGGCTACAACTCCAGTTAGACAAGTATTATGTCGAAGAATCGAATCAGCCTCTCTTTGCTTTTCTGGAACAACACGAACGAGTGAAGCTGTTGACTTTTTCCTTTCTGCAATATCCTTACAATGGGATTTTCCCCGTTGTATACTTCTATCTGAGAAGGTAAAAGGAGTTTTACTCTGGAAGTGTTTTTGTTATTTCGGAAAGAAACAAAAGTCATGGACTTTGCACGCCAAGTGTTTGTGTTATTGTATGCGGTAGTAGTGTATTGGGGATTGGAGAGGTGTGAGGCTGCTGGGAAGTTCAGCTTCGAAGTTCACCACATGTTCTCTGATATGGTCAAGCAAATTCTTCGGATTGAAAATCTAGTGCCGGAAAAGGGAAGTTTGGAATACTTCAAGGTTTTGGCCTTCCGTGATCGCCTGATCAGAGGTCGAGGTCTTGCCTCCAACAACGAAGAACCTTCCGTTACGTTCATGCAGGGAAACCGCACGCTTTCAATCTACTTTCTGGGATCATATTGCTTCATCTCCTCGTGATCATCAAGAATTCATTTTCTTCTTTAATGCGATCATATTTTGATCATGATTGATGCTTGACTCCATTGCTTATTGAATTTTGATTTGTATATCCATGTGGCCTCAGCTTGCATTTCGCCAATGTATCTGTGGGAACACCAGCCTCGTGGTTCCTGGTGGCTCTGAACACTGGAAGCCATTTGTTTTGGTTGCCTTGCAATTGCGGTTCCACTTGTACTTCACAGGTAACTTTCTCCTCTCAAAAGCAGACACTCTTTTTCAGATATATATCATGCTCAATTTTGATTTTCCTTTTAACTCTTCTCCTTTTTTGACGCAGGGTGTACCACTCAATCTATACAGCCCCAACGCATCTTCTACAAGTTCAAGCATTAGATGCAGTGACAAGCGTTGTTTTGGATTGAGAGGATGTTCTTCTCCTGCAAGTATTTTCCCTTATCAGATCCAGTACCTTTCTAATGCCACAGTTACTAGCGGGACATTGTTCGAGGATGTATTGCATTTGGTCACAGAAGACGCTGGTTTAGAGCCTGTTAAAGCTAATATCACGCTTGGGTAAGTAATATACTTTTTTTTTTGTCAAACAACTTCTTCTATTAATTAAAATGCAGAATTACAAACCCAAATCGAACTAGTGAAATACGACATAGTCGATAGAAAGTTAAAACATATAAAAGATAGATCCAGACGGAGGAGACTCTGACGCTCTGGAAAACTTGGATAGAGGTTGGATAAAAAGTCTCGAGAGAGTCGAAGACTAATCCTAGTTATGTCGCCCCGGAGGCCAGTTGAACTACCAAATAAGCTCTTAATGCCATAGAGCTTTTGAAATGCATCTCCATATCGGAGACTCTAGACAATATTCTATCCCAGAAGGAAGAACCTATACAGTCTAAACTCTGTCTAGGGGAAGATAGACTAACGGATCTACGAATCCTATAACTTTCACGTAAATACTGTCTTCTGCCTAAAAGAGTCCACTTGTCCTCATAAACAAACTCTATTGGACTTAAATGAAAGTTTAATTAAGTAAAAAGCCCAAGCCCATGAACCAAATCTGAAACCCTAACCAATATGCATCCATGGAAGGAAGAACTTGCGCCGCCTGAAGCACTGACGTGGTCGCCGGTCCACCTTAGCCATTCTGACCACCTGGAGCAGGTTTTCCGGTGAAGGAGACTCTTTCGGCCATATTGAGACCTTTCCTCTAAGCCATCTTGTCGAGAGACTCGGCCTAAAGAAGACGAGGGAACAGTTGTAACAGTGGTGGGAGGTGAGATGCTTGAACTGACCGAGCCTCGCCGGTGGCGAGAGGTAAACCCTCCGGAGCATTCAAGGGCAGACTGAGTGGATGGAGGTGGAAAAGACGATCTCGGTGGGCGTAAACCCCCGGAAAATTTCGGAACCAGAGTAACATCACGGAGAACAATAACAACGAGAAGCGGGCCATACGGAGACACACCAAACTCAACTCCGACGGGACGAACGGGTGGTGAGGTTGCTGAAGAGAGTCTCGTCCTCTGAAGACGACGCTTCGAGCATCCACAAGACCATTCATTGATTCCGGCGAGCAAGGAGGAAAGAGATGGCCATCGGTGAGATAGAGAGAAGACATCCACAGTTCCGCCGGAGAAAGGTGCAGATGAGGACTTTGAAGCTGTCTTCGTCCTCGAAAGACAGTACATCGGGCTCTCTCCACACTAACCAAGTTTCCCGGGAGAAGAGGAGGACACGGGGGGGGGGACAAAACAGAGAAGAGACATAGAGGAATCAACCCAGGGGAATAACAAGAAGAAGCGGGGCAAGTCACGAAGCTGACTAAGTCCCGACGCCGGCGAGCTCGGGTGGTGGCCTCACCGGCGTCAGAGAAAAGGGCGATTACTTTTGCCTCGATAGTTGGACCAGAGAGAGAAGCGTTTTTTAGTTCCTGGTAAGTAATATACTTAGTTTTTTTTATTTGTATAAATGTTAGATTAATATAGTTTTCCTGACGATGTCTTTTCTTAACAAAAATCATCCTGTTGCTATTTAAATCTCTCAGGAATATGTTCTTTACTTGTTAAAAGCCGTGAGAAAAATCCAGTTAACGATGTGACTGAACTTAGTTTAGGACCTGAACACCGTAGAAAGTAAACAAGTAAAGATTTTATCTTGCCTCTCTTGAACTCAAATCACATGTGGTTGGCGATGCAGTTGCGGTCAGAATCAGACAGGCGGTCTCCGGAGTAATATAGCTGTGTACGGTCTTCTTGGGCTTGGTATGAAAGACTACTCTGTTCTAAGTGTACTGTTCGGGAACATCATTAGCTTTGTCGGAAGAATTAGCTTCGGAGACAGAGGCTACACCGACCAACTGAAGACGCCACTAATTCCTACCGCACCGATGTACTTAGTCAAATCCAAGTTGTTTTGACAGCACTTAGTTTTTTTTTTCTTTTTTCTTTTTGAATTTAATGTATTATCTATACTGATTAAGTTTGTCTCCCGTGATTTTTGTTATTCCAAATGAAATCTAGTCCGACATATGCTGTGAATGTGACCGAAGTATCAGTCGGGGTAGATGATCTCGGCCTTCAGATGCTAGCTCTCTTTGACAGTGGCACATCATTTACACACTTATTGGAGCCAGCGTATAGTCTTATTACCAATACCTTAAATCAGACTAATCATCTATTCCAATGCTGCAGTACCAAATTCACTATACCAATACCATATCTGAGTGAAATTTCATCCTTCAAGACACTTTGTGCGGTTAAATCATCGGATATCTCATATCTGTAATATTTTTAGTAGGCATTGAAATGAAGATTTGGTAGAAAGAATGTCATTCTTTAGGATTGGTGTCTATAATATCACATGACCTTCATTCTTTTACTTTTGCAGTTTGATGCTGATGTTACTGACAAGCGTCGCCCAATTGATCCTGAGATCCCATTCGAGTTCTGTTACGACTCAAGGTCTTGCGTGCACTCTTGTCATATGCTTTTTGCTTACTTTAGTAGAATGTACTGTTGGGCTTTAAACGGATTCCAGAACACCTATAAAATAAGAAAGCTGGGAAACATTGCATGTTAGAGAAGAACAATATGAAGTGTATAGAATAGTTAAACTATTAATGCAGTATTTGTTTTGACAAAAAAAAAAAAAAAAAAGAATAGTTAAACTAGCTAAGTAATCTGTAAAATCGCATGTCTCTGTTCCACATTGTGAATTCTGATGTTCATCCTTTTTGCATGCAGTCCAAACACTACAACCTTCAAATTCCCAGAGTAGGGATGACTTTTGTTGGAGGATCCCTAATGATTCTGAATAATCCGCTTTTCTTGGTGTGGAATGAGGCAAGACATGAGTATTTTTTTTCTTTCTTTCTTCCAGTTTCACATAGTTTTCATGGATAAACGTATTGATATAAATCATTTTTTTCTACATCTCCTTTCAACCTGAAAAACAGGACAATAGCGCCATGTATTGCTTGGGTATTCTGAAGAGCGTGAGTTTCAAGCTTAACATTATTGGACGTAAGTATCCAAATACTGAGTTTACACTGCACCACATTCAATGCATAGCACTGAAGCAGAGATGCACAAAAAAAGAAAAAAAATTAAGAGAGAGGGAGAGAGGGCATATACTGAATGCATTTCACATTTGGGTGGTTTCAGAGAACTTCATGTCGGGCTACCGGGTTGTATTTGACCGTGAGAGGATGATTTTGGGATGGAAGCGGTCTAATTGTAAGTGATTAAATCACGAAGTGTCTGTATATATACATATATATACCTAGGTACAAAGCACTGGTAATGAAGTGCTTTGTGTTTATGGCAGGTTTTGAAGATGAAAGCTTAGCAGCTCAGCCTGCTCCACCTCCAGAGATCGAAGCTCCTTCACCAAAAGTATCCGATCCACCACCTCCTGCTGCTTCAGTGTCACCTCCTCCAATAGACCCTCGTAACTCCACTGAAAACTCTGGCACAGGTGATGCAGCCGATCTCATCCCTCTCGCATCTCAACTCCTACTTCTTCTACCTCTTTTGGCCTTCCTCTGATACACAGAACCCTTTGATTTTGTGTTGGTTTGACCATTTATGCTCACAAAATAATAATCTGAGCAAAACAATGTATTCATTGGTTTGAAAGTGGTAATCTAGTCTCCCTATTACAATGTATCTTTGTGCTATATAATATGTTTTGAATATATTGTCAAACATGTTTTGTCTCTTCCACATTGAAATGAAAGGTATTAACATTTATAACATCTGACAACATCGAAAACAGTTTTACGCTGCCACACTCTGTGCAGAAACCAAAAAAAGAAAGAGAGAGCATCTGTTGAATGCATTTCATATTTGGGTGGTTGAAGAGAACTTCATGTCGGGCTTCCGTCTTGTATTTGACCGTGAGAGGATGATTTTGGGTTGGTAGCTGTATAATCCTCTTTCACCAATCGTCTTGTTTTATAAAACCGCTCTGAAGCCTTTGAAGTTATAGCACTAGTGCTGGTCCTATGTGTTATTATGCAGGATGAGTTTATAATTACAGGCAAAGTGATTGGGAATACATGGTGTCGTGATCACAGGGGCACAAAGCATTTACAGTCCTCGTCCTGCTAGAGCAGAGAATAACCACATTGATCTCCAAGATAAAGTAGAGAATCTGGAGTCAACTAGCCGTAACGAGGTATCAGCTCCTCTTTCTAATATGTGATGTGCTGCGCATTGCTTTTATTTTTATTTTTGGCTGTCGCAAGAGTAGGTCATTGGTGCTGCATCAACATAAATATACTCTTGCTCTTTTTTCTTTTGTTCTGAGAATAATAATATGTATCAATATGGGTGAAATGCTGTTTGCTATCTTTTTCCAGAGAGGAATCAAACTTCTTAGACGTTCCCTTTGAAACTACAAGAGAGTTTATAGTAGTATTACAAGGAAAAAAAAAGATAAGCAAAGCCAAAACAAGAGGGAATCAAAAATGGAAAGAAGAGAACCAGAGGAGAAGTTCATCAGGAAGAATGATGGTGGCAGGTGAAAAACGGCAGAGAGGACAGCAGATCTTACGGCTGACATGAAACCAAGTGTCGACGCAGAGACTATGGAACTCATGGGAACAAGGTAGGGACTTGATGACATCTTTATCCTCCATTCTCATCAAACATACACAGCAGCACTCTTCCTCTCTTCTTCCTTCCACGCTTGGATACAAGAAAGCCAGCAACTTTTGCAGACCCATCTTCATTGTTCTTCTTCTTTGGAGTCTCTGAACTTGGGTGTTATCAATTTAACAGAGTGAAGAAGCGTGTGTATTGGAGATCGATAAAAGAGGGTTGGTCACTGTTGCGTGATTTGCAAAGTTTCCTGTTTTATGGATTACAATGTACGTTAAAATACTTTATTTTTATGTTCACACACCAACACCAGAGCGTTACTTCTCACCTTCTTTTTCTTTCTACGTATCAATTCACCTTCTCTTCTCTCTTTTTTTTCCTTATTCATGCAGATCACATTCTAAATATCAATTACAGGCTCCATCTCATTCGGACATTTAGATAAATGTGTGTCTGTCTGGATTTTTTTTTTTGTCAACCATCATAAACATTACCACAAGGATAAAGAAAGTTTACAACACTAAACCATTAGCTGACTCTCTAATACAACGAGCGAGAGCATCAGCTTTATGGTTTAGAGATCTCGGGATTACAAAGAGGGAAAAAGTTCAGAAAATAGACTTTAACCTGAGAAAATCTTCCTGGTAGAGTTGGAATGCCGGCCATTCTTCAGGATGCATCAAGAGCTTCAAAACATCAGAACAATCTGTGGCCATCTCCACTTCCAAGATGCTTATCAGGATCAAGGATTCCATGGCCCATAAGACCGCTTCCACCTCTGAGTGAAGTGCAGAAAGACTCCTCCGTATCTGGCGGGCCCCCCTACAATCTCCCGAATCCGCATCTGGAAAACAAAACCAACCAATCCCGGTAGAAATATCAGTGCTCTTCCACGATGCATCCACAAAACATCTGTAACCCGTGAAAGCAGGATCCCCCGTCCTTGGAAAGGACACTTCGGGCCAAACCGTAGCGTTGCCGATCATTCCTGGTTGACTAGGAATATATTTTGGACACCTGACATTATGCCATTCCGCTATGTCTTGCTCCGCTTGTGATAGAATTTCACGAAAATTTGTACACACTCCGGAAAAGCAAGAATCGTTCCTTGATTTCCATATATGCCAAAGTATCCATGGGAAAATACTGACATCTAATGAATCTGGGATCCTCCAAAGCAAGTAATCCAGATTATACCATACAGAGTTCCCGGGGAATACTCGAACTGGGGATGACACTGAAGATAATGCCCATGCTTGAACCGCCGGAGGACATTCAAAAACGACATGATTAATCGTTTCTTCTTCAGCCCCACATTTACTACATCTGGGGTCACAATTTATTCTCCGAGTGTTCAGCTTTTGTTTAACTGCAACACATCCAGACAAAGTCTGCCATATAAATGTCTAATTTTATTTGGGCAGTCTAATTTCCATACTTTTGATTGTATCGCCCATAGATTTGGTCCCTGGGATCCAACCTCCATAAAAGAGACATTCTCTTCAGTCTTGTATCTGTCTGTCTGGATTTAAACAAAAGAAATATCAAGCTAAGAAGACTATCTAGATGATTTAGCTTATCTTAATAATAGATTTGTTTGTTATTGGTTAATGTTTCTGTCTCCCATTAATTAATTTGTAAGTTCTATCCAAACTAAAATTAGGTCGTCAGGTGCCTTCTCTCATTCATACCAATTTCTAATATGATTTTTCTCAAAATTTTACAAATGCTCTGTATTTCGTTTATCACCTTTTTAACTTTTTTTTATAACTCTATGTAAATATCTGTCATAGTAGATCTAGGTATTCAGGTATTCGGGTCGGTTCAGGATAAAATTCATTCGGGTCTAGATTTTTGGGTATAAAATTTTTATACCTATTTAGGAACAGCATATATTTAGGTCCGGGTCGGTTCCGGGTCATTTTATATCTATATTTTGTGTATCTATTTAGGAACCAAATACAATTCGGTTCAGTTCTGATATTGGTTCTTATTCGGATTAGGCATAAATATCAGATAAATTTTTACGATTCGACTATATATTAAGTATTTTATACCTAAAATATAATTATTTACTTAAAAAATATCCGAATATCCAAAAAAATGTCTAAATGCCAGAAGTTTTGTGAAATATTATTATAAAATCTCATATATGTTTACATGTATTTGGATTAACTGGATATCCATTTAGATATCGATTCGGTTTTGAGTATTACCCGATACTTACGGATATAGACGAAAAGGATCTATCGGGTATTTTCCTCAGTTTCGGTTACTACTCGATATCCACTATTTTGAATCGGTTTCGGTTTTGATTTTTCGTTTTGGTATTTTGCCGAGACCTTTGTCACAGAGACTATAGACCCTCTAATTTTACTCCTGTCATTTCAAGAACCAGGTTTTTTTACTTGATTCAGCTAAACCGGAACTCTCTTCCGTTCAGAAGGTTTCCTTTCAGGTTTTACACTGATTCTCCTTCGCCGCACACATTCGTCTTCTTCTTTTTCTCTTCTCCTTCTCCATCTGTAATTGATTGACTCTTTGACATAGACATGATCGTGGGTTAATGGCGATTTCTGAATCCAGCCCTGACTCATCAAATCTAAGGATTCAAGCTGGAGATGAATGGCAAGAGCTTCTTCTATCCGCCATTTCGTCACGTCCAGATTTATCGCACCCATTCCGGGTCTACTTAAGGGTTTCAAACTTCTCGACGATTCCTCTTCTATTAGACATCTCTTCCAAGTCCACGCGAGGCTAATCACCTCTGGTAACTTCTGGGAATCATCTTGGGCTATCAGATTGTTGAAGTGTTCTTCGCGGTTTGGTGACACCAGTTACACACTTTCAATTTTCCGCAGCATTGGCAAGCTTTACTGCGCAAATCCCGTCTTTAAGACGTATTTGACCTCTTCAACTCCGAAACAAGCTTTGGGGTTTTACTTTGATATACTGAGATTTGGTTTTGTTCCTGATACCTACACCTTCGTCTCCTTGATTAGTTGTATCGAGAAGACGTGTTGTATTGATTTTGGTAAAATGTGTCATGGGCAGGCCATTAAGCATGGATGCGATAAAGTTTTGCCTGTTCAAAATTCGTTAATTCATTTGTATACTTGTTGTGGTGCCTTGGATCTTGCCAAGAAGTTGTTTGTTATAATTCCGAAAAGAGATATTGTGTCATGGAACTCATTAATCTCTGGTGCGGTGAGAAACGGTGATCTTCTGTACGCTCACAAGTTGTTTGATGATATGCCCGAGAAAAACATGATTTCTTGGAATATCATGATAAGTGCGTATTTGGGTGCCAACAATCCCGGAGTTTCCACTAGTTTGTTCCGTGAGATGGTTGGATCAGGGTTACGAGGAAACGAGAGAACTTTAGTTTTGTTGTTGAATGCGTGTGGCAGATCAGCTAGGTTGAAGGAAGGTAGGTCGGTCCATGCTTCTTTGATAAGAACCTTTCTGAATTCAAGTGTATTCATTGATACAGCTCTTATTGACATGTATGGGAAGTGCAAGGAAGTAGAATTAGCACGTAAAATATTCAACAGTTTACCCCTTAGGAACAAAGTTACATGGAATGTGATGATATTGGCACATTGTCTTCATGGCGATCCTGAACATGGGCTCAAGTTATTTGAAGTTATGATCAATGGTATGCTAAGACCTGATGAAGTAACATTTGTTGGTGTTCTCTGCGGTTGTGCCAGAGCTGGGCTTGTTTCTCGAGGACAAAGCTACTATACCTTGATGGTTGACGAGTTCCAGATCAAACCCAACTTTGGACACCAATGGTGCATGGCTAATCTTTACTCTAGCGCTGGTTTCCCTGAAGAAGCAGAGGAAACTCTGAAGAATCTGCCAGAGGAAGATGTAACGGCAGAATCCGCAAATTGGGCCAACTTGCTCAGCTCATCGCGGTTCACTGGAAACCCGGCTCTTGGGGAGAGCATTGCCAAGTCCCTGATAGAGACAGATCCTCTGAACTACAAGTATTACCATTTGCTGATGAACATATACAGTGTTACGGGAAGGTGGGAGGATGTTGATAAAGTGAGAGAGATGGTGAAGGAGAGGAAAATAGGACGAATTCCTGGGTGTGGCCTTGTGGACTTGAAGGAGATAGTCCATGGCCTGAGACCAGGATGCAAAGAGACAGAAAACTTTACCACTGAGACTACCTTAGAGACATGCTACAGTGATATACTGACATGATAAATGTAAACTGTTTTTGCAGACAAGAGTAGTTAAATTCTGTGTAGAATGGAAAGAAGAAAAGTCATGGTCTCTCTAATTGTATTTGATCCTGTCAAATTTTTGTTTTTTCGGGTCATTGCCAATTTCTTAAAATTGAGAAAGGCTTTTAATAAGACAATCACTGTAAGGAAAAAAGTGATGATGTGAATCATGTGATCTGTTTAAGGAATTGAAATTACGAGTTTACATAGTAAACGTAGTGATTTGTCACCATCTTAATTTAAGTATGAAAAAAGGTATAGTTAATTATAAACAAAATTGAAACTTCCTCTGCAGAGTCGTAGTGAGATACAGAATGATCGCCGACGACGATGAGAAGTGGCTTGCCGCCGCCACCGCTGCCGTTAAGCAAAATGCTTTCTACATGCAACGCGCAATCGTATGTCTTCTCTCCTCTCACGTCCTCTCGTCTTCTTCATCAATCAATTTCTCATCGGAATCTTTGCATTGGGAACCCTAACTTCTAGATTAATGAATCTACAATTGTTTTCGCAGGACTCCAACAATCTTAAAGACGCTCTTAAGTTCTCTGGTCAGATGCTTGGCGAGCTTCGTACTTCCAAGCTTTCTCCTCATAAATACTATGAACTCTGTGAGTCGTTCGTTGCCCTCTTCTTCTAATTTTTTTTTCGCAATTTTGGAATTGGAGAACAGAAGTTTTTTGTGTGCTTTCCATTTACTTTCTGTGATCTGACTTGCTCAGATATTCGAGCTTTTAATGAACTGGGGAAATTAGAAATATTCTTTAGGGAAGAGACAGGACTTGGTTGCTCCATTGCAGAGCTGTACGAGTTAGTGCAGCATGCCGGTAACATTTTGCCAAGATTGTAAGTTTTACCATTTAGAGTAATACATTGTCCTTTGCACTCTCTAATTTTAACTTTATAGATACATACTAATCAATCGGATATTAGGTATCTTCTCTGTACCATAGGATCTGTATATATCAAATCTAACGAGGTTACTGCCACGGATATACTCAAGGATCTTATTGAAATGTGCCGAGCTGTTCAACATCCTTTGCGTGGTCTTTTCTTGAGAAGTTACCTTGCTCAAGTTACTAGGGATAAATTGCCCAGCATTGGTTCAGAGTTGGAAAGGTAAGGCCACACAACTTTGTCTTCGTTCAACCTTCTCTTAGATGATTTTTGTTTACGTTAAGGTAAACAAGTAAAAATGTAAGTGTTGCTGTTTTTCCAGAGATGCTGATGCACACATGGATGCTTTAGAGTTCGTGCTTCAAAATTTTACGGAGATGAACAAACTGTGGGTCCGTATGCAACATCAGGTTGGTCTGGAAATAGTAATGATATATTTCTGCTCTCATATCCAGCATGTATGTACTGAATGTGATTGCTACTGTGAGAGTCCAATGTCTGGTCATGCTATTGTCTACTCTTTGTGAATTTTCCCTACTGAACTGAACCGAACCTGAGTTCAGACTCTCTGGTATCCAGGGATCTGGTCGGGAGAAGGAGAAACGGGAGAAAGAAAGGAATGCACTACGTGATCTTGTAATAGCACTAACTTGTAGCTCATCTAGAATTTTTGATGTCCTGTTTCTTACTATATTCTGAGAGACACCTTTTTTCTTCTCTTTACCACCTGTTTAGGTTGGGAAGAACCTTCATGTTCTGAGTCAATTGGAAGGTGTTGACCTTGGAATCTACAGAGATACTGTTCTTCCCAGAATACTGGAGCAGGTTTGGTTTTTCTCTTCCTTTAGATAGTTTTAGCATCCAAACTTCCCTGTACTTGTTTCTGGAAATGATTCATGTATCACTATGTTGAAATAGGTTGTCAACTGTAAGGATGAACTTGCACAATGCTACCTAATGGATTGCATTATTCAAGTCTTTCCTGATGACTTCCACCTCCAAACTCTCGATGTATTGTTGGGTGCTTGCCCACAACTTCTGGTACTATTTTGTAACCGACCTCTTCTTAATATGTAGTGTCTGATAAAAGATAAGCCTGGTAATAAAAAAACTCATCCCGTCAGAAGATGTTTTCCTTTTTGTCATTGTGTTTTTCAGCCTTCTGTTGACATTAAGACTGTTCTTTCGGGTCTAATGGAAAGGCTTTCAAACTATGCTGCATCTAGTGTGGAAGCATTGCCTAATTTCCTGCAAGTAGAAGCGTTTTCAAAGTTCAATTATGCCATTGGGAAGGTAAATTTTGCATCTAATCATAAAAATCAAAAGGGATAACTAAATTGACATTTGAATGTAAGTTATTTATGAGGGCAGCTAGTATTAGAAACAGCTGAAAAGTCTTTAATCTCCATACTATTGTGTAGATTTTGCTTCCCTGCGTTTATCATTGTATCACTTTGAAAAATTCTTCATAGTTGTATTTATAAACTGTTGATTGAGTCTACATCTTATGTTATAATTCAGGCTGTAGAAGCACAGGTGGACTTGCCAGCCTCAGGATCTGTATCATTGTATTTGTTTCTTCTGAAATTCACTCTCCATGTTCATTCCGATCGTCTAGACTATGTAGACCAAGTTCTGGTATGTTCGTTTTTATGCATGTTAACTTTATTCATGTGTATTATGTTTTTATGTATATTTGAACAGTTCTGAATGTTGCAAGTACGCATTGTTGTATTTCTTTTTCTTTAGGGATCTTGTGTTACTCAACTATCTGCCACAGGAAAGCTTTGTGACGACAAGGCAGCAAAACAGATCATGGCATTTCTTAGTGCTCCGTTGGAGAAGTATAATAATGTTGTAACTATTTTGAAGCTTACTAACTACCCTCGAGTGATGGAATACCTTGACCATGAGACAAACAAAGCAATGGCAATGATTATAGTTCAGAGCATTTTGAAAAATGATACTCACATTACTACTGCTTCTGAGGTGTGTGTTTCCTTCCTCACTTTTTCAACGTTCTCTATCAATAAAACGTTTCCTATTGTTGCTTTTTGCAGGTCGATGCGTTAATTGAACTGACAAAGGGTCTCATCAAGGACTTTGCCGGGACAACTGATAATGAGGTGCTAAATTCCTTGATCGTCAATTACTATTGCATTTGTGTCAACAGTACATTATAGTCACTTGAAAAAGTAATTTTTTCTTTAGATAACTTATCTATTATTGTACCTGACATGGGTTCAAATGGCAAAATATGTTGAGTTTTAGATTGATGAAGAAGATTTCCAGGAAGAGCAGAACTCTTTTGGACGGCTTATTCACATGCTCTACAACGATGATCCAGAAGAAATGTCTAAGGTTTGTGTTATATCTAATAGAGGCGCTATTATTCATATGGCCTGTATTGCAGTTCTTAATGCGTTTACCCGACTACAGATTTTTTTCACAGTAAGGAAACACATCCTGACTGGAGGACCTAAGCGTTTACCTTTTACGATACCACCCCTTTTCTTTTCTGCTCTCAAGGTTTTTATATTCTACTGATCACTTCTTTACTCTATGTCCAAATTGGAAAGAAGAATAAGCTCTGTTTAATGTTCGGAATGATTGTGTCATTTCCAATTTTTATAGACAGTGTGTTTGAATTTGGAACTACGCACATTGTGTTGATATGCTTGCACAGTTTATTAGGCGACTGCCAGGTGGAGATGAAAACCCATTTGGAGAAGATGCGTCTGCAACACCGAAGAAAATTCTACAGCTTTTAAATGAGGCAAGTGTGCAAACATCTTAATTTTTAGAAAAGAATTAGGACGGTTAAGTTTCCTTGCAAACATCATTGGCTTTATCCCAGTGAAGCATAGTTATTTTCTTTAGCCAGAATTATGATGATGCCAGTCAACTTTGAATCTCGATTTTCTTACAGACCGTGGAAGCTCTGTCTGATGTTTCTGCATCTGATTTGGCATTGCGCCTCTACTTGCAATGTGCTCAGGTATATGATCGTTTGGTTTATCCACTATCAAAAGTCCAAAACCAACAATATAGATAGTGCATTAGCTGAAAATCTCTTTTATTGAGTCCTCAGGTAGCAAATGACTGTGAGTTAGAAGAAGTTGCTTATAAGTTCTTCACAAAGGCATATCTTCTGTATGAAGAAGAAATTTCAGTAAGTGAATTTATTTGGAGGCAACGAGCATCTTTCTGCAAGAAATACCTTGACGTGGCTTTATATCTTTTGGTGTTTTAGGATTCGAAGGCACAAGTAACAGCACTACATTTAATAATAGGGACACTCCAGCGGATGCGTGTATTTAATGTTGAGAACAGGGATACACTTACTCACAAGGCCACTGGGGTATCTTTCGGACAATTCAGTTGAGTAAGTGAGTGCTACCCTGAATACTAACAAGGCTAAATTATGTTGTTGTAGTACTCTGCAAGACTCCTTAGGAAGCCAGATCAGTGTAGAGCTCTGTATGAATGTGCACATCTCTTCTGGGCTGATGAGTGTGAGAACCTGAAAGATGGAGAAAGGTATGTACATATGCATGCATACTCTGTATACTAAATCTCAAAGTCGATATTAGGAGCTGTACACAATTAAGAAGGGAAAAAAAATGGTGACGCATTCTGAGAGTTGGTTGTTTTGTTGGGAAACCAGGGTTGTGCTTTGCCTGAAGAGGGCACAAAGAATTGCAGATGCTGTTCAACAAATGGCCAATGCATCCCGTGGTACCAGTAGCACTGGGTCAGTGGCTCTATATGTTGAACTGCTGAATAAGTAAGTTTCTCTTTTAGCTGTACCCATTTAGTACCTATACGCTGCAAAATCCTTGGTACTTGAGTACTTTGCTACCACTATCTCTAAATGGTTGAAATGCAGGTATCTCTATTTCATGGAGAAAGGAATTCCACAAGTAACAGGCGATACAATCGAGAGCCTAGCTAAATTAATCAGAAGCGAGACGAGTAAGGTTGAGTCAGGCGCAGGGTCGTTCATGGAGAGCACTGTGCGTTACATGGAGTTTCAGAGACAGCAAGTTGGTGGCATGAGTGAGAAATACGAGAAAATAAAAATGGAATGGTTTGAATAAATCTTTTTGCTTGCATTCTTTTAGGCTCATCATCAATAATCATAGCCTCTCGTCTCGTCTTGTTGGAGAAGCTGAAGAGTAGTCTTGGGAAACAACACTTGTATCATTACTTTTCCTTTACCAATAAAACATGTCTGATGGATATATACACATATAAACTATGATCAAATTAAGAAAATGTTGGAACTGTAACTGATTGATAAAACGTTTGGTCTGTGTATGATTGTGGATGGGACTGAATTGCAGAAGCAAAAGATGTTGATTTTGAACAAACTCCATTAACATTAAGAACATATAAAAAAGATAAACCGAACTTGGGTGTCTGTCCATTAACACATTGATTCATTCATTGTTAGAAGATTAACAAACCAAAACCAAATATATAATAACAAAGATTTCCATTTTTTCACAGGATGGAACATGCCTTCTGCGCTTTGTTCTTCTTCTTTTTCTGCTTTGGGGGTTGCAAAACCACCCGGATCGCTGCGTCAAACACCGCCTTCACATTCTGCAATCTCACATTACCAAACATAAGTATTAATAGTTGAGATTTCTTTCAGAGTATACTGATCAATGTACCTCTTGACTTTTGGAACTGCATTCAATGTAAGTAGGTGCTTCTATTTGCTTCCTCAGCTCTTCTCCCTGAGCAATAGTAATGGGGACAGCGCCAGGATGGTCTATAAAGAACTGTTTATCATCTCGAAGATCTAGAGAGCAACAACACAAACTCAGTCAGCAACTAGTAGGATAAAAAGCACCAGATGAAGAAACACAAATGTAAAAGCTCACCAAGCTTTGTTCCAACAAGGACGATGGGGACACCAGGAGCGTAATGTTTCAACTCCGGGATCCACTGCAAACACATTTTTGCGAGAGAGTTAACAACTCTGAAGAAACCCAATAAAACATATACATATGAAAGAAAAATGGATGGATTTTTATACCTTTTTGGAGACGTTTTCATAACTGGCTTTACTAATAAGAGAAAAAGCCAATATGAAAACATCTGCTCCACGGTAACTCAATGGTCTTAATCTGTTGTAATCCTCTTGTCCTGTTATTTTTCATTCCCAAAAGTTTAAACAATCTTCAGATCCAAACGTAAAGAAACACAAATTCCAAATTTCAAATAAGATTGCTATATGAGAAACCTGCAGTATCCCACAATCCAAGATTCACGGTAGCTCCATTAACCACCACATTTGCACTGAAATTATCGAAAACTGTGGGCACATAATCCTGTTTATTCAATAAACCAAGCACATGAGATATGTTGTTGTACTAATGAAGATCAAGAAACATGAAGCATGAGAACTAACCGTAGGGAAAGTGTTGCTTGTGTAAGATATCAACAAACATGTTTTTCCGACAGCTCCATCACCAACAGTCACACACTTTACGAATCTCGAAGCGCTCATTTTTCCCCTCCAATATTATATAATTTCAGGGAAATTTAAACATACAAAGAAAACTGAAAACAAAAACGAAAACAAAAAGCTCAAAGATTTATCCTTTCAGATCTTCAGAACTCTTCTAAAACAAGCCTGAAACTGGAAATTCTTGCTATTTCTGTTAATCAACCATCTGGGCATTGCGGATTCGAAAGGAACGGACTTTGTCCCAGAAATTAGAAACCCTATTCACCTAAAGAAATAGAGGAAGCAACATAACCAAAAAAACAGGAAAAATGGAAGATGCAGAAACGAAATAACGAAAAAAACCAAAGAGTTAGTTTAGTTAGCTTTGGCCGGGAAAATTGGCGTTGAAAGGTTCTGCTGGAACAAATAATCAATTTTTCGCCAATCAAATTCTCTTCTTCTCTTTCTAATTCCGACTATTGTGGATTTCCTCTTTTAATAGCTTTCAAAACCAACAACAAAAACAATATGAAACTTACCAATCGATTCTGCGTTTATTTATGGGAAAACTTAATTAAAGAGTTGTCTTTTTCTGCCGCCCGCCTAATCTCATTTCATTCTTTTCTTCCGTTGCGTAAAAATCATAACAGTGTTAAATTATCATTAAACTTGCTTTGTTCTTTAAGCAATCCCCTATAACTAACTCACTAAGACACTAACAAACAATTGTCCAAAGTTAATAATAAGTAGGTGGGTCACTCCTAGTGATTGGATATAACCTATTGAATAGGGACATTGTTGTTCTCTTTTGAAAATCCTATCTTTTAACATACTCTAATGAAATCAGTATTTGATGTGGTTGATAAAATATAAACGATTACACGGCTTGTTGTAGTTGTTATATAGGACCATACAATTGAAGCATATACCAAAGACATCAACACCAAACCACCCAAAATTACCCACTACAACAATTAGACTTTTTCAGATAACTTGGCCAAGGCACAAAGCTAGGAGATTGGTATTTCAAGATCCAATAAATTATGGGTTTCCATTGGCCCAAGGACTATATATATTGGGTTAGTTTGACCCAAACTTTTATCACCGATAAATAATCGATTGGGCCTACTGACACCTCTCGCCCAAAATCTAGTTAGGCCCACCTTTCTGAGACGCAATCGCAAGACGACACAAATGAACGTTTTAAAAGCTAATTGCTTGTTCGGTTGCTCTTGTCAATAATGCCTTTTTTTCGAAGTTCGAGACCGTCCCCTCTGAGGTGAGGTTCTACGTTCATTGTCTGATTGCTATGATCGATTAGGGTTTGAGCTACTCAATCTCTCAGCAATTATGCTTGGGATTCAGATTACTCGTGAATTTGACTTTCCTTCGGGTTTGCGAGTAAAAAAAGTTATAGTTTTGTTCTATGTCTGAATCTTTAGATGGCGACTCGAATCTCCCGTGAACAACTGTTTCAGCAGCCAAAGTGGACGCCATTCCTAACGAAGCTACTAGCAGATTTGTTAGTCGATCAAGTTCTTAAAGGAAACAGAGTGAACAATTCTTTCCCTAATAAAGTTTTAGAACTTTATATCCCATGGTTTTTACAAAACAAGTGGCCTCAAATGGGATAAAGATCATCTCAAGACCAGAATGTCTGTTCTCAGACGCCAATATGCAGTCGTTGAGTCACTTCTATCTCGAAATGACTTCGCTTTAGATGAATCCACTGCTTCTGTTATCGCCACTGATGAAGCTTGGAACCAATGTGTAAAGGTCTTATCTTTTTTTTTCTCCATGCTCTGCCTCCAATTTCCTTCGTTCTCTCTATCTGTTTTTGCTGATCTTGTTGATCCTAAATCAGGAGTATCCAGATGCAGAGGACATAAGAACAAGTGTTTGTCCAATCTACAAGCAGCTTAGGCAGATATTCTCAGAAGATTCTGTGACTAACGGGAAACATAATACAGTGCATCCTAACTTTTCCCATGTCGAAGAAACCATAATAGAATGTTCATCCGATTTTGATGATGATGACCCTGCATTTTGCCCAACTACTCCTAAGAGAAGGCGCAGGGGCGTTGAGGCTTCTATTGCTTATGCTATATTTGAAATGGCAGCTGCATCAAAGTTGCAAACTGCTGCTTTGGAGCAGCTGCGGAGCAGGTATTCTCTCTTTGAGTGTATCAGAGAACTAAATCGGATTCCTGGTTTAGCAGAGAATGTCTATTTTGCGACACTTGAGCTCTTCAATAACTCTAATGCAAGGGAGACATTCTTGTCGTTGAAAAGTGACATGCTTGCCTTGGCTTCGATGGAAGTGTAATACTGCTGCTCAAGCTAAGAGATACTAATAACTATATCAATCCATGTACATCAATCTGAAGTTCTTGAATTGATGAAATTGTAAGCAATGATTCAATGAAAAGTCTTTAACCAATTTCATTTTTGAAAATAGCATAAACTCAACCTAGCATTTTACCAAACGGGTGGCTTCGATCAAGCAAAAACAGAAAACAAATGGTAAAACAATTTGTTTGATTTGTCTTTCTTTCTCTCTAAGGAAGCAACCTCTTGACCTCCTCTTGATCCTCACCGATGCTCTTAGCTTGGTTGTATACAGACTCGAAGGCTTGCATACATACACTTGAAAACCCAACCATTGCCTGAAACACATGAGGGAATCCCATCTGCAAGTTATTTAGAGTCATGGCTCTAGTCACGCTCACTGACTTCTCATGCTTACTTTTCTCTTCTTCTGCCTTTCCTTTTAGTATCTCAACCTTTGCTCTCTTCTCTATCACCGGGTTCTTTGTCCTACTTTCAGGTACCGAGTATGGATTATACTTGCTCTCAAGCGCTCTAAGCGCAGCCGCTTTCTTCTCAAAATCTTTTAAAATGGATTCTGTTCTCTTCTTCTGCTTATGCTCGTCAGCCTGTTGAGCCACAATTCCATGGACTGCGGTCAGAAAGCTCTTGATCCCTTCAGATGCTACTTTATCAGGGATCCGATCAATAGCCAAATGCCATTCCTCACAGAAGCTGTAAATATTTGACTCATAGCTACTCCTAATAAGTGGATTCTTGCTGAACTGGAACAGACTTAACCTGAGCCAACCCGTGAGAGACTGAATGTAGTCACGTTGGGCCTTGACCAAGTTGCAGAAAGAATGATGCCATTGTTGGATCTCGAGTTCAAGTTGGAGAGTTGATTGTCTGTGAAGCTCGGATGTGGGTTCAGTGGAGGGGATGGTGTTAAGATATTTAAGCTGTTGAACTATATGGGTTTGAACCTGGTGGCTCTCATACATACTCCTCCACATGCACATCAGCCTACACACAAGAATCTTGCTTAGATTTGACCAAATGAAGGAAAACAAAACAGCTTAGTTAGATGAAGCAATGTTGTCCACACAACTAACCCTTTAACAAGCTCGACAAGCTGAGGATAGAGCTCTGTCTCTCTGAGCTTAATGATCTCGTTAGAAGCACTCTGGATGGCTTGTGAAGACACTGAGAGCTGAGATTCTAACTTCTCTACTTCTTTCTTAGCCTTCTCAGTCTTAACATACTCAGCTCTCTTCATCTCAAGCCTCCTGACTTGCTCCAATTTCTTCTCATGCTCCATCTTTACGCACTCTGCATTCTGCAACAACCCCACATTCACAAAACAACAAACACTCAATTCTTGCCAATATATATTAGTGTCAGTGTACATAACACTATATTTTAGAATTGAATACACACGTGGGTCTCTTACACTATATGCTCACGCTTGGACCCACCACAAAACCTTTAATGCCACATGAACCAAACAAAATCCAAATTTCTTATATCCATATTTGGATGAAAACTAAGCAAACAAATTTCAAGATTCAAACTTCAAAATGAATATAAAGTGATTGGAGAATAAAACATACAACATTTTCAAATTTCTTCCATAAAACTAAACATACATAGATGCATCTAAAGTCTAATCCAAAGATTGAAACTATATCATTGAAAATTAAGTAAAAAGCAAAAAGTGAATACCTTGACCTCTTGAAAGAGCTTCTTCTCCCAAGCATAGAGTCTGTCCACTGTAGAGGAATGGCTACCAACACTGCAATTTCCTCCAATTAGTACTCCTGCGTTTCTATATTCATTCAACTTGGGAGCAAATCCCCTTGTCCAAAACGACGACGGATTCAGATTACATTCGTAGTTACTATACATTTTACCTGCAGAAAAAAGGACAAATCAAAATCACTAAGCCGTCTGCAGTAATCATTACAAGAAGAGCCTGATTGTTTACCTCCTTTGGTATGACCAGAAAAGGCTGTGATAGAGGTTGAGATTTCAAGGAGAGAAGAGAGTGGAGCACCAGAATCAGCAGCTTTAAGGAAATATTCATCTACTTCTTTAATAATCTCCATTAGATCTTTACCATTTCTCGACACCACAACTGCTAACTCGCTTCCTGTAGTAGTCGTCGTCATTGTATCTTTAGAGAATCCACTTACTACTGACGAAGCTTGAGGAGTAGCTGTGGTTGGAGCACTTGTGGCAGCAGCGTCAGAACCGATTCCGGTTCCAGTGGCGGTTCTGGTAGCAGTGGTTGTCTCGTCCTCCCACTCTTCCTCGGAGGAAGAAGGAGGCGGCGGTATAAATGGATCCCAAAAGTCCCATGTAGAAGAAGGCATAGGAGGAGGAGGAGGAGGAGGTGGTGGAGGAGGCGGCGGAGGGAGAGCTGAGGAAGTGGTGGTGGAGGTCCATGTGGTGGTTTCAGAGCCAGGGCTTAGAGGTGGTGGAGGAGGACGCGGCAAAGGAGCAGGAGGAGGAGGAGGAGGAGGAGAAGGAGATGGAGGTTGGTGGTGGAGGTGAAGAGGAGTTTCTTTGGAGGAGAAATGAACAAGAGAAGAGCCGACGGCGCGTAGAGAACGGAGATAAAGCGCGTGAGAGACAGAGAGAGTTTGTCTAGCTTTAACAAGATGTTTCAAGTATTTCTTTCTAGCTTTGCAACGAGAGACTATCTCTTTGCTATCTATTTTTGACTGACAACAACCCATTCTTTCACTTCCAAGTTCTCTTGTCTTTCTTCTTCTTCTTCAACCCAACCATGCATTCAAACACACAAAAAAAATTTCTTTTTTCTCTCTTCTCAACAAATCTCACACTTTAACCCACAAAACCATTTTCATCTTCTTATGAAGTGAAAGAAATGCGCTTACCTCGTTTGTGTCAAAAAAAAATTAACCCAAAAGAAAAAGAAAAAAAAAAGAAAAGATCTAAACTTTGTCTGATCTGAAACTCAAGAGTTTAACTTTAGGATTAGATGTTGAGGTTGATGATTTTTTTTTTTCTTTCTAAGAGATTTTGAAGGGGTTTTTGGGCTTTTGAAGGACACTTTTGCTTCTGTGGAGGAATGTAGTTGGAAGTTTTAGGATTCTTTTTTCAAACCTCACACAGACACAAATACTCTCACCTTAGGCTTTGGTCGGAGAGCCTTTTCCCCAATTAAATTTCATCTTTTTTCTTTTCTTTTAAAAAATGTGCATTTGACCAAAATAACCTTTATTTCTCAATTCTATTACGAAATTTACCAATGAAATTATTCCATTAACAATATTATACTCTTTCCCCTTTTTCTGACAGTCAAGATTACAAAAATCGAATTAATGCAGTTACCAA
Organism: Lepidium didymum; assembly: GCA_963920545.1. Taxonomy (NCBI): domain Eukaryota; kingdom Viridiplantae; phylum Streptophyta; class Magnoliopsida; order Brassicales; family Brassicaceae; genus Lepidium; species Lepidium didymum. The sequence goes on from OY986982.1 coordinate 2,327,648, forward strand.
AAACGCCCAACTTTCAAATAGACTAGAAAGAAAAAAAAAGGTATTTGTTTTTCATAAAACCAGTAAACCAAATTTTTCACCGTTTCATTTGCCATGGTTAAGAATAAAAAGGGCATTTCCGGAACTAAATACAATTTTAACGGCCAGATTAGAAGAAGTATAAATATATATTTACTACACTTTGACAAGTGTGCAAGCGTTTCCTATAAATTGGAACCAGAAGTGGCCATGTTGATTTTATGTATATACACATACATGATTGGTTTAACGGATACTAATTTCCCCTAAATTTCTGCAAACTTGTGGATGATTCTTTGGCTTTTAGTGTTAAGTTAGTTTTGCGTTTTCTTCTTGGTCGTTGTAATAGAAGTTTGTTGAAAGAAAAAACGTTGAGTGGTAGTGAAACAAACGAGAATAATGGTGTGACTATTGGACTTTCATGGTTTATTAACGGTGACAATCAGAATAAACATATGTTGTCATCTTCTTTTCATAGCTAAAAGTCAATCATTTCTAAAATCTCACACTTATATGTAATAGGTTGGAGTCAAACTACATATGTTTAAATTATTAGCGCATGTAAACATTTGAGTCATTAGAATAGGTAAACACTAAACTGAGAAAACCTCCGCGTCGTATCTTTTTCTCTCTAATTTCCTTCTCATTAGATATTAACACTCAGCAAATAGTAATATTATTGGTCAATAACAATTATAGAATGGCAAAGAATATATTTAACTCAATTTTTATTATTGGTCAATGACAATAATTGTGAAAAAAATGTGACAAATACATTAATAAATCACCAAGAAGAATTAAGCTCATCTCCTTTTTTTTGCAACTTCACTAAACTTACGAATTATAAATTAGAATTGTAGAAAAAATAAATAGATTGGTTAGAGACTCTGATTGATACACAAAGTGATATCCTGGAAAACTTTGAGCCTCTTCTTGTCCACATTGGTTTTTGTCCCCAAAACAGCAGCCATGATCGCATCTTCAAAGTCTTTGTTGTCTGGTAATCCACAGTCTGTTGCTCTCTTCTCCATTGATAATCTCCTTCTTGTGTTTGTCTCTCCTTCATTACCATCATCACCACAACCCAAAGGTCCCATTGCTTGGCTCGACGATCTCGTTCTCTTCAGCTTCTCGTTGTTACTGATGATCAACTTTGAAGAGAAAAACGGTTTTGCATCAACCCTTAATGGGTTTACTACTACTAAATTTACATTATTCCTCTTCACGTTATCGTCACCATATCTATCATTGCACAAAACAGGCAAATTCGTCTTCACGTTCTCGTCACCGTATCCATCATTACTCAAACCGGGCTTCGATCTGGGCTTCACGTTCTGCTGCTCACTACAAGGCTGAGGCTGCCATATAGAGGAAGATCCAAAGATGGCATCGAAGAGCCTTCTCTGTTCAACCTTATCATTCCCTCCTCTTCTCATCATCTCAGATCCAAGATCATTGAGCATCTGTTGCGCTCTCTCGTAAGCTTTGAGATGAGAATCCACGCCTCTAGGACCATCCACGACCGCAGGTTTCACACGTCGTAAAGTCTCTTTGGCCTCATCAATCCTGCCTTGCTTCATAAGGCAGATACCAAGGTTGCACATTTTGTTATTGTCTGGTGCTATTGATAAAGCTCTCCTGTATGCATCTTCAGCTTCTACGAAATTGTCTCTTTGCATTAGAGCCCATCCCAAGTTTCCCTGTTTCCAAATCAATCATCATCCAATTTAGAATCTCATAAATTGGTAACTGCTGCAACGTTATGAATGCTTTGCAAATTACTGCTTACCAATAGTCGAGTGGCTTCTTGCTCCACAGAGACCTGAAACTTCTTGCCCTGAGATCTAGCGGTTTTGGTTCGTTTACCATTAAAAGCGAGTCCTTTCTGTATCAAGAAGAGCTTATGTTTAAGAAGTCCAATCTGGTCATCTAATCTCCCACATCTCTGCAACAACAAATCCATTTAAACATGTCAATACAAAATTAACCAATTGCAAAGAGAACAGAGGCAAAAGGGTTTTGTGTAAAGAAAGGACCTTGTAGAGATCTAGGAGTATGTTGTCCAGAGATTCCTGGGCTTGATCTGAACATCTGGCTCTGAGAGATTTAATCGCTTCAATGGCTTCTTCAGCGCGGTTTTGTTGCTTCATTACAATGGCCATGTCTTTCAAAGCACTGTCTACTCTATCTCCGGCATTAATGGCTTTCCAGAACAGAGGAATTGCTCTCTCCGGATCCTTCTCCACCAACTAATCCATAATCAACCACAAGAAAACAACTCATCAGAAAATTGCAAATCAAACCAAGAACATAAACACTCAAATTCCATGGAATTCAGATTTAAAGGAAGGATATAACAATCACCTGAACATTCTTTGCCCTGACATAAGGACTATCTCCAATAGGAACTTTGTGGATAGCATGAAACGATTCAGACTGAGTGCGGGAGATACCAAGAGGCTTTGCAGGAGAACAAGGGGCTGATTTAGTCGGCCTGAATACATCTTTCATCATCTTTGGAGTGAGTGGAGAAGAAGAAGAAGAAGAAGAAGAAGGAGACAGAAGGAATCTCGGCGGAGAAGTAATGTGGGATTAACTTGAGATTTAAGAAGAGAAACTGCGAGAGATCTCAATATTATAAAGTTCAAAATTTTCGACCGTTGAGGTGACTAGCCGTTGGATTGCATTATGTGTTTTTTTCTATTTCCGCAATTGACTGGAGGAGCGTTTCTTTTCTACTCCCTTCATTACATACATTTTCGGTTCAGCCCCGCAAAAACAAAATCAAACAAATTGGAACAAAAATTGATTTATAAATAAACATATCCATTATAGTTTAGTTTTCTGTCGATAAGTGCATTGTTGGTTGGTGTTCGAATTGGAATCTCGATATATCGAGAAGTCACTACAAAAACAAAGATGGGCCCGTTACATCATTGCACGGCCCATTAAGCCCACAGTTTGAGAGAATCAAAATTGCTGTGGAAGTGTTTTCACCAGCCACTCATGTTGTTGTGGATCTTAGAGTTTTGGGATCGGCCTCCTTTGTCTTTGTATGTGTTTCTTGAAGACTGCGTCTTTCTACCTCCCCTGGCTGCAGCCATGGCTCTACGTCTTTGCTTGCCCAATTTTTTAACCAGCTCTGCATCATCCTCTTCCTCCTCCTGCACAAAGGAATGAGCATTGATAATTGATTTAAGTGATTTCATCAAATAACAACCTCTCATCGAGTTACTACACATGACCACTAAAGATCCTCACCTCATCACTTCCAACTTCATCTTTATCTCCACTGCTTTCACCTTTATTCTCCAACTTAAGTTCGGTCTCAACACCATCTGAACTTTTCTGCTCCCATATCATGATGAGAATTCAATATAAGCAGAGAACATACCGAAACGGCATATGTTTTAGTTATATGATGAACTTGGAAATATCATACCTTCTCTTGCAAATGTAACGATTTCAATTCATCTATGTTTTCTTCTTTACTTGACTCACAATTTTGCTCTTCATCATCAGATTCCTCATCCTCATCAGAATTTTCACTCTTCTCCACCCCACCTGCAATAAACTACAGAAGAGAGAAACCACATGTTTATTCTACATTCATTCAATAATACACCAAAAAGAACGAGGAAACAAAACCAGAAATATTAAGACAGCCTAAAATTCAAAATATACATGCAATACCAAAAAACAATTGATTCAAGATAAGCACTATCATAACTAAAGTCATAGGCTCACGTACTTTATCGAGATCATTCTGCTCCTTTCTTGTGAACCCACTAGCTTCTAGATCTCTATCCAGAGCATTAGCATCTTTAGTTATATCGTAGAAAGATGGTCTACTGTTCTCATCCAGCTCTGTCTCTTCTGATTCACTTTTATCTTCATGGAAGCACATATTAAACCTGGAAGAAAGGACCGGATGTCACAAAAAAATGAGAATTTAAGGGTCAATCATGACGTATTCAATAATGGAGAAACTATTTGGTAATAGGTATTGTGAACAAATGATGTATAACAAAAAAGATCAAATTTATAACTAGCCTCTTTCTGAAAAACTTGAAGATGCATTCAATATCACGGTCAAAGTACCTGAAAAATAAAATTCACAAACAAACCAATCACACAAAATAATGTAAAGATGGACGAGTACTCAGGCATGGTGAAGAGATAAAACATCACGTACATCTGTGCATTCCGGTGTGAAACAGATACCATTTGTGGAAAGTCAATCATCGTTATGTTCTCTTCATCATCAATCTACAACAAACATACATAAACAAGAGGTTCCAGTGAAAATTATTAGTAAGCAGAGGATAAAACTAGCATACTTACAGAAGTTTTCAGCAAATATAACTTACAAATAAAAGGCATTATTCAACTTAATAAATCCAATTATCTTACCATGATGTTGAATTCATTGAAGTCACAATGAATTAGACCATGCTCAGCCAAACGAACAACAATGCCAATTATCTTTTCAAAAATAGTCTCAGGGTTCTGTAACTGCTTCACCTGAACCCTGTCATAAATGAAAACGTGAAAAGATGTGATTCACATGAGCAAAGGTGCTACTGTTTCTTAGCGAGTGAGTGAAGCAAATGGTTCCTCTTTTTAAAGAGGCTCGAATCCAATGCATAAATTCCTTAATATTAGCTTAAATTAATATCCAGCCAAAAAGCATCAGTAGATGATAACTAACACTAAATCATAATAATTTTTCTTTGTATGAATATGTAGGTAGTTCCTTACATGGGGTAACCTTGCACAAGGGACATGATAACACAATGCCTATTGCAGTCAATAGCTTTTGGAACTGGAAAGTCATGTTCTTCCAACGCCTATTCACCCGGAAGCCAAACTAACATTAGGCTAAAAACAATAAAAGATTATACACGTTACATTAATAGAAAAAGGCAAGAACCTTCATAAAAGCAAACTCCTTGAGAGCTGCAAGACGGGAGAGATACAACCAACTGAAACTACTGCGATGCCTCAAGTAGTCACGCTTAGATTTGACAGCCCTAAAGGAGGTTCTCCCCAGTCTATGTAACTTCATTGCCAGAATAGTTCCATCTTCCTGAGCGACCTCAAATATGTCTATTATATGAAAGAACCAATAAATACACCAGCCACCGACAAAAATCTCTTCGACACACCGGTATATAAGTTAGATAGGAAACACACATACCTGACTCTTTACCGACTCCGATTTGACGACCAACACCAGTAAATATACCACGGTTGACCAATGTTTTAATGGCAAGATAGTCGTAACCCAGATAGGTGAGTCGGAATCCATCATCTATACCCCAAAAAGAAAAAGAAGAAATCAATAGCCATTAGATTCTGCAACTTTTTAACACTGCCAACCCTCATACGACATATAAAGAATAACTACTAATTCCTTTAGATATGACTCCTCACATTTAGAGGCATCGTGGTGCAAAAGCTTATACTTGAGCAAGTTCTTCAGGACTTTGTATGTGCCTCCATGTCTGTGAGTACAACAGGTATGTGAATTACATAATATGTCTTATCAAAACGAAGAAATAAACTTAACAAAGAATGGAGACACCCATAGTATCAAGATGGGACATACTTTAAAGAAGCAATGCGCTCCACGAGCTCAGAAGGAACAATCTCATGCTGCAAAAACGGATGAGAGAATATTTTCAGTCGAAAAAATGGTAATTTGGTAAAACCCTAAGCCCTTAAGTTCATGTCCAGGGTAAAAACGAATAGAGAGCACTGACATTCCGCATCCCCATCTCGACCGCAGTGAGAACTCGAAAATCATCTTTGGACAGATATCTCAACACATTCACGTCAAGCTTCATCCTTTACCTTTCAGTGTAAGACCGTTTTCTACTCTATATCAACCTGCCAGATAAAGAATAAATTCCTCAAATTGCTCTTATATTGGATGAAACCCTAGACGAAAAGCCCAGAAGAATTCACTAGAAAGTTGAAGTAATCAATATCGTCCTCGCAACAAGTAGATGCCGACGAGATACGATTAAATCCTGAGAAATCTAGGTAAAGTTTTGATAAGAACGGAGATAAATTGGTTTATTAAATCGAAAGTAACCTTAGGACACGGAGACAACTTATGTCCAGAACCACAGAGACGATGCGAAAGTATTGATGTAGAAGAACTGAAGAAACTTGGCTGGGAGAGATTGAAGGAAAGAACGCGGCGCCGAGCGAAGAAATTTGTTTCCTCGTGAACTCAAAATCCCAAAACTAATGTATGATATATTGACTATATAATATTTTTCTTTATTAAAATTAGTCAACAAGGTCGTTGTAGTATAGTGGTAAGTATTCCCGCCTGTCACGCGGGTGACCCGGGTTCGATCCCCGGCAACGGCGATTTTTTTTTTTCTTCACAGATGTTTTTTGGCAGATTATGTTTAAAAAATTAGAAGTCCTACCGACATGACACCTTGATTGCTTTATGGTACTGACGTGTAATTAATTGACTATGGCATTTGCTTTCGGTTCAAAACCATTGTGATTCTGTACTTTACGTTCAATCAAAGTTGATATCAACTCATCGGCTCCAGTTTCTAATGTTGGCAAGGTTTCCAAAACCGGAAAGGTTCCAGAATAGACATAGTAAGAGAAGAGACAAGTTTAGTAAGAAACCATGTCTCCTAAGGAAGCTCTTGAGCGCAAATGAAGAGTCATCTAGCATGTCGAACGTGCCATAGTTCCACGGACAAGTTTCCAATGGCTAAGTTTAGTACTCTGCTAAAATGTCAATTTAAGGTTTAAAAGCAACAATGTCAAATAGGCTAGCAATCCAGGAAAACCTTTGCGGTCCAAATTTCTACTCAACCTTTGAGTATCCGACTTTAAACAAACAAGACAATTAAAAATCCGAGACCGCTACAGTAAGATCTGGTTCATGTTTCCCTTGAAGGGCCTTTCTTGGCCGCTTCTGCAGCAGCCTTCTCTGCTTCGATCTCAGCCACAATAGTATCGATTTCTTCTTCTTCAAGTTGCCTCAGAGATCCTTCCTCTCGCGTCATTACAGCAACCTCAATGTTCTTTCCTCCGCTCTCAACTACCTGCAATATACAAAAGCCTATTAGCTTTAACAAAAACCACTACTTGCGTATCTGCTATGTAGTCTCATTAAACATTAATATCCAAATCTTCTTTTTTTTTTTTGTCAAACTATCCAAATCTTTTTTAGTTACGTTTACTATATCTTCGAGGACTTTAACATTCTCTAACACTGCATCTTTTGTTAGCTTTGCCTTTAACCTTAAGCCAACTTTCAAGAATAGAAAATTATCGACGTAGTTCTCAGGTGTGGCATGTTGCGAACAAATCACTGGCTTAGAAATATACGAATAGATATGATCTCGTTGTCAAGTTTAGTATTAGGGCACCCAATAGTAGCTCAACATAAACTACTTGGTTTAATAATAGAACATGATAGGATAAACTGACCTCAAGCAGAGCACGAATAGCAAGCTTAACAGTTTCAGGGCCAGCGGTTTCTGTATAATTTTTCTCCAGAAACTCCCTAATTGAGTTAGAGTTTCTCCCAGTTGCATTAGCTTTCCAAGCGGAGAATGTGCCAGATGGATCCGTCTGATAAAGCGAGGGTATACGAGTATAGGGGTCAAAACCAACAATAAGAGTGGAAAGACCAAATGGTCTCACACCACCACTTTGAGTATACTTCTGTTGGAGCCCTGCAATGTAGCGTGTGATGTACTCAACAGTCACTGGGTCCTCTAACGTAAGCCTGTGGCTTTGACACTCTATCCTCGCTTTGTTTATCAGGACACGAGCATCTGCCTTCAGCCCAGCACAGGCCAATGCAACATGATTATCAAGACTCACTATCTTTCTGGCTGATCTGTGAGAAACAATATTTATCAATACAAATGCAATTGATAAGTATTAAGTAGATCCTATATACAGCTAGCAATGATTGGAAGAAAAAGAATTGATATATTGAGTTAAGAACTATTACATACGAACACGATATTAATTAGAGATTTTCGTGAAGTTAACGACTTTAAATTCAACACCCAGTATTCGTCTTTCGTAGGAAACGATCAAACTGCAGACTATAACCGAAAACGTGTTCTAACACACAAAAACACGTCTGGAATTGTACCCTCGAAAAAAAAGAGACTTCAACTAGAGTTCAGCTCCGATTCTACGATCTAACACTCCTAGATTACCAGTCACGAAATGATACAAAAACCCAGCATCAGAATATATATATATATATATATATTTCAGAAGGGTTTCAAAATTGATCACAGAACTAGAAATTGGGTAAATCACGAGATCCAGGTGAAGCAAAAATTCAAAATTAAAAGTGCGGAAATGAAAGCAAATCAGCTATACATCACTTGTATCAGCAGAGATCTGACTTGTACCTAGAATCCTGGAGCTTCGGGGTGGATTTCTTTTCGACGGCGAGAACAACGGTATCGGTGCCGCGGACTCCGACGGCGGCATTACCCTTGCGGACAGCTTCTAGGGCATACTCTACCTGGAAAAGGTGACCATCGGGGGAAAATACTGTAATTGCTCGATCGTATCTCGCCATTTATCACCTTTCTCCTTCTCTTGTGAGTGTTCTTTCTTCTTCTCAAAACCTCTTTCGTTTTGTTTAACAATGAAAAAACGATTCCAACTTAGGCGACAAGCTAAATTCCCAGATCTATTTTAATCACCTGCGAACAGGTTCACGTTAACAATCCTTCCAGCCAATCAGAGAAATTTATCACTTGATTTATTTCTATATTTGGCCCAAGATGAGTTATGATGGCCCAATTTTATAAAAACATCTGGCCCACTTTTTGAAAACGCCTAACTGTCTAAAAGTAATCTGGTTTTGGAAAGCAGAAAGGTACGAATCAAATCCATACATGGATTGAGAGTATCAGAATCCGTTTGGTGTTTACATAGATTACATAGAATCACAATATACACACAAAACTACACGCAGTAAATCTTCATATACTTTTCGTAAAATAAACTTTTTAATGCAAGTATGGATGAGAAGTTGAAGCAAGGCTATTTGGAGTCTTTCTTAGCCTTTAAATCAGAAACCGCAGCCTTGGCCAATGTTGTAGGCTTTAAGACACTTTTGGGGTTAAGTGCCTTTCGGATCTTGAAAGCAACCCATGCGGTTCCGAAAGCATGTCCTGCTGCGTCTAGCCCTTCGTTAGTTGCCTCAGCTGCTTTTGTGCCGTACCTGCAATCTCACAACAAATTCCATGAGGGTTTTAACATCTAATGAAACTTTGTTCACTTGCTGGAGATAACTCTTGCTGAGATATGTGACTATTTTCATGTGCCTTTTCGTAATCAATACCTGTGATCAACGAGTTCTGTTGTGACAGTTGATGAAGTTGACATGACGTTTTTCCCAGCCACCTCAACAGCATCACAGATCCTGCCTGCAGGAAATAAACATGTGATCAACTCGGAAGCAAAGAATAAAGATAATGCCATGTGCTTCAAAAAATGACGCAGCAGGTTTTTAGTGTTAATCACGGATTGTTGGAAGGAAGTGCCCAAATGAAGTATAAATAAGAAAAGAGACTTTAAGGAACCTTCCAACTTAGAAGCGAAAAACCATGCCCAAGGCCAAATTTAGAAGAGGAAGAAAGAGGACTTGAAATATAAAGCAAACAAAAGAGTACAAAACATTTGGTGGTACTCAAATCAAACACCCCAAAAAGGATTATTGTTCAAGACAAGAAGCAGACTCAAACACCATATCAAGGAACTACTGGAAAAAGGCTATATTCAGAAAACCACTGGAAAAATCATGGTAATAGTCATCAAGAGGGACGTTAGATAAACAAAAGCAAGACGACTTGTGAATTGATAAGCTTCCATGACCCTCCAAGCAGGGGACAAAACATTTGGGAAAGGAAAAATAATGTACTTACTAAATCCATCGAGGGATGCGAGAACAATCTCTCCAGGCAAAAGACCAAAGAGCTTCTTTCCAGCTTTTGAGTTTGCCATTGAACCAGTAATGAATCCTGAGACCTTGACAACACCGGAAAGAACACCAGTTGCAACTTTCTCTGTCATTTGGGTCACTCTCTTAACCCTTTACATAGAAACCGAACGATGAAAATTAGCACAGCACAAAATTGGTTCATTTAAGAAACTACCACCACGATGCACATTGTTTAAACGTTTCTAAACATGAAATTCTTATGCCTCTCGAGGAATTGATTTTCTGCACACAGGAGCATCTCATACTATTCAATTGTCTAATGTAGAATGAAACAAAAAACCAGATAAGATCCCACATTGGAAGAAAATATTTAATTTTAAGTAGATTCATGGGCAGCTCTTTCGAGGTCAAGGATGCTAAAGTTCAAAGTGAGAGATCATGGTACATCATATCACCATACCTCTTGATTCTCTTCAGTGTCTCTGGGCTAACTTCCTTCTCCTTCTCAGCACGACTCAGCCTGTTTTTCATAACTTCGTTTCCCTTCTTGAGTCTCTCCACAGTGACATCCCCACACCACAATATCCCTCTGATCAGCTTACCTGACCCGGATGCTATCATTTTAGCAGTACTGTGACTGTACTCCTCGACATTAGGCGCAAGTGTGGTCCAATACGCCGCACATTGACCCTCCAAAACTTGCTTTTTCTCACCCTTAAGCTCCTCCGGCGAAGTGGCAGCCGCCATTGAATTTCCCAACACCGCCTCTCCCGTTACCTTTGCCTTTTCAGACATTCTCTGCTCTGTAAAACAACTATAGTCCCGCAAAACCTGATCGAGCACATGTAACACGTTTTCTTGCCCTTTCGAAACAATTGTCAATCCGTAGTTAAGAATTTCAACCTCAGAATCCGACCCAGAACCTTCCTTTGGCGGATGAATTGAGAAAAAATAATGCGACCCATCAACCTTCGTTGCCACCTCATTCTTATTCAATGGCCATTGAATCTCATTCCCGACATTGGCCAGAACCGCGACGATGTTCTGGCCCTGGATAATCCGAAAGATGGTCAAGTCACCGCACGCGAGTTCAACGCTGTAGGATTTGTCGATAAGGTTAAGAATGGCGCCTGGAACACGGATCAGGACTTCTTCCGTCGCCTGTGGTGGAGCAGACGGTGAATGGTTGTTGGATTCATCTCCACGGTCTGGGAACAGATTAGGTCCGAGATTGTGAGAGGAATCAGAATGATAGATATTAGAGGAAGAAGTGGGATAAGTATTTGGCTGGTAAAATGGATTATCTGGAATGGATTGATCGACTTCAGGATACATGGCCGATCGTTGCTTTTCGTCGGAACCGTGAGAAGGATTCATCTCAGTCGCGTCGTCGAATAGAACAAAATTAATTGGAAAGAAAGAAAAAAAGGGTTTGATTGAGTGAAAAAGGGATAATCAATTTTCAAGGTTGGTTTCTTTTTCGAGAGACACGTGGAATAATAAACTATAAATAAAATTGTCTTCCCGCCGGTTCAACCATCGATTAAAAAAAAACTTTACAACAATTTGAATGATATAAAAAAGGGAAAAAAGAAATAACAAGAACAGTTTTAATTTTTTTTTTTAACATCATAAAACTTTATTAATTAGGAATGTAATCATACATCAGTATATCTGTAAGACATCTTGGTACATACTGGTATTGACAACAAAGCGTATTCATTGTATGTAGTTTGACTAATTTATCCGCAGCTCGATTACCTTTGCGGTTTGTCCAACTGAATTCAGCCTTTAAGAGTTTATTCCGCCAATGTTGAATTTCGCGTATCCATGGATGCAAACCAAAATTCATTGCCTCTTGTGTCAGTAATCTATATAAAGTTTGGGTATCTCCTTCAAATACAATGCATTGATATCCTCTTATCCATGCTTGTTGAATGGCCATTAGAAGAGCTTGTGCTTCAGCTTCTAAAACAGAAGAACATTTGTTGCCTAGTCTTGAACCGGCCTCGACAAAAATTCCGTGGGCGTCTCTGATAATCCAAGCAGCTTTTGATGGGGTTGTATTGTCTTTGTAATCACAATCGTAATTGCACTTTACATATCCTGCAGGCGGTCGTGTCCAATGTTTATGATCTCGTCGTTGATGTTGCAAATTTAAAGACCCTGTGACAGGTGTCGGTAAGGTCATTATCCATTCTATAACATCTCGCTGAACTGCTTGATACGTCTGTAACCACGACATAGCACGTTTTTGATAAAAGAGTAAATTTCGGCTCTTCCATATTCTCCACAATGTCCAAACTGGAATTTGCTTCTGAAATGAATTCAATCCCGGCGTGGTGATACAATGGAATAAAATTGTTAGTTTGTCTTCAAAAGGTACATTTGGATCTGATAGTTGTGGTGATGAGATGTTAACTGCTCGCCAAATCGTCATAGCATACGGACATGTGAAGAATAGATGATCCAATGTTTCTTCTTTATCACAACAACGGCGGCATTGTGTGTCCGCTGTGATTTTTCTCTCCTTTAATATCGTGCCTACAGCTATAGTTTTAGAAAGCATTCGCCATAAGAAGTGTTGTAGCTTAGGTGATGTTTGTAGCTTCCATATCTGTTGTTTGAGTTCACATGATCCGGACGGCGGTCGAATTGAAATTGGATTCAAATGTGTTGCCAACCAATAACCTGATTTGACCGTGTAATTTCCATCATCCGTATAATTCCATCCGATGATATCTTCATAGTTAAAAGAGTTAATCTTTAACTTCTTGATTTCATTAATGTCTTCCGGTGCCACAGTGACCTCCATTAACTCTGTATTCCATCCTTGATGATTAGGAAGCATCAGATCGGAGACTAGATTAATTTGGCTCATTGTATTAGTACTTTTCCGAGGAGGTCTCGGTGGATGAGTATTTAGCCAAGGATCAGTCCATAGTTGTATATTAGTTCCGTTGCCGACAACACATCTCAGTCCTCTCCTGACTAACTCTTTGCCTGCCTGTAGTGACCGCCATAGAAATGAAGGTTTAAATCCCATGTCAGATTCCATTATCGATGTGGTGGGGTAATATCGATCTTTCAGGACTCTTGCAGCTAGGCTATGAGGATCGCGGAATAATCTCCATACTTGTTTCCCTAATAATGCAGTATTAAAACTCTCTATATCTCGAAACCCAAGTCCGCCTTCTTTTTTTGGAAGACTTAACCGTTCCCAACTTAACCAATGCATAGATTTCTGATCTCCTCCTTTACTCCACCAGAATTTGGATAATACCTTATTAATTTCTTCACAGGTACCTCTCGGGAGTTTGAAACAGTTCATTGTATAAACGGGAAGAGCCATTGCCACTGTCTTTAAAAGAATTTTTTTTCCGGCTTGCGATAGAAATTTATACTTCCATCCTCGTGTTCTCTGTTCGACTTTCTCAATTATATACTGGAAAATTTCTTTCTCCTTAGGGCCAATTTGTTCTGGCAAGCCTAGGTACTGCCCACAGCCCCCATCATTGTGTATGTTCAAAATATGGCGGAGAGATGTTTTAACATTAGCTTGAACTCTGCTCCCAAAAGTAATTGCCGATTTGCGGAGATTGACAGATTGTCCGGACACACGTTCATAATGTTGAAATAGTCGCATAATTGTTGTGACCGATTTCTTATTCGCATGGCAGAATAAGAGAGTATCATCAGCAAAAACTAAATGATTTATTGTGGGACCATTTCGACTAACCTTCATTCCTTTGAGTAGATTTCCCGTAGCAGCTTGATTTAAAAGATGACTTAAAACTTCGCCACATAGAATAAACAGGTAAGGAGACAACGGGTCTCCTTGTCTTAATCCACGGCCTGGTGATATTAAACCATACGGGGAACCATTGATGAGGACCGAAAAAGTTACTGTTTGGACACATTGCATTATCCATTCAATCCATGTGATGCTAAACCCCATAGCAGTCATTGTATCTTTTAAAAATTGCCATTCAATCTTGTCATAGGCCTTCGAGATGTCCGTCTTAATTGCCATGTATGATTTAGACCATCGTTTTCTTGACTTCAGTGAGTGTAAAAGTTCTTGAGCTATAAATATATTATCCACAATTTGTCGCCCCGGGGTGAACGCTGCTTGTTCCGCCGTGATGATAGACGGTAATATTGGTTTTAGTCGTTGTACTAGCATCTTCGATATTATTTTATATCGAACATTACATAATGCTATCGGCCGAAAATCTGACATAGAGGTTGGAACTTCTGTCTTCGGTATTAGACATAAATGTGTATGATTAGTACCTGGATGTAACACAGATGTGGAGAAAAATTCGCGCACCTCGCGATATATGTCTTGTCTTATTTCTAACAAAAATTGATGATAAAATGCACCCGAGAATCCATCTGGTCCTGGTGCTCTATCGGCACCAATCGAGAAAGCGGCCTCATCTATTTCTTCATTTGTAATTGGTCGTTCTAGTTGTGCATTCATCTCTGGGGTTATTTTACCCTGAAAACCTGAGAAGATATCTTGATATGAATTAGAAGAGGACCGTGAGCTGCAAAATAGGTTTGTGAAATATGTGGCTGCAGTGTTGCCCATAGCTTCATCTCCTCTACTGATAGTGCCATCGGGATTTTCAATAGCCAGAAGTCTGTTGCGATGGTTTCGTTGTTGTGTTGCCGCAAAGAAATATTTCGTGTTTCTATCTCCCAATTGAAGCCAGAGAGATCGACTTCGTTGCTTCCAATATTCCTCATCATCTCTATACGCTCTTTGGAGCTCCTTGTGTAATTTATTTATTTCAAATGTGGTAAGTGTTCCTCGCGACATGCCTAGGTCCAATGATCTCTTTAAGTCTCGGATTGTAGTAGCAGAATTAGTGCGATTATCCTTCTTCCATTGTGATATTGAACGTCGACATTTTTGTATCTTCATCTCAAGATTAATGTTTGGTCTCAATTGTCGCCAAGCTTGTAGTACATGATCTTTAAAGCCTTCTTGATTAAACATACGTTTATCATATTGGAATTTTCCCCACCGATTGTAGCTCTGGGGGCTACAATTTAATATCAACGGGCGATGATCGGAACCCTCAAAGGGTAAGAATTCAAGTTGGGCCGAAGGAAAGTATGACAACCAGTCGTTGTTTGCCAGAGCACGATCAAGGCAGCACCATACACGATGAGAGTAACGCATCCCAGTCCATGAAAATCGATCTCCTATCGATTTAATGTCATGTAATTGACACGTAGTAATCATACGTCGAAAGTCTAGAAAGCTCCTCTCCGGCCGACGAGTACCACCACGTTTTTCAGCATGAGATTTAATCTCATTAAAGTCTCCAATTAACATCCACGGTCCTCGTCGAGATACCGATATATGTTCTAATCTTTCCCATAAATGATTTCGATTGCTTGGATTTGGAGGTCCATGGACAAAAGATAAGTAACAAGAAAACCCATTGCATTCAACTGAAACATCAATTAAATTCGAAGACATGAAACCTATTGAAATAGATAAAAACTTCTTCCAAAAGATAGCTAGTCCCCCACTTAGACCTTGAGGGGGAACTGTTACATAATGATCATATCCTAGAAGACTACACAAGTCACGAATATAATCGTCTTGTTGCTTTGTTTCGGATAAGCATATTATGTCCGGGAGATAGGTCCGATGTATCTCCCTTAGGTGTCGAACTGTCAAGTCATTGCCTAGACCTTGACAGTTCCAAGCGGTTGTAATCATGGATCCGTGGGTGGTTTGGGAACCACCAAAACCTGAATCTCTTCGATGTTAGTGTCAATTTCATCATCGGCAATCAGCAAGGTACCTGACCCGAAAGGTTGCTTCCGAGAGTTTGAACCTTCAGCCTCATCATCAAACTTACGCTTCCTTGGAGGAGAAATCAAGGGATGTACAGCTACCATCTCTTGTTCCATTGTTCCAGAGGAAGTCTCTGTACGTGTAGTATTACCGTCTTCATCCGTAGGACCATTCTCTGGTGCAGCATTCTCGATATTCATATCAGTCCCATGTACATCATCCTCAGCATCGTTATACTCTGGAGAGAGTTCTTGGATTTGTACACCCGATGGAGCAGGGTCCGTGGGATCATCTTCATCCGGATCCTCTTCACTGCTTGAAGAGTTGCCCGGGACACCATTTTCCAGGACACACGCACCTGTATCATGTGTAAGAAGACCACACATTTCACACACCCCACGAAGTCGTTCATACCTGAACTTCAAAAGTGTGTTCACGCCCGGGGTAAATTGAAAGTAACGCTGGAATTGAAGTGGCATTGTGATATCCCAATTGAGACAGACGCGAGCGAATTCAACCCTTGTCACCGTGGCCGAATCGAAATCAGTCTGCAAAAGGTGACCCAGTGCACTTCCAATGTGGCAAACCACAGCCCTTGTCAAGAATTGAAGGGGAATACCTCGAATTTGTATCCAGAAAGGTATGTAATTCAGGAGGAGAGGGTTCATTGTCGGGGTCCAGCGTTGGAGAACAAGCATCCTTTCTGCAAACGACCATGGACCACGCACTAAAACGGACTCCATCAAGTGCTCCGTAGGGAAAATGAATTGAAAGCAACCACCTTCAATCAATCGCCCCTGGATGATACCAGTAAGTCCCCAGGTTCGTGGGAGGACCGCAATGAGAGAACGAAGATTTTGAGGACGTGGAATTGTGGCCCTTCCGACAATTACAAACCGATTTTCATTCTCGGCCTGAATTGTGATTTCAGTTGGGAGAAGCAATGGTTCAGCGGAGGCTCCGATGTCCAAATTTTGGAAGGAGTTGCGAAGATTGGTCGGCATTTTGAACAGGAAGAAAGAGGATCGTACAAGATTCCAGAAACAAAGAAGATGATCTCCAATTTGAAGAGAAAAATCTCTCGGTTTTGTATAAATAGAGTTCAAATTGAGAGGGGGGAAAGCTTCACATCGTGTCGGTGACGATGTGGGTATAACCGATGAACGTGGTGGTAACTTCCGAACCACGACCACATCGTGAAAGGAAACTGTCGACGATTGACAGTTGAGAAAGAGAACGGCGAACAATCACCAAAGTAATCGCCAAAAATATCGCATTAAGAAACAACTTACTACTTAGTTTTTGCAGAAGGTTTTCTACTAAATCAATTTTTAATTCTCTTTATACTAAAAACTGGAAAAAAAAAATCTCAATTACAAGTTAAAAAAATTGATAATTGAACAAACGAAAAATTCTAAATAAATTGTTAATTCAAATTAAAAAAAAATTATGCAAAATGAGAATCATTTTAACATAGAAGAGAAGATCAATAATTTTTTTAACCTAAAAAATTATTAACTCTTAACATTTTCTGACCCTAAAATTTATAGACCATTATCCTTCGCCTATATGGCCTATGTAACGAATTTATCCCGCAACTTTCGTTGCTCACAAAGACCACTCTAGAAAATGTTGAGACTTGAGAAAGAATCCACCACAATGGACAAAACGACAAACTGAAGCGGTCAAAAGGGTAGAACTAGTGATTCAGAAGCTACCACCTTTAAAGATTCCTACGCAATGACAAATATTAGGGATCAATATTATTTGAAAAGATAAATGAAAAACGTCAAATCTATGGATAGAAAAGTACACATTTTAAGGATTCGGAAATGCATTATCACTCCACGTCCAAAGAAATCCTACCTGTCAAGAAAGCTATTGAGAAGTTCGAGTTCCATTTAATAGGACATAAATTTTGCATTGAAATGGATATGTATTCTTCCCCGAAGATGTTACAATTAAAGCTAAAGATGGTCTCACACCAACAACTATTACGTTGGAGCGAATGGTTTTCGAAGTACGATTTCGAGTCCTTCTATTTAAATGACACAAATAATGCTCTTGCTAACATGCTCAGTAGAAACCTATTAAAAGAAATTCACATAATGGCGAGCTCTTCTGCAGCAAAAAGAAGCTACAACGACTTTGAATCCAACATGCCTGAAGACGCTCATCAGCTTATCAAAGAGAGAACTTCGCACGAGTATCTTCAAATCAAAACCCGGAATCAACTGTAATTACATCGCACCAATGGCAATCCCAGACTATATGTTTGCTCACCTTTACACGATCGAAAATACGAACATGCCGGAAGAAGTCCTCTGTTTCATCTGGTATCTCTGTTCAGTATACACCATAGGCATTACTTTTGATATACAATGGATGTATCAATACATCAATGCGCAACAAGGTAAGAAAGATTGTATCTCGACATACTCGACATACTCAACATGGTTTGCAGCATTAAGCATATGGAGCGAAAAATTAAGAAGATCAGAAAAGCGACAAGTTTTCCATTCGAGAAGGTCGCTAGCTACTTACCACGGTACTACTCTCTCTTACTCAACTAACCACATCTCTATTTTATTTATAATAAATGAAACATGTATATAATCTCATAAATAGTTTGGCTACATTCCATTAAATGATAGGAGATGTTTATAGTTCTTACTTGTCACCAGTTACACAACCTTTTGTTAATATGATCCACGTTTTTGACGGTGACTAGAAAGCCACGTCCTTAGTAATGGTTACACACAAGAGGTTTATACCATCATCATGACTACACTTGTATGCAGTTTTATTATCTCATGAGATATCGACACGATTTACACTCACTGTGTACCAAAAAGTCAGACAAGATAGAATGATGACATTGACGCCAAGAGGAGATGGAGAATATTCGTGATGTTGTGACTTTGGACGGTGCAGATTAGTCACCCTCTGGGTCTTCTCAGCCGTCCCATCTACCGGCCCACCATCTCTACTCTCTACTCTCTATGGTCTCTTTTCTTCCTTTTCCTTTGCCCTTGAATTGATTATTACTAGGAATATAAAAGCAGGAGAAAATGTGAGTGGGAATAGAAAATTAAGTAGATGAGATGTCTTTTGGTTTCATGAAATAGTAATGATTTTATGTTCATTAATATTTTTTTGTTAAAAAATAATACTATATGATAATTTTGCAGTAACACAAACCACTATAAACTACAAATCTTATCTAAGAACTTAGGTTAGCTATGTGAGATATGCGAGTTTCTTGTGATTAGCTATTTTGGTTATTGTGTATTGGTAATTGCTTTCGAGATTTTGAAAAGCAAAATTTTTTGTAGAAGATTAAAATTAAACCAATTATACTCTAGTTTATTTTTGACTCTAAAATATAATTAGTTTTATTTTTATTTTTTACAAAGATTTTTGATTTTCATACAACGAAAACAATTGTCAATCGAGCCATTGTTCTGTCGTGAATTCTTATTTCTATACGAACTGGCTGATATGTCGTTTTTTCGTCCACTTTGTAAGAGGGAAACAACATTAAAGTCAACTAAGCTGATCAGGTCAACTAAACTACAAGCTTTTAACAGCAATAAAACCATTCTTACAACATCAGACATGAGATTAAGCTTACTCCAAATCAATAAAATTAGACTGTTATCTAAAACCACGTCAATTATTGTTGCCACTTCGAAAAAGAAAACAAAATTTCCGGGACACTCTTCCTAATCTACTGTGGATTAAAACATATGTATATACATTCTATAATCTCCAAATCTAAAGATTCTTACCATCGATGTATAACTGAAAACCCCAAAGTTTATTGGATTAACAAAAGAATCAAAACTCATTGCACTACAATAAATATTATAATAAGGAATTTGTTTGCTATTGCTTAGGAGGTTACTCTTTCCTATTATCCCTTCCGATTGAGGTCTTAAAATGTACATCTTTCTATGGAGAGATTGGAGAGATGGTGCAAATAAAGCAATGAACTTGATAACGTTTTGTATCTTATTTTGATAACATGATTTCTTTAGTTCATTGTGGTGGTAAATTATTTATTTATAAACGTCTCAAATTCAACGAACTTGCTGCAATCAAGAAACATAGTTGAACCAAGAAACGTCGCGTATCCTCAAATTTTGACTCTGGTCCGGTTTGGGAAACCGGTGCAAACTAAACCAATTTAGGTCAAGAAATTAGAGTGAATTAAATAGGTCTCAAAATTCGTGTGCCGCCTCAATGAACCATGTCCAAAACGGCAAAACCTATAAACGTTGTCGTATTTTCTCAAATTTTGCAATAACATACTGATTTGGTTCATTCGTGACTGCATCATTCTCATTATCGATATTCCTGAAAGAATTCGAAAACTTTCAAGAAATGTTAACAGAAAACTTGGATGATGAATTTATAAAACCCAAATACACGTGTATAAATACTAGATCCTACAAAATAAGCAAATGTTTGTGTTTTGATGAACACAAACATAGAGCTTAACAAAAATACAACTTGAAAAACTAATTATAAGAATATTGAACTATATTGTCAAATACCTCGCAGAGAATACATGTTCGCAATGCCTTATAAAGGAGAAGAAGCAGTAGAAGAAGACGATGCAGAAGCAGCAGCGTTTTGAGAAGATCTCTGGATCTTCTTCAGTTCTTTGGCAACTTCAGTCATAGTTGGAACTTCCCCTTTATGACCACGACATCTTAATGAGAGAAAAAGGAATGCATTCATTCTGCAACGCTCTTCTTCTGTAACTTCACCCATATCCTCTAACATATTTGGATCTTAGATTTCATCCAAGAAATCCACATTTTCAACGTCATCAAATCTTTTCTTTCGTCCCATTAGAAGCATTACCATGAACATTCTAAAGCCGTAGGCATCAGTTTTTTCCGAAACAATGTTCGTTGTATAATCAGATGTTTCCATTCCATCATCAACTTCAACAAATGTTTCTCCAACTGGAATTGAGATACAACAAGACAAATCGGTCAGGTTTGCAACACCATCTTCATCTATTAAGATATTCTTAATATTCATAATCCTATATACAAAAGGTCTTGCAAAGGCAGTATGAAGATAAGCTAAAGCAATTGCAATATCCTCTGCTATCTTCATTCTTCTTTTCCATGATACAATCTTTTCTAAATCTAGTGAAGAATATTGTTCCTTTTCACCATAATAAACCATGAATGGATATTCATCAAATTCAAGACAACATCCAGCCAATTTCATGAAGTTCTTATGACCACTCACCATTGATGACATTGCTACATCACGGTAAAATCCTGAATGCCAGTATATGAACGGCGTATGTATATATTTCTTGATGAGGATCATGCAAGAGTTATCATTTCCACTTGAACAGCCTAGTTCTATAAATAATGGTTTTTTGGAGAGTTGTTCCATAAGACAAACAAGAGAGTTTGGTTAAGTTTTGAGCAAGTTTCTTAATCAATAAAGAAGAGTAGTTCTTTAAATATTTTGCTATATTTGCCTTCAATTAGTATCAGAGCTAAATCATTGGAGTTAAGAAAAAACTACGCATTCTCGAAATTTTGTTCTTGCGAAAGGAACAAAAGGAGTTCGATAAAGAGGTGTTTGAAGGAGAAACAATACTTGGAGAGTATTCTCTAAAGGATTATTGTCATGGGAGACAATAATGCCTTAATACCAGAGAGAAGATTCAAGTTTTCTGAAGTGATAGAGAATGAGAATTTGTGGCTCATGAGTTCAACCGATTTTGTGAAGAAAAAAGGAATCAAAAGAGACTTCATTGGTGTCAAGAACATAGAAGAAATTGATGTTAAGCTTAAAGGGGAGAATGTTGGAATAAGCTTAACATTAGTTATTTGCTGAGAAAGTTAGGTGGTTAGATTAGATAAATTTGAGATATTTTAGGAGTTATTTAAAATATAGTTTTCCTAATAGGAATAGAAAATTATCTAATCTATATAAGGAGATGTCAAACTTATGACATAACTTGTGAGATTAAAAAAATTGAGAGTTTAGTTTTTGAACTATTATTCAAAGCTAATAATGAAGAGTTATTTCTTTATAATCTTTGATTTTATCGAATTACTTTCTTAAATCCAACAAATACCAATCCCAATACTTAGATTGAACTTCAGAAAAATGATTTAGAGTCGCTGAAATTGTTAGTGGCTTTGAGGATGAGATCAGCAGAGAAGAATTTGATGGGATTTGATTTGCCATCACAACATTTGATGACATCTTCTAACAATTTAGCCCCTCTCTGTCTGCATAGTAAAGCTCGTTTCTTCTTCTCCTTCTTCTTCCTCCACCAATCCATCTCAAAAATAAAGTTTATTAGGGAACCAAGATTGAATACTTGAGACTGAGTTGTAAATACACATCGGCGAAGATGCAAAGCAAGTTCCTTTTCTTTTTCGTTTTCATAAGAAAATATTATAGACAAATCCCACCGAGGGAATTCAATATTATATTAAGCAATAAAGAGATAAACGGGCCGGGATATTCATTTCAGATTTCTTAGTTCTTCGAAGGCCCATAGAAAGCAAAGACGGCTACTTTTACCATTTCTTTCCATGAGCCAACGGCTAGTTTCGGGAGGAGCCACAAACACAACGGCTACATTATCTTAACGGCAACCTTTTTCTCATATACCTATGAGACCTGCACACTTGTTTCTCTCTTTCTCATCTGTCTTCTACGTCGGATAGTTGAGGTTGATTGGTTTTCGATATACAGCTTTTTGTTGTTGCCTTATAAGAAGAAGTCGAAATTCAAATGGAGACTCCATCATCAACAAGAGAAGTCACTAGATCACAAGAAGAAAGGTCTGCACTTCTCGATATAACCAACGACTCACCGATTGTGGGTCTAGCGATGCAGACACCTTCTTCAGGGTTCATGAGTAAAGGGAGAAGCAAAAGAATCGAGTACACGCCTGGTTCTGGTGAAGTCCTTTTGAGAAAACAAGTCAAAACTCTCTTACACAAGGTTGAAGAAGGAACAGAGACTATTCATTCAATGGAGACTCGTCCTTTTATTCACTTTGTTACTTCTCCAATGAGACTTCTCGCTCCAACTCCAGCAAATACTCCTCAATTTCCAAACTTTCCAGGTGATGGAGTGCAGATCAGAATCACATCTCCGGTTATTGCTGGCCAATTTCGAACCTCTCAGGTAACTTGATTTCTTATCAATGATTCAGTCAAACAACTTTCTATAATACGATAGACTTAATTGTTATTGGGACTATTACCAGGAGGTGAGTCAGATGTTTGAGGAGAAGAGTATGAGCTTATCTCGTTCTTTGCTGTTTGACTTTATGGATAAGTCAACTTCATGGGAAGAAGAAGAAGAAGAAGAAGAGATTGATGGGTTGTGTGATCATTAATTCTATTGGGTTACTGTGTATCGATCACGAAAGAGTGATCTGAAAAATTGCTTTATATAATTTTGGGCCTAAAAAGCCCATTAAAGGGATCCAGAAATAGGAGAAAAGTCGTTGTCTTTAAGGAGATGAAGATTGGATTTAAATTTGGTGGTAAAACTATCAGAAACAAATGAAAACAGAGAGACGTTCCAACGAACCTCTCTACTTCTACTTACCCAAACTTCTACTTAGTGTGAAGTAAACGCCAAGACATTTTCAACTATAGTTTGTTTCTCTTGTTTTTTTTTTAAAATATAATAATAAATAAAACCACTTGAAAACTTGCAATAATTACAGGCTACATCATTAGGTTGCAAGGATAAACACCAATGGAGCCAATTGTTTTCGAGTGTTAAGTTCGTCCTTGTTTCTCGTGACACGAACTCTTGTGCAGATCTCCTAGCTAGAACAATTGTTACTAAGGACGTAGATTGGTGTCTATATGACTTATGCCCTTTTTTACAATTAAATACTTCTTGTGAATAACATATATATATTTTTGGTAGTGTCTAATAAATTTCCGAGTAATTAATAAAGTTAATGTTTGAAGTAAAAGAAACAAAAAAACTTTGTCATTTAGCGGAATTTCCGCCGGTAACGTATTACATTAAAAATGATAGTTATATTATATATTCATGGTGGAAATTATGTTTTGAATCTCGTTAGACGCTAATCGAGCGGTGAGGTGGCACCTAACATCGAATTAATTATAAGAGATTAATCGAGGATTTATTTTATGGTGTTTATTTTAATTATATATATAAAAATATAAATTGTTTAACAATAACGAGCATAATAGCTTGATCCAGCGTTCGAAGCTATTAGCTGGATTGTTTTTCCATTTTTTCTCATTTATTCAATGAGGGGTAAAATGGACATTTTCTGTTCATCTTCTTCCTCAGATTTTTTCCCTGTAAACCCTAGAACGGCGGCTTCAACGATTTATGTTGATTTTCCTCATCCATTTCATGTGTTTTTTTATGTTTATGTCCAAAATTTACAGATCTGATCAAAATGTTCGATTTTAGGTGAATAAACGTGATTTTTACGAAGTTCCGATTTTTTACCCGATTTGGCAAAAACGCCACGGTCCTTCGCTGCCGAGCCTCTTTCCGCCGCCTAAGCGGCCGCGTTTTTGAACATGGGGTGGAACCATCACATTACATAAAAAATATTAATTTGAAACTTCAATTTGATTACGATACACCATTGCTTCTACGTGTGAAACCAGCACATTATATATAAATGGTTACAGAATGAATTCTTGATTACGATATATAAATATCACTAATAATTAGATCACGATACATCGTTTTTTTTGATAAAACCACGATACATCATTACTTCTACGTTTTAAATAACGAAATTAATTCGTGTTTTGCATATGTAGGTAGGTATCAACCATCTTAGCAAACACACTTTTGATTAATGTTTTTTCTCATGTAGATAAAAATGTGTGATAAAAAATCAGGGAAATTCTATTTTATGATATTGAAATTGATCAAAGTGTAACGAAGTCAATTATACACTAATGTAGTCACCATCCATTTTAGTAAACAACAACCAACAGTTGCGAAGTTGATAAAGCATTTCTGCTTTATAAAAAGCTAAAGATTCGTCATGACATGGACCAACTCAAACACAACTAAAGCATTTAACAGACATCTTTTAATCGACCATGGTTCGTGCCGAGATCGAGACCGGAGCTCCTTTCCGGTCTGTTAAAGAAGCTGTCACTCTCTTCGGGGAGAGAATTCTTCACGGAGATAATTACATCAACAAGTCCCCAGAGGTTATAATCCTAAATCTTTTTATTCATCGTGATCTTTGTGTTAATCTCTATATATATTCCGTTATTAACTATGTTTGAATAATGTTTTCGATTTGAGTGATTAGAGAAACAGCTGGAAAAGCATAGAAACTGAACTGGTTGAAGCAAATGAGAATCTAAAGAAAGCTGAAGAAGAGAACAAGGTTTTGTCTGAGCGTCTCGAAAAGCTCACACAAGAACTTGAATTCACTAAGGCAAAGCTTAATCTCGCACTCAAAAAATTCCCAGAACACCCTCAAGTCGAAGATGATCTCAAATTCATAGAGGAATCCACCGTTAACGAACGAGACAACATAACTGAGATTAAGATGAACCAGTTTGATCAAAATGAAGATCGTCTTGAGAGGAGGCGGTCGGTGAAATTTGCGAACCCACCATTGTTAAGAAAGGTCATTGTTAACAAAGATGAGAAGAACCGAGTTATGGTGAAGAAACAAGGGAAGAAGATGAAGCAACTGGTTCCATTGGCTGCTTGGCTCTTTGCAAGAAACCGATCTAGTTAAACCACTTTAGAGATCTTCTTTAATACTCATTTGCGTGTCTTATTACGAGTTCAGAAACAATATTCCCATTTTAATTGTTTTTTATTTGGGGATTAATTCATGATTTCTTTGATTTTGTTACATTTTCTTGCCGATCGAAATTTACGACATGTGTACAATGCAGACACATTATATCAAATTGATTGAAGAATCAAAGATATATGAGTTAAGTCCATATGATCCTTTTAAACATTAATAAATTAGCATTGATCATGCGTATATAGCAGCATGCAAGTTGATTTATTTAAATGGCATGCCTGCGATTGGCGTATTGGCTTTGATCATTCATACTTGTAATTATACGTCACTGTGAAAACACACACACATATACATATGTATATATTGAATATGTCCATAGAACTTAGAAGGTAAGAGTTTTGAAATCATTTAATTTCTAGGTTTTGTATGGATCAATTTGATAAAAATAAGTTTTACCAAATATAGCCGATTATTCCTTACCTATTGGATCTCTTTGCAAAGCATCTCCTGCTACATCTTACAACACTTTTTTAAGCGTGAGAAACACAACTTTAGTCATGAATGGATACTTTAAATTAATCATGATTAACTCTGTACTTTTGTCCAGCATTTTTTAATCCTTAACATTTGGGTGACTTGTGAGGCTAGTTCTCATGTACTTCAGTTATAGTCTTAAAGAAATTGAAAAAGACTGTGATCTAAACAAAGTACTTTGTCGAATGAATTAAAATTGGTGCACACAGATTGATCAAAACTGAAAGTGGCCATCACCTTAGGTTTTGTCCCTTCACTGGTGATAGACAATTCTATAAGAGTGACTGCAATCTTTGTGCTTCGGAATGAATCCGAGTCAAGTTTACGTTAAAAAACCTCTTTTCCCATAACTTCCAAACTTCAATCTCTTAGCCCTTGGTGGTTCAGCTCCAAAGTTAGGTCTACATCGGTCATGAATATAGCTGCAATTATCGCCCAGGTTACACCCACTCGCAGTCCCAAAGTAGATACACTGTTTCTTAACCTTATTTTTTCCATTGTATATTCCATTTTGTGAATAGAATCTGTTAGTTTTAGGATTATCTGTACCATGTTCCCTTATAAGGTTCTTAAAATAGTCTAAACTCTTTGTAGGTTGTACTACTACCGGTTTAGGTCTATCAATATCACCAGCCTGGTTTAAGTTCATTGGATAAGAATTAAAACCAGTTTGAGAACCCTTTCCAAGTCCAACTGATGCTTGAGAATTGTTCATTTCAGAAGTACAGTATGTGGAATTAGGTTGGAGTTCGGATTGAGGCTTTGCTATTACCCTTGCTACTGAGAAATCATTCTGAGGTCTCTGGAGGTTTAGGTTAATTGGCAGAGAAGTTGATGGGAACTGAGAAGGTCGAAGATGTTCTTTAGCTATACCAACATAAGAATGAAGGGGCATTGCTACGTTACAGGATTTTCCA
Organism: Lepidium didymum; assembly: GCA_963920545.1. Lineage (NCBI taxonomy): Eukaryota > Viridiplantae > Streptophyta > Magnoliopsida > Brassicales > Brassicaceae > Lepidium > Lepidium didymum. Next base: position 2,354,692 of record OY986982.1, read on the forward strand.
TTTATAGGCTTTTGTGGGGATATGTTTCCATTTATCTGCTTTTGTGGGGAAATGTTTCCATTTATACGCTTTTGTGGGGGTATGTTTCCCATTCCAGGCTTGGGTTGAGACACTGGTCTCTGCTCAGGGTTAGTCAAAGGTTGAGAAGCTGCAAACCTCTGTTCATGAGCCATGGGTGATGGGATGAAAGGTTGCGAAACAAGTCTAGAAAAGTTGATGTTAGTGTCACCGGGCTGATACTTAGTTTCAGAGGATTTACCTGATGTGTCAGAGATCAGATTTTTGATCATTTCTGGGTTGCTGAGGAGCTTGATAAGTAGATCAGGATCGACCATACTCCCCTGTTCATTGATTTTCATCAGTGCAGTCAGAGCTGCAGAAGCAGCCAGACTCAAGTCTGGTGCAAGACCAGAAACCAGTTCTTGGGTTGAACAGGGAGATTTAGTCTCCAACTGAGAACCTTGCTTGTTTGCCGTAAAGCCAGATTCCACCATAGTGTGGGATGATTTCTTGGTAGATTCCAACTCGTCCTCAATTGGAGTGAGACGAATGACAGGAGTTTTGCTGTCATCAAAGGATTCGGCTTCCACAACCCGTGAAACAGAGGGCCTACGTGACAACATAATGCGATCAGCAGGATGATAATACACCAAAACAATGCTGAATAACCTAAGAGGTTTCAAGAACAAGAAAGAAGGCACATACCGAGAAGGAATGGCAGAGCTATGCGGATAGATAGCTTCTAACACTTTTGAAATCCTTAGGTTTTCGGTTCTCCTTTCTGTGCTCTCACCACCACCTCCAACTAGCCAAGTATCATTGACAGAGAACTGTTTTGTCCAAAACACTTAATATCAGATTCAAAAGCTTAAAGGGTTTTCCTAATTCTAGATTGTATGATAATTACCTGAGGAGGTCGTTTCCATTTGATTTGAGGAATGTTCGAGACATTCAGCTTAACCACATAGTTGTTTCTTTCAAAACCAGGTGGAAGATCAGGGGCTCGAGGTTTCCCAGACAATTGCTTTGGGTAGCTTTGACGTTGAGGCTGAGAGCCAACTTTGGCCGGACAATCCTCTGGTCGAAACATCTTAACCTGTCCAAATCGACATTGTTAGAAGCTGACCAAAACTGATTTTCGTGTATCAAAATCATGCAATACCACACAGGTTCCTAGGTATCTTAAGATTCTAAATTTGTCGTTGCAGTGCAGAGATTGAAATGATGCACTTACTAACAAAACGTATTCAAAGTTGAAAGCTTTATCATTTTCATCCAATTTTAAAAGTCAACTGATGTTGATTTAAATGTTAAACACAAGAATCAATTCGATTCAGATATTCATACACACGTTTGCCTTTCCTCATCATCATCCCTTTAAACGTAATCTTCAAAGATACGAAATTAAAAGCTCAATATATGAAAGTATCAGACTTGTTTTTTTTTCCACCAAAGTTCTTTCCTTTCACATTCCAGTCATCGATTTGGTTTCGATAGAGTAATTAACCACCGACTCATATGGATCCGATGGGTTACTTAAGAACTTCAAATAAGATTTGATAAGGAATCCATAATCCAAATTAAGGTTCACAATTTGCTAGTTAAAATCGAGGTTTAAGATTCATCTACAAATTTTAAAAACCAATAAAGACGAGTCAAATCACTTTTTGGATTCACGACGTTAAAATGGGCAACAGATCGTCTGATTAATATCACAAACTGGATTAATAACATCGAACATACGGCGATTGGGATTATATACCTGACAAAGATTAGGACCTTGTGGCCATGAAACTCTGGGTTTCTTCGATTTCTTCATATAATAAAACCAAAATATCTGAAACAACTAACCAGCGAAACAAAAATCGATTTTTTTCTTTCTTAAAACTCAAACCGATTATCGTTTTTATCAGATTCAGATAAAGAAAAAAACGACCGCTACGATTCGCTAGATCTACAGATTTCAAAGAGAAACGATTGAGATTCGATAACTATAATGGTCAATTCGGGGTCTTTAGTCGGAGATCGGAGAAAAAAACAGAGAGAAGGAAGAAACGAGGCAGGAGGATTATCGTGTGGATCAGAAAGGAAGCCCTAAAAGTTTATCCTGGATGTATTGATACTGTGGTCTATTTTATTTTATTTTATTTTTCCAAGTTGTGGTCTATTTATTTTAGACGAAACAAAGACACAAACAAAGGCCCTCTCATAAATAAATTTTAATCAATTGCGTATAATTATTAGAATTTATAATCAGGAGTAGGCCTAACTGCCTAAGGCCCATTGAAATACGTAGATCTAGCCAAGACAATTAAAATTCATTCATCTCGTTTATCGATTTCTCTAATCGTGAAATCAAATTCCTCAATTAAAATTTTCAACGCAAAGAAGCTCGGATTTCTTGGTTCGTTAATTATTGATTTTGCTCTCTAAGTATTGCTCTTGCTCTTTAAATATTGCTATTGTTTTTCGTTTGGGTTTCTTCGTTCGTTAATTAATTACTCTTCATTCAAAATTCTCAATCTAAACAAACTAGAGAAAGATTTTGTTGTTGCTCTTGTAGACTCAAGGCCTCGAACATAGATGAAAATAGTTTTGGCTATGTAAGCCACCGTAATATTTTTCACTGCTCATCACCACACAATGTATGTAATAACTAAAAGAGAAATCTGCAAAACTCATGAGACAAGTTCTTCGATTATCATCTTAACCATAGTCTTCTTAATAGGCAAAATTGAACTATGACATTTAACTGGGTTTAGAACAACGGTTGTATTCAAAGTTTTATGGGATTGGTAAACAAGAAACAATCAAGTTTATTGGGATCGTCTATGCTGATTTGAATAGGAGATTTTGAATTTTAGGGTTTGTGAGTAAAATTGATTCGGGGTTTTGATTTCTCAAGTGATGTCGCTTTACTTAACAGCAGTAACTAACAGATTTTAACACTGTTTATTTATTATGTTAAGCAATTTAATGATAGGTTTAATTTGGCCAGTTAACGAAAAGTGTAAAATTTAAATTAAAAATCAACTAAAAATTTGTGATTTTTTCGGGGAATACGATAGTTGATGATGAAAATAACTGAAATTAGAAAGATAAGAGTTTAATTAACAATTTTTCCTACTGTAATTATGATTGTTTGGCTTCCAACACCTAGAGTTTCTGGAATACCAATGTTAACATTGTCAATAAATTATGGAATGTCTTTCATTAAAACTCATATATGATCAAATTTAAAATATTTTTTAAGTTTTGGATCTTGTATCAATAAACGTTTTGTTTTATTCGTATTTAACATAAAATTATGTTAAATAAAAGAGAAATTGCCAATAATAACTCTTCACTCGAGTCTCTTGCTGCACTTGGGATTGTTACCCGCAATCCTACTTCATTAATCTCATCCTTGATCGCTAAGTACAAGCGAACTATTCATGACCCGTCACGTAAATGAGTTCAATTTTCTTCCACTATAATCTCATTACTCTTTATGGCCATTGGTAGCTAAGCTGCATTTTCTCGTCGTATCTAACCTGCATTACCTTTTTTATTTTGTCAAACTGCAACCTCTAAACCCTTTGCGACCTTTATCATGTTGTGGGCAACAAGTCCATTGTTAAGTTCTTTGAACACGAATCCTTCCTCTTTATTTCATGTGCACTCGCCTCGCAGCACCCTCAACGACGTGTAACCTTCATGCATTCTGGTAAACGTCGTGGCTTTTGGTCAGTATTATTGGATCATGAATACATTTAATGACATGCAATTAGAGTTTCTGGTTACACCATCTATTGTAACTGCTTCAATCATTGAGCCCGCTTCAATAAATGAACTATGTGCACATTTACTTACCTGATTTGGTTAATCTCCATCAATGTATATGAAATATATTTTTTTAATCTTTTCTATCGGTATTTGCATATAGACGTATGTTTATGAGAGCAATTCATTAAGACGCCAATCACCTCACCTTAATTACAATTATAACTAATTCTCTATAATAGAAAAGAGTCTACTCAACCGCCTATTTGTATCTCACATCTATTTTTTTAAACGTCTAAATTTTATTAGAAAATGCCCAAATGGGCTGAATTGTTTCATGGGCTAAGGTAAGGAAAAAAAGAAGATGGGCTAAAAATCAAAGAGGCCCAAGGATAGAAGAGTCTGGAATGTCACACGATCAACTCGCCATCTCTTGCCACGTGTTCACGCGTTGTGCACTCCACCATGCAAACCGCCGTCTGCCGCGAGTAGCTTTGTTCTCCATGGACAAGCCCAATGATGATCTCTGCTTCCAGATGAATGTACGTCGCAAAACTATTTAGATCAAGAAGCGTCTTTGATTCTCATCGACAAAGTTCTGCCTCCAAGAGGGTTATTCCCGTTGTTAGTATGAATCATGGATCTCCACTTTCGTTGATGTATCCACCGGTAGATCTGCTTTAGAAATCCGTTCATTGTGTTCTTCCATGGCCAAGTGACACCTCAACGGAACTCCATCACCACCACGACCGAGTATATCGATCTTGATCTTCATCCACCTGTGAGCTCTCCTTCAGAATCAGTGAAAGCGAATCTGAGATTTACTCGAGAGGAAAGGGAAATCGTCGTAGAAAGAGGTAGAAATTTCAGGTACTAAAAATATGGAAGCTTAGGGAAGGGGACCTTAACCTGAAAACAAAAACCAACCAAATCGAAGCTTGAATCGGAAGCAATCCCCATAATAAAACTCGGCTAAACTAAGAGCAAAATCCGTGTGACATAAGAATCATCCCTATATTTTTGAAAAGTAGATGTCGAAGAAAAAAGAAGCAAAAAAAAGATGTCACTTGAAAGTATGGTCGAAAGAGGAAAGCTCTGTCACAAAGTTGAAAATGAGTCATCTTGTCTCACATCTCTTCAATTTATTGTATTTGTCGGCCTTACTTTTTCTCCTGCTAGTATGTTACTATAGGGCCGAAGAACACTTTAGTAATTCTTATACATGGGTCTTCGGCTTTCACTTAATGCATCTCCAACAAACCCTCAGACCTTAAACTTTGAAGCTTTTGCAAATCCAACAAAATCAAGTTTTGAGGTTTTGAATTGAACTAAGTTGTATCGTGGCAAACAAGAAAGGTGGATTAGGTTATAGGGCTATCGAGGAATTTAATACGACATTGATTGCTAAATTGTTATGATGGCTTATTGATTGTCTATAATTCTTGTTTGCTTTTGTTTCTCGGGGTCGATATTATCCTGGATCTAGTCTTTTGGTGTCTCGTCGGGTTTATTCCTCGTCATACGAGTGGAGGAGTATTATCTCTGCCAGGATTTTATTTTTCAAGGACCTAATCAAAAGAGTGGGAAATGGTTTTTCTATATTGGTTTGGCAGGACCCTTGAATCCCTGATTCTATTTCGCGCCGCCGGTGGGTGAAGGGTCACAAATTCAACATTTTCTTACAATGGATCAATTTATTGATCCTCAGCTTCAATGCTGGCGCGCTGTTTTGATTCATCGGCTGTTTGATCAGCACGATGTTTGTTTGATTTTAGGAATTTCAATTCCTAGGTTGCCTAAAGAGGATTGGTTGGATTGGTATTTTACCAAATTTGGGAAGTATTCTGTCAAGTCTGGGTATTGGGCTGAACGTAACTTTTCGGATTCAGAGTGTATAAGGTTTGGGCCTACAGTGGAGAATTTGCAGAGCCAGGCATGGAAAGAATGGTGCCCGCCTAAGTTAAAACATTTCATGTAGCAGGCTGTTTCCGGATATCTGGCAGTAGGTTCTAATCTGGTTAAATGAGACATTCCTTGTTCTCTGTCATGTAGTCGTTGTGGGGCTGATGTGAAGACAATTAATCATGTCTTAGACATGGGCCTTATCTGGGATTCCATCTGCGGTTGATGTCTTCCCGGGAAGTTCGATTTTCTCTAACTTTGATTTCCTATTTCGGAGGTTACCCCCTGATGTGGACAAATGTGTATCCTTAGTTATTGTCGTTTATCTGGAAAGCCAGAAATGATAAAGTTTTCTCAAACATAGATAGGGACCCAAGGCTATTGTTAAATTTGCAGAGGAGGAGATGTATGCATGATATACCACCAACGCTAAGTCTGCTCCTGTTTCTTCAAGTGGTCTAGGAGCTATGAAGTGCTGTCAGTGGAGAAGGAATTGTTGCACCATCCTCTGTTTGTTTTTCCTACTTTCACGGGGTATAAATGCTTCATGGATGGATTTTGGAAGGATTCTTAGTACTACTTCGGTTTGGGGTGGTACTGCTTCTATAATGGATTGAGTGGTGTTCATATAGGAGCGCGTGGGGTTCGGAGAGGTCTTTCGCCATTGCATTGTGAGATATAAGCACTTCTTGGGCAATGTCGTCCCTCATCGTCCTACATATTCTAGAGGTAGAGTTAGTGGTGGATTGTGCTGATATTCTACATATGGTGGTAGATCTAGGGAGTTGGTCAGCTTTATCTCCATACACTGATGAGTTTGCCCGCCTTCGTTGCCAGTTCACATGCTTCTTCATTGCATCTATCCCGAGGGCGTTGAATTTTAAAGCTGGTTTTATGGTCCACAATTATCTTGGGAACATTCTTTTATTGACTATATTCCTCAACATTAGCTCTCTTATTTGTTACACTAATTTGTTATTAAATTTTATTTTAGATCAAATGAGCACACTAATATAAAATCAAAGTTTTAATATTGAATAAATATTACATAATTTAAAAAACAAATATTTTACAAACAAAAAATACATATTTTGTTTTAATATAAATTATATATAGGAACATTACCGAAATATTGATATTATATTTTAGTTTTAGAATTTTAGTTTATGTGTTTTATTATTATAAATGTAATTTATAATTATCATGTAATTTTATATTTTCATGTAATATTGTGTGTAATATTTTTTATGTCTAAGTATGAAGTTTTGTCATTATTTTAAATTTTTATTAATGTTAGAGATTATAGGACAAATTACTAATAGTTTTAAGATATATGGTTGGAATTAACTCTCCTCATCATTTTATTTTAAAGTTTTGTTTTCCTTATTTTATTTTGAGGGTCTTGTTAGAGATGTCTTGATAAACAAAATGGAAGTGCTAGATTTTGGGTTTGAGACAAGTTTGTGCATATTCACCAAGTTCTCTCGTAATAATAACTTAGATGGGCTTTGTGTTGGCTTTGTTCAGTCTTTAAGCAACAGGTGGCACTCAGAAGAATTACTACACGGTTTTGTTTGGAGATAAAATGAATGAACCAACCAATTAATTAAAAAACACAAAAAAAGCTTCGAAGATAAGATGGCTGCCTCTCTTGTATCTCCCGCCACCGCCGGAGCATTTAATTCCCGCTTCGTCGCCGGTTTATCCACTCCCACAACAGCAGCCTTTTCATACCAGAATAGTCGCCGGAGTTACATGATGATGAGATGCAGTTATTCTGTGCAGGACATTCCTATTGCTGTAGATGCCCTCTCTCATCTCCCTGCTTTCGATTTTTTTCAGAGGTCTGTGGGTACCCAGAGATGGGAATTCCTTGTATTCCCCGGAATTGTCTGGTTTTATTTGACGGCGAGGCCTGGTGTTCTCGTCGGCGCCATTGACGCATACCTTCTCGCTCCACTCCAGGTTGGCCTCGACACTCTTACTGGAACAAGAAGGTTAAAGAGATCAAATTTCTTAGTCACAGAGAAATTGGGCGAAGGTTCTTTTGGTGTGGTCTATGCTGGTGTTCTACTCCCTAAAAATTCTAGTGTCGTTGATGACGCTAGGGTTAGCAAAGCAAAAGCTAAAGCTATGGACTTTACTGGCGAATTCAAGCAGAAAGTCATTCTCAAGAAGGTTTTCTCTTTCTAATATATATATTGAAAGAGGTAAACAATGAAGAAGTTGTTGCCAGGCTCTAAGAAAAAAGACTCATATTTTTTTATTAATGCAGGTGAAGGTAGGAGTAAGAGGTGCAGAAGAATTCGGCGAGTATGAAGAGTGGTTCAACTACAGACTCTCAAGGGCGGCTCCTGAGACTTGCGCTGAGTTTCTCGGAAGCTTTGTTGCCGATAAGACCAATACGATGTTTACTAAAGGCGGCAAATGGCTTGTGTGGAGGTTCGAGGTGCTCGTTCTGTTTGCTTTCAAATATATACAGATATATGACTCTCTACTCGACTCGGCTTGGCTTTATTTTTGGGTGTAGTAGTAGTGATTGAATGCATTCTTTAACAGGGAGACCGTGATCTCGCTGATTACATGAAAGATCGGAACTTCCCTTCCAATCTGGAGTCCATCATGTTTGGCCGCGTTCTCGAAGGAGTAGAATCTGTGAAACGTCGTGCATTGATCATTAAGCAGATCATGCGCCAGATCATAACATCTCTCAGGAAAATACATGATACGGGCATTGTTCACCGGGACGTGAAGCCTGCCAATTTGGTGGTTACAAAGAAGGGTCAGATTAAGCTCATAGACTTTGGCGCTGCTGCTGATCTTCGCATTGGCAAGAACTACGTTCCGGAACGCACATTGCTGGATCCTGACTACTGTCCTCCTGAGCTCTATGTCCTCCCTGAGGAAACACCAAGTCCTCCTCCCGAGCCTATAGCCGCTTTGCTTTCCCCGATTCTGTGGCAGGTGGTTTTGATATCCTTATATGCCAATGTTTGCCTTCTTCACTTGAGTCTTTGTTTGACTCAGAGTGCTGGTTCTTTCAGTTGAACAGTCCGGATCTGTTTGATATGTATTCCGCTGGGATAGTGCTTCTACAAATGGCGGTTCCGACCCTAAGATCTTCTGCAGGTCTGAAGAATTTCAATTTGGAGATCAAGTCAGTTGAATATGATCTTAATAGATGGCGAGACAGGACTCGGACGCGGCCAGACTTGAGCATACTAGATCTGGACTCGGGTAGAGGGTGGGACCTCGTCACTAAACTTATATCCGAGAGAGGTTCTCTGAGACGCGGACGCCTTTCAGCTGCTGCTGCTCTCAGACACCCTTATTTTTTGTTGGGTGGTGATCAAGCAGCTGCTGTTCTTTCAAAGCTCAGTTTCCGCAAGTGATTCTGATTTATTCATATGATGTAAATGTACACAATAACTTAACTCTGTTCCTCATATATTTCTGGTATATTCTCTGCTTCTTGATTCACTGTCAAACAAGTTTCATGTCGCCTGAGCGGTTTTGCTTACCAACTTAGCCGTCATCAGGTCTTATTCAGAGGCTGTAGAGGTATGTTTGTATTGATATTGGTCTGGAGTCTCTCTCCCATGGTATGGTCACTCATCTTAATTTACATATATAATATATTACACACTTGTATACACTGATCTTTGTATTAACGTAGTTGTGATATCACAAAAGGTTTTAATGCTTAAAGCTCGTCATGCGAGAGGATGGCATCAATAGCAGTTTGATTCTTTTTGTTGCATCTCCACCTGCATCTCCAGCCACACAAAGAATTGAAGATGGCAAGTCGCTTCGATTGAAGAGATATGATTTTTGAAGCAGTGTGAGCACTTGTGAGGTAAACTGCATAGCCGTCATCCATGAACTCTACTCCGTGAGGGAAAACCTGCCACACCAAACTCCCCATACCAGCGCCTCCTTTCCTTGTTGAGTTGAGGGTCATCTTGAATACTGTATTCAACATCATGTCACGGAAAGATGTGTTGAAACCAGGGTCATGTGAGGACACACCAAACTCTGAGAACAGAACTGGCATTCCCAAGTACATCTCTGCGTCCTCCATATGAGCTTGCATCCAGGAGCTAGTAAATTCAAGGAAAGAACTTGATACTGCCGGAGATATCCTGCAGTTTGTAATCATGTCAGCTGTTCTCTGTTTTCAAATAAAGGGAAGTATCTGTTTCTTGGTCTATTGCATCAAAAACTTACCAGGAATCTGGATAGATGTGAGCTGAAGCAAAATCAATGCCAAGAACCTGATTATTTCTGATGAAGTCGGTTCCAACTTGTGCAGCGTAGGGATTGGGATTGAATTTGGTTCGCGCCGGGGCAGAGGGACCATAGAAGCCTTCAAGTCCGATCTCCACCAAATGTTTAGCGTCTATGCTCTTCACAAACACCGCCATTTCTTGTATCCAAGACTGAAGTTTGTCACCGGAGGGATCAGAAGGGCAACGAGGTTCATTCATGAGTTCCCAGGCGAAAATGGTAGGGTCGTTCTTGTAAGTGATGTTTGTGAAAGTGTTCACTCTGTTCAGCACCGTCTGCAATGCAACCACATTCAAGTTAACACTATTTCCCTAATGGGTCAGAGGAATGTGCTTTTCGGATAAATAAGCAATGAATGTAGTGGAGATGGATGGAACAATCACCCGGACATGGGATTGGTAGAATTTTCTGAGGGTGGGGTCGGTGAAGAAGTCGTCATCAGATGTGAGATTGAGGCCGGAGGCGTTGCCCCATTTAACGTACTGAGCTTTGCCACCATAGGCATCCCAATTGTTGACCAATGATAGTATAAGTCTGATTTTGTACTTCCTAGCCTCGCTCACCACAAAGTCCAGGGCCTGCCCAATTGCTCAAACCTTTAAACATAAGAGTCTTGCAAGAAGAAACTTTATGTGTAAAGATGTACCTTAAAGACTTCTTCATCGTAAGCTGAGGGAGATATCTGGAGAGCTCGCCATTGGCCATCATTGAAAGCCCATGTCCTGCCTACCGTCAATCCAACCGCAGAGGCTTGTTGAAACACTTCTGTCACTTTGCCTCTCGTGGAATCATCAGCTGCAAGAGTCATCATCCAGTATGTGTTGAAGCCATTCACGTAAAATGGATGTCCATTTAGGGTGAATTGCTTGTTTTTCACCTGCACCATATCCCATACTTCTTCTCCTGCCGACTCTGAGTTAGTCCTGCAATATCACATTTTTCCCTATAAAAATGAAAAAACCCGAGACCAGATTTTGAGTAATCGTAATATAAGTACTCATGGGATTCGGTCTCTAAGCCTGCAAGAGCTCTGTGAGTTAGAAGCATGAGAACCGCAGAACAGAGGACAATTCTAAATCCATGTGGGTACTTCATTTTTCGCAGGTTTATGGATGAGAACCTCTTCATCTTCATTTGTTTACATGTTTAGCAGTTTAGGTATATATTCATACCAACAAAGCCAATAAAAGATTTAACTTACAAGGCAAGAGAAATGTCCCTAGGTTTCAGCTATAACTTCCAAAAGTGAAGAGATGAAGCTTGACGCAAATGCGATATTGGAGAGCTATCAATCTGATTACTCAAATGTGAGAAAACTCCCAAGTAACATGTCACTGCCAAGCTAAGCTTGAGTAGTAATCCATTTTCGACCAACAATAAATGAAATTCATCATCACTATGAGTTAAAACATAATCTTCAAAGATACGAAAAGTAAAGCTCAATATATGAGTCCTGAAGGGCAGTGGAAACATATGATCTACAGTAAAACCTCTATAAATTAATAATATTGGAACTACACTAAAACTACAACTTTTAATTAAGAGATTATTAATTTATCGATACACTAATTAAACCAAAAACTTAATTTATGACCATAAAATTATATTAATTTATAGTAGTTGTTAGTAAATCAAGTATTAATTTAAAGATGTTATACTGTAATTTGTTAAATTAAATACAAATTTTCATTAACCAAACTAGATTTTAACTTGTGATCTATCACGTGATATAATTTCTTTTAAATCACTTTTTTAATTTAAAAGTATAATGTGAATTTTATAATAAAAAATAAAAAAATATTTGTCAAACATAAAATATATACTAATGTAATTATCGAATGTTAACTGATCTGTGATTATCAAGTAACATGTAAATATCAGATAATTTGTAATGATCAATAGTTATCGAATGACTTGTACTGATTCGTAATATCGACCTACAATTATTGATATCGAATGATACATATTTTGTTGAATATTAAATGTAACTATACAAATATTAATGTTTTTAAGCTAACTATTTTATATAAATATTACTGATATGTGTTTGCTTAGAATCTATATTTTTCGTCGTAAAATATGTGTTTGCTTAGAATCTATATCGCATATTTTTGACCCATTTGTATCAAACAAAAATTGTTGTATCACTATTTTTATTTACCAATGATATCTAAACACTCCATGTACGGCTCTGTTAGCTGGATTATAAGGAGTTTGCTACGATATATATATAGTTTGGTAACATTGAGCTATCTGGTTGGAGCTAGAGGTAATAGATTTAGAGATTGTGGATAGATGACTTGCATCATCAATCATTCACATATATAATTGTGCCATGACTAGTGGCAGACCCATAATTCTTTTTACTTAGTTTTCTTTTCAACATTGAATTTATAAAATTTAATGCATAACTTAAACATGTTCTTAAAACCTCTTATTTATTAACTTCCGTGTGTAGTAGGATGGAGTCGATCGAACTCCAAATGTCTTGTCATTAGGTAGGGTATTACCTACATCAACAATTTCTTAAAAATATATAGTACAATTTCTCTAAAAAATCATTATAATTTTCAAAATAATAATAAAATCTCATAAATATATTTAAAAAGTCAGTAAAAATATCAAAATGAAGTATTGATCTTTGGTTAAAGGTGTCAAATACTTATAAAAATACCAAATTTGCTATAATAATTTTAACATTAAGATAAGTTTAAATATTTTTGGTGTGTCATATGACACCTTAAAATGATAAAAAGTCCACCAATAGCCATGATTTAGTTGCCAAAGACCTGATAGTCCTAATGATTGGCAAATTATGTGTTTTTACTTCTTTTATGTTTTCATGCTATTAGGAGCCTCGTGATGAGATCATCTCAATATTGTCAAATGATTCTAGTGGGACTGCAATCCCAAGACTTGTTCTTTTTGATTCTTTACGTTTAGCTAAATAAATTTGGGTGGTTTTCCTTCATGTTTTGGCCAAAAAAACATATGTTGTAGCTAAGTTTTATAAGTAAATTTCACATCACCTTTTCCTTTTTAATTAAATTCAGTTAGGTAAATAAGATGATGAATCGTTCATCTGAAGATACGGAAGAAGGTTGGGTAAAATCAGACGCTTTTCTTTTTTCCTTTTGTCAAATGAATCATTTATAATTCTAGGTTGTTGAAATAATCACGTCGTGGAGATTATATGTTGATTGTTAAATCAAGGAAATTTGTGAAAGAAAGAACAAGCAAAAGTAATGAAAATGATTGAAGACTTGTAAAAGAAAAAAAACTAGTTGATTGGAAATCGTGGAGATTACATGTTGTCCACCACTCAAACACCTTTCGAGTATAATAGAAGACTTGGATTGTTCTCAATTCAAAGTTCAAAGCCGAGGTAGCATTAGCGTTGGGCCAAGTCAGTCACTTTTGTCGTTTGCTTCTCCCCCAAAGATCCAAAGTACATGTTCATGTATGACTTTTCAAGTCTCTTTCTCCGACCAAACCGTAACTAAACCATGTCTAGATCTATCTCGGATTCCATTTGTTCATTCTACACACTCAAATCTTTTCAATGTGTATCATTTTCTCTTTAACAAAATATAAGGACACTCATATATTTGATATTTTAGTTTAATATAATTCAACTATTCGTAATAGATACTGCAGAAATATTATTTTTTGCATTAAAATATCATATAATCAAATGCATCCATTACTATAAAATATCAAATTTATCTCACTGACACTTCCCCTTATTTAAAAATGCATTAAATTTTTATATAAAATATAAAATATTACTGGTTATATATTATCAAATACATTAAAATATGCAAAATATTTTTATAAAATAAAACAAAGCAAAATCCTTCCATATATATTGAAAGTATATCATTGAAAAGTAGTTTGGAAGAAAACTCTACAGTCAACAATTTATGGGTTTGAGCAGAAAAATATGTAAATCATTTTAGGCATACAATTAAACTTAAGAAAAAATATCTCATTAGTCAAAAATGGAATTAAAAGACCCCACAGTGATTGACCAAAATAGCCTTCTATCAGTCCCTATTTAAATCAAATAAACTCCAGAGCCCAATTTCAACAACAAAGAGCTGACGTTGCAGTTGTTTCTGACCCACCGCGTAATCCAGATCCGAAAATCATCAATGGCGTCAGAAGACAATGGATCCAGATCCGAATCCGTCACCACTACCAACGCCGGGGAAATGCCGCCGTCTCAGCCGAGGAAGATTGCACTGATCACTGGAATCACTGGCCAAGATGGATCGTATCTGACTGAGTTCCTTCTCGGAAAAGGATACGAAGTTCATGGCCTGATCCGTCGATCATCGAATTTCAACACTCAGCGAATCAACCATATCTACATCGATCCACACAATGTCGACAAAGCTTTGATGAAGCTCCACTACGCCGATCTCACAGACGCATCCTCGCTCCGCCGTTGGATCGATGTGATCAAGCCAAACGAAGTTTATAACCTAGCTGCTCAATCTCATGTCGCTGTATCTTTTGAGATCCCTGATTACACGGCTGATGTAGTCGCAACCGGTGCACTCCGTCTCCTTGAAGCTGTCAGATCTCACACCACCGACACTGGCCGGAGCATCAAGTACTACCAAGCCGGATCTTCGGAGATGTTCGGATCAACTCCCCCTCCTCAATCAGAGACGACACCGTTTCATCCCAGATCTCCCTACGCAGCGTCCAAATGCGCAGCTCATTGGTACACAGTCAATTACCGAGAAGCTTATGGTCTATACGCCTGTAATGGAATCCTGTTCAACCACGAGTCACCTCGCCGTGGTGAGAACTTCGTGACCAGGAAGATAACAAGAGCCTTGGGAAGGATCAAGGTCGGTTTGCAGAGAAAGCTCTTCCTTGGGAACTTGCAAGCAGCAAGAGATTGGGGATTCGCAGGAGACTATGTGGAAGCAATGTGGCTGATGTTGCAGCAAGAGAAGCCAGACGATTACGTGGTTGCAACAGAGGAAGCACACACAGTGGAAGAGTTTCTTGAGGTGTCATTTGGGTATTTGGGACTCAATTGGAAAGATCACGTTGAGATCGATAAGAGGTACTTTAGGCCAGCTGAAGTAGATAACCTCAAAGGAGATGCTAGCAAGGCAAAGGAAGTGTTGGGTTGGAAACCAAAAGTAGGATTCGAGAAGCTGGTGAAGATGATGGTTGATGAGGATCTTGAGCTTGCTAAGAGGGAGAAAGTGCTTGTGGATGCTGGTTACATGGATGCTCAGCAGCAACCTTGATTAATCAATATACAAGAGGGAGTTACATTAAAATCTGCTTCTATAGAGTTACATTTCTTTTGTTTATTTTCTGCTTTGATGCTTGTTTTTGTTGTTTTTCAGTTTCTCTGTTGTTTATTTAAGTTATTCAATTTGCTTCCCTCAATGAGTTTGAGGATGAAGCACAGTGAATTTTGTATGAAAGGGAAAAGGAATCAAATGAAAAGTGTATTTTCCGATTCGTGAATCTTTCGAAAATGCCTTCAGACATAAGTGGCTCTATTACATTACCTTTGAATTTGGCTCTAATATCACTTGGCAGAGTTTTTTCTCATTGAGATGTCGGTTATGCTAACGACTATAGTATCATACAGTTGGACACACCAAGAATATAAATCATGATTTTACCGAATTGTCGATTTAAATTTTACATTTCAGGTTGCTCAATATCAGTCTCAGAATCAAATCAATTTTTATCACATGAACATTGAGTATACCTTTCACTCTCGATTCAGTATCATGATTGCATCCATTGGATTTCTGATTCCGACACTTTTTAGCTTTAATTACAAAATTGAGAGCGACAAAACACTACGTTTCCAAAGGCTAGATTTCTTGGGACGGGGTTTAAAAGAGAAGTTGAGTCCAAACATCTCCTTGGAGGCCAAATCCATGTCCAGGAACCCCATGAGCTTTCCCACAACAGAGGCACTTTCTCGGACATGATCCATGTCTTTGGTCTCAGACCAAAGACGATGTGCCAACTGGAGCCGTCTATGCTTTGTGTGTAGCCCAATGCCCCATCTCAAGAACAAGTTCTCTCTCTCTTCTTTTGTCAGTTTCTTCTGCATCAGCTCACTCAGCTTGTACCTTTCTCTGTTCAACGCCCTCAGGCTGTTTTGTTTTACGGCCCAAACAGTTATAAAAACCGAATACTTTCTTAAACCGTCAAAAAAATTAAGGTGCTATAGAGTGAATGTATATACCTGGACATTGATGTAAGAGTGCGTCCGTTTTCAATAGCTTTGTTATTGCTGCTAAAGGTTTCTCTGATGTACTTGAGCCGACGGAGTTCTACCTCCATGTACAAGCAATCTTGCTGATCTCCTCTGAAGCGAAGGAAGAAGTAACTCCTGTGTGCCATGGAAACGTTGCAAGCATGCCATAGCTCTATTATCTCCTTCTCGAGTCTCTTGAACTCCGAACTCCAGTTCAATGGCATGGTTAAATAGTCTTGTATGGGGTCCACCGCAGCATCTTTGAAACTCTTAGACGGTCTTAGAGCCAAGAACTTTTGTTCTATCTCCTCCATCTGCCACATGACAAAGATGGTCCTCAAGTTGAAGACAATATTTTAAGGTCGTGACAAGTAAGGTAAGTGAAAAGCAAGCTCAACTAACCGATAGATGAATGATACGCTTGTCCCTTTGAGGAGCAGTCTCTTCACCTTCGGCCTGGTCGATTGAAGCTCTATCACTTGTCTGGCGTGCATGCACATGAGATTTAGAGGGAGAAACCTTTGAATCATTCTGTGATGACTTTCTCTTATTAATACCATCCAAAGCTGCTGGCATGCTCATACGGCTAAAATGCTTTGGCAATGGCGGCCTCTTGGTGTTGTACAGTTGCAGATTGCTCTCAGCTCTTTCTTTTTCGTGCCAGCTTGGTGGTGTATTAGCATCTTTCTCAAACAAAGAAGAGGAAGAGCTCAATATAAAGCTTGCTCCGCAGCTTTGGCTTCTAGTAAGCCTCATACCTTCAACCCTTTGCGAATCTCTCTCAAGATGCCAAGCAGAAGGCTTTTCAGGAGATGGAGTGAAGAAATCAGGATGTGTTTGGTCTCTTCTGAGGTTAGAAGACTGACGTCGAAATGATTCTTCATTAAGTGACAAAACACAGCGTGGAGAGACTTTGATGGGATCATTTTTCCCCTTTGGTTGGATAGAGACGCTACTGACTTCCTTTACTCTTTCTTCTTCTTCTACAGTTTCTGTTGGTGGTCTAAAGTTCTTTGACTCTGGTACACATGTTAGCAGTGCACTCACACCCACGCACGAGTCTAGAAGCATGTTTGGCTGTGGATACGTGACGATAACCGGACTCTCTGTTTCTAAGCATCGAAGTTCCGTGCAAGTATCTTCAGAATCCACCTCACTTGGTTTGTCCAGTTCATGCAATCGTTCCTCCTGAACACGAGATTGATCTACAGCTTGCCCCTTATAAAAGTGCGGCTGGTTTTTACTTTCTGCCCCATGAATCTTAAGTCTAACTTTACTGAATTTCCCAGGAGTTACAGACAAAAAATTATGGGCTGGAGTACTTGCACCAGAATCTATCCTAAAGTCTGAAAGCTGGAAAACGTTCTCATCAGAACCGTGCTCGGTTGATTGTGGGGAAATCATACTGGACGGTTGAACTGAAAAAGGGCTTTCTGGTGTTGTATTTAGAGACTCCCATGAACTACGCACCCGCAGCTTAGGGTATTGACGTCCCAGAACCACCTGGAGGAGTATGAAAACGGTCTAAATAAGGCAAATGAAGGCTTTATTCACGCTTCCGCTAAAATTTTTATATAAAATTGACATACATTTGTCTGTTCTGAATCTGTTGATGATGTCTCTTTATTTGGTGTTTCTCCGCCCATAATTTGTTGAAGATCCTCAATCTGAGAATAGGACCGCTCTAATTCTTGTGCCAGCTGGAGTACTTCTTTATTTAGCTGTAATAGATAAACAGTACATAAATTCTCTAGAGTGAATGGATCGTGAAATTTTCATATTAAGACAGATCACCAGTATGCTCGCAACTACCAGGTAAACAGAGAATGGTTGGTATAGAAAAATTATTATGAAAGGGAAGTGAGCTCTCATAAAAAATTTTGATACGTTGATTGAAGTAAATCACATTACCTTTTCAATTTGGAGGTCTTTCTCCTTCAGTAATGCAGTTGTGTCAGATACAACAAGAGCTTGACGAGGGCTGCTTAACTCATTCTCCAGTTTAGCCAACTCTCTCTGTAAATGTTTAACCAGAGCTTTATCAGACATGACAACGTTGACTTGTGCATTTGTTGTCACCTCCTTTGCACAGCTTGCAAATAACAATGCATTTCTTGATTGCTCTACGTGTATTCTTGCAGGACTCATTGTGCAGATTATGGAAGTTCTGGCGTTTCCTCCCAAGGAAGACTGAAGTATTCGTGTCAGCTTTGAATCTCTGTATGGTATGTGCCCAGTTTTTCCTTTACTGCATTAAGCTAACCACATAATTGAGTAACGTAAAAAGAAGTCGTTTAAAGAAAATACATAGCAGCAAATTACTAATAACTTGATAAAGCATGCGAACTCAACTATTAAAGAAACACAACGAAAAGCTGCTCAACCATATTTTAAGTCAGGAAATACGCTTACAAACTCAAAGACTAAGGTGGCACAAATCAAAGAATTTCCCGAAAAGGAAAACGCGCAACAAAGGCTAACCTTAGCTTTCGAATGACAGTTCCTAGAGTTAGTAAACTTCGGTTTATATGACAACCTTCTTTCAACCTTGTGCCAGCTGATAATGATTGAGATGCCCGCTCGCTTCCAGCAAGATCAATGAAATTCTGCAGGTTAATAAGTTAGTCTATAATCTTGTTTTATCTTTCGTTTCAGGATAATGAATATTGGAAGATTCAAAAGTACATACCACTGTCGCTGCGAGTGTACTAAACTTATCATTCGCCAAATATTCACGTGCTGTGCTTTCAACTGTCTGAAAAAGATACCAGTCAGTTCCAAAAAGCAGCTAAAGACTAACACCAGCAAAATGCATTACCAGTCTCAAAATCTGATGAGAGCGGGAGCTAATTTCATTTAGAGCTGTCTCTCCAATTTGTCGCTGAGCTGCAAGGATTAGATGATACTTACTCAAACTTGTGACCAAGAAACAGATGATACTGGCCAATAAATAGTAAAAAAAAAAAAAAGTACTAATTAAAATACTTATTTGGAAAACCAGTACCAATACAGATTGATAAAAGCTCCTTAAAATGATTACAGTCCCGCAGAGTTTCCTCTGTGAGTTTCTCAACAACTGTCCCTTTCTGTTTCAAAGTGAATGACCAGTAAGAGATTATGCCTAACCAATTCTATAATAAGCCAGAGCCAACTTTTACCTCGGGATCATCTAGAAGTCTGAGTGGACTAACGTCTGTACTCAGGAGGTCTCTCACAGACTCATTATAAATTTCCAAGGCTGAGAACTTCAAAATGAATTCTCTTTCTTTGTGCTGCAGAAAACGCATAATATTTGGAAAAGGCAAGGGTCACTGATCAAACTGGAAATAATGCGGTAAGATAGCCATGATGACTATGATATTGTTAACTTTACCTTCTCGATGTACTCATATATATCAGCCAAGGCGTAGTCAGTGATTCCACTCATAGTGTACGTTTTTCCACTGCTTGTTTGCCCATATGCAAAGACACTAGCTGAAACCAGTGGAAATTTGTATCAAACACGAGCCATAGTGGATAGAGACTTGAAAACAGTACGAGACATGCCTTACCGTGAACGCCATTAACAACAGAGAGCGCTACTTCCTTCGCCCCTTGATCATACACCTCCCTGGTAGAACACTCAGGGCCAAAAACTCTGTCTACAGGCATATAGATAATCAGCAAGATAAAGTTAAATATTAACCTTGATCAAGAAGCTGCAAAAGTGAACAAGTCTTACCAAATGTGTACGCAGTGGGGTACATGGAGCGCTCAGATATAGGAAGATGGCTTCTGTATAAGACCGTTTCATCATTGATACACTCCCAATCTGCAACATCATTCCTAGCCCTTTCTGTCCCATTTAATGGCCTCAGACGAACAGAAACAAAAATCTTCTCTTCCCTACCACTTGGTCCTTGCATCTGATCCACTCCTGTAGCCATCTTCATCCCTCGCCACCCTTCCCGCATCCTATTCCCAAACAAAACCTGAATGAAAACAACAGCAATGACATCTATATATAAAGAGAGATAGGGAGAAAGGGTATTATGAGGACAACTAAATCATTGTAGATCATGAGTTAAGTTATTAACTTGTCTAATTCTATGTCTCACGCAGAAGACCATTGTCTCTATCAACGTGTTTTATATTCAATCTTTGTCAACAGACCATGACACCGAAATTAAGTAACAATGTGGTTCTTTTTCATCAATGTTTCAGACATAAACAAAGAATGTTTCATATAATATTCTGCAGAAGATTTGTTTTTTCCTGCAATGGTCCCTCTCCTAAACCGTCAGTCAAAAAGTCTTCTTTGCATGTCGCACAGGTTTGAAACCCAGGATTATAATTTTATCCCCAACAACTACAATCACAGTAAACACTATACAAAAGAAATCAGTTAGCTTCGGAGATTTTATTATAACATTTACAGCCGTTTTCTGCAAATTGTTTGATATGGAGCCAAGAATCTTTGGTACTTTCCATGTGCAAGAAGGAACCAGAGCTTTGACTATTTACGCCTACCTCCGAGAAACAACAAATAATATAAAATCCAACACAAATTTAGCCGTAAGATCCAATAAATTAATGATATAATATAGTTATGAATACTACACAACCGCACCAAAACAATATTTAAATCCTTTCAATACTTATGACATGCGTCACCGGAGCATGAACCTAAGTTTCGGCGAGGAGCCTAAAATTCATTCACAGGCTCACAGACTCAAACTGGAACTTCAAAATCAACAAATGTCGCAAAAGTTTCGAAACCAAAAACTACAACAGAATAACCGTGTGCCGGTCTAATGGAATTGGGAACAGCAACGCAATATCACAAACCAATGCCACGCTCGTCGATATAAAAATCCGGCAGGAAAATAAAAAATAACCAACGATACCTCGTGAAATCCAAATGTGTCGATATCGGTGAAGGATGTACGGAAAATAGAGAAACGAGATCAAATGTGAAACGAAGAACAATGGCAGAAGCGACGGTGGACGATAACGATTTTCCAACGGAGGAGAGAGCCAAAAATAACGATCGCAAAGGGAATAGATCGGGAGAAACCAGAGATTTCTCAGTCGACCAATTTCGCTCGTAGCAGCGATAAATAAGTCAGGTGTTTGCAAAAAAAAAAAAAAAAAAAAAAAATCGGAATTGGCGGAGCTGTTAAATCGTTAATGGCTTTTTAATTT
Source organism: Lepidium didymum (assembly GCA_963920545.1). NCBI lineage: Eukaryota > Viridiplantae > Streptophyta > Magnoliopsida > Brassicales > Brassicaceae > Lepidium > Lepidium didymum. The sequence goes on from OY986982.1 coordinate 2,376,077, forward strand.
CTTAGTCGTCATTGGTGAATTAGGAATTATCTAATTTTATTTAGCGCGCTAAAGAAAGCATCATTTGGAGCAGCTACTGATTTCTTAGAGTCTTAAAACAGACAATTATACAAGATTAATTGATACGTAATTAAAACAAGAATGCATTAGAAAAAAAAAAAAATATTGCATGTCATCGTTACCAAAATGCATAATGTCAGAGATCCCTTCTCATTAATAATAAATACCATAAAAGTGTGTCTTACGAGTTGTTAAACCAAATCTAGTATCTACTCATCCAAGATCGATTAATTAAAAATTAAATAAACAATTTAGAGTAGATATGAGATAGAGCTATTATCAATGAATTTTGAGTTGCAATCTGTTAACTTAATATGGTGTAAATATTTAAATTTGACATAAGTATAATGGCCAAAGTAAAGTTACATTGTCGTTTTTAAAGTGGAATTAGGTTTGAGACATATCCACATAATTAATATCTCCCAAAAATGTATCAATTCTTTTTTGAAAAACAAAATCATTATTTCCAATAATATATAAAGAAGATGAAATAACATTAGTAAACATAGTGTCATAGAGTTTCCTAGAGAGATTCCTCTTCAGCTTTTCCGATAAGATCCGACGATGTCCTAGGTGAACTTATTAGAAAGGCTGTAATCCGGTTTGGCCGGTAATCAATCTGGGATTTTACCGCCGGTATAGATCCGGGAGTTTCTTGCCGGTTCCTTTTTCATCTTCTTGAGTATTTTATTTTGATTTCATGTTTTAAGTTTTTCTTTGTTTAGGTGTCACAATAAATTCTGGTTTTTACCAGTTCTAGATCGGGAAAACGGTCAATTAAATGCTGAACTTACGCATTTTTGCCAATTTAAACTCGAACTTCTTCTCTCTGCAAAAAAAACACAAACTTGTAGTTGACCACGCCATATTAGGTTCACCGTTAGTCAAAATTAACGGATGCTAAGCGTCGCTAGTGTAATTAAACTGGCGTTAGTTGAGTTAACAAAACCATCAAAACGCAGTGTTTTGACCCCCCCAAAAAATTGAAATCCCTATATTTTGCCCCAATTTCGATTTCTATCTTTCTCCTTTTCAATTTCGAATTCCAAATCGATTTCGATCTTTCTCCCTTTCAATTTCGATCTTTCTCCTCTTCTCAATCTCAAATCGAAATCGAAAGCAAAAGCCTTTTCTCAATTTCAAATCGAAATTGTCTGTTACACCATGCAAGTCATTTCTCTGCAATTGTGAATACAGATGAACGTGTGCCTACTGAGCTAAAGAAAGCCATTATGCAAGCTCGAACAGACAAGAAGCTAACCCAGTCCCAACTTGCTCAAGTATTTAACCACTACCCCTATATCTCCTTCTCCTATTTCACCTGTTAGATGTAACCTCTGTACATAACAAAAGGAGTTTTTTTTTGTAGATTATCAATGAAAAACCACAAGTGATTCAAGAGTATGAGTCTGGCAAAGCAATCTCGAACCAACAAATCCTTTCTAAGCTTGAGAGAGCACTTGGAGCTAAACTCCATGGAAAGAAGTGATCAAGTCCTAATGATGTAGTAAGTAACAACAATGAGTGCTTTGATCTAAATGTATAAACTTTTCTGATGTAAGAAAGCAAAAACCTTTTGGATGTGTTTGTTTGGTTGATGAATCACTCATCGCATAAACTTGTGTATCAATATAAATAATGGTCTTTTCATCACACACAATAAAAACTGCTTATTGTTGATTGAACACGATCTTAAAAATAAATACAGAAAATTCAATATTAGAATTCAGGTACAAGTTCTTCTTCAACAAGATCAAGGACCCATTCACCATCTTCGTTCTGAATCATTCCTTTGTTCTTCTCCACCCACCAAGATCCTGGTACTAAACACTCATGTTTGAAGAACTCACATGACTTGTTCACTAACGCAATACTTCTCTTGACCATCAAAATCGAAATCGAAATCGATTTGAGATTGAGAAAAGGCTTTCACTTTCGATTTTGATTTGAGATCGAGAAGAGGAGAAAGATCGAAATCGATTTGAGATTTCGATTTGGAATTCGAAATTGAAAAGGAGAAAGATAGAAATCGAAATTGGGGCAAAATTTAGGGATTTCAATTTTTGGGGGTCAAAACACTGCATTTTGATGGTTTTGTTAACCCCATTAACGCCAGTTTAATTATACTAATGACGCTTAGCATCCGTTAATTTTGACTAACGGTGAACCTAATATGGTGTGGTCAACTACAAGTTTGTGGTTTTTTTGGAGAGAGAAAAAATTCGAGTTTAAATTGGCAAAAACACATAAGTTCAACATTTAATTGACCGTTTTCCCGTTCTAGATCTCTAATATCAGTATCGGAAAGTTGGATCTGTAATTCTCATAGTTCTCCATCAGAGGCTTCGCAAGCTATCTATTTTCGCAGGTGTTCTACCTTTTCCAGAGGTAATTCTTCAGCTACTTTCCACTGCTATGCCAGGAAAAGGTTGGTGGGTCAAATTTCAGAATAACAAAGTTTGTTCCGAGACGTTGAAGTGTCTGGGGGTCTTCTCGCCGGTGACAATAATGATGGGTTGATTCGGGAGTTCTTGCAGGAGTGCTATACAATAGAGATCCATCCAGTTGGGAGTGAAGGAAGCCTTGAAAGTAGGAAAAGGACGATTTTCCGGTGAATCAACCTCTACTCCGGCGATTTGCATGTTGAAATCGTCCATGACTAAACGCGTGGCATTAGATGTTCACATTCGTAGGTGTGCACGTGGCCTCAGTGCCACATAGGATTCAGGAGGCTTCCTTCCGTTGGGCCGATATTGTGGCCTATTAACTCTTTGTCTTTTATGTTTAATCTTTAGTTTGTACTTATAGACTTGGGCTTCGGCCTTTTAATAAAATCACAGACGACAAAAAAAATAAAGATGAAATATGTTCACTTTTTACCAATTAGTTTTAAAGTTCTGACATAAGTCAAATTATTTATTACTAATATAGAACTTTTTGACATATTTCTAAGGTTTTGAGTCTTTTGACATACGTCAAATTAGCTCAAAAGGAAAGCTATGGAAAGAACAGAGATCTAAAATTAGTGCCGTATTTATGCTTAATCATTAATTCAAGCGGTATGATGACCAAATCTTACAATGTTCAATAATTTGAAAGCATACACTGCCATAAAATTAATTTTCTAGATAAGAAAAACACATTTATTTGTGAGGTTGAAAAAAATCTAGAATGTTTTGTTTGGGAGATGTACACAAATTAGACAAGGAAAATTAATAAGAGGGCCACACTGGGCTTGTGCCCTGCGTATTGCTGGATGAGAAAGTTCTGCATGATAATCTTGTCGTAATCAGACAGTACCTTGAGAATGTTGACAAGTCCGTGTTTAATGTTTTTTTTTTCTTTCCACTTTCTACAACGAGAGGACTACTTTCCCAATCAACGGTTATTGAAAATTTTTAATTGAAAAAATAATAACTTTAAGACCAAAATTATCTCTCTGTGTCACATGAAGATTAACACTTGAATTTGCGATCCAAAAAGGGGAAAAGAAAGGAGCAAGAGCGCTAACGAAGGTAGCTCGAAGCCACCCAAAGCAAAACGTAGCTTAAGAGCGAAGACATGACTTCGAACCCTCTTGGTCCTTTGATGAACGGTGGGACCACTGATACCATCAAGAATGTCCCAACTAGCCATGAGAAGATGAAAGCTCCGCTCCTGATCCACAATATTAACATCATCAGGTGAGGATTCTAATCAAAAATGTAACACTGTAGCAGAGGTTTTACACTTAAGATCAGGTTATTACCCGTAAAGGAAAGTCCAGAGCTTCTTCTTCAGCCTTTGGTGAATGAAGTAAAAGGTAGCTATAAGTGATAACGCAACCTGCAGGGTCGGTCCTTCTTCTGTCGGGAACAGAATGGTTAGAAGGCCAAGAACCGCAAATGTGACAGCTGTTTTGATAAGCAATGCATTCGGAGGAGTTTGGAATCTCTCAAAAACAAAGTTGACAACTTTGGACTGCCTCACTTCGCGGACTTTTTTGTTTATGTCAATCTTCGGGTTTTTCCGCTCATGAAACTTCTGCATGATAATCTTGTCGTGAGCTGATTCGATTGCATCCACACTGGGCTTGTGCCCTGCGTATTGCTGGATGAGAAAGTTCCTTGCGCCTTGAATCTCATCCTCTGAGGCCATCCGGCTTATCCCAAGACGTTTATATGGGTCTTTAACATTGATCCGAGGGAAGACAGCTGAACATATGGAAGTAGCAGGAAACACTAGTCATTTAGGCTCAAGGCATCACTGTTTAATTAAATATTATGCATTTCATTGCTAGTTGGGTATCTCTTCGTCTACTGACAGATAGTTAAACTCAAAAGCACCAAATTATCACAACTAAGTAACTCACAAAAGCACCATCTACAAGCTTAACCCAGGATTATACGTAGTGAGTCTGTGCCTCTAATTAGAAACTAGAAAACTTAAAATAAAAGTATGAATAGCTGAAAATCATGTATTACCAGCTGAATCGTCTGCCATATCACCAAAGGAAGCACTCATGGCACGGACGATCATAGCATTGCTTCTTTGTGTAGGAAGCGCCAAACAAGAACTGTGCAACACCCAAAGCCATGAACATTAAAGATAACCATGACGAAAGAAGTATTATATGCTTAATCGAACAAGCACTAAAAGAAACTACCTTTGAAGAACAGGCCAATGGGAATTTTGATTATTCAGTGTGCTAAGAACAGTAACAGCTTGAGAGCTTCTCTGAGATGTACCAAAGCAATCCGAACGCCATCGAAAGTGCAATCTGGGCGGAGTAACAGTCAACCCGGACGCAATCATCTCTGGAAAAACTAAAGACAGTTTCCCTCACACCAACAAGCTCAATCCCTAAAAAACCAACTAAAATCAGGCATAAACCCTAAACAATAGGTTGCTAAATTAATCGCACTATTACTATGCACTACAAACCTAATTCGATCAGCTAAACTCTCTGAAGCTATCACCCACCGACTCGAGAAAAATCCGAACTATTTCAATGTTTCAAGTTCTGAATCTGAATTGAAAATCGAACCAAAACAGAAGAGAAGAGAAGAGAATGAAAAGAAGAGTACCAGAGGAGAAGAGACGTATCGCCGATAAGAAGAATCCAGAACACCAATTTTCCTTTCCCTCCGGAAACCATCCACAAACCCCCTACTTCGCAACGGATAGAAGAGATACGGTCTCGACAAAAAAAAAAAAAAAAGATACGGTCAGCTCTTCCACTAATTTTGGAACAATACTAAACTAAGTAAAATGTAGTCAATAATCCGTCGTAGTCTAGCTGGTTAGGATACTCGGCTCTCACCCGAGAGACCCGGGTTCGAGTCCCGGCGACGGAGATGTTTTGTTTTTCTTTTCATTGTCATTTTAATCTAATTTGGTTGATCAATAATAGAACTAGGTAAATGCACTCAACAGTCCGTCGTAGTCTAGCTGGTTAGGATACTCGGCTCTCACCCGAGAGACCCGGGTTCGAGTCCCGGCGACGGAGATTTTTAGTTTTTTTTTTTTTTTTTTGATAAGAAGCTTATTTTTTGTTTTTCTTGTCATTGTCATTGTCATTGTCATTTTTTTAATTTTAAAATTACAAACAAGCGGACTGAGGCTAATTATTTATTTATACAACAAATGCATATCTTTATAGTCACATAATCTGAAAGAATGGATATAACAAAGAGTAAACTGTTATTGAAACCCGTGATTGTAATTAGACCAATGTAAATCTGTACAACGTTCGACATTTGTGGTTTTTGATATTGTACGTAGTTTTGTAGCTTCTTGTGACGTTAGATTTACAGAGCCTTGAGTCTGGTGGAAGATATTATGGATAGCCCCTACAAAGATCTTCCACATGTGAGAAGTTTCATTCAGTAGAATATAACAAAAGCGAAATTAATTTGAGTCAAATCTTTCTACAAAAACTGACAGTGCAGACTAGTGAAATTTGCAATATATGTACGAGTTTCATGATCATACCTTGACGGTATTACACATCATGACTGGAACAAAGTTATAGTGGCTATATGACCGTTCTTCATCACCTGCAAATATTAACCCCAACATAAACTCTCGCTTAGGAGGATCACAAATACTGACTAAACCAGGGTTACTAGAAAATGCTTCACCTCAAACGCAACATGCTGATAGCCATACACATATGTCGATCCAAAAGGGTTGTTCATCGAGCCCTGCGTCTGAATAGCTGCTGGGCCACATTCCCCCAGTATTTCCTATGGTTAAAACCAGTATCATGAGAAACGATTCTTAGAATTGCTGATTCTAATCAGTCAGAATCAGGCTGAAATTTCTACATTTGCTAATTCCTAATGCTTCCTTACAAATTTCTTCCCATTATGCAATAAGAATCTGCAATCATGGGATTGATCAAGAGATTTAACATCAAGAAAATTTTCTCAGGGGCAATTAGTCAGGCCTAACATAGACTAGCTTCATCATTTATTTTCACGTTAAGCTTGTTTTACTTTGGCCTGAAATTAGTTTACCTTAACCTGCTCCCAATTACTGCTTGGCGTGATTTTGTTCCCACCTTTGTTTGCAACTTCTACTTCATCTCCCGCTGAAAAGTGACAAGAAAGCATAGTTTGGTCGGAAAAGTATCTGAGGAAAGGATAGTTAACTGACATGAGCTGCTATCATTTGAATCGCATACCAGAGATCATAAAGTTGCACTTTATGTATGAGTTGAAATCAGCATGACCAGGATAGTTGGTGTGAAGAACAAACTTTTTAACTTTGTGAGTCTGCAGAAAAGGTAACGTCATGATACAAAAAATCATCTGAAGTGAACGTGTAACTCTATTTTACAAGTTGCCTACCCCGCCGTCAAACAGGATGTCCAAACCACGAGTAAAGTAGTTGTAAAAGTAATCACCACATATTGTTGTTTTTGGTCGTGGATCTGACGCAGAATGAATAACCATTTGATCTACCTGGAAAACAAAGAACAATTCAGAAGCACAATTCCAAATGTCCGAACCGGCATTAAACTGTGGCAGATAATGCAATAGTAAGGGAACCTAATGTAAGCATATGTTCGCGATATACAAGAAACAAGTTAGAAAGATGGATTTAGAAAACCTGCTTTGGGTGGATCCCACATGGTCGTCCTAATTCAGTCCATACATCCTGCACGGAGTTGGAAATGATGAGTTCCAAAGATGAAGCACAAGAATATTTGGTGAAATTTTACCTGTGGTGATGCACCAAAAGGCATATGCTGGCCTCCAACAGTAAAGTATAGTTCCTTGCCAAGCTGCAAAAATATTTAATCAAGCCATTCAGAGTAAGGAGGTGGCTAACTGCTAATTATATTAAAGTTATAGATGTTTACACACACAAATAAGTAAATGAATATAAGCCAGACCTTGACATGAACCTCTTCCATGTACAGGCTACCAGGAGGCAAAGGTGGGACAGATGCTTTATCCATCAATTTTCCTACACCAACCTTTTTGTCACTTGTGTTGTCATATATAGAGACCCGGCATGTGACTGGCGTGGTGCCATCTGGAAACTCTAAAGGTAGTGCCGCTTCGTAGAGGAAAAAATTAAAATGTGAGAGTCAGATGTCGGACAAGTCAAGAAACATAAAACAAAAGTTCTCTAGAGTCCGGAGAAATACATACCTTCTCCATCATGGCAGCAGTCCGTGTACTGGCTAGGGATCGGAAACTCGAAGGATAGCCCCTGCCATAGTTAAAATATAATCAAGATTGATGAACCAAATGCAAACAATTATGGGTAACAGTGTGAGAATATCTTCATATCTTGCTTACAGGGTAAAACAAAGCATAAATCCCTCTTTCTTTGTCATAAATCCCAGGAAAGGTTGGCCCAAAAAGTGCATAAACAGCCACAAACGTGGCTAGAGTTGATGGACCACTGGATACCAAGGAAAGGACGTCAGTTAATTACAACAGTACACTACGTCAACCCATAACCTGTGTACTACTTGACTCACCCAATCATAGAAGTTGCATAGCGCATCTGAAGCCGCTTGACATCATATATCTCAACGAGCCGTAACCTCTGCAAGTAAATCGGAAGAAAAAATTTAAACTATACTGTCGTCTCTATAACATACAAAAGAAGATAAAACTAACGATATACAGAATGCAGATAAAATATGAAGATCTTGTTTTCAACTCTTGAATAGTTGAAACCAAAAGTTTGTTTAGCATAGAAGTTGGTTGCATCATATACATGCAAGATCAAAGCATCAGCTAGAAAAGATATTGTACCTGCGACCAGGGATCAAATCGAAGATGAAACCCATGATCCGGAAAGCTAATAACAACATCCAGTTTCAAAGGCTCCTGCGTAAGGCAAAGAAACAATCGAAAATCCAATACAAAATTAAGATAACAGGGATGAAATTAAGCGGCGGATACAAGCAGTGAATTAATATAAACCTCGTCGTAGTATTTAACATGAACAACATCATATATGTTAGGCTGCTGCTCTATTTGAGCAAATGCTTCACAAATTGGCATTCCTGAAACAACACGACAACTTCATTCGTCGGTCAAACTGATCGGAAGGTGAATCAACAGTCTGCTAATGAACTAACACAACGGCTGATAATACTAAACATAATCCAAAAGCTTTCCAACAAGGCAGCGTATAATCGAATTTTCCACTAAAGAACTTCAACGCAATGTTATTCAGAGAATTCCCAAAACAACACGCAATCGCCGATTTCAAATCGATTTGCAATCTTCCAAGTCCAATAGACGCTACGAAAACGATAAACTCGTTTCGAATTCAAGTAAGTAAAGAAAAGCAGCAGAAATTTCGAAATGATCGGAATTACCGATAGAGAAAGGTCCGATTCCGACGCCAGGTCGGAGATCGAAGACGGTGGAGCCCATGGCAGTGCCTTCGCATCGTCGTCTAGGTCTCTGTATCATTATTTTGTCACCGATCTTTGAGTAATCTTTCATGTGAATTGAATCGGTTTCTTGAACAGAAGAGAATAAACTTTCTTTTTTGTTTTCTTTCCGTTTTTTGTTTTTGTTTCTGATTTGAGGAATAAGTTGGGTCGAGTAGTTAGTTCCTCGCGTGCATTTCTTTTCGGAAAATGAAAACTTTGTCTACACGAGTCGGGTTGGGCTGTTGACCTGTCCGTGAATACTCCTCCATCACACACCATTTCATTTTTTTCTCTATATTGATTTGTTTTGTGGATACTAAAAGTGTCTACTTTTTTCATCTTTCTTTTATTATGCTATTCATATAATAAAATCTTGTTTATCATACAAAAAATACATATTACATTTTTCATGGTTTAAAATTTTAAAAGGAAAAAAATATTTACGAAAATTATATATAAAGGAATAACAGGTTTTTTTTTGTCAACACGTCATTTAATATAGTAAACATTGAACAAAATTCTATTTTGATACATTTGCCATCATGTTTGGATTGAGGTCATTTCATAAAATTATACCACATTATCAATCTAAGTAACACTTCTATTACTACATATATTGTTGAATTCTTATTCATGAATATAATTTTAAGTGTTTATCAAATATTATGTTCTATATTGATTTATATATCAATTTGTGAATTTTTTTCTATTTCGTTATTTGATTACTATTTTCTATTTTTATTAGTAAATTTATATATATTAAATTTTATTTTTATTTAACTGAAGTCCCAAAAGTTGACCCCTCTATATTTATGTACTTTATGATTTTACAATGAATTTGATTGTGTGTTTTATCAATAGTTGGATTGATAATAGTCAATCCATAGTCAAATTTCTAACAATATCATGTGAGACAAACTCGACTCCCTAAAATTGAATCATGTTTAGAGAGACACTCGACCACTTAATCATAGACATTTATCCGAATGAATCAAGAGTTAAGATAAATATATAATAAATATTCCTAAAAATCTAATTTTGTTAATAAGAATATACATAAAATAACATTAACTTATGTTACGAACTAACCATTATAGAAGGGCGCAAATATAACAAACTAATCATAAAATTAATGAAGTAATTTGTGTTAATGAAGTGTGTTAATCGTTGTCAATAACCAACTTATGGGAGATACATAGTTTTCCACATAATTGACTGCATTGATCTCATTTGCTATGTTACTAACAAAATCTGAAACACTCGCAGGGGACTTGAATCATATATTATTTTCGTTCTTACCAAAGTTCTATGTTTTTTTTTCAACGTGTTTTACAATTCGACACCGTTGATACAGCATATAGAATTTCGATGACTATAAATCTCTAATTATTGTTTGTGTGTAAACTCGTATTAGAGATAACAAGAAAGATGTATATTGAAACGAAATTAAAGTTAAAAACTTTATAACAAATCAAGACTACTCTATCATGCACGTGAATCATGTGAGTGTGGCTAATGAAGCCCTTATTTTTTAAGCATCGATTACCAACCAAGATATATCATTATCAGATTTATTTCCTTTGGGCTAACTTTTTATTTTCTTTGATATGAAAAAAGTACTTGAAACATGCACATGCTTTGATATTATCGATAAATGATTTGGATTCTTTGTTATTATGTAAGAAATCAATGTTAGTAAATTGGATTCTTTGTTATTATGTAAGAAATCAATGTTAGCAAGAACATTCATACTACATAGGGGTAAAAATTTGAACTGATCCGATTTGTCTAATCCGACCTGAACCGAAATTCAGATCAGTTCGGTAAGTACTTATTGAAAAATTTGGTCGGTTCGGGTCGGATCGGTTCGGGTCAGATCGGTTCGTGTCGGTTTTTTAGATTTTTTTAGAATTTTTGCAACAAAAAAAAATTATTTTTTCGGAATTTCGTTTTCTTAATCGGGTATTTCGAACGATTCGAGTTGGATTTTTTTGGATTTTTTTGGATTTTTTTAGAATTTTTGTAACAAAAAAAAAATTCAGAATTTTTTTTTCCCGAATAAACCAAACCGACCCGAACCAATTTTTAATTCAATTATTTTAGACCGTTTTCTTAATACCCGAATTACCCGATTACCGAATAACCCGATCCGAACCGATCCAAATGACTCGAATTCCCACCCCTAGTCCTACATGCTCTTATGTTGTGGTTATTGTAGTTACTTCTCCAAAGATCTAACTCTATCCTTTTAAAATTCTCCGGAGATTTTGTAAACTCGGATCAATGTTCACATTTTTTTATCTATAAAGTAATAAAAACAAAGACAAGATTATTATAAGTCCGGTGATGAAATGCTCCAACTAATTATCTTTGTTCCAGAGTTTGATACCTAAGAATTATATTTTTGAGTTATGAATCGTGGTTTGTCGATCCAATCTTTAAAAAAATAATAATAATAATAATAAAAACGGAAAGTGTATACCGAAAGAGGAACGTATATATACAAGAATATTCATAGTAAATAACTAAATTAGAAAATGACTACACGTACACAGGATTGTTACGTGAAATGTTAACAAATTTTACGTTGGAAGGTTAAATAAATATTTTACGTTCTCGCTGTAATTTACATAATATCACGATTTTGTTAACTACATGTGATAAAAATGCACCATACATTTTGCCAAATTTAGCGCTACAAATATTTAGCTGTCTTTAGTATTTTGGCATTAAATATAGCAGCCTACCCAACAAGCTCAAAATGAAAATTCCATAATTTCTTATCTGAAATTTATTAGGATTATCTATTTGAAAATTTTAACCTAAAATTTTCTAAACCTCAAAAGTATTGGATTTAGAAATTAATATGAAATCTATATATGTAGTTTTTTGGAAGTTAAAGAAAAAAGACACAAAATTTTCCAATTTTTAGTGTATGAAACTAAGAAGTGGAAAAGCTAAAACAAAAGTCCATTTCATTTTTTCCCCACTAGTCTCCGGTCTAAACACATCACCACCTATACTCTCTCCTTCATCATCATCTCCAAAATCCCCAAAGAACCTCAGATTAGGGTTTTTATTTGACTAGTTGATCTGCACCTACTGCTCAACTATTTTTGGAATTCTTGACTAATCATGGAGAATCAGCAAAAGCAACTTCAGCAGAGCCAGCTGGAGTCAGCTGCTTTGGCTCGTCGAGAAGAGAGTTCGGTCAGGGGGATCGATCTTATGAGAGTTGATCAATGTGAAGAGATCGCTGTAAACCAAGTTCCTGCTATCTCTGGACCTGCCTCGACGGTTGCTGTGTCCATTGTGCAAGAGGCCAAAGTTGTTGATGACGCTGCTCCTGTAAAGCGAAAACGTGGCCGACCTCCCAGGGCACAGGCTAAGACGACCTCGCATGCTCGTCCACCACCACCACCGCCACCGCCGCCGCCGTCGCGAAAGGACGACAAGGAAGAGGATGTCTGCTTCATTTGCTTCGACGGCGGAGACCTCGTTCTTTGTGATCGCCGGTAAGTTATTGTCAGCTTACGGTGATAGTTCTGTTAGATAGTATGCATAGAGAAAGATTAAGGATTCGGCGTAGGAAGAGCTTAATTTAGTTAGTTTATGGGATTTTCTATCGTATTTTTTGTTAGTTATTTTATAACTATGTTCTGTATCTAATCAACGAGATTCTAAATTGTCAATTAAGCGCTGGTAAATGGCATCTATTAGAGCTATTCAATTGCTAAACAAGCAAGAGCGGATTCTTAATGATCAGTTATTCATCGAGAATTTAGAAACGAGATTTGAGTTATTGATGGGTTTTTCTTGTACATTCAGGAATTGCCCCAAGGCATACCATCCAGCTTGCATTAAGAGAGATGAGGCATTCTTTCGAACAACGGCCAAATGGAACTGTGGTATGTGGGATAATCCATGATATTTCGACGTTGTCTTTCTGCAATCTAGAAACTGTTTCTGGCATGTCGTTATGTCAAATGTCTTATGGCGTGAACATCCTTGGAAATCTGATGTTTCATTCATTCATTTTAGGTTGGCACATATGTGGTACATGCCAGAAAGCTTCCAGTTACATGTGTTATACATGCACTTTTTCTGTTTGTAAGCGGTGCATTAAAGATGCCGACTATGTAATTGTAAGAGGTAACATGGGTCTTTGTGGCACATGTATTAAGCCTATAATGTTGATTGAGAATATTGGTCAAGGAGATAATGACGCGGTAAGACACTCCTCCACAATCTATAGTTTCTATTCAACAGTTAGCCGCAAAATTTGCTTGCATGCCAATTGAAATTTTACCTTAAGAGGAATATGGTTTGTTGATTTGAGTCCTGTTTCAGCTTTACATCTCTTTTGGTTGGTTGTTATTAACAAACATGGGATTTCTATATATATTCTAACCTGATTAAAGTCCCTTGTAATGTTGCCATGCACGTGAAACAGTAAGTATGACACATTAGGTAATGTTATAGACATCAGTCAGAAGCTAGAATCATGAAATGATGGGATTTTTCCAAATATGTTAGTCATCGGTTTTCTATATAATTATACTCTTGCAAGGACAGGAATGACTCTTGTTTTGGAGGGTCTTGTATTTTCTTGGTATTCTTACAAAAGTTGAGTGTTTTTCTTTTATATCATCTCTTTGCTCTATCATAACTTTTGCTGCTCATAATTATTGTTCTTGTTATTTAGGTTAAGGTGGATTTTGATGACAAGCTCAGTTGGGAGTATCTATTCAAGGTATATTGGCTTTGTCTGAAGGAAGATCTGTCTCTTACTGTTGAAGAGCTTACTAGTGCTCATAATCCTTGGAAGGAAGTGCCTAACACTTCTCCTACAGTGGAGTTACGAAATGATCATACCAATAACAGAGCTTTAGATGTAGCAGTGAATGGAACAAAAAAAAGAAGGACCAGTGATTCCCCCACCTTACCCAACAAGTTGGATGGAAAAAGTCCAAAAAATATCTCAAAGAAAGCTCCTGGAGATACAAGTTGGGCAACAAAAGAACTCCTCGAGTTTGTGTCATTTATGAAAAATGGCGATACATCTGTTCTTTCTCAGTTCGACGTGCAGGGTCTTCTGCTTGATTATATTAAGAAAAGAAATCTTAGGGATCCTCTACAGAAGTCCCAAGTTATTTGTGACCTGATGCTTGTGAAGTTGTTTGGAAAACAGCGAGTGGGTCACTTTGAAATGCTTAAGCTTCTCGAGTCTCATTTCCTTATTGAAGAGAAACCGAAAGATAAGAAAATAACGAATGGTGAGGCTACTCATGCTGTACCTAGCCAATTAGAAGACGATGGTGCTTATGATCCAAATGTCAGGGATAGAAGACGAAAGATGCGTAGAAAGACTGGTGGCAGAGTACAAAATGAAAATCTGGATGCATATGCAGCCATTGATGTTCACAATATCAATCTGATTTATTTGAGACGTAAATTTTTAGTGTCTCTTCTTGATGATATCAACAAAGTTCATGAAAAGGTGGTAGGCACAATTTTGAGAATTAAGGTATCTGGTAGCGACCAGAAGCTGGATATTCACAGGCTTGTTCAAGTTGTAGGTACTTGACCAATGGTCATATTAATGTTTTCTTAAGGAAGGAAAGGAAAGTGGAAAATTATTAACCGAAGAATTTAATAGTAAGATCTCAGCTGATTTTATGGTTATTTAACAGGCACAAGCAAGGCAACATCATCCTACCAACTTGGCGCAAAGACTACAGATGTTATGCTAGAAATACTGAATTTAGACAAGAGAGAAGTCATTTCGATTGATCAATTATCCGACCAAAATGTCACAGAGGTAAAATAGTTCTCTCTAAAATGTTGATTTCTCTACATTTCTCTGCTTGTGAATAAAGAGTTCAAAAAGCCTTCTCTTTGTAACGTAACCCTAGTAGTTATGTTTCATTTATCTTATTTAATGTACTTATAACTGCTGCTTTCAGGATGAGTGCAAACGGCTGCGCCAGAGCATAAGATGTGGCCTCAACAAACGTTTGACTGTGGTAGGAATGCGCACATAATATCTTCTTGTTCTGAAATCATAGATTTTTACCTAAGTTGGAAACAATGTATCTTTCTTCCGTGTCAGAGTGACATCTTGAAGACGGCAGCAACACTGCAAGCCATGAGAATTAATGAGGTAGGTTCGTTAAAAAAGGGAATATCATTCTTATAAATATTAAAGATCCTCATGATAATAGTTCTTTACTGTTCTCTGCTGTGCTTCTTATGGATGTTTTGTCGATGTAGGCTTTGGAAACTGAGATATTAAAGCTCAATCATCTCCGTGATCGAGCCAGTGAGAAGGGTCAAAGAAAGGAATATCCTTTATGAAATTGCTAGACTATATTTGTTGCTTTTCGCTTATACTATATATCTTTGCAAGTGTTGCTGGTTATAGAATAGTCCAATCAGTCATTGATGAAATAATTCATTGAAGAGGTAACCATTCTGCTTCAGTTTGAGTAGTATACAACTTGACAAGTACTTCGGTCTTCCCATTTAGACTTTTGAATTAAATGCATGGAATTAAGTCTTGATATATAAACTTTTTCTTAACTATCTCCCACGCTTAGAGAATGTGTAGAAAAGCTGGATCTTCTAAAATCACCTGAGGAGCGTCAACGGCTTCTGCAGGAAGTCCCAGAAGTTCATACAGATCCAAGCATGGATCCGAGTCATGCATCATCAGAAGATGCAGGGTTGGATACAAGCAAACGAGGTCTCCCACCTTAATCTAAGATGTGACACATCTACTTGTTCATTATCTAATCGAAAAATTCCTGATGGTGACAATCATCTTTTTTTATTTCCAGATAATCACATTAAGGCACAAAGTAAAGGTCCGCAGAATAAAGGGGTTATCTTGAATAACTTGGGAAATAATGCGCAGAAAAACTATGATGCACCAATTTTGCGAAGCAGAAATGTCGTGCATGATGATAAAGATGATTGTTCTAAGGTCCACAACAACTCATTAAATAACCAGGTTTGACATACCTCCTACACTGGCTGCAACGTAACCTCTCATGATTTTCTATTTTGGTTTCTCGTCATGTAAATTTCTGGGCACTGTAGGACACTGGTAAAGATGACGAGGAGAGTGAAGTATGGCATTATCGAGATCCAACAGGAAAGACACAAGGACCGTTTTCTATGGTGCAGCTCCGGAGATGGAAATCTAGTGGCCATTTTCCTCCTTATCTTAAGATATGGAGAGCGCATGAGAACCAAGATGAGTCTGTGCTATTGTCTGATGCTCTTGCTGGACGGTTTGATAAAGCAACTACGTTGCCAAGTTCGTCGTCACTACCTCAAGAACTAAAACCGTCTCCACATGACTCTCAACACACTAGTGTGGATGTGAACTGTCTTCAGAAAAACCCTACGCCAGTCAGCTCTAGTGCAACCTCTTCTTCGTCCTCGACTGTCAGTGTCCTTGTGAACGATCGAAAAGAGAAACAAGTTAAGGCTCTTGTAGCTACCACTGGAAAAGTTGAGCATGGTAATTCTGTTAATTTCCAGCCTCAAGCTAGTTGTCCAGCGTCAATGACTGTGGTTCCAGGACACGTGGTTACTCCAGTAGTAAGAGAAAATCCAAGAACTGATCAATCCACTGCTGTAATAGCAGATGGTAACCAGAACACAACTAAGACTGTGGAGGATAGAGCAAATGGTGGTTCAGTTTCGGTAAACAGTTCTGTGCATACACCAAACCTCAATCAAGAAAGTCATTTCCTTGATTTCCCCAGTCCCACACCTAAGTCGAGCCCTGAAGACTTGGAAGCACAAGCAGCAGAGACTATTCAGTCTCTGTCTTCATGTGTTCTGGTCAAAGGACCATCTGGTGTCACATGGAGTACCACCACCACAACTACCACCGATGCTGCTACTACCACTTCAAGTGTTGTGGTCACGGGAGGACAGCTTCCTCAAGTAACGCAGCAGAATGCTGTTATTTTAACTGCATCGTCTGTCAAGCCAATTGATTTGGCAGTTGATCATGCCACAACTACTCAGACTTCAGACAACACCCAAGTGGCTCAATCATCTGGGTGGCCGGCCATTGTGGCTGACCCTGACGAGTGTGATGAATCAGTTTCAGATCTATTAGCTGAAGTTGAAGCAATGGAGCAGAATGGTTTGCCCTCTTCACCAACCTCGACATTTCACTGCGATGATGACGATGATTTGACAAAAGGGCCAGAAAAAGACTTTTTTAATCCTGTAGTACGCATGTCCATCACACCTGAAACGTGCAGAATGGATGTCTCTCAGTCAAGTATTCTTGACACAGTCTCGACTGGGAAAAGCTCTGTGGGTACAGAAGCAAAAGACAACACTCCTTTCAGCAACTGCGGAACCGCTGGTCCAGAGCTTCTGCTCTTTGCACCGCCAGCGCCAGCACCAAGTAGTCATGACCTGACTCTAACGACAACAGCTCTCAGACTGGGGTCAGAAACCACAGTGGAAGCTGGATCAGCAGTCGATAGGCTTCCCAAGTCTCTTTCGGGAGTAGGTCTGGAACCAAGCCCCAAGTCATTATCATCTCATGAGTCAGCGGCATCCCGTGGGAACACAGAGTACAGTCCACGAGGGAGCCAGCACAAGAGATCCGGCGGACACAACAGAGACCGACAGTGGTGGAACAACGGTCACAACAGTAGCTTTAACAACAATCATAATAACCGGCAATGGCCATACAGCAATAACCATGGGTATGACCATGGATCAGGCTCGTACGCAGGTCATCCGCCCAAAGGGCTGAAAATCTGTAAATTTTATGAGAGTGGATATTGTAAAAAGGGTGCGTCTTGTAGTTTTTGGCACCCTTAAATTCTCATTTGTTGTATTTTGTATTTATTTGTTAATTTAACACATATCGAACATCCTTTTTTGTAAACCCATAAGCCGCATGTTTAAGTAACTAAACAACTAGATTCTTCAGATCAATAAACAACGCAAGATGTCGTGTTAGTCTAACCACTTCGAGAGCTTAACATTGTCCAACATAATAAAAAACTGCAAAATAAAAAAATGTTGTTGAGTTTTGAGTTTTACTATTTTTTGAGGTTAAATATAGCAAAATTTAGTATGTGGAAAACATTTTTGACCACTATTTTGATTAAGAATTCGTTGGAAATTTGACTTGTGCTAGTGAGTTTTTTTTTGTACTCAAAATTATTGTAGTTGAAATAAAATATTTGTTACCATTCATCACATTTTTTTTTGGTCGGAACATTTTTTCTTTTCTTTTATAGTTAAATAACAATTGCAACTAAAAGTAAAGTTAAAAATTTAAGGAAATGTTAATCTGAAGATGAGCGAGAGATAGAGAGAGACAGAGAAGAAACGAAGGAGAAAGACAGAGAGAACTAGAGCCCGCCAAGGTTCACGATGAATGAAGACTCAAGGGGAGGAGAAGTGACGAGTACGGTAATGGAAGATAAATCGGAACAACAAAAACAAGGTAAAGAATCTCTCCAGAAAGGAAAATCCTGCAAAGGCTTTCTCTATTACTCTTCCACTCTCAAATCCAAGGCTAAAAACCCTCGATGCGTCGGAATTCCTCGTACTCTCCGCCAAGGTATTATTTCTTATCTATATAAAAGCTTGATTGATCGCTGTGTTTCTCAACTTTCCGCTATTAGGTTTTACCGTAAGACATACTCTCTTGCGGCATTATTGGCTATATTAGGGTTCCTGAATCTGCCACGTAGCTCTCTGTTCTTTTTACCGAATCTTCGTTTATCACGAAATTGATTACTGTCAGGCCAGGAATATCATAAGTAACATGAAAATTTGGGATTTTAATTTATTGATTTGCGTTTAGTTTTCCGGATTAACGAAATGGTTGAAAAATGTTGGCAATTTTGATTGTAGATTCTAATTCAGAAATAATATTAGAGAATCAAAAGATTAGGTTGTAGCTATGCTTTTTATTATTCATCCTGCACTTACGCAGTTCCCGATTACGTTGTTGGACAATCTGAAGCTGAAGCATCCAGAGAAGGGAGGACCTTAACAGAGTTTTACTATGGATGTATGGGTTATTCCGTTTACATGACTGAAAAAGACTCATCTGCCATTAAGCAAAATACAAAGACCCAACTTCCCGTTTGTGTCGTCGGCCTTGAGGTTTGACACTAATCATTTTTCTCTAAAAGTCATTGAATCTGCTCTGATAGCTACACATTAAGCCATGTTGCACATATTGCGCCCATGGACTCTAATCTTCACAATGCTGTCAATTGACCCAATTAGGCTGTCTCTGTTTAGTTTCCTTTCTGCTTGTTTTTGTTGGTGTATACAAATGCATATTTATTGAAGACATTACCAACTTCTGCAAAATATTGGATACATATTTGGAACTCGATAATATTTACTGGCACCAAAGGAATATGGTCCACTTGGTGGTGTTTGCAATATCTATTTTCGCCAACAAACTTTCTTATGTTCATTGCAGATGCTAGCAGATAGAGCAGCTTCTGGCAACACTTCATCTGTTCCATCCCGTGTTCAAAATAAAACCGGTACACTGAATTCTCTTCCATTCACCAGTTTACACGAATGAAAGATGTCCTGCCTCTTATATGCCCATCATGTTTTATCTATATTATAGATTCTAAAGAGTTGCCTCAGCGTCAGAACCATAAACCAGGCCCAGCCACTGTCCCAAACACTGAAAACGGCTTCTTAACTAGGTAAGCCAAGAGCTTTTGCTTTAGCTAGCGTCTTTCAACGTTTAATATTTGACTTGTTGTGGACTAAGGGGCAATGCCATGGCATTTGGCTTGATCCCCCTTATTGATTGTCATATCTAGAAACAAACTTGAGAGTTACATCCTTATACAAAACTTGGATCTGCAGTAATTAGTTTAATGAGTCTTACCTACCATAAAGCATTATATGTGAGTCATAAACTGGGTATTGTTTATAACACACGATATGTACTTCCGTGGGAATGTATCAGGTTCACAAGAAATGCAAACCTGGTAGCATCAGGGGTGATGAAGAACATGAAGAGAGTAGCTAACTATGTTAAAGAAACTGTGGACGATTCCTTGGATCCATATCGAAAGCGACCAAAATGAAGAAACTTTGGCATTGCATCTGACAAACCCAAAAAAACGAAAAAGGTGACGACAGTCGACAGGATATGAATTGACACTTATTAGATTCCCCCTTGAATTCACGAAATTAAAAGCAACAAAAATATGGCTGTATTGGTGATTAGCTACGACAACGAGAACAGTAATGTCTTTCTTCCTCAATTTTGGTCTACTTAGATATTCGTATAAAGGGGTACAATTTTATTCCAAATGAAATATTCTCTGACAGTTCTTATATAAATATACTTTTTTCTTGATGGTTAAGACCTTAACTTACTCTGCTTGCAACTGTACTACCTATACTACGGTCAGGTATTGACAAAGTTTAGGTTCCGGTGTTCCTTTTAAGCCTTAACAAAATGGCAAAAAGTACAAGAGATTCATTTTTGTATAGCTTATTTATTTGTCATTATTACAGAAACTTGTAAAACATTTAATAGTGGGATCCATTTACAATCCTACGCAAATATGAATTAGAAATTATTAATCTATAATATACGGTATATATGTGTAATATATGAATTTATCAAAATGATATTAAAAAATATATATGTATTTTTGTTTCTCGTATATTCTCTTTTCGGACAACTTGTTTCTCTTAATTTAAAAATAGTTTGGTCAAGCAAGTACAGTAGGAAAAGAGTAAAATAGATCTCCGAAGGATTTGAGTAAAGACGGTTTTGGGAAACGTGCCCATTTTTGAAAGACAAAGGCTCACGCTTTCTCTGTCATCGTCGTCCGTCTGTTTCTTTTAATGGTGTTGAGACGTCAAGCGATTTCCATGGGAGACGCAGAGATTACACAGCTTTCATAGGAACAATTTCCAACAAACCCGTCTTCAAAGTCTTCTTCTTTTCCGCTTTCTTTCTCCTATTGACCATTGCAGCACAACTAATTGCATGCTTTCTCGATTGGTGTTTCCTCATCACGCATTCTTCCAACTGCTATTTACCGATCCCAAATTTGGGTTAATTGAATTTTAGGGTTTCCATCTTGCAAATCAAATTTTAATCTTTTTGATGGCCGCTTATCTACGGATTGCACGATTTGGAGCCAGTTCAGGTGTAAACTTGTCGACTCTCAGATCAATCAGTTCCCCAAACCGGGCATTTGACAAGACTCTGTTCGATCACAACGAGATTCGTTCATCGTTATCATCCTACTCACCCTACAGACAATCACACGCCAGATTCATTTCTCAACTTGTCAAAACCAATGGGAAACGTTTGTTTCTCGTCGATACACTCGCCTTGGTAATAATCCTTCCTTGGTCTCTTCTTCTTCACTTGCTTTGACATTTGCTGAATCTTTCTGATGACTATTGTTTTATATGTCTTATCGCTTTAAATTGTCTTAGCTCTTAGTCAATTTCTTGGGAAGGCTGTAAAAGTGGAACTTGATTCATCACAATTTGTGTATCTTCTTGCATTTGGAAATGAGACAATAGAGAATTGTTATACTCTATAGACCAGACTTAAAGAATCTCCTTAGATGCAAAATGTCTTGTCATGAAATTGAAATATAGTCTTAGAGTAACTATTTTAAGGAGGATTTGGTATTTAATTTTCAGGTTAGGAGCTTAGAAGCTGAAGGCCTGCCTTCAAAACAAGCCGAGGCAATAACTGGTGCTATAACTGAAGTTCTGAATGATAGTTTAGGAGTTGTTTCTCAGATGGTTGTCTCCAAGGGAGAGATGATGAAGGTAAGTTTCTATTGTGAAAATCTGTGACAAAGTTCAGCTGCTTCATCGATTCCAAGACTGAGACCTGCGTATAGCATCTTAAAATTCGGTCTAACTTCGATCTTCTTGCTTCTGGTAGGCTGAAATGACACAGGAATCAAACTTATCCAAGTTCAAAAGTGAAATTAACAGTTCACTGGTAAGTTGAGTTTTCACTTTTAGTCTGTAATTACACGTCAAATGCTTGGAAACACAATAGCTTCTCCTTTACCACTTTTAGTGATACCTTCATTCTAAAAGATTCTTGAAAAAAAAACTGTTTTATGGATAGGACCACCATTTTTCTTTGCTGCAACACGAGAATGAGAAACTCCGCAATGACATAGAGCGAATCCGCAGTGATATAAGGTCAGCTCTTTAAGAACCTTTAGGGTTTTGATTTGCTATACACTCCATCAGTGCACTGACTATGGCAATAAAATTGCAGGCACGAGATTGATAAAGTCACAGCAGGACAACGGCTGGACTTAAATCTTGAAAAAGGGTCAGAGAAAACGCTACTTTCTTTCTCTGTTCATAAACGCTTGTTCTTAGGTTATATAACTTTCGAAGTTGTGGTATGTTTTGACGATGGCGCAGGAGGATAAGAGATGAGTTACAAAATCAAAATGCAGAGACCTCTAACCTTACAAACAAGCTTGACCGAGTCAGTATCTCATTGCTAGCTTCTGCGTGATTTGTTCCTTTTGGCAAGACAAGTACTTATGTTTTGTTTGTTTTGTTCTCAATCTCTCAGGAGATTCACACTTTGAGAGCCCAGTTGGAAGCAGCCAAGTACGAGGTGATCAAGTACTGTATTGGTACGCTTGTCTCCATCTCAGCCGTTGGTCTTGCTGTCATCCGCATCGTCATGTAACTACATCAAACGCGATGTCTGTTTCATAGCGACCAACACTTCATCTTTGATGTTTTTTAGTTACGGGATGAAGTATTGGTCTGGGATCCATATCTTGTTTATTTTCCGTGTGTTTAATGTAATTTTATTTACTTATTATGTGAATGAAGAATAACTAATCTAGTAGATTTTCAATTCACGTATTCGGTGATGCTTTTCACGAGCAAGAAAATGTAAATAGAGAAATCCCTCAAAAATGGCAATTTCGGGAAAGAAAAAACAGCAATTTGTTGAGTTGACTTTGCTTATAGACATCAGAAAAGTCTTAACATCAATGTAAAAAGTAGCGGAAATGCTTCGATTCCGTTCAAATTATTTGGATTATTAGTTTGGTTCGGTTAGATATGGTTTTTGGTTAAGGGTTCAAATCTGTTTAGGTTCCAGAAAATAAACCATATGCAGTATATAAAAATTTCTTTCATTCAGATTCAGATATAAAAAAATTTGTTTTGGATGAAATTTGTTTCATTCCTAGTAAAGTCTACTGTGATGAATGATAATAAATTGCGTGGTGGTTCTAAGAAATTTCATCAAACATATGAACAAAATATATATCTGTTACAAAACTGGACTCAATCACTCACAGTTTTAAGATGTATCGATAGTTGATAAACGAATTTGAACTAGAAAACAGAAGAATTCTGTTAAACTCGAGCTGAGTTTAGCTCTTTGATTTTGCGGATTTTGAATGAAAAAGAAAGAGACGACACCGATCAATTTTACGAGTTTGGATCTCAAAGAGATCCTACGTCTCGCCGGAGTAATTAACTCCGGAATTCACTAGATCTTCTGCTGTAACTTTAGCTCAAACCGAGCTTTACAATCAGAGACAATCGATCTCCTCTCTCACCCCTTTTTTCTTTGATTACAAACCCAATCTCTCACTCTTATGTTCTCTCTTACAAACCCAAGAAGAAAACAATAAGAAATTGAATGTGAATCTCTCAGTCACTCACCGTAACAGCTTGATTCACTCCCGCGGAGCTTTCTGTTACACCGCTACTGATGAAGAAGAAGATTGGCTCATTTATTCAACCATGGGTCAACGTCCTCGCATCTGACGCACATGGATGAAACATGTGGCAGAAGATTAGCTTCATTAGAACTTAACCGGATTCTTCAATAACCGAACCCTCCCATAACCGGACTTGCTTCTTAAACCGGAAGCAAACTAAATATCTGAAGTTTTCCTCTTTGACTTGATGAAAGCTTCACCGAAACAGAGGTTGAATGATTATTATACTTCAAATCTCCACCTTAGTCATTAACCTTGCCTCCCCCTTTCCCTTAAATATGATGGTGGATCTTTGTTCTTTGTCCGCTTCATTGCTTCGTTACACGAAGCATTTGAAGTGCTTCTTGTAACTTCTGGACCGGGATTATCTTTGTGAGAATGTCAGCTGGGTTGTAGGCAGTTGCAATCTTATGTACTTCTAATACTCCTTGATTGATGTAATCTCTTATGAAATGATACTTTACAGCTACATGCTTTGTCCTTTCATGATGAACTGCATTCTTGGACAGAGCTATAGCACTTTGAGAGTCACAGTGAATCCGGACAGAGCTTTGAGGAAAACCGAACTCTTCAGCTATACCCTTCAGCCACAGAGCTTCTTTGCCTGCTTCCGAGAGAGCAACATACTCAGCCTATGTGGTTGAGAGGGCAACAACCTTTTGCAGTCTTGATTTCCAGCTTATTACATTTACCCCTTCAGTAAAAACAATTCCAGAGATAGACTTTCTATTGTCTAAATCAGCAGCATAGTCAGAATCACAATAACCTTCAATCTCAAATATACTATCCTTCCTGTAACTTAAACCTGTAGAGATTGAGCCTTTTATGTATCTAAGAAGCCATTTTACCGCCTGCCAATGTTCTTTCAAAGGTTTGCTCATGAACCGGCTTATCAACCCCACTGGATAAGCTAAGTCAGGTCGAGTACACACCATGGAATACATGATGCTCCCTACAGCACTTTGATATGGTATGGCCTTCATGACGTCTTGTTGGTCCTTTGCTTCTCTGTCAGTAGCTGATTTTAATCTGAAATAAGCTCCGAGAGGAGTAGCTACTTCCTTTGACTGGTCCATCTTGAAGTTTTCAAGTACTTTGTGAAGATAACTCTGCTGGGATATGTTTAAAGTTCCAGCCGATCTGTTCCTTGATATTTCCATTCCTAGTATCTTTTTAGCTTCACCTAAGTCCTTCATCTCAAACTCAGAACTTTAAAAAAACTTTAGCTTGTTTATTTCAGCAATGTTAGTAGAAGCGATTAATATGTCATCAACATATAAGAGTAAATACAGGTATGAATTATCATGTATCTTCTTTAAGTATACACAGTAATCATACTCACTTCTCTTATAACCTTTTGAGATCATAAAGTCGTGGAATCTTTTGTTCCACTGCCTTGGTGACTGCTTAAGTCCATATAAGGATTTCTTAAGAAGGCACACTTTGTCTGGATTTTTCTTGTCAATGTACCCTTCTGGCTGCTCCATGACTATGAATTCTTCGAGATTTCTGTGAAGAAAAGCTGTCTTCACATCTAGCTGATGCAGTTCCATGTTAAAATGTGTAACAATAGATAAAAGGTACCTTATTGTTACGTGTTTCACTACAGGAGCAAAGATCTCGTTGTAATCCACTCCTTCCCTTTGTGAATAGCCTTTAGCTACGAGCCGAGCTTTAAATCTTGGTTTCTCAACACCTGAAATGCCAGCTTTGCGCTTAAATATCAATTTACAGCCGATTACCTTCTTGTTCTTTGGTCTGTCAATATAGATCCAGGTCTTGTTCTTATTAAGTGAGCTCATCTCCTCATCTGTTGCCTCTGTCCACTGTTCACTGTCCGAGTCTTTCATAGCTTCTTCATAGCTAGTTGGTTCCCTGAAACCTGCATCTTCAGTTATGTAACACTCAAATATACACAGATTTTCATCAGCATAATCAGGGTCACAATCATAGTCCTGAAATCGTTGAGGTGGATTGATTTGTCTTTGGGTTCTGTCCCTTGCTATGTTGTATTTTGCTGCTTCTTCTTCTGTACAATCCGCAGTCTCGGCTCCTTCTTCTTCTGATAAATCCTCTCCACTTTGGTTATTAGTAATTTCGTTGTTAGCTCCACCTTGAGTTGTTGTTTCTGCACCTTCCTTATCTAATAATCCTGTATTAAACATAATCTCATTAGTTGTAAGAGATTTGTTGTTAGAGAGTTTACCTGCCTTGATGTCTTTATACATTGTATCTTCCTTAAATACAATGTTTCGGCTGATGGTACACTTATCTTCATCAACTATCCAAACTTTGAACCCTTTAGTTCCTTTTGGATATCCTATGAATACCGCACGCTTTGCTCTAGGCTCTAACTTCCCTTCACTTGAGTGTATGTAGGACACACACCCAAATCTTCTAAGATTTCCGAGATTTGGCATGACTGAAGTCCACATCTCCTCTGGCACTTTGAAACTTAGAGCTGAGGAAGGGGATCTATTTATTAAATAGACTGCAGTTGATGCTGCCTCGGCCCAGAACTTTTTATCTAACCCACTCTCACTGAGCATGCTTCTCACTTTGTTCATTATGGTGCGGTTGAGCCTTTCTGCAACTCCATTCTGCTGTGGGGTGTAGGTACATGTTCTGTGTCTTACTATGCCGTGATCTTTGCAGTGTTTGTCAAAAATTTGGTTGCAAAATTCCAGTCCATTGTCAGTCCTTAGCTTCTTTAACTTCCTTTCTGATTGAACCTCAACCATGTTCTTCCATTCTAAAAAAAACTTAAAGACTTCATCCTTATGTTTCAGAAAATAAATCCATACCTTTCTTGTGAAGTCATCCGTGAATGTTAAGAAGAACTGGCACTTTCCAATGCTGTGAGGTACATTAGGAGATCCCCAAAGGTCTGAATGAACATAGTCAACCTTGTCTTTTGTGACATGAAGAGCTAGCTCAAAACTGACCTTAGGTGTCTTTCCTATGACACAGTCTTCGCAGAATCCAATGTCCGACACTTTGTAATCTTTGAAACATCCCTTTTGGTTCAACACATGAAGACCTTTCTGGCCTATATGGCCAAGCCGACTGTGCCATAGTCTTGTGTCATTAATTCCTTGTTCTCTGTTATTTAAATGTGAGCTGTGAGTTTTCTTTTCAGCAGCCACATTATTGCATTCATCCACAGACTTGTCTGAGATGTTAGCACTTGCGAGAAGCTTGTAGAGAGTGTTGATTCTCTGCCCTTTCATGACCACCATACATCCTTTTAACACCTTTAAAACTCCTTCACCTCCCTTGAAGCTGCAACCTTTTCCTTCTAAAGTTCCAAGAGATATCAGATTTCTTCCAATTTGTGGCATGTATCTGACCTCGTGAAGTACAAATGTTGTGTTGTCTTGATTCGTGAATCGTATGGAGCCAATACCTTGAACATCTGAGAATGTATCGTTGGCCATTCTCACTTTTCCTCCTGAGACTTCCTTGAAATTTATGAACAAATCCCTTCTTGGTGTCATGTGAAATGAACACCCTGTGTCCATAATCCACTCTTCTCTATCGATTTCCCCTTGAGATAAATTTACTTCTGCTGCAACTAAACCCATCAAATCCTTTGCATCATCGTGAGCCAAATATGATTCACCTCTGTTTTGTTGTTGTTGAGAATTGTTCTTGTTCCTTTCTAACCACTTGTAGCATTGTTTCTTGAAGTGACCTGTTTTGCCACAAATCCAACATTCACCTTTGCCTTTGTCTCTGGACTTAGATCTTCCTTTGCTCTTCGATCTTGAACCAGATTTGTTGCCGTTTCCTCTTGTTTCTGTTCGTCCTCTGACAAATAACCCTTCGCCATTAGCTTTGTAATTCTGTCCACTTCTCCTTAGCTTCACTTCTTTTGACTTTGCAGCTGTTATAACATCATCAATATTTAACTTGTCTTTGCTGTATGTGATTGTTTCTCGTATATGTTCATATACTTCCGGAAGTGATCTTAGAAGAATGATTGCTTGTGCTTCTTCTTCTATTTCAATCTGAAGGTACCTCAGGTCTGATACTAGCTTTAGAAAATCATTGACATTCTGATCTATGGTCTTGTTTTCCTGCATTTGAAAAGAATACACTTCCAAGAGGCAATAAATTCTATTTGGTAAAGAGGTAGGAAGATACAACCTGTCGAGAGCTTCGATGATTTCAATCGCTGTGGTATGATTCTCAATCTTTCTCAATACTTGATCATCGATATTTAGGTAGATGAGACTCACTGCTTTGTCGTCTCGATCATTTCTTTCTTCCTCGTCTGCAAGTATCTTCTTCTTTAGTTGAGCATCCTTTTCTTCTTCGTCCGTGAGCATTCTTGGTGAATACGGCTTCAGCACATCTTTTAATCCCTTCACAGTTAATGCCGCGATCATTCTTTTCTTCCACAACCCATAATCGCCGGTGCCATCAAAGACTGCAACCTTAGTCTCTGTGCTTGATGTCGCCATCTGCAGATCTTGCGGAATCTTGCCTTCTCGGATCCTGGAAGGCTCTGATACCAATTTGTTAAACTCGAGCTGAGTTTAGCTCTTTGATTTTGTGGATTTTGAATGACAAAGAAAGAGACGACACCGATCAATTTTACGAGTTCGGATCTCAAAGAGATCCTACGTCTCGCCGGAGTAATTAACTCCGGAATTCACTAGATCTTCTGCTATAACTTTAGCTCAAACCGAGCTTTACAATCAGAGACAATCGATCTCCTCTCTCACCCCTTTTTTCTTTGATTACAAACCCAATTTCTCACTCTTATATTCTCTCTTACAAATCCAAGAAGAAAACAATAAGAAATTGAATGTGAATCTCTTAGTCACTCACCGTAACAGCTTGATTCACTCCCGCGGAGCTTTCTGTTACACCGCTACTGATGAAGAAGAAGATTGGCTCATTTATTCAACCATGGGTCAACGTCCTCGCATCTGACGCACATGGATGAAACACGTGGCAGAAGATTAGCTTCATTAGAACTTAACCGGATTCTTCAATAACCGAACCCTCCCATAACCGGACTTGCTTCTTAAACCGGAAGCAAACTAAATATCTGAAGTTTTCCTCTTTGACTTGATGAAAGCTTCACCGAAACAGAGGTTGAATGACTATTATACTTCAAATTCGAAGTAATTTGTGAAGAATCAAACAATAGCAAGACACGATAGTTTGATTACCCAGTTCGGTAAATCGTTGTGATTATACTTTCGTCTGGACCGGAAAATTCAACAATCCACTCAATGAAGAAAGATTCAGCTCAAATCGAGCTTAGAGTTTACAACAATGACGAAGAGAAAGAATGATTCTGTTATAATCAGTTACAGAGCCGATAACAAACAGAGGAGAAAGAGAATATATAGACTCTAAACCGAGTCAATAACCGGATCAGGATCCTCGAGAGCAGAACCAAATCTAAATTCCTCTTCTGATTTCCGGTATACTAGACTTGGACCAATTGAATGTAGTCATGACTTAATCTGATTGGTTCAATGCCTAAACCAGAAAAAATTGAATCAGACCAGCTCTAATTTAACAATATCTTCCATTAATTTCTAATCTCTCCACTGTCTGCAATTTTACAACAATAAATATATATAATTTTACAAATCTGTTTAGAGTTTAAAAAAAAGCTTCGTTCTATATATATATATCTAAGACTCAAAAAGTCTTCGTGACATATATTATACGTGAGGAGAGTTTAAAAATCCAACGACTGTGATGAGATGATAAAAGTAGCCTAACCTTGAGGAATGGCGTGACGTTGGAGCCAGAAATGCATGTGGTGTACTAATTACTAATTACTGCCTTTTTTATAAAGTCAATATATTAGGCAAATTTGGATGTTGTGTTGACAGCTGACGACTTATTACTCCATCTTTTGCTTCTTCATGTGTATAAATTTCTTTTATTTCAAAAATGTCAGGAAACGTATAAGCGAACCAAAGAGGCCAAGACGAGAGAGGTGGTACATGCACATGTGACATGTGTTGTCGCCTAGCTCAATCATCTCCCAATAATTTTGGGCACACAAAGTCGAGAATAACGTCACCAATCAATCCCTTTATCAATCATCTTTCTAGTTTACCTTTCAACAATTTTATTATAGGTGAAGTCGTTAGGTCATCTTTAACCCAACACTAAAATATTGTTTTAGTATCAAGTTTAGTGTTTTTTTATCTTCAACCTAACATTAAATTCTATATAATAATAGTGTAATTCCTCTTTTTCTACAATGTTATATTATATATGGTGTGACTATTATAGCAAACTGTAAAAGTTAAAATATATTATTTTATATATTTTTAAGTGAAAAGGAAAATCGAAAAACAAAATAATGTCAACCCCTTACGTAGGAGGTAACGCAAGCCCAGATAATAAAAGAAATTTATATTCATTTCCTTTTTCATTTATTAATATATTTTAAATAATAACAAATTAACTTTTCATTTACGGATTTTTAATTTAACAATATAATAATAGAAAATAGTACTTTTAGTTTAATATTTGGTGTTGTGGTTGGAGTTGAAAAATAAAGTATGACACTATAAAACTAAATTTAGTGTAATTTCAACACCAAAAATGGTGTTACTATTGGAATTCTCTAACAATGAGTTAATGATTTAACTAAAAGTATGCTTAAATAACTATTAAAATTACATAATTAAACCAAAAATATATAAAAAATTAAATACATTATTTCTAAAAGCATGATATACACGTACTAAACTTTAAATAATTCATTAACTACTAAAAAAGTTTATTAAAATTGTAAGTTTAATTAAACATTAAATTACTTAAATACCTTTTATTATTTTAAAATTTTCAATTTTAATAGCTTAATTAGTTAACTAGTAAATGCTATATTTTACAAAACTATTAAATAGTAAAAGAATTAAACTAATAATAAAATAATATATTATATTGATTTTAGTGTAAAATCTAGTGTTGTAATTGGAGATGAAAAAACTTTTAGTGCTAAAATTACACCAAATATAGTGTAATTTTTACATTAAAATAGTGTTGTGGTTGGATATGCTATAGGAGTGAAGCTTATTTTGTGAAAATGTAACTAATTAGACAATGAAGTATATTAATTACTTCAAAGCTATAATAGTTGAATTGGTTGAGGAATGCTCATTACGTGATTCTCACGCCTCTAACAAATTTTTAATTTGGCTTCACTCATTTCCATTCAAATCTATAAGGATTGCAAATTGATCTTGTACTTGATAACTAAAACTATATCATCAACGTGGAGTTAATTATAACTAGATCACAAAGCTGAATATCTCACATTAAGAAAACGTAAATGTGAATATTTATCTATTTAATAATCTCAATTTTGAGACTTTAAAATATTATCAATTTGGGTTTAGAGTTTCGTTTTGCGGACATATTAATAGACTTTTAGGTTTTCATAGGTTCGAGTCTAGCCCCAAATGTATCCAATCTTTTGTGGAAATGTGGTCGAGAATTCAATCGGGTTAGAACGTTTGGATTTTGGCATTTTGTAGGTTGATTTTTGTTTGAATAAATTGCAGTTCCGGACCCCAAAAAACTTGGGTTTAGAGACCTCATTTCTACTGTCTTAATATTCTGGTGTCACTTTTATTGGAAACTGGAATTGTTTTTTTACTCACTCCATTGTCCATATCCCTTCATATATTTAAAATGTTAAATTGAAAAGAACTATATACTATAGCGTAGATATAACGTTAGAGAAGGTTGAAAATTATTGCTAAACAAAACAATATGAGTTTTTAAAGTAATCAAACATGACAACTTGCTAACCGCAACTACAACGAACATTCAACATAATAATGAACCGAGAAACTAACCGGGTCGGATCCTAATTCTGGTCTAAAAATCTTTCCTATTTCTTCAAAAACTCGGTACAACCTGAGTAGTCTGAACCGGCTGGTTTAAACGAGTTTCAACAACGTCGTCGGAGGTCTCCTTCTTCTGACGCATCTCAATGACTTTACGGTGGTGGTTTGAGTGAAGCTCACTTGAGAATGTTGGGCTACAAGCGGGTCTGTATTCGGGGAATAACCGACCCGATTTGAAACGCACCCCACACGCATTGCATAACGTTTTCGCTCCAGCTGGTCCTGCTCTCCACTGTGGCGTTTTCTGAACGCCACAATGGTTACACCGACGCGTCTGCGTCTGACCAGCGTTTTTCCAAACATCCGACGGTTTCTTCTTCTGTCTCTTAACCATTGGCTCAGGAAGAAACTCAGAGCCGGAGAGCCATGGAGGGCTTGGAGGACAAGAAGAGGACGACGAGGATGATGTTGAACTCGAAGATGAGTCGTTTGGCCACCCAAAAGACCTGACTTTGACTCCGGTTCGGGCTCGTTTGGGCCTAATTGTAGCCGGAGGAGGGGGTTTGAAGCAATTAGCCTCGTTAACCGGTGCTACAGGGTGTCTCCGATTTCCGGTTAACCAAAGCGGTTTCTTCGTCGGAGCTGAATACGGCGTGACAGAGTCGTCTACGAAATTCGATAACCATTCAAGTTCCACTAAATCATCCATCTAACAAAAAAAGATAAAACACCAAATTACTTAGAAAATTACAGATTTACTTGAGGATGAAAGACACAAATTTATACCGGAACGAAGGGCTCGTTTATTGGAAGAGACCCAATTTCTTCACCGTCGGTGGAGAAATCATTGCTCCAGCGAATAGTATTATCTCCGTCGTCTCCTCTTTTTTGTTTCTTCAAATCAGCCTCATCCTCAAGGAAAACGACGTCGTTGTTGTTAGAGAAGTCAAACAAGTCATCTACGGAGAAATCGTCGCCGATGAGAGCTTTCTCCTTCTTGTTACTGTTATTCAACGTCAATTCAACATTATCCATTTCCTATCAAACCCAGAAAGAAAAAAACCTTTTTTGTTTAGTTCTATTTCCAAAGAATATCAAAACTAAAAATCATCTTAAAATAAAATTTCCCCCCAAAAAAACCGTTCCTTTTTTTCAAGTTCAAATAGAAAACAAAAACCCACGAAAACCCAGAACACGACTTCGAAAAACGAACCATGATATGACTGAACCACAAGACAAAACACATACTTTAGACAGAAACAAAGAAAGAAGAGAAAGGAAACTTTTAAAAAATCTATCTTTTCCATGTCAGTCAAATTCAAACCCAATGTGACTAGTAAACCTCTGAAATTCCTAATCATTACTCTAAAATTAGATAAGTAACTGGAATTAACC
Source organism: Lepidium didymum (assembly GCA_963920545.1). Classification (NCBI taxonomy): domain Eukaryota; kingdom Viridiplantae; phylum Streptophyta; class Magnoliopsida; order Brassicales; family Brassicaceae; genus Lepidium; species Lepidium didymum. The sequence continues at coordinate 2,409,043 of OY986982.1, forward strand.
TGAGAAGAGACGGAGAGTGAGAGAGACAGAGCAGAGGATAGATGTCGGTGAAAGGAGAGAGAGAGAGAGGATAGATGTCGGTGTAAATTAGAAGAAGAGGTGAGTTTGGTAAAACATTGAATATGATAGTGCTCCTTTCTCTTCTTTTGTTTCCTTCCTTTCTTATTTCTCAATCTATCTTTTTTCAAGAACAATTTTCTTAGTATTTCTCTTGAGTGGAAGTTTTAGTTTTACTTTTACCTAACCGGCAAATACGTACAATAACGTGCGGCATCATATACTTTTGATGATTTCAAAGAGAAGCAAAAACGGTGCCGTTTCTGAGTATTAGAAATATAGAAACTTTATGTTCATCTGTGGACATTGACTTTGAATTTGCCTTGTGCTATGTTATGAAAATATTGATAAAAAATCTTTATCACTTTGAAGTTTAAATCATCAAAGCACGTACATGAGAATCATACAACCATGTTAAAAATATTGAAAGTGTTAAGAAAAATGGTTCTAATTAGTCTATAGTTGAAGAAGACTAACACTATTACTTATACTGACATTTTTGAATCCAATTCTTTACTTGATTATAGATATTGGTGATGAGTTTGTTTTCTTATGCTATTTTCAAATGCTGATTCAGCGTACTAACGTCTTTCATTGAAAAGTTTCAGGTCTCCAGAATCCTTTTTGGGCACTTAATATTCCTTCTTGGTGTTTAGAGAAGGTTAGATGAACATCCCAATGCATTGACCTCAACATATTCTCAACTTCTCTTATCACATTTGACTCATCACGAACAATGATTTTACCTCCTGGTCTTACTATTCTATCCACTTCTGCCATTACTGGAACAAGATTGCACCTTTCAAAAGGAAACAAGAAACAAAGAACATTTTCAGTGTTTGGTGATGAGAAATATTGAAAAGGTGTAAATGACTTGAGCTTTTACTTTGCTTTCAACTTGGAGAACAGATGATCTGCATGCAATAGATCATAGCTTCGAGGGTATGTGCTAAAAGACTCACACCAATCATGATAAATTCCGAATAGACCTCTCTCGTAGATTATCGGTAGTGTATCTGGTGAGTTTATGTTGACTACATTCATGACCCACACCTGCAAGTCCTTTAGAGCTGCTGCAAACCTGCAATGTTTGACATATTTTGGGAAAGAGCTTTAGGTTTGGTGATTGTGTTCTTTGTTTGTTCTCTTTCAGTTTTCTAATGCTTACCCTCCATAAACAGCTCGCATGTCCATTACATTCCTCACATTAGACCAGCTGATTCCTATTTCGTCCATGTATACCTTGCTTACAACATGCTTCCAATGTTCATAATCTGTAGTAAAATCTCTAGGAGCTGGTTTCCCATAAATCCCCATTTGAGAGCTGTTTAGCCAGTAAGGAGGTGTTTGAAGCCGACGAGGCCAGGTCACAGGCCATTTGCTCCCTCTCTCCACCACATTGGTAGGCACTTTATGCATGCATGCTTGTAAGGGTACATTCCTGAATTTTGCATTCAATTATTTCACTTTATTTGATTTATTATAAAGACTTACGGTTATTCATTTATGCTTCTGCATCTTTTTGTTATGTTTGCATATTGTTGAAACAAACATACCAGGCTGCATTTGCATCATCGTCATTTTTGCACATCGGAGGCTTGTTTTGCTTTCTTTTTTCATAACATTCATTTGTGACAGGTTTCTGGTAGATTGCAGCACCAATACCATTGAGTTTGTCCTTGTTGATTGTCACAAGTTCCCAGCACAAGGATTTTGTCAAAACGGACATGGCTACATAACTCAAAACATGTCAGTTGTAGTGAAGCAAACAAAAGGATTAAGATCATGAAAAGCAATGTACTTTAGTCCTTACCTTTCCAGATTTGAACATCTTCTTCAAGCTTCTGGTAGACTGGTGTTGCTGACCAAACAAAATAACCACCAGGCCTAAGCATTCGATTAAGTTCCAGAAGAAGCATACCGCCTTCATTGTGCCAAGGGACTCTGCAGCGTGCACAGTGGATAAGGTCAAACACTCTGCTTGGAAATGGCAGTCGCTTAGAGCCCATCACCGCAGAGATGGCTGGAATCCTCCTTTCAAGAGCAAACTGAACCTGAGCCTCGTGTTCATCTTTAGGTGCAAGAGACATGGCTATAACATCTCTTTCAAAGAGGAAACCACCAAAGCTCGCCACTCCACATCCAACATCCAATATAACCCGAGTACGTTTACCCCACGCAATGTTTTTCAAAGACTGCCATAGTAACAGAAGAAGTATATAAATTTTGAGAAATTGCGCAGTTTCAATGCCATTCAAAAATCAAGAAATAAGTTCACCTGCTGAAGAAAATCGATATAGTGAAGAGCTCCATGGATGAACTGTGTTCCACCACCTGGAAACGTCAAGAACTCGCCAGTTACCTTCACCCAGTTCTGATGTCCTTTCACTTCTGCTAACTTTGTGTGTGGGACATTGTGGTACCATATCTACTAGATCACAATTTTGAGTCAACTTCTATCCAACTTCCATCTCAAACAAAACTTATTTAGATAGATCATATTTTACCTTGTCTCTGCTATCTGGCCACTTGATCGACTCCTTATACCCTTGTGGGAGCGGTACGAGGCACGTTGGTGGGTCTTCTGGGCAATGTCTCTCTCTGTGCTCAAAATGTCTTCTACTCCTTAGTTTCCTTATAGCTTCTTCGTTGTCTAGGCATGGTATATAATCAGTACCTGCGGTAACATTGCACAACCCCCATGCCTTTCCATCCATAATACTCTCTACATTATTTGATTCAGATGTTTGTCTTTGTTTCTCATTATTAGATTCTGTTGCCTGACTTTTCCATGACTTCTGTGATTCTGCAGATTCTTTTGGTATTCCTGAGCCAAACCCACTCGCTTCTGAATCCTCTTGTCTTTTCTCATCTTTCTGCTGTTCGTGTTGCTCTACGTTTTCGTCCTTTGATGTGTTCTGTTCTTCTTTGTTTCCACTTTGGTCGTCTGCTGTGTTACGTTCTTCTTGTTGGCCGTTCTCATCCTTCATGCTCTTCGATTCCTTCCCGTTTTCTTCACTAGCTGTGTTCTTCTCCTCATTTTGTTGTCCGTTTTCCTCATTCCCTGAGTTTTGTTCCTCACGTTGTTGTTGTCCGTTTTCCTCATTCCCTGAGTTTTGTTCCTCACGTTGTCGTTGTCCGTTTTCTTCATTCTTTGAGTTTCCTGATGTTTCGCTCTGCCCTGATTCCATAGGCTGTTCTTCTTTGGTCGAATCTGTGTATGTCACGTCTGTATTTCCACCCTGCTCTTGTCCTTGTTTCTTTCCTTGTTCCCCATATTGTTGTTCCTTCCCTTGTCCCTGTTCTTGCCCTTGAGTTCCTTTGGATTGGGTCCCTGCGTCCTCGTCCCGCTGTTCCTTCTGTTCCTTTTCAAACTCCTTGGCCACTTGTTTTACCCGACCCTCATCAGTCTCTTGCACCGGCTTTTCATTCTTCTGTTGGCTTTCTTGCCTTTGAGCTTGTTTCCCTCCTCCTACTTCCCCTCCTGCCTTAAAGCTCGTCCGTTCACTCTTCTCTTTCGCTGATTTCCTTTGCTCGTCTTCAGACTGAATGGCATCATCTGGTAGTTTTCCCGGATTGTCTTCGTATGCAGATTGCTGCTCAGACTCCGTTTTGGTGTGTTCAGGTTCATAATTACGGGTTGAGGAGGCAGTGACATCACTTCTCTCTGTCTCTGAGACGACCGTTCGAGTGGAGCCTTGTGTGATCTGTTGCGGAATAACGGAGTTGGAAGAAAGCATCCACACACCGATGACACATAGAGCCACAAAGATGACCACTGTAATGGTCGATGCATGTGACGACGTCGAAGTGCGTTTGTTGGTACGTCCCCTCCCAAATGCCATCTCTCCGGTCTTACGTATACTAAGGAGAAAGAATGAAAAAAATGAAGGAGTAAAAATGAGAGTTGAAGGAAGTAAAAATAGAAGAAAATGAAAGAAAAGAGAGGTTGTGAAGAGACAAGACTGGATCAAAGATCCTACAAAGTCGGACATGGGACTTTCAGTTTCGTGTATCTAAATTTAGTTACGGTCTTTGTGTCCATGAAAAACTAATACCATGTAATGCATGTGCTAGCTGGTCAAGAACATTATTAAACATGACAAAAGTGTTCTTTTTTTCTTTTGGCATAATGCATTCTAAGGGTTTTCTGGTGTCAATTTAGAAAATATATATAAAGGCTAACTGAATATTTCTGTTGTACTATTTGCCTTCGAACGAGTTCAACTCAACTCAGCGCCTGAAATATTGGGCCCCGTACAAAATACAAGTAATATTTACTACAATAATTTGAAATCCACATAATAGTTTTATTATCTACTTTTACTTAACTATATCTCTACTTTTATATTAAAACATGACTATACATATAGTTATATAGGTGAGAAAGTCCTTACAAATTCATGTTTTAATTGAGTAATTTATTGTACCTATATCATAGAATTTATTATACATTTTCATCAAAAAGCAACATATTGACACTCATATCATGAGTTCTCCACTTTTCTTAACATTATGAGCTTGCCAAAATTGCAAAAGTATTGCAATGAAATGTTGAGTGTTTCGACCAGCTTTCGAATCGGGATAAAAGAGATGAGAAATTTTCATATTAATTTGGTGGAAATTTGAGTGTAAGTTTTGAGTAGGTAGCAATAGTGAATTAGAACTACCAAATGATATTTTTACAAGAAAAAAAGTAAAGGGAAAAATTACATTTTGTTGATTAAAGACAATTAAATTGGTACAATTTATCATTATTCAGGATAATTTAATTGAGTGTTCATTAATTATATAATTATTGTTTTACATATGAGAATATGAGAAAACATCATCAACATCAACATCTGCATGAACAAAACATATGAAACTGAATAAAATACGTTCAAACTTATTATACTATTTAACAATTACTAATGAAATGTTTGATTGACTCGAAACTTTCATCTTCTATATCTATATGTGATCGATGCTCGTGTAAACATTAAAATACTCATCGTCATCATATTCATGAATATTCTACATATATGTAATAAATTTAATTTGATACCAACTCTATAAGAATTTTTAGAAAATTTAATTTTAATAGTTTTTACTTAGTTTTTTTAAATTAAATGAGTTTAATGCCTAAGCTTAAATCACCATTGCATAAGCTTTACGTCCACACTAGTCCAACATAGCAACAGCAGAAACAACAAAACTTTGTAACTTTGTACTTGTGAAGAGCGTGAACGAAAATGGAGCTCAATGGAAAGCTTCCTAATCCTTGCATAACAAATTTCTCCATCTCCTTATATAATTTCTCTATATAAGGATTAGCCGCTGCAGCCATGGGCGGAGGTAGTACGTTAGCATTGGAGTTACTTTACCCCATTAAATTAAAAATAAAACCATAAGATTTATTGTAAAATTTAAATTAACCGCACTGTAACTAAATATTTGACCCCTATAAATTTAACAACCCAACTAAACAATTGACCCTAATAACACTAAATTTTATAATCCAGTAACTGTTTTGTATTATATATAACAATAAGCCTAATTATATATAATAGGTTAATAAGCCCAATAATATCTATTTCAAACTAATATAGAAATATAATAAACTTAATTTTTTTAAAAACCTAATTATCTAAACAAATCATTCGCTTTTCTATTATTAGAAATTGATTATGTGGTACTTTGGTGTGTATTTTTTTGTCAACCTTATTTATTGAATTTAGATTAACAAGACATGATTTATAGCCTAAATGTTCAAATTAGAATTGGTGAGATTCGAACTTCTCACCTGATACCTAGCTAGATCAAAGATAAACCAACTGGTCACCTGCTTCTTGGCAGCTTTGTGTGTATTTGTTTAAACCTTTTGTACTTCTATTTAATTTTTATCTTTCTCTTTATTGATTTTGTATTAGCAAGCATTTATTAACGAAACAATATATATTCTATTATCAATCTCTGATTCTGTTATTATTGTGTGATTGCTGTAATTATGCTCTACACTTGTATATATCTGTACACATTCTCTGTTAATAATATTTCAAGTTTCATATCTCTTCTATAGCATTTGTGTGATTTCTAAAATCAGAGTTTTGTAAAGTGAAAATAAAGAAAAACTTGTCTAGTTTGTTTTATCGAAAAACAAATATTTGAGACGGCTACAAATAAATCAGTAGTTATACCAAGATATGAGTAACTATAAAATCCATTTTTAGTATTTGTATTTCTATTAACATTTTTATTGATTTGAAAACGTTTAAGCTTTGTTTTTTCTTAAATTTATAATGATCCTAATAGCTAAATTTTTTAGCTCCGCTATTGGCTTCACCTATTGTATTATAAATTGTTATGTACTCTCCTGTAAAGCACCTATTATTGTACTTGTGTAAACCATCAACTTTGTCCACCTTTCTCTTTTTAACAGGTTTCTGTCCCAATAAAACCCATACATTAATTTCAGTTTGTCGTTCGTCTAATTTCTATTAATTGGCCCATTAAATCAAAGTCCGCTTATGTGTATTTTGCTCATTAATGTATCATCAATGCACATGCACGAAACAAGGTCCAAACACAATCCTTATATTTGTAATTTATTTTCTCTCGGGTTGAACCTGAAGCTCCAGGTTAACAAATGTCGAACTATAGCCAGTAAATCTCTTTTGGCTTTCTTCCCAAAATAATAAATATCAAACTAAGAGACATTAAAATGTAAATATAAGAAAACAATACGGCATTATACTTGAGATCTTCCTAAAAAGATATAAAATGAAAATGAATATAATATGTTAGAGAAGAGAAGGTGTGATACGGCAAAGAGTAAAAGTCGGTGTGAGTCGGCCGATTGGACCGCACCACTATTTCAATGGACCAAATTTACGGATGATTTTACATTAATGTTGTCCAATTTGTATAAAAGATTTAGCTTTACCAACTCCACAAATCTTTATATTCCCACATACGTAAGATACAGTATCCATCCATTATCGTATGTATTTCGTTATTTTCATTTTAAGAAAACGTTAATTAGTGTAACAAGACCAAGACTTTTCAGAACCCTATCTATTTATTTCCATAATACTACATGTTATTATATTCGTATCCTTTTGACATAAAATATAACGTAATTGTGAAGATTAGATCACATGAAAGAAGAGAGAAGAGGAAGCGTATTGATTGATGAAAAGGAGAGGAATGAGGAATTAAATTACGGTTTCTTTAGGCAAACATAATTTATCTGAAATTCATGACACTGCTTTCCATTTTTACTTATTCTTATTTTGCTTCTGCATTCACCATGGGAATCTGCAAAACCTCTCTCTCTCAATCTTTATATATACATGACTCTGTGTGTAGTAGCTGTAAAAATACATGTACATGCAATATATATATGTACAAATGAAAGTTAAATATTCATTTCAATCATTATTCTCCTTCTCATCTCTTTAGTTTTTTTTTTAATCATAAAATTTATTGGTTCTTAAACTAATTAATTTATATGTATATATATCATATGTAATTTCTTTTTGTTCTTTTTTTTTGTCAACATTGAACCACAACTGGTCGCCCTATTAGTCAAATTCATACATAATGTAGGCAGGGAGACTCGATCTCTAGATATGCAAATGCACATGTCTTTAGTGAACTTACCACTTGCCACTAGACTATTGACTAAATGCCACGTGCGTTTCTTTTCATTCTAAATTATAGATTGTTTTGACATTCTTCAATAAACTGTTTTATATAATCTATTATAGTCTTACAAGATCGGTTAACTTTTCAAATTCTGTTATATTTAATATTTTTAAAAGAAAAACAGGTCTTAACCAAAATTACAATGAACTTTTTTATGGACTAAACATTTAAATCATTTAAACAACAAAAACGTAAATATAGCTGTAAACTTTAAAGCTTGTTTTAATTAAAATTAATAGAGAGACTATGCAGTAGTTTTATAAGTCGACACATAATTTGTGAGAAATTAAAAGACAAAAGTAATAGTACAATTAACCTAACAACATAATTGATTAATTGGGATTAACGGACATAGAAGAAGGCACCATCATGTCACATCTACATGTCGCTTTTCGAACATAAATATAATCATCAAGTCATTCTATCACTTGTCAATTTACTACTAACTAACAAATAATACGCTTAAATTATAAAATATCATTTAATGCATGGGATGGGCAGATTTTATAGTCTGCAGCAACGGAAACCATAGTTGTATAAGAAAAAGATTGTACTGTAATAACTAATAAATGTAACACATCAATTTCAATTTTCTATTGGTTATAAATTAAGACACAAAAGGTAATATGAAAATGAGGATGAGAAACATTACCTCCGGATTCAAAGGTTACGTGTTACACAAATAACAAACAGACACATTTATGAAAGATTCAGACAACAAGTGCCTGTATATTGTGCTCCTGATATTAAAATATTACACTCATCATTATAAAAAGACAATTGTATTATTTGAATTGAATTTTCCAATTTAAAACCCTAAAATTTCAACAACTTTAAGTGTCAAGAAGGAGAATAAGCATACACAACACAGATCCTCTTCCCCACTTCTACAAACTTTATATTATATAATCTGACAATTAACTTATAGAAACCCTAATTCTATTCTAAGAATTAAAAAGAGTCATGTTGCTTTGCGTCAGATTTTTCATCATGATCTTGGGTTGGGAAAGAATTGTGTACCGGCCATGAACGTGTTGATCGGAGTTGGATAGAGAGAGGCTGGATCAATATTGTATGTTGCAGCCGCGGCGGAGGAGCTTCCGAGGTTTGGAGTAGATGAAGAAGCTGTTGCAACCGTCACAGAACCAGCTGTTATCAGATTCAGTTGCTGAGCTCCACCACCACCGGAGGAGCTTTCACCGGCGGCGATAACGTTGTAGCCTCCACCACTGCTACTTCCTGGACCATGGTCGTAGAGAATACCTTTGAAAACGTGACCACCGATGCTTACGGCTGTTTGGTAAGCAAACTCTTCTTCTCCATCTTCCACTGAACTCACACGCACGCATCTAAACACTGCCGGTGAACTCACCTCCGCAGGAAAGTTCCCAACCTCTAAGCCTAGATTTAAAGAATTAAAAACGTTTTCACATGTTTTTGGTTATATATCGAATAAATAACATTTTTACCTCAGAAAATCAGTTCACGGAAAAGAAAACACAGATTTCAAGATTGATGAGAACAGCTTGTTCCTGTCTCTCTAAAAAGTCAATCTTTTACTCAAATACAATAAATCACAGTTAAATCGCACAAAACAAACTTATTTCAAAAACTGATAAACAAAATAGGGTTTCTTTGGCTCTTGGAGACTCATCCCAATTCGTTACTTATAATAATAAATAATATATAAATATTTCACAATATACATTGACATATACCTGAATGAGAAGGTATGCGAGTGCAGACTAGAGACGAAGAAGTTGCCGGTAAATTCTCTCGTTGGCGTTTGGTAACGCTATCACCTCTTTGCAGCTGCGTTTGAGGTTGACCTGCGGCGAGTTGCTGTTGTCTCTCACGGCGTTTAGCAGCAGGAACCCACGTGCTCCTCACGTGAGTAGGACACTCAAAGCCTCGGCTTTTGCAGCATGTTCGACATCTCATGTGAGCGCAATCTTTCTTAGCTTGATTTCCACAGTCTTGACAACTCACACCACCGCTTGCTCCTCCTCCTCCGCCACTAGTTCGCATCATCATCAACGCAGCAGCTCTTCCGGCGCCGGTGTTTGAAGTTTCGCCGGAGATATCGAATTGGCTATGGTTGCTTGGTCCAACGCCTAAACCTGCAGCTGATGAGTAAAGATCTAACCTTTGTTGATGATGCTGAAACATGATTTCTTGCTGATTGTGGTTTTGCCATAGCTCAAGTGTTCCTAAAGCAGCAGCGTTTGAAGATGAAGGAGCGTTTGCGTTTGTGGTAGCGTTAGCATTAGCGTTAGGGTTTCTATACCAGAGCCAAGCTTCTGATACAGGCGGAGGAGGGTTAGTGTTGCTCCGGTGTTCGTCTTGGCTATTACCTCCACCTCCACCTCCTCCTCCTCCGTCTAGCGAGAAAAACCCCGCCATTGACCGGCAACACAACCACCACCCATAACACCAGTGACACTCTCCAATAAAACAAAAACCCAAAAACAAAAGATCCTACCTTTTTAGTCCTACTTTCTCACTCTAGATCTTCGAGACTATTGAAAGGAAAAGGATTTCTAGGGTTTAGGTCGAATTCATTCTCTGGGTTTTTAGTGTATTGAAGTTGGAATAGCTTTCGAGAGAGTCTGATAAAAAGCAAAGCTCCTTTGTCGGTACAAGAGATAGAGAGTATAAAAGAAACCCAAAGAGAGAGATAAGAGAGTAATAAGGAAGAGGAAGAGGAAGAAGAAGAAGAAGAAGAAGAGAGGTCAGAGATGTTTAATCGTCTTTCTCGCTCTCTGCAACGCCGTCATGACCTTAATAGTCTCTCTCTCTCCTCTGCTCTTCTAATTTAATTCTCTGTCTCCTCTCTCTCTCATCTCTTTTCTTTGTTTGTATGTTTTCAGATTTTGCAAAAATTTAATTTTCTTTCTCTCTTTTTATTTGCTTACTATTTTCTCTTCCCTTCGCTTAAAGACTACACTTGGTTAGAACACCAATCTCCTATCGTTGATATATTTCAGTTTATAATCGGACGGTCTTTATGTTGTCACGTCGACATAAACAGATTGTACTTTCCACAGAAAAAAACCGCTGTTTTTTTCTTTTTTTTAATCACATCGTTAAAAATATTTAATATATTCATATAAACTATATTTACATGCAAGTCATACGATTATGACCGAAACAATTTCTACGATACTTGTATTCAATACTATAAAATTTTCAAAAATTTGACATCAATTAGATAATGCAATTTTTGTGGAATGTAAAACAATTAGTTACCTTAAAAGAAATTGTATATTTGGTTATCCTAAGATAGTTCTATATTTTGGGACCTAATAATTAGACCTCCTAATCATAATCTAGAACTGACGACAAAACCTTGCCAAAACTCAAAATGTCCATGCATGGCTTCATTAATTCATTTCTTCTTTTCTTTCTATTTAAATGAAATTAAATACTGCAAATTTGTTGTCATCCAGTTGTTAGAGTTATCAGCATACTCAAAATGAAGCGGAAAAAAAAACGGAAATACTTTTTTTTTATTAGTAGGAAAAAGTTGGTATAACGAAAAAGAAAGTCATAACCTTTGAACCGTGAATACAAATAAAAAAATACAGATCATGCAGATGATATAGATCATATGCATATCATGCATGACAAACAAAATAAAAAATTAAAATTGAATATTTTGATTTTTTCATAAACATTTGTAATATTTTATTTTATATTTGTCATCCAAACCCGAACCATTTAAATATTCGAAAGGATACTAAATTTTTGGACTGAGAATCTAACGTATACCCGAAGACTCAATATTATAATATTTTTTATGTTTTTCTAAAATATTTTATGAGTAATTTTTGATATTTATAGTATTTTCATATTTTTTGAATATTCAGGAATTCAATTATGTTATAGATATTTTTTGGATATTTGAATATTTGGATAATTTTCAGTTTTCTAAATTTGGATCTGAACGAATTTGAACTCCAATGAAATTGACTTAACACCAAACCAAAATAGTAATTAATAGATAAAATAAATAAAGAATAGAATTGTGTATATAATTAATTGATGTTTAATTAATAAATATAATTATTTTGTTGCAGATAATTAGAAGAAGAAAAAAAGAATTAAAAAAAATGCACGCGTAAAGTAAGATATAAGTGTATATCTAGTTTACTTTTTTGTTTTGATCTGTAACCAATAATTTATTTTTTTATTGTTATGCATTTTTAATAAATGAATAGAAATTTTAATTACAGATACAATAGACGGCATAAAATCTACATTTAGTCTGAAAAACATTCATACCCATAATATAAAATATGGATTTAAAAGTGACTCAGTTTTGATTAGTATTATAAGTTTCTAATTATCCATAAGCCCATAATCTTTCAAAGCATATAAATTGCACCTGTGGCTTAAATTAAGTGTCTAAAGTTTTGTAGCTGGAAAGCAGATGCTTTTGTTCATGTTTCAGAGGAAACAAAACTATTATTATGATACTATATATATAAATACATTTTGAGTATATATGATAATAATAATTAAATATAGATGAAAATGCACGTAAACATAGTGTGTGTTTGTAGAGACAAACGTACGATAGTATTGAGGAGCCCTATGTTATGCATTATCTTCGTATAAATATTACATTTTTATATACAGACAAACACTCCTCTTTGCCCGTGCCGTGACCATCATGGATCCTAATTAAATTAACTATATTCTAATTTAATTATTTACAGTATTGCCCTGAGAATAACGGCACGAAAAATTATGTCGCGATAAAAAAATAAAAAAATCTGATAACTATTGTATATAAACTAGGGTTGGGTAAATAGGTATTCGGTTCGGTTTCGAGTAGGAATCGAACGATTCCAGTTTTTTTGATTTTAAAAATTTGAAACTATTTAAGAACCAAAAAGTTTCGGTTCAGTTTCGATTCGATTCCGTCCTGATTCAATTCGATTCGATTAAGAACCAATATCTATAGTTTTTGAAAAGAGTAAATATTAGGTATTTCGCTAAAAACGAAAAAAAACTAAAACCAAACTTTTGGTTTTATTTTATAGTTCCAATTTTTTTTCCCACTCCTAATATTAACAACTATGAGAAATTAAATTAGAGGTGTGGACATTTGAAGTTGAAGGATTTTGCCAAAAGAGTGGAGAGAGTTGACTAATGTGAAAGGGGTTAAATTAGACATTTTATAAAATATTGGATTCAAAATGGGAATAGTGAATAGTTTGAGACAGGCTAAAAGCACCCGCCTCGCCGTCCTACGCTTCCGTACCGAGTTATTTCCAAATCCATTATTATTTTTTCTCAATTATTTAAGCTAATAATAATCTCTTTGATTTATTGAAACTACTGTGAATTGAAATTAGTATTATTAATTATAAATTATTTGAGTAAAAGATTGATTAGTAGATGCGATGAGTTCATTCAAGTGGGCTTTGATGGACACATTACAATCGAGACAATGACCCTTTTTCTCTCTCGTCGTCTATTCTTTATTTGCTACATTACAAATCGATTGATGTCAAATAACTATGAACATCATTTCCGAATAATAGTTTCAGGCAGAACAAATACATTTAATAACTTCACCGACTTTTTTTTTAATAATATGAAAATAATGGATAGAAGTGAGAAGCCTATGCATAGAAGATTATACGTGTTTATACTTTGTATATAAGTAGTAGTAATAGTGTTTATAAATTATAACAGTGAGTAAGATAAAATTTAGCATAACTACGAAGAAGTTTAATTAACAACAAAAAAAAGAAAAAAAAAAACTACTACGAAGAAGAAATGATAAGACTGATGTGGTCTCTCTGCACGAGATTTTCTCTCTAACCACTCGCTTTTTATTTATTTCCATTTTTATCATATAATATTAGTACCCCAAGTTTTTTAAAATTTAAATTTTATTAATTTTTTTGTAGTCAATGAAAATTTTGTAGAAATTAACATTTAACCAGTAGAGTAAAACCATTGTCCCACATATAACATTATCTCCTCTCTTTTTATTATTATTTTTGTTCTAATTTTGTTTTCAGTTTAATTCTATGTACAATTGTATTCATACAAAACAATATTATTCATCACTCTGATTTTTTTTGTCAACATTGACCATAACTAGCCAGTTTATTAGCCAAATTTTTATATAATGTAGACGGTCGGACTCGATTCCTGTATATACAAGTGTGCATATCTTTTATAGATTTATCGCCTACCACTAGACTAAAAGTCACATGCGTTCATCACTCGATTCTCCGGGCCCTTTCTCTCAATCAATACTTTGTAATCCAACAAAACTTTTTTCTCCCTGACATAAAATATAAATGCATTGAGCAATTACGTTTCACGTACTTTAATATGTTAATATAAACTCAGATGTTGTAGTATTTTGCATGTTCATTTAGGAAGTTTACTTTATCCCCAAAATCATGTAAGCTAATTAAAAGTAATAAAAATATTCTTATAAAGTAAAATTGTCGAGCAAAGAAAAAAGGAAATGAGATAGCAATAATGTAAAATAAAAAATTCTAAATACTGATGATAACGGTTTCTACATGATAGTGTAACAAATAAGAAATAAATTAATTAGGAAAAATGAAGAAATAAATAAAAATGAAGAGTGGGAATGAGAGACTTGACGTGGAGTAGAAAAAGAGAAGAAGGAGTGAATGATAAGAAGAGTGAGTCCCCAAAAAAAGGGTATAAGCCGCAGAGTCTTGTCTCTTCTCGAGCCCTGTGTTTTCTTACTTGTCTTCTTCTTTCTTTCCCTTCTTTTTTCCTTATTAATTCTCTCTATTTATTTACTTATTTTTCTATTAAAAAAAGAAAAAAAATTGTCGAGTTGTTCCTAATCTGATGGTTAGGATGATCCACCTAATGACTTGGCACTAGAATTCGATTCCTATCTGCTGCATTATGGTAGCTTAAAAAAAATTATTGAAGGTAGACTTTAGGTTATGGATCGAGCTTTGTCGATCTAATATTGAAAAAAAAAATTTTTTTATGTCCCGGATAGTTTGGTTTCTGATTGCGTATAATTACTATTATAATTTTAACTACATCAGAAAAGTAGGAGAAACCAGATAAATATCTCTAAAATATTGCACATTATATGATTTTATTTCTATGGAGATCAAATCCGAATAAGGCATAACCATTGCCTTTCGATCTTTATTCCACACCACTTGATCACAACTATGTTAGATTTCGGAATTTATTTATACTCATAAAACCATACAACGTAGAAACCATCCACTGCGATCGAGATCATTTTAGGGTTTCGCTTAGAGAATATGTAATTGAGGGTTTCAATACCCATATACTTGTATAAATATTTTACTTAATATAAAGTGAAATACATTGGATTTTGTAGATAATAAAAATGTATGATAATGTAGTATACAATTGTAGTTATAAAATAATAGTGTGAGGCATTAATTTAAGTGTAGAGAAAGGTTTTGGAGTATAGTGTTTGGTGGCTTCTCATCACTGCTACTTAACAGATCTTTCTTACAGAGACAGGGAGAGAACAGTGTTTCTACAATTGAGCCATGCTTTCACTGTCATTCTCATTTATTGCTCCCTCTTTTCCATTTTTTTAAATCCCTTTAACCAACCAAATATACAAACACCAAATTAACAAAACAATAAAATAAGGCAAAAGCCAATACATAAAACTGAGCTTTTGGCTTTTTACATTCTCTTTGGTGCAAGAGTAGTTATTGTTGTGAGTGAGAAGAGAGAGAGAATATGGAGAATGTAAGTAAAGTTGCAAACTTGGTTTAGTTTCTGTTATGTTCTTCTGTTTCTTTCTCTCTCTCGCTTTCCTTTCAATTCCATATCTAATCAGAAGCTGAAACTTCTTCACATGGATTGTGTTTCTCTTTGGACCCCACTTCCAGTTCAGTTTCACTTCGTATATTACATACACTTTGTTATATATACACATGTATCTCTCTATGTATCATACTGTATATTTTCTTAATATACATACAAAACCAATATAAATCTTGTGGGTCATCGTTATGGTGTCTTACTTACCATGTCATGCACATACATACACGTATACCATTCGTTATGAACCGCTTGTGTCATTTGATTTTACGTTTCATTAGACCTAACTTAATTATTAGATTTCTCTTTAAGTAATGAATCACTTATTATTAACTAATTATTGGTATCAAGTATTGTGGATTTTTCACCTTTCTTTACTGTCTTATCGGTTTCCATCAATGGAAGTCATAGTCATGTGTGTCTATGATTATTTAACTTCATAGTATTTCATATTGGACAAATATATGAATGACATAACAGAAGAAAAAAATTGATTTAACTAAAATTTTGCCAAATGACGAAACTTTTTTTGTCTGGGTGTGGTATCACTACTTTAGAGAAATACTAGTATAGTATAATGTTGATTGCAATTAGTGACTCATAAAACTTTATCTTAAACATCTAAATTTGAAATGACCGAATTTTTTGATATACAACAATCATCCAAACAAGTTTAGATACGTCTACTCCATAAGCAGTGTTTTTAATCTAAGCGAAATTGAACTTGATTTTTCATATATTTATGTTTTGAGAACTAAGTTTTCATATATTTACCCAACTACCACTACTAGACTGGAAAAATGTTTTTCCACATCTTTTTCCCTCCAAAAATATTCTAACTTAGAGCTTCCTAAATTAAGTGCTTAGCACAATAGACCATGAGCTCTTGACATTTCTTTATGACGATATTGATAGCATGATGGATATATACTTTGATTCTTTTGACTATATCTTCATATATAGATTGAGCATTTACGGCAATGTTTGTTTGCATCTTGTTGTTTAGGTATCTCGAGGATGGATACATTTTGTACGTTACATACACGCTTAACAGTGATGGTTACTCGTCTACATGCATTAGAATACACCGAGCCGAACCAAACGAAATCAATTTGGTCAACAATGTTAAACCAACCGCAAAGATCGACCTGAAGAGGATGGACCATGTAATGTAGAAAAAAGGCCAAAACGTGGATCGGATTGGGTCCGATCGTGGCTGATCATCAACAAACAAGTCCCCACACTATAAACAAAGGGTGTGGATCAAAGTTGAAAATACATACATATAGAGGCTGCAAACAAAAAAAATACAAAGGACCACTAGTTTTCATCATTATTCTATTATTGTGCCTTCTAACTTCTAATGAATTTGCACAACCCTAGTTAGGTCATTTATTAGGGCATATATAAATCAAACATGTTGGGCCGATTGGTAATGATTGTAGTTTTAAGTTTTTTTGCTGTAGATTTTTTTTGTAAGAATTTATATTTGTAAAATTCATAAATTTTAGTTCTAGGTTTTTGGCTTTCCACAGCCAAAAAAATTCTATAAATTAAAAATTGATTTTCTAGAGCAACAAAAGCAAAAAATAAACATATAGCACGATTGGTTTAATTTTAATGTTCTGAAAAGATTTTTGTTTTCTAGAGCAACGAAAGCTGTTGCCAATAAAACCCGTTATTAGTTTTTTTTATTTTTAACCCGTTATTAGTTCATCTCTTTTCCAGACCACACAATTATTATTATTATTATTATTATTATTATTTTGTTATATTTTCTTTCTTCAGTTAGACTGTTAGTCTATATATATATTGTACGTCCTATATGGGAATAATGAATTCGAAGATTTTCCAAATCTATGTTTACAAGACACATATGCATAGTTATTTTTTTGATAAAATTTTACATATGCATAATTAACGAAAAAAAGAAAAAAAAAGACAATTACAGACATATGCATACAATTGTATGCATTCTTCATGTATATATATATATATATGACAATTCAATTTAACTTAGGTTAGGAATACATAATAGAATTCGTAAATAAAAGAAGAGGCAAAAATGAGGCAAAAAGAGAATGGAAATAGAGTAGTGCCCATATTAAGTGATCTCGTGAACCTCTTTGCATGCTTTTATTAGAAATATGCTTTTTCCGTCACCTATACTACATTCCTACTTCATTCCGCCATAAGTCTACGTATTTGCATACTCATTCTCTTACAACTAATGTATTTATAAATTCTAATTAGTGACATGTTTGCGTTTGATCCAAAAAAGAGACTTTATAAGAATTTTCACGAGTTTGGGTTTGAAATCAACTATATGAGATATTATATTGTACATGAATTTTGCAATCCCAAATAAACCTTGTGAGTTTTTAGTATGAATATTGTTTCTCTTTGTTTTGTCAATTATTAGATTGACAAAACCAATACATAACTTAAATTCTAAACTTAATAACATATATTTATTTAGTATCAAATTCTGGTAGAAAAAACTACGAAAATAAACAGTAACTACTTAGCTAAACTTCGCTGTTAATTTATATATAAATCTATTTTATATATTTATATACTTTTATTTGGATTTAAAAGTCAAACTACAACTTAATGTTAGAGATGAAAATTTCTCAATCTTAAAAGACTTTGTATATTGTAGATTAAACAAAGTATGTTCTTAAACTCATACAGTTAACATATGAATCAAGTCGTGTATTTATAAATGATTAAATCCGAGACTATTTAATTATCTCACAAAGCATATATAAATATTGGTGGAACTAGGAGAATTCAAAACATAAAGTATAGATAACTAATTCATTACCAGAAAAATGTAAGTTCCTCTATAATGTTGTCCAATAATATCATGGTGGGTAGATCAATTTACTTTGGTGAGATTCTTACTTTTTTTTTCGTTATTAAAGTGAAATATAAGTTTGAGCAAATGTTTGACAAAAAAAAAAGTTATTGAGCAAATGCACGCCTTTTCAGTATTATTACAAATATTTTGTTATATTAACGATGGCTTTTGGTTACGTTATACATGGCCGTACTTTAGCACGTATGATATGGATCTATCACAGAATCCAAAAAATTGAAACTGAAATATCATATCATTTTTCTTTAAATTTTAGGAATTTTTTTTCTTTTAACAAAGTTTAGAATCTAGAAAAATTAACGGTTTTAAGAAACTGAAAACTCATTTTGAAAATATCATACAATTTTTCTCTAAATTTTAAGAACTATTTTATTTTAACAAAGCTTAGAGGCCGAAAAATGTAAGGCCCAGAAAACTAAAAGATTATTTGTAACTATTATACAATTTATTTTTAAAATTTAGGGCCAAATTTTTGTTCTTTTAATATTTTATTTTAGTAACACATGTCCTTAAATCTATTCGGAACGGAACGGCCCTGACGTTATATATAATAATATTATGTAAAATCATTACTTCACTCATGTCTCCCACATTCCCATTCATTTGAGGATTGAGGATTGAGGAATATATTATTACCAGTAGCATGGTCCAGAAATCTATAACTTTTTTACCACATTGCTCCATCAATTATTACTGTCAAGCTAAGCCTATTATTTTTTTAACTTAACCTACTTAGTTTTTGTTTTAAAATACCAAAGGTACGATGAGTCCCATGAAATATATTTTAGCTTTATATAGAGGTAAATATATAACTACAATAAAGTTCCATAAATTGTTTTTTTTGTTCACAAGATTTCTATTAATTAAAATGTCGCATCAATTCCTCTAAAACATCAAAACTTGAATAAAATCAACTCCTAAATTTGCCTCTACCATACTTTACTTTAAATTCTACAAAGTATAAAGTTAATACAGTTGAAACCAGGAAATGAGACACTGAATCCACACCGGTATATAAGAGCGACATGTCTGGTGCGGGTGAAGCGCCGCTAATGATCTTCGCCGATTCAACTTCCGTAGAGTGGAAGAAAACTCAAATGAGGTTTCTATCAAAAGCTTGAGGAAGGTCGAGGCTTATTTTGTATGGAGGTTAAGTGTTGAGTAACGAAAATAACTGCCATCACTACCAAGAGACATCCCACCAATGAACTGAAGAACAAAGCCCCTGGCTGTCTGGTTTGAACGAACCCGTATATCCCATTTGATGTCATCACAATCACATCGGTTAGACCGTCGTTTGAGAAGTCCTCCGTGACAAGTGTATGAGTAGGCTGAGATGGTAATTCGATGGAAGCCAGTACGCTTCCTCCGGAAGAGATGATGACCGCAGTTTGATCTCCTCCAGCAAGGATCATAGGCTGGTTGTCATGAATACGCAACGAGAACGGTTTAAGGGTAGGGACCACGGTCCCTGATTCAGTTAACCCTGATGGAGACGGGAGATTTGACCATGTGGCTTCTGTCTGAAGCTGCCATTGCCAGATTGCATCGTGGCCATGCACATCAGGTGTGTATGATGTCACCTAATAGGTAACAGCGATTAGCTATTGAATGAAATGCAAAGACGGATCATCATATATAAAAAGGGAAAAAAGTACCTCTCCACGATTTGTCAAGAAGATTACATCTCCATGACTTCCTCTGCGGTGTCTGTGTCCATCATCTCTGGGGATGAGAATGGGAGTTGCTATCTCCAGAGTAGAGGTGTCTCTTGTCTGAGCAAACTGTCGTGAATACTCTCCATAGTGCATGAAGTTGAAAGGGGAATGATGGCAGATCGAGACGTTGAAGAGCTGTTCGCGAACCGGTACACCTGAGGTTGCCACTGCCCAGCAAGGCTTCAACACTTCCATTGATCCACTCACTACAGTTCTCTCTCCAACATTGCCTCCGACAGCCTAAGATGGAGAGAAAATTTAGGGTCCTAAACCTTGAAGATATATAAAAAAACCAGTGAATCGAAAGCGGCACTAGTGCCTGATGTGTTTACCTGTACATGATCGAGTACACCATCTCCGTTTATGTCCGCATGAAGCCCACCTTCAAGCAGAGAAAGCTGGAGAAAAACGAATTAATGGAAGCTGACAGAGTATATACTGGGTAGTTGAAACAGAAGAGTTCATGATCTGAAGGAATAGCTACTAAGACCTACCTTGCAAAGAGTTCGACCGGTAGGCAAATGAATAGCTTCAATTCCTTCTTTTTGATGTGCCACGACAACATTAGGAACCCACCATAACTTAGTGTGATTAGTTATTGTCGGAATGTATTGCATACCCTGTATAAACATGTTGCTTCACTATCATAAAAAACAAATACAGATATCTTTCGTGTGGGTAGTTTACGTTTTATAAGAATTTCACCTTCTTGGGTTTTGCCGAGCTAGCAATTTGTGCAGCCTTTCCAATTAACTTTGGAATCTTTTTCGTCAAGTCTTTTCCAGCAGGTGTGTGTTCCTCAGGTTTGTGAAACGGATAAGTTGTAGACTTACCAGCTTGCTTCTTTAATGTTTTCCTCTTATGTCGCCTAAAATGAGCTAGCTTCAACAATGTATCTTCACGTCGGTCCTAATAGAAAGACAATACTATAGTCTGAAACAGGTTTTACAAGCATATTAGACCAAAGAAGAACAAAGTAGGAAGCATACGACTTACCCAGTGATGGGGCATAACACGAAGAATTGATTCCCTAAATTCCCTGCACTCAAACTTCAGCCCAGCAGAACTCAGTATTCGAAGCTTTAAAATTATGATATTGCAATAGAATTTCTATAAAGACAACTTAGCACGGGTAGAGTTCATTGCTCAATTATCAAGAGAGAACGAGTTGACTTTACCTCTCCAGGATGACGGCTATTTAGAGCATGTACGTCCAGTTTGTAGTTGTGTTGTGGAACTAATTGCGATGCATCTGAGGTGTGAGCCTCAACATCCTAGATGAGAAGAGAAAAGATATCACATCAATCTGACCACCCCATCTATTACGGGCAAAAATATATGGCTACGCTATATGTGGAAAAAGAACTGAGCACTAAATGATAAATAACTTACATCAGTCTTTTTACTCCATCTAAGAACACCAGTCCGACCAGCAAATGCATAAACAGAAAAGTGACGCAAGTTTATAGCTCCAGAATCTTCGGAGGCCTGTACAAAGCTTAAAGATATTTTAAACAACCCAAAACAGCTCTAATGCAAAGTGGATTATGTACCACTATAATCTATTTTCTTTCTTCGTAATTGTTCAGTTCTGGACAAAATATGTAAGAAAAACAGACATACACAACTATGAAGCAGTCAGTAGATATTATCATGTAATAGTACCTGATCCTCAGTAGCACTTCTTCTGTGTTTCTCAGCATTTTGCGATGTCATGTCAAGTTCCTCAAAAGGGTCCATGTGATTCTAAAGACACAAAGAATAGTCTCTTAGAAATGCATGGCATATAAACAGGAAATCAAGAGAGGGATTTTTCCTCCTACATACATATGGCTGCATCTCCATCCGTCCACCAACAATAACCAAACCCGTATCACCGTGCTTCAATGTGTAATTGCTTATCGAAATTGCTATTTCTCTATGGTGTGCATTATGTGGAAAATCCGCCTGTCATGCCACCAAAGAGGGTAAGTAAAAGGAGAAATATTTTTTTTCTAACCGAGGCAAACTTTTATGCAAGATGTTAGCCCAAAGAACGAAGAAGATAAAAACCTGCAGATTTGTTTCCCACAGCTTTTTCAGGTTGTGATCGAAGCAGAGCACAGACCAACCTGAAGTAACAACAACCAAAACCTGCTTCTGTGGGGTTCCATCTTTATAGTACCTATCAATAACACCTGTGCCCATGGCCACAGCACGTCTCCCTGAAGCAACGCGGATCTTGTCAGGCAAAAGGCTGATATCTGCAAGAACACGCGCTTCACTGAAACCTTCATCCACACGCCTGGAATGAGGCTCCAATACCTATATTACCAAAACATCAACAGTCTCAACACGTGATAGTCAAATTACAAAGAGAAATGCATAAGCACTAAGCTATATATTGTTGGTTTGAAAATATCAAATTCGCCAGAGAGGCTCTATATAAATAGCCGAGAAAGATGAAATCAGAAAATGTTTACCTAACAAAGCAAGACGCAAGCCAGACATCAGGTTAACATATATATTACCTGAATTTTTGCATCATTTGTAGCGACAAGAACTTCCTTCTTTCCATCACCATTAAGATCACATACAATAGGTGGTGGGAGACGATCAGCTTCGTATTTGACTGGGTATTCATCATACAAATGGAACCATGCTTCTTTGAACGCAAAATCACCCTCGTGCTGCAAAATTCAAGAATCAAGCCTCATGTAATAAAGTAGAATATGCTCTATAAAAAAAGCACCAATAACGACGTAAACTGAATACATACGAATCAATAAATTCCATCTGAAACCACCTACTTATAGATCGAATTGATAATCGAAATCTACTGATTACAGGAAAATTCAAAGCTTGCTCTAAATACAAATCGATCAAGGATTGTAGAGGGTCCATGCTAATATAGAATGAAGAAGGAATAAGAAGGCGATTGGTGGGTAAATCACCTGAAGAGTGAAGAATATAGCAAATCCAGAGAGCATCAAAATTGCCAAATCCCGTTTCCTCATCTCTTCACCTAAGCTCGAACAGATATATCAATGGAAGATTTGCATCAGTAGGTAGCAATCTCCCGGAGACCAAAAGAGAAAGAGAGAGCTATGAAGTGTCGAGAAGCGGGCGACCCAGAACGAACCTCTCGTCGGTTTTCATCAAAACAACGTCGTATTAAATTTTTTGGGCTGAACAGTTTGCCGTTTTCATTAAATTTGACCAAACGCTATGTCGTCTATTTTAGTCAAAAGCGGAGACATTACTACCCTCGAAATGGTGAAGATATCCGTCTGGAGGATCGTTTAAACCAAAAAGCCAAACATATTGGTCGGAGTTGAGAGAGAAAAGCGAAAATTTCCAGGTCAAAGCAATGTGACGAATCACTGCTAAACTTTTGCGGTTCATGTTAGATCCGAATTGTCATCGTTATTGTCGCTTAAACTGGTATGCTTTAATCTGTTTATGATAAAGTTTCGGAATTTCGGTCTATGAGATGCTTCGATGTTGACTCGTCGCTTGTTGGCTGTGTATCTCTAATGGCGTTTTCTGGATTAGTCGTCCACTGTTATCTAGGGATTCAACATATATAACTTAAGATTCGCGATTCATAGAACCACAAAATTGTTTACTTAGCTTTTATCTGTATTGAGGTACTCGTTGGTCGTAGTGTTTATCCAATTCGTTCATATAAAATCCTTTAGTTTTTTTTCTAAAATCAGAAATCAATGAATTGTAGTCTTTTTTTCCTTTTCTGTGAATTTTGTACGAGATAAATGTTGATATGCTAAATGTTGTGCAACTTTTGGAAAAAAACACTGTTTTGCTATCACCATAGATTTTGCTGGTGAGCTTGTTATAGGTGATGCATCTATGTTTTGGTTGCGATGTCGATAATATGTACCATCTATTACCGAGGACTTGTACATTTCAAATCTCAGTGTTTTATTGAACCCCGGACATTTTGTTTTGAGAACAGAGAATATATAATAGAATTCACCTGGACTTGGAAATGGGAGAGTCAGCAACACATTCAGAACATCACATGATGATTGGCTTTACAGATCCCATGAAAATTGATCCCAGAAGAGATCGGTTCCCATGCTGCATTGTCTGGACATCTCTCCCCTTCATTTCGTGGCTGATTCCCTTCATCGGTCACGTGGGTATTTGCAGAGAAGACGGTGTCATCCTTGACTTTGCAGGACCTAATTTCGTCTGTGTTGATAACTTTGCATTTGGAGCTGTGGCTCGATATATCCAAATCAACAAGGAAAAGGTACATGTGAAAGATGCAGGCCTTCATTTTTTACCTTGAGGCAAACTAACAACTTTATTCACATTTGATTATATAGGAATCATCTGTTTCTTCCGGCTCATGTATGTTCAATGGTGCGATAGGCGAGCAAGAAGAAGACCGTCATGGGAAAGAGACAACATGGGATGATGCACTGAGAAAAGGCACACAAGAGTACCAACACTATTCATATAGCCTATTCACATGCAATTGTCATTCTTTTGTAGCCAACAACCTGAACCGTCTAGCAGTAAGGTCAGGCGGGTGGAATGTGGTGAATCTCGCAGCACTTGTGTTCGTCAAGGGACGTTGGGTGAGCAATGCAGTCATAGTAAAGTCCTTGTTGCCTCCAATCATAATTTACGCATTAGGAATTTTTCTGGCTGGTTGGACTTTTATAGTTTCTTGCTCGATTCTAGCGGTTTTACTTACGAGTTGGTTCATCGTGGGAACATATTGCTTCAAGAAACTGATCCAGCTGTAGATTTGGCTTAATTCAAGAATCTGGTTATGAATGTCAAGGAATTACGTGATGTTGAACATATTGTGTTCCAAAGTGAACTTTTTGTCGGAATGGGATGGACCATGATTGTTGTAGGAATGATGTTCATAGTAATGTTTTTGTGGTGCGATATTTGTGACTGGGCAAAGAAGGAAAGTAGCATAATTTGGTGGGTGTAATTATGGAAATAAAATCACGCGTCGAATAAAGGAGAGAGAAAAAGATTTGTAGCAAATTATAATTTCAAGGTGTTTCCAGGGCTATATATAGTAATATTAAAGAGAGACCATGCTAAGTAACTGAAACACAGAAGAGGAGAAGAACCCAAACAGCTCAACAACAGAGAGAGGGAAGATGGCTTCAGAAGAGGGTCAAGTGATTGCATGTCGCACTGTTGAGTCATGGAACGAGCAACTCCAGAAGGCCAATGACTCCAAAACTCTTGTAATCTTCTTCGCCGGAACTTATTGATTTGATTCTGTTTTGTTGAGATATGGATTTGTCTCTCTGTTTTGACCTTGAGTTGTTAAGGTTGCTTCAGAGTTTAACGCAATGTAACAATTGAAATCCTGAGGTCAAAGAATATTGATTACCAGATATAGATTCTAGGGTTAGTGTAGATCATAGTGACTAGATTGTGAGACTTGTCAATGTTTCTATGAAGCTATGAGACCCCAGGAAAATGTTTACTCCTGCATGCAGATGGATTTAATGTTCTTGATTTAGGATGCCATTAATTATGTTTTTGGATGGAATGATTGATTATTTGGATGCAGGTGGTGGTTGATTTCACAGCTTCTTGGTGTGGGCCATGTCGTTTCATTGCTCCATTCTTTGCTGATTTGGCTAAGAAACTCCCCAATGTGCTTTTCCTCAAGGTTGATATTGATGAATTGAAGGTATATGAACCAAAACTTTACCTTCTTCTTCAGAAAGATTGTTTTCTTCAATCAATGAGCTCGGCAATATCAGTTCTTTTTGTTTGTTTTGGATGGAAACAGTCAGTGGCAAGTGATTGGGCAATAGAAGCAATGCCAACCTTCATGTTCTTAAAGGAAGGAAAAATTTTGGACAAAGTTGTTGGGGCTAAGAAAGATGAGCTTCAATCTACCATTGCCAAACACTCGGCTTAAAGCTTTCTAAACGTTTTTAATTTCATCAGTCTTCTGTCTAAAGATGTTGAATTAATTGCTCTAGTACTCTTTGTTATGTTTCCGTTCTAAATCTCATCGATAAGACTGTGGCTAGTGAATTAAATTGAATCTGCAAATTTTCATTCAGTAAAATAAGAGAGCTTTAGGGCTATTCAGGAGGTCCGTGTTGCTGAAACGGTTCAAATGGGAAAATACCATTGGTTGGATAATTGGATTTTCCATAAGGACAATCTAAGCACTTCCGTGGCTTTTTTTAATTGCAAAAGGATCTACACGAATAATAGTCAGTAAATTTTATGATTTCTGTAAATCATTCTTTTTATACGACTCAAATCCAAAACTGATAACCAGTTTGTCAATTTCATAATACAATCACGACGCATTGTTATTATCTGGAAGAACATCACACACTAACTTTGCTATTGCATCAACACAATCTTTAACTAAACTTAAATCAAATTTGACAGTCATTAACCTTATCACTACTGTCGTTGACAATGGAGATTATCCTTCTTTGCACCTTCTATATAAAGAAAATTTCACATAATCTAACAGTTTCACACTAGCCCCAATACTTGCAAAAACTCTCGAGTGTTTTCCCTAAACACATCACTAACCATTTCAATTGTTCTATTTCTATTTTCTTTCTCATTCAGCTATTAATTCATCATCACTTTCGAGTTCGTTATTTTGTCCACTAAAACTACTATAATGACTAGCACTATCGGTTTTCCTATGCATAGACCAGATTTTGTATACATCCATGAACCCTCTAAAATTTAAAATTTCCAAACTTCCAAAGTGGGGATGAATCTGATCCTACATTTTTTACATGGACAATAAATTTTATTAGATTCTAACGTTACCTTTTATGTGCATGTTATGGGCCTTTTCTTCAGCTCCTATGTTCAATTCTAATACCCTTTATGACCCCAATTATAAATTATAGGCCATAAGGCCCATTAGTGTTGAGCAGGGCTATTCAGGGTTTAGCGAAGAGTTCTTCGTTCGACCTTTGGAATCGGCAAGTGAAATTTCAGAGCTGTCATCGGTAAATTCAGCAGCTTTTGGATTGAAATCTGTTCGCTGATGCTGTGGTGAACATGAGTTTCGGAGCAATCAGAACGATTTTTCGACCATTGTCGAGAACCCTAGTTTCGCGTGCCGCCGCTAACTGCTCGTCTGGGGCATTCCCTGCGACGATTCCGGCTGCGAAGCCCGAGTTATGCTCCTTTTTCAGTGGATCGACGACTCATATGAGGTTGCCACGGATTCCAATGGCTAACTATTTTCATAGCTTAAGCTTAACTGATACTCGGCTCCCAAAAAGACGACCCATGACTCATCCTAAGAAGAAAAGATCCAAATTGAAACCTCCAGGTTTGCTATTTTGTTATCATGGTTGATTAATTCTTGGCTTATGCGTTGTTGTTCAAGCTTCATTGTTTGCTTACGCCTAGACATTGTTATGACGCTAAAAAATTAATGCTTTGTCTGTGAAACTGGAGATAGTGTTGTGTGATTAATATACGCGAATTGGTGTAATCTTCATAGGGGATTTTGTTAGCATTTCATGGATTTTCTTCTGGTTAAACCCATGTTAGTAAGGTTTAGTATCGATCACGGGTGTTCTTTCAGTGGAAAGTGATTGTTTTGAATATCATTTTGAGTGTTCTTACTGAAAAAAATTGAATATAGCCAGTAAGAGAGAATCTACTAGTGCAATTTTTTTGATGAATAACAGATTTGAGGATAATGTAGGACCTTATGCATATGTTCAATATACACCTGGCCAGCCAATTTCTCCAAGCAATCCTAACGGGGGCAGTGTGAAAAGAAGAAATGCGAAGAAGCGCATAGGGCAACGTCGTACCTTTATACTGGTTTGTCCGCTTTCTACTAGCTTGTTTTAAGAAATTTGACAGCGTTTTCATCTCAACATCATGAGGGTGTTATTTTCTGCTGATTGTTAGATGAGAAATCTTGGAATGTCGAATCCTTAGATTACACAAATGAGATAACATTTGAATGCTGAAAAGACAGTAGTAGATTATAGAAAATAAAAGGGTGCAATGTTTCTCTGTTTTATTCCATATTATGGCATAACAATCTGCAATATTTCTTAGTTTAGATTCTCTTCTAAGAGGGCGATTTCGTTTACTAATAAGATGGAGTTCTCGGAATATTTTCACAGTCTGAGAAAAAGAAGAGACAAGCGCTGGTGCAAGAGGCTAAGAGGAAGAAGAGAATCAAGCAAGTGGAACGTAAGATGGCTGCTGTCGCAAGGGACAGGGCTTGGGCTGAAAGATTGACCGAGCTTCAGCGACTTGAAGAAGAGAAAAAGAAGTCAATGTCTTCTTGAGATTGTTTTCATATGAATCAAACATAGAAATAATACCAAATGACGATCTCTTTTCTTGTCTTGTGTTAAGCTTACTTCTCTTTGTTGTGTTTCGCCTGTTCTCTGAACAGTTTCCTCCGCCCTTGTCTTCTACAAACTTTGTCTAAAAAAACAGTTACTTGACGTTTCTGTTCTTATGTTCTCAGTCATGTGTTTCTTGTTTCATGAATTTTTGCTGACATTTCTTTTACTTACGTCAACTCATGAAACTGAATCTGGACAAGTGATCGCTACGTGTGATCTAACTAGAGGCCTGGTCTCGTTCTCCGCCACGTCACTTGTACATCTATTTCTCAACTATTGTAATAAAGTCTTCCGTTTGGTCGCTGATTTTTCTTTTCTCTCTCTCACATCTACCAAGAATCATGACAAGCTCGGTTAGAGAGAAGAAGATCAAGACCAACGGGATTTGGTTAAACGTGGCTGAGAAAGGAGAAAAAGGTCCTTTAGTTTTGCTACTCCATGGCTTCCCTGAGACATGGTTCTCGTGGCGTCACCAGATCGATTTCTTATCGAGCCATGGCTACCACGTGGTTGCTCCAGATCTCAGAGGCTACGCTGACTCTGAATCTCCTCCCAGCCACGAGTCTTACACTGTGAGTCACCTCGTCGCTGATGTCATCGGTTTGCTCAACCACTACGGCACTGATCAGGTGAAAGTGATTTTCGTAATATCCAAAGGTTAGATTTAAAGGTAGATTACTTGAATAGAAAAATGTTGACAATGTTACTGTAGGCTTTTGTGGCTGGGCATGACTGGGGAGCAATCATAGGTTGGTGTCTATGTTTGTTTAGACCAGACCGAGTCAAAGGTTTCATAAGCCTCTCTATTCCCTATTCTCCAAGAGATCCCAAACTCAAACCTTCGGAGTTTTTCAAAATTTTTGGAGATGGGTTATATATTGCTCAGTTTCAGGTAAAACCAAGGTTACTGTTAACTTTCAATATTTATGGTATTAGTGATACTATAAAGGTACTCATTGTCGTTGTTGATTTGGTTTCTTGTTTCGGCTTTTACAAGAAACCTGGAAGAGCTGAGGCTGCATTTGCCAAGCATGATTGCAAGACGATTATGAAGAAGTTCTTGCTGATGACAAGAACAGATTACTTAGTAGCCCCTCCTGATACTGAGATCATCGATGATCTTGAAATACCAGCGACGATTCCAGATTGGATAACCGAAGAAGAGATTCAGGTGTATGCAGATAAGTTTCAAAAATCAGGATTCACAGGCCCTTTGAATTACTACAGAGCCATGGATTTGTAAGTTTTTAACTTCTTTCTCTGTCTCTCGGTCACTTCATCTCTAGTCCTTGTGTTACAAAAAGTACTAAAGGTGGGCACTTACAGGAACTGGGAGATACTAGCGCCATGGCAAGACTCCAAAATAGTCGTTCGTACTAAGTTTATTGTGGGAAACAAAGATATTGGAAATGAAGGACCCACTGGAACAATGGAGTATGTAAAAGGAGAGGTGTTCAAGAGCATTGTACCTGATCTTGAGATTGTTGTCATTGAGGATGGTCATCACTTTATCCAACAGGAGATGTCTGAACAAGTCTCTCAAGAAATTCTCTCCTTCTTAAACAAACTAAGTAAAACAGAGTAAAACCATGCCTGCTTGTTTCTTTGATCTTATCAGAAGAACCAGATGTTGCTAGTCTTTAAAGTAAACTACTTAAGTGTGTCAGATAATAAAACCAGCACAATGATATTGGTTAATAATGTAAAGAAAGATTTAAGCTATTTACATGAGCTTAGAAATTATTGTAATAGAGAAGAATATCTCTCGGTTTTGAGAAAGATTTTTGTTGTTGGGGTTGTAATTCACTCCCAATGAAATGGGATTGTTTTTAGTAACCATACAGACACCAAACTCATTTATAACAAAGCCATAGACATCAAACTCTACATGAATCAAGCAACTTATTTATTGGTTAATCAAACTCTACCCATATGACTTAATTATGTATCCTATAATGGAAACTCAAATCAAACGTCACTAATGGTTAACCCTCCGGCAGATCCTCCGGATCTCACCATTACTTCCGGTCAATGGCGAGATATTCCCCATCTTGACCATCGACTTAGTGAACTGTTCAAAGAATGCTTCCTCATTTTCAGCGTAATACTTAACAAGCTCCATCGATTCTTTGCTCTTCGTGTACAAAACCTCATCAGAATTCAAGAGTCCTCTAAAATTCACTAGATTTTTGAAGTAGTTATTGTCAAACTTCGTCGGCGTCACATAGTCAAGATTAAAGAGTTTTTGATCGCCACCGCAAATCGGACATCCCTGCTGTAACATAGAGGCGTAGTTTTGATTCAAAGTCAAGTCAAGATCGTTGTTTCCAGAATGGTTGTATAATCTGTCTCGGAAATTCTTGCACCTTGAATTTCCTATCGTGTGACTTCCTACATTCAAATCATGGTTATAAGTTTTATATAAATGATTATATATTAAGATTTCAAACTTGTGGAGTATATATATACCTAAGAGGGCTATAAGATCAGTGAGGTCGAGTCCCTGAAGGTTGAACTTGGTGACTATTGTTTGGAACGTGGAGTTGGGTTGAGGAATATTACCGTCGGCACCACTCAAGCTTGCTTCTCTTGCATCTCTTCTTCCAAGATATACTTCCCAATTAGGTCCACCACACTGAAAGATAATTACAAAATTAATGAGTGTTTGTAACAATATTAAGAATCCTAATGATTGACTTACCATAACAACGGAGTCTCTAGCCACGAGAGCCAAAAGATCAGCGCAAGAAACTGTTCGAGGACATTCATTTTCCAAGGCAGACTTGATATCATCAATGAGTTCGAACCCTCGAGCAGAGTCATGGTTTGGTTCTGATCTTTTCTCGCTTTCAATGGTTCCACTACTGTCCAATAGGACTGAACCATCACATCCCTGCACAAAGTCTATATATTAAGACTATTCATGTCTTCTTATTTATATTAAACATTATGTCTGAAGAATAGTTCAAACATTGACGAAACAGTCATGGAAATGGAGCCTAAGCAACGAGGCAGCCATGCGAGGGTCCTCAGAGTATGCTCTGGCGACGAAAGATTGAACGATTGATTGTGCATTTGGGCACGAGTTGTCGTAAAAATGAGGGGATAGACAGACAGAGTTCGTGCCTTCTTGTGTTTGACAACACACACAGAGAGGAAACAGTACAGAAAGTGAGATTTGGGCAAGAACAATGCCAACCACTGACTTCAACATATTCATTGGGACTCTTAATGATTATTGTGAGAGTGATGATGCATGCACGGTTGAATAATTTATAGAAGAATCACGACTTGACAAGTAGTGATTTGACGTCAAACTCAGCTTTCAAATTGTTGGTTGGATACATTAACTGTGATCAGTTCCATATTTCTTCATTTTCTTTTGTCGTTCTCTGCGTTGGGAAAAAAACATCACTTTGTCTTTTGAAATGGGATGATGTCGTTTGACTCGTGAATCGTCCCGTTTGGCTAACATTACTTTAATTTGCATCAGTTAAACAAAAGAAAGCTAGATCCATAAATGATTCGAAAAAGCCTTAAAAAGAGTTCATAATTATCCCATACAACGACCATACACACATATAGGAAACTAATGAGGACCACCTTTTAGCTTATCTTTGATCTTATCCATCACGCCTTTCTTATGGTGGTGAACGGCACCAGTGTCAGCATTATAAACAGTCGTGGTTGTTGTATCGGAAGAAGTCTGGTCGTGAGACTCATGATGATCTGGCAGTTTCTCCTTTATCTTCTCTGGTACTCCCTTCTTCTTCCTCCTCCTTCCTCCTAGTCCATCGTCCTCCTTCATGCATTCACGCACATATTTATCAGTTGGTGATATAGGAAGGTATATATACTTAAGTGTCGCAAAAGAAACTGTGGAGTAAAGAAGTGTACCGAGCTAGAGCTTGAGCTACTCCCAGAACGGGGAAGTATGACACTCACACCACCACCTTCGACAATGACCGGAGCTCCACCAGCAGTTGGAAAGGCCCCGGTGGTGACTGGAACTGGATTTCCGAATTGGTCAAGCTGTTGGTGAGTCTGTTCTGCTCCGGACTGGTTTTGATAAGATTCCATTTTTGTCTCCTCCAATCTAAAATTAATTTCTCACACTTTTTTTCAATGAGATTATGATTCTGATCGATGAAGAAGATTCTTAAGCTTTTGAATAAAATTTTTATAGAACCGCGACTTGGGTGTGTTGATTGCGAGTGAAACACGTGGCGATTACCTAAGATGTTACTGACACACGTCCACATATAATCCGCACCTCTTATATCCGTCTATAATTTATTTGGGCCTGAATCGAAGCCCAATAAAATATATATTTTCCCAAGACGTGGTCGTCTCGTTTGTGTTTCCACCACCTTTGACGTCTTACACACGTGGCACGTAAGACGTCGCTGGAATGGGTTAGCGATAAGTAGATCCATAAATATCCGAAATTAGCTTATTTGGGCCGTATGGGCCTTTAGAAATGGAGAATAACTACTACACATTTTCCCAACTAAAACGCCGTCGTTTGGTTAGTTTCGGCCTTGGATGTTCATCTTTTGATTTTGGGATTTTTTTTTCTGCTCCAGATTTGAAATTGTTAGTCATTAGCTCTGATTTCGATTTCTCAAGCTGTTTTATTTCCCCATTGGGAAGGACTTGAACAAGGTATGCCCTTGAGCTTTTAACTTCCTAAGCTCTGAATCCTTTTTTTTAAAAAAAAAAAAATTTCTGCGGCTGATGCTTTGGTGTTGTGAATTCCAGATTTTGGTGGTAAAAGATGGATCCAGATGCGGTCAAATCGACTCTCTCGAATCTAGCATTCGGAAATGTAATGGCTGCAGCTGCTAGAAATTATCAGAAGGTATATAATTTTCTCTCTGAGTATTTGATTAATCCATCTAATGCGATTTCGTAGTTGTCTTTATTTCCCTAGAGGCTTTGAAATAGTAGGATTATATCTTTGTGCATGTGCTATTCACAGAATTGGTTGATCTGTGTTATGCGTTAATCATTGTTGAAATGATTTATCTGTGTTCTTTGATATCTGTAAAAGTGCTAGGCTTTTCAAGTATCTGATATTTTTCACAACCGGTGAGTACTTGTATGTTTTTGATGGTTTCCTTTTACGGCTGTGCAGGAAGTTCTTTCAAATGAGAAAGCGCAAGCATCAAATCCTGTCAATGAAGAAGTTGATCTTGATGAACTTATGGATGTAAGTAAAAGTGTTGCTTGTTGGACGGTTTAATTTTTCAGTAGTTTAATATTTTTTAAGCTTCTGTGTCTGTGGTAGATTTACTTGTTCATGCTCTGTAGGATCCAGAGCTAGAAAGATTGCACGCAGAAAGGATTGCAGCACTCAAGGTTGTAACTTTGGCATCGTATTCTGGTCTGTCTAATTAGTTATGCAGCTATTCGTATTAGCTAAGCCTCCAAAATTTTATCTTGACAGAGAGAAGTCGAGAAGAGAGAAAAGTTCAAAAGGCAAGGACATGGTAAATATCGCGAGGTAAGCGAGGGAGATTTCTTGGGTGAAGTCACCAGGAGTGAGAAA
This sequence comes from Lepidium didymum, assembly GCA_963920545.1. Taxonomy (NCBI): domain Eukaryota; kingdom Viridiplantae; phylum Streptophyta; class Magnoliopsida; order Brassicales; family Brassicaceae; genus Lepidium; species Lepidium didymum. The sequence continues at coordinate 2,443,126 of OY986982.1, forward strand.
GTGATATGTCATTTCTACCACAAGGAATTTTACCGCTGCAAGTAAGATCTCCCATCATTGGTTTTTGTTTTAGTTTTGTTTTTCTTATGATAGGTGAGTTCATAATCAAATCCATGTGCTGCATCATTGTAGGATTATGGACAAGCATTTGAAGACTCTTGCGCCTAGACATGTGGATACAAAGTTCATTAAAATGGACGCAGAGGTCAGTGATCCATTTATTTTAAGATAGAAACAAGGAAATCCCTTTCGATAATCTTTAGAAACTCTGTTTTGCTAGTTTTAGATCTGTTCTGCGAAGCTAATACTTGGCTGAAATAAATGCAGAATGCTCCTTTCTTTGTCGCCAAGCTTGCAATAAAGACTTTGCCTTGCGTACTGCTTTTTAGGTTTAGCCTCTTTTTGATTCATTTTTACATACATGATTTGTTTATTAGGTTTATACTTATGAATATGATTGTCTCTATCATTCTCAGCAAGGGAATCGCGATGGATAGGCTAGTCGGGTTCCAGGATCTGGGTGCCAAGGACGATTTCACCACAAATAAGCTAGAGAACGTCCTGGTTAAAAAGGGTATGAGTTGCGCACATGCACCTTTTTTATAATTACAGCTCTATTGGAGAATGATTGCTTAAATAAGTGCAAATCTTTAACAGGAATGCTCAGCAAGAAGAAGAAAGAGGAAGATGATGAAGATGCCGAATATCCAGAGAGCATACGGCGGTCTGTTAGGTCTTCAGAGAACCTGGACTCTGATTCTGACTGATCAAGCAGTTGATCTGTAATTGCTGCTAGTCTCTGTTTTGCTTTTGCTCTTTTGTTATATGTTTATTGTAAAAGGAAATTTACTTATGATATCCAAATGGTCAAATGCTACATAACATTGTATACATATACCACCAAATTATTGTCGCCAATACATTAACATTGATATAGTTGCTTAGAACATGCCATCAGGTACTGTAGCGTGGTGTCTTCGTCCACACTCCTCCTCTGAAGCCGACATCTTCGATAGGAAAAGACTCTAGCTCCGGACACCAGTTTGCAGTCACGGTACTAAGGCAGGGCATTGACCTTTGCAGCACTTCCCAGTCCATGTCTAGATCCGACAACGAACTTAACATCAAGCCTTCAATTGTCCACTTGATACTGTTATCAATTCCCCAGAAACGTTCATGCATTTTTTCCAAATTACCTGAACATATTGACATGTACCTCAACATCGGAAGCTTGTTAGGACTCAACCAAGATGGACTTGACTTTCCAGGATAGAATTGTAGGGAAAGCTCATGGAGCTGGCGTGGAGGAGTGAGCGCATCTATTTTTGTTATGAGATCCTCGCCATAGCTATCGTAGCAGTTGAACGAAATGGATATAAGCTTGCTTAAGTTTATTAAAGTATCAAGCTCCTCCTCTTCGATCTGGTCACCATGAGTCAGGGAAAGACCAAGTTTTCGGAGATTTGTGAGATTTTTCACTTCACCGAGCTTGCACCCATTGTTCGACCTGGCTGGCTTAAATCCCAACAGCACTTCGAGGTTGGCTAGAGATCCGATTCCCTTAGGGAAGCACTCAAGTGATCCACAATTCGTCATGTCAAGCACGAGGAGTTTCTTAAACAAGACGATGCAAGGTTGAAGTTGTTTCAGATTCTGACAGTAGCTTGCATCAAGAATCTGAAGATTGAGGAGTTCTTCCATGGAACGAGGAAACTGGATCAAAGGATGTGTATTGCTCAAACTAAGACATGCCAAATGTTGAAGGCTGGCAATCTCATTTAAAATCTCAGACAGAGGAGCATCAAATATTGATTTTGAGATATCGAGAACCCGGAGATATTTGCAATCTGTGAACTTCTTAGCTAAGTCTGAGTTGAGCTTGTTAACCTCACCTGTCTTCGTTGTTGACACTACGCCTCTCAGCTTATGATTAACCTTGATCTGCTTCTCATAAAAGTCTCCACTAATCCCAAGGTGACGACAGTTGAGACCTTCCGGATTAGAGAATGAATCATTCTTAGCTATTTCAATCACCAAATCACGAACCAGGTCATGAATCTTGCAAGTGATGATGCTTCCACTATAAGTTTTGTCAACAACTTCTATTAGACAACGGTTTGTGAGCCCAGAAAAGCAATCTTCTCCAGATTGGGTTGCAGATCTTCCGTTTCTCACCATAACAAAACCTTCTCCGATCCATCCGTGTATCAGTTGTTGTTTAGGGATAACACAGTCTTCTGGATAGAGCGAAAGCGTGAGAAAGCATGATTTAAGGTGGGAAGGCAGTTCGTCGTAGCTTAATTGCAGAGAAGGCATCACATTCTCAATTGCAGAATCGTTACCTTTAAGTTCATCCTGAAAATGATCTGCTATTCGTCTCCATTCATGATAGGCATGTTCTTTGTACAGAAGCAACCCACCCATCGCCTTGATTGTCAAAGGCAAACCTTTGCATTTCGTTACAATCTCTTTGCCAACATCCTCTAGCTCTGGACGCTCACAAGCACCGTTATTTGCTGCAAACGCCACTTTACAAAAGAGGAGCCAACTGTTATCATGACTAAGGAGCTGTGGACGGTGAGTCTTGTCTCTCGCTTGAACCTTTTTCACGACAGATTCAGACCTTGTTGTCACGATAACACTGCCACCTTGTCCTCTAGGCAATCCCTTGTAGATCTTATCCCACCAACTCAAGTTCTTATCCCATACATCATCCATCACAATCAAATACCTTTTCCCCAAAAGATACTGCTGGATTTTTCTAAGCAATGTTCCAAGATCATCTCCAACATTAGAGTCACCCAAGTTCGATAATATGCTTCTCATGATCTGTTCTTCAGTAAAAGTCTGGGACACACCCACCCAGATCCTTCTTTCGAAACGATGTTCTATCTCTTTGTCATTGAACACTTCTTGAGCAATAGTAGTTTTACCTAACCCTCCCATCCCCACAAAGGCCATAATTAAAAGTTCATCTTCGTTTGATCGAAACAGCCACTCCTTGAGTTTTCTTTTATCTCCTTCCAAACCAACCACCTGATTATGTTCATACACTGGGAAGTTCCGCCGATCAGTTTCATCATCTCTTCCCACATTGCTTGGCGCTCTGATTTTGAAATAAGGCTCAACTTGATTCTTTATCGTCGTTATCTTCTCATTGATCTCTTTCAAACGTTTGCTTTTCTTGTACTTCAGCGAAACCCTTTGAGGATAAAACCTCGAAAGCCAAGCTTGCTCGTTACCACCATCATCCTCATCACCATCTTCAAGCTGACAATCCACAAGTATGTCCTCAGCTTCATAAACTAATTCTCGCAAATCCGCCACGAGTTTGCGCAAGAGGTCGTGACTTCTCTTTCGTCTCTCTGCGTCCTTGAGAAAACTCTGCATATATCCCAACTCTGTTTGCAAATTTGTTAACTGTTTTTTGTATTCCGATACGGTTTGGCCTTTTTCTTCGAGGATCTTCAAGACTTTCTCCAAACACACTGTCACTACAGCGTCCACCATTACTCCGACCTGCAACTGAAGAAAAGAAATTTAATTGCGGCAAAGCTCTTATCAGCAATTTCCCTCGGTTAAATGCACCACTGGATTGAACTTTTCTGAAAGTCCATCAACCAACAACTATTGAATCACTAACCAAAGATGCGAGTTTTCTTGACTAATCAGTAATATTCAATAAATTTAACCAAAGTCATTGGTTAGAAAACACTTACAAGGGAGAGATTGAGCCGATAAGGATCTAAAGCTCCCTGGTTCTTTCCAAACTTGTTATCTGGAATGAGCTTACAAGAAACTCTACGAAAATTGAAGTCCATGATTTAACAATTATTGAAGTCAAGTCAACTAGGCGCGTTTACTTGGTTACCTGCTACCGACTACGAACTTGTTTTCAATCTGCTTAGCAACTTATGTTGGAACCAAAGTGGGCCGGTTTAGATAGGATTCTTTTCTATGTTTGTCTTTAGTCTGAATAGTATTTGGTTGATTAATTCAACATTCTAGAGGTCTCTGAGCTCAGATGTAATAACTAACATTAACTGAGTTTCAAATTTGGCATGTCAAAAACAAAAGAATTACACAAGAATCTCAAAGAGAAGGTTTTTCTTCAAAGCTTCTTCAACTATTTCTATTGGCCTTTAGCTTCATCATTTTCTAAATTCTTTTCTATTATGAATTCAATCAATCCTTGGAGTACTTTTTCCACAGAGTCGTCCTTATCAACTGTTCAGCTACTTCTGCTGGTGTAACTTTTGTTTCTCGGATAAATTCTTCAATCTGTTCGAAAAGTATATGTTCTTCAACTTCTAGATAATTCAAAGCCAGAACCTTAAAAGCAGCTGGTGTGCAATACGACATGTGAATGTGCATGTCCATACGACCTGGCCTCAACAATGCCGGATCCAATTTTTTCTCTGTAATTTTTCGTAAATACTATAATCCTTTCATTACCACAACTTGACCAGAACCCGTCTACAAAATTCAGTAGACCAGAGAGTGTGACCTGAGAATCACCAACCAAAAAAATTCATTTATGAGCTTTCAGCTAATAAGCAAGACATACCAAAACATACTAGTCAACAACATAAGTGATAGTGAATCAAAATGAATCACCGTTTCATAAGATGGATCGTTGGTTTCGTGATCAATAGTTCGATCCTTAAACTCAATAGAACAATCAATATCTTCCACAACCAAGATTGAACGGTTTACAGTAGACATTAGTAACCTTCGGAGCTCAGCATTGTTGTTAAGTAATGTAAAGTCTAAGTCATAGATGTCGAAGTTAAGATAATTAGCAATGGCTGCGATCAAGCTTGATTTTCCAGTACCAGGTGGACCATACAACAAATAGCCTCTCTTCCAAGCTTTTCCTACTCTCTTGTAAAACCCTTTCGGCTGCACGAATCGATCAAGATCCGCAACCAAGTTTTTCTTCACCTCTGGATCCATGGCGAGAGTGCGAAACGTGGAAGGATGGTCAAGAGTCACAGAGGTCCACTCCACAGAGTAAGAATCAACAGTGAATACCTTCAAAGTCTTAATCTTTTGTTTCATCAAAGCAGCTTGTTTCACCACAAATGGTAAGTAAGATTCAATAACCATGTTTTTGAACTTCTTTGGGAAACTGAGCTCCTAAGTACGCACTTCTGATTTCAAAGTGGAGTTGAGATCTCGAGGGTTAAGAAAGTCCTTTTTATCAACACGATGACATACAAGGATCCAACTAAACTTGATACCATTAAAAGTATCCACAAGTTCTTCATCACGTTCAACACTGACACTATAATTACTCTGTTTCTCAAGTTTGTTCACTTTGATTCTTCTAGTGGAATTGGATATCTTGGTGGCCAGATAAGCCTCTGCAGCCTCAAATACTTCATTGTGTTCAAAACCTACAAATTCTTCAATTACAGCTGTCATCTGAAAAGAGAAGTAGCTGAAGAATCTTCTAAAGCCACAAGAGATCAATTCATGCACCTCCTCTGGCATGTAATCCTGAACCACTGATCGGGCTAGCATTGCAGCTGCAGCCACCGATGCAACCGCCGTGAGAGCTGTTTTAGCGGTGGCTAGATGAGATTCAGTAGAGGATGAAGCAGAAGAACTCATCTCCTTCAATCTTATCTAATATAAGTGAATATCAGAGTCATAAACAAGAAATCCAACCGAAGAAACAGAAAACAAAAACCAATTACTGTAATATGAAAACAGAAAAAAGGTAAAGAAATGAAATAAATTCTAGTATCATAACAAATGAATTCATAAAGAGTTTACTTAGGGATAAATTGAAGTATCCTGAAAGTTTAGTGATCGCAGTTAGAAGCCTTTCACTTTTTCAGACCAAATAAAGAGAAGAACTGGTATCAAAGAGTATCTCCTTAAGCCTCACAACTTTTACTTCAATTTTGTTTTGGGAACAAAATAAAACTAGGGATGAAGATGATTGTTAAAACAACTTGAATATTGTGGGCAAGTGAAAACCCAAGAGGCCCATCTAGAGTCTAGTCGGTGCAAAGACACGTTGCACATCAGAACTAAACTCTGATACATATAGTTTTGATCTTAAAGTCTGATACAAAATAAATGACATTTCTAATATTTATTTGGCTTTTTACCTCTTTTAAATGGTCTCTCTGTATCTATGCTTACTTAGCAATTGGCATTTCTAATGTTGAATCAACAATTATTCTACTACAAAGCAATGTAATAATTAAGCTATTAATCTCTCGTTAAACCTCTTCCAAATTCATACTTTTCTCTTCATGTTTAGCCTTATCTTGATCGTTCTCGCTCTTCTTCACTTTTAACAACTCGACCAAACCCTCAAGAACCTTATCAACACGATCATTCCTGACATGCTGTTCCTCAGCCTCTTCGGTTTTCTTAACCACCAAATCTTTTACTTTGGTGGTCTTCTTCTCCTTGCTCTCCAATTCTTGCCTCTCCTTTTTGTCCTTCTCTTGTTCGTTCTCGATCTTTTTGAATTTCAGGAACTCGATCAGAGCCTCAAGAATCTTATCAACAGTGTCATTCCTCATAAGCTGTTCAGCCACTTCTGCTGGAGTAACTTCTGTTGCTTCAATACCTTCCTCGATCTTGCTGAAAAGGTGATGCTCGTTGATCTCTAGATAGTTTGAAGCAAGAACCTTGAAAGTACTTGGTGTACAGTAAGACATGTGAATGTGCATGTCCATACGTCCTGGCCTCAATAACGCTGCATCGAGCTTTTCTTTGTAATTGGTTGTGAATATTATGATCCGTTCGTCGCCGCAGCTTGACCATAGACCATCTATGAAATTTAGCAGTCCAGAGAGTGTTACCTTTTTGTACCGTGGATCTTCTACTTCCTCTGATTCTTGAGGAGGTCCATCAGTTGTCCTATCTTTCAATTCTAGTGAACAATCGATATCTTCCACAATAAGAATTGAACGATTAGCAGTGGCAATCAACAATCTCCGAAGCTCAGAGTTGTTGTTAACTGCAGTCAACTCGAGGTCATAAATATCAAAGTTGAGATGATTAGCCATGGCTGCGATTAAACTTGATTTCCCTGTACCAGGTGGACCATACAACAAGTAGCCTCTCTTCCAAGCTTTACCAACCCTCTTATAGAAGTCTCTCCGCTGCACGAATTGATCTAGATCATCAATTACACTTTTCTTGACATCTGAATCCATTGCTAGTGTCTTGAAGGTTGAAGGATGGTCAAGAGTAACAGAGGTCCAAGCGTCTGAGTACGTTCCGTACATGTTATCTGGGTCAAGAGTGAAGATCTTAAGCGTTTTCTTCTCTTGCTTGAGCAATTTGGCTCTTTCCACCATGAATGGCAAGTAAGACACAAGAGCTACATCTTTGAATTTCTTGTGAAAGTTGAGATGGAACGATCGGACCTCGGATCTCAGTGTGGAGTTTAGATCACGTGGATTGTGGAAGTTCTTGGTCTCGACGTGACGACAACTGAGGATCCATTGAAATTTGACGCCATTGTAGGTGTCCCAAACTTCTTCATCACGTTCGACAGTGACATTGTAGTTGTTTTCTTTCTCGTGTTTACTCACTTTGATTCTTTTGTTTGAAGGAGAGATCTTGGTGGCTAAATAGCACTCTGCAGCCTCAAAGACTTCATTGTGAACAAACCCTTCGAATTCTTCTATGACTATCGTCATTTGGGAGGAGAAGTAGCCAAAGATGCAGCGGAAGCCATAAGAAATGTAGTTATGCACCTCATCAGGCAAATAATCTTGGACTAACGATCGAGCCAACATTGCAGTTGCAGCCACCGAAGCCGCAGTGGTAAGAACCATCTTAGCTGTGGTCAGATGGGATTCCGCAGAAAAAGAGTCAGAGGAACTCATCTTTTTTGAGCTGTCTTTGTTTTGAGTTGTGTTTAGTCCAGAAACTCAGAATTTAAGATAGTTGGGAAATGGGAACAGAAGACTAATGGATTATAAGGAAGTAACGACGATCCTTCCATATTGCTATAACTTCCGAAGTTTCAAAGTAATTAAACAACAAATAAAAGAAGAAAAATCGAGTTTTAGTGGGATCCAATGAATTTGGTCACGTTTGATGTCAGAAAAGATGATGGGTCAAATCAAAGACGAGAGAAGAATTAGTAAACAAAGACCAACAAAACGTATTCACCACTCTTATAAAAAGAAGTCGTCGGACACAAAAGTATTAGTCTACGCGAAACGATGTCGTTTCCATTCATTAAATTCGACAAGCGTGAATAGTGAATTACTACTAAAACAATTCCTCTAGCCTCTTCAACTCTTTCGTCAACATGTGGGTTCGGGTCTAATCCAAATAGATAAGAACTAGGATGATCCCGATCTGAAAATCATAAATCTTGAACGGAAACTTAGAAATAGATCATACATAAAGGAAAATACAATTATTTTACGGTGAAAATATTCTTACATCCGATAGTTTTTGTCTTCTAATTTTCTTCCAGACATGAAGAACTCCGATTGTCCAATTTTTATTGCAAAAAACTCGGATCACTTGTCTAATTGTTTTACCATTTTGACTCTAACCATAGGCTGTCATCGTTTTGAAATATTTGTCTATTTTGCTGATTTTTCGAAAGAGTTAAATATAGAAGGCCTTTTTGAGATTATTAAAACCTTGATTGCTAAGGATTTTAGTGAAGCATAATGCTCTTTTAAGAGCCAATCATATTTGTTTATTATTTTTTTTTAAAATATGATTGATTTTTAAAAGAGGTTCCACCAAAAGCCTTACCAATCAAAGTTTAAGTACCGGTATTTTGAAAAACCGTTATTTTTTGTGTATTTTGGTAGGTCACAATTGCATACATTATGATAAAATTAAAATTGTTAAGCCCACAAACAACGTGGGTCTTTATTTCCTAGTCATTGATACAACGATGATGAGTGTCATAGTAGGGAGATGGTTTGAAATTTTTAGATACTTGGCAAAATAGTGTGGTAGTTGTCGAACACCAGTTCAATAATCGCATCTCCAAAATGTGCAACGAGCATCGGTTATGTGATGCATCTAATATATCCAGCTTGCGTGCTTTATACCATTTTTAGCACATGATATTTTTCATTATATGTAGCTTATGTGTTTTTCGATTTAATAATAAAGTTTAAATCCATATTAAAGTTTAGATTCTAATATGAAAATTGATATCATGATAGATTAACTTCAACTAACGACATCAAAATTGGGTGTAATAATAATCTTTCTTTCTTGCCAAATTATACTGTGCTAATCTTTTCTATATAATATATATGTGACATAATCATAATATTTGTGAGTTTGGAGCATGGATGTAGCTAAAAGTGAAAAAATTAAATAAAAAATAGAAAAATTAATGATAATACAAAAAAAAAGAAATTGTAAAAGGGCACTGATTTTCTATCCTTTACACATAGAATTTAAAGAAATTCTTTGGGATATGTCATCACTCCTATAGTTGGTGATTTTTGAAGTGGAGTGTGCTATGCAGAGATTATGAAGATGGTAAATTCTTCCGAAGATTGACCAGCCTTTTCTTAATATTTTGAGGAATTCGCAAGATTAAGAAATTTTTTTTTTTTTGGCTTTTTCTTGCAGCAAACACCTAGAATTCTTAATAGAAAAATAAATTGGTTAGTTTGAAATGTTCAAAACGTATCAAAAAATTATATTTTTGTAAACTTTTTGTCTACTTCTTGATTCCAAAGGTTAATATAAATTGCAAGTGGCCTTTAGTCTAGTGCCAGACGGTAAGTCCACAGAAGACATGCGCACTTGCACAACCATGGATCGAGTCCCACCGCCTACATTATGTAGGAACTTGGCTAATGGGCCGGTCTATTGTGGCCCAATGTTGACAAAAAAAAAGAAGGTTAATATAAATTAGAAGTTGTTGAAAAAATAACCGGAGCACTTGCCCCACTAAATCTATTATTGACAAAACTGTAGCTGAAAAATGAGAACGTACAAAAGTGATATCTAATAAACAGAAAGGTTGGTATTATGTGTTTACATATTAATAACAAGAAAATAAGTTTAGATCTTTGGGGTATTGTATCAATAAAAAAAAAATACCATTGCATACGCTCAACTCATAAACATAAGAGAGAAATAGATAGATAGAGACAAGAAAAAAAGAAAAAGAAAGAAACATACTATAGATAGACCCGTCCTTCTCCAGCAAGATCTCCATCTATCAACCCATTTTCTCTTTCGTTTCTCTACAGTTTTTGTATGGTAACTGATACACCTCATTTTTATCGGTTTTTGACTCACTTATTTACTTGTTTTTCGAGTTTTTGTTAAGAGCAAAAAGGTAAAATTTTAGCGTTTTCCAGGATCGATCGATTCTCTATTTAATCGGTCAAACTCCATCTCATGTGAAGCTGCGCACGACCTGTTGATCGACCAGCTAATCACGTGTCGATCGATCTCCACTTCACTAGAAGTTGCGCATGACCATCTGATCGACCGGCCATCTCAGGATCGACCGTTCCAAGCCTGTGACAAGTGATCTGCGCACGATGTGTGGATCGACCAACCAAGATTAGGATCTACCAACTCATAATGGATCGATCGATCTACACCTGGATCGATCTATCTGCGGGCCTGCGAGATATTTTTGTTCTTTCCTAATTTAAGGATAAAAACAATAGGGTTTTCGTTTTCAGAATACAAAACTTTTCATATTTTCTTTGACGGCTGACTTTGTAAGCTCTTGAGGAGAAGATTCTATCCTTTACATTTTAGAGAAGAATTCTTAACTTCTTTTACTTGTATTCAATTGCAAATCTGATTATGTTTTCTTCATCATCTTTTGCTTGTTCTTCTTTAATTATGTCTGAGTAGATCCTTAATCAGGTTTAGGGTTTTCTATGGTTTAGGGAATCAATGAATTAGGAACAAATAGGGATTTAATCCTTTGTGTTCATCGTCTATTGATGTGTGTAATGCTTAGATTAACCTGATAAACTACTCTATGATATTAGGTTTGTTTAACTCTCCAAAAGCTTGTTAGATGCCTGAACTGCTTAGATGAGCAATCAATTCTTAATCAACGAAAGCTGATGGTAAGATTGATTGTGGACCTATTAAACAAATTCGTTAATGCTGTTTAGATCTCTAGAACCAAACGACAGTTTAGGATTTCTAGATTGCTAGATATAGTAGTCGACGCCACAACAATGAGTTTGTTATATGATTATGTTTGAGTCGAGAATTGGTTGAACGTGTGCACTGAATAGTTTCTTGATTCGATTCCTTATTTTCTGATGAATTCCCGAATGTCTGATGCTTTTTATTATTGAATTTCATACCGTATTTTGTTTTAAGTTGTTAGTTACAATTCACTCCTCATCTTATCTGTCTTAACTTGAATTAGATTTGAGTAATTAATAGTGCATCCATTAGTCTTCGTGGATTTGATCCCTAAATAGTACTTTGATTTGCAGTGCACTTATAGTAGATATCTAGGGCTAAAACTCGTTGTATCAGTACCTCTATTGAAATTGGACACCATGTTTGTCTTGAAGCTCACCTTCCCAAAACTAACATCATAAATAAAATATATAATATGAAAAACTACCTCTTATAATTTCTCTTATATAAAGATACTAAAACTAAATTCTTCTTATAAATTTGTTATAAAATTACTATCAAATTAAATTTATTATTATATATATATATATATAGAATATTTATGAATATAATAATACTAGGTATCTTAATATTTACATAAGCATCACATATAGTAAAGATAAAAGCTTCTAACGAGTTAAACATTTCATTTGTAATGGTTAAATATTGCAATATTTTTTAAATGTATTTTATTCAGTTACATACATTTTGTTCATGATAAATAAAGTAGGAAAAGAATAATAGTATTAAAAAATGAAACCCCAATCTTATGTTTCCACATCAAAGTGAAATAGAGAACTTCGTTCTCTTTTTCTTTAGGGCTGATAGGCGGTGGTTTACCATGTGGCGGATGTCAGCAGTTGAGTCTGCTTATCTCCAACTCGTGAACTTTGTCTCTTCATAAACTCATATTTAATATGTGTTAGAAAATAATTTCATACTTAATAAAAACACAATTAAATTGATATGATAATATCTCATCTTCTCTTAATTCGATGTGAAAGCTAGTCAAAACTCTCAACACGTTGCAAAATTTTTGTAATTTTGGAAAAATCGTAATATCACGATAGACAGGGACTCATAGGTTTTAACATATTCACTTCTTGATGAAAATATATAATAATTTTCAAGATTTATGTATAATAAACTACTCAATTAAATCATAAATTTTTAATAGTTTTAATCATTTTTGCAGTCAAATTCCGGAAAATCGGGTCACTAAGTTAATAAATAAATAAGAACATAAATTTCAGTTGTAAGGATGAAAATGGTGGAAGTGTATGTCAGCAAGGGACACAAAAAGGAAAGAGAAAACATACGATAGATTGATTAGATAGTCAACTAATTATTCTCACACTAATCGATATAATAATTAAGTTATGGATCTCCTGCGTAATGTTGAACTATCCCAAAATAGAGAGACAATCAACCAATTATTCTACAACAAAGCCATTTTATAATTAAGCTCTTGATCTCTTGTTATTCCTCTTCGAAATTGACAGTTTCCTCTTCATGTTTGGCCTTATCTTGATCGTTCTCGCTCTTCTTGACTTGTAACAACTCGGCCAAACCCTCAACAACCTTATCAACAAGAGCATTTCTCAAAAGCTGTTCCTCACCCTCTTCGGTTTTCTTGTTCACCGAATCTTTTCCTTTGGTAGTCTTTTCCTCGCTCTCCAATTCTTCTTTCTCCTTTTTGTCTTTCTCTTGTTCGTTCTCGATCTTTTTGGTTTTTAAGAACTCAATCAGACCCTCAAGAACCTTATCAACAGTGTCATTCTTCATAAGCTGTTCCGCTACTTCTGCTGGACTTACCTCTGTCGCTTCAATACCTTCCTCAATCTCGCTGAAAAGATGGTGCTCGTTGATCTCTAGATAGTTTGAAGCAAGAACTTTGAAAGCACTCGGCGTACAGTAAGACATGTGAATGTGCATATCCATACGTCCTGGCCTCAACAATGCTGCATCGAGTTTTTCTTTGTAATTGGTTGTGAATATTATGATCCGTTCATCGCCACAGCTTGACCATAGACCATCTATGAAATTTAGCAGTCCAGAGAGTGTTACCTTCTGATGATGCCTTGAATTTTCTCCTTCCTCCGATTCTTGGTGAGGTTCATCAGTTGTTCTTTTTTTCAATTCTAGTGAACAATCGATATCTTCCACAATAAGAATCGAACGGTTAGCCGTGGCAATCAACAATCGCCGAAGTTCAGTATTGTCTTTAACCGCAGTCAATTCGAGGTCATAAATATCAAAGTTGAGATGATTAGCCATGGCTGCAATTAAACTTGATTTCCCTGTACCTGGTGGACCATATAACAAGTAGCCTCTCTTCCAAGCTTTACCAACCCTCCTATAGAAGTCTCTTCGCTTCACGAATTGGTCTAGATCATCCATTACATTTTTCTTGACATCTGAATCCATTGCTAGCGTCTTAAAGGTAGAAGGATGGTCTAGAATAACAGAGGTCCACGCTTCTGCATAAGTTCCATACATGCTATCTTGGTCGAGAGTCAAGATCTTAAGAGTTTTCTTCTCTTGCTTGAGAAATTTGGCTCTTTCCACCATGAATGGTAAGTAAGAATCAATAGCTACATCTTTGAATTTCTTGTGGAATTTGAGATGGAACGATCGGACCTCGGCTTTCAGTGTGGAGTTCAGATCACGTGGGTTGTGAAAGTTCTTGGTCTCGACATGGCGACAGTGGAGGATCCATTTGAATTTGACGCCATTGTAGGTGTCCAGAACTTCTTCATCACGTTCCACGGTGACATTGTAACTGTTTTCTTTCTCGTCTTTACTCACTTTGATTCTTTTGTTAGAAGGAGAGATTTTGGTGGCTAAATATCCCTCTGCAGCCTCAAAGATTTCATTGTGAACAAACCCTTCAAATTCTTCAATGACCATTGTCATTTGGGAGGAGAAGGAACCAAAGATGCAGCGGAAGCCATACGAAATGTATTCGTTCACTTCGTCAGGCAAATAATCTTGGACCAACGATCGAGCCAACATTGCAGTTGCAGCCACCGAAGCCGCAGTAGTAAGAACCGTCTTAGCCGTGGCCAAACGGGATTCCGCAGAAAAAGAGTCAGAGGAAGTCATCTTCTTTGTGCTGTTTTCTTTCTTAGTTGTGAATTATAACTTAGAAACTCAGAATTTATAATTGGTAGGAAGTGTGAACCGGAGACGAATGGATTAGAATAAAGTAGCGAGAATCCTTTGCTTCAACGTCGAAGTTTCTAAGAAATAGAATAACAACTAAAATAAGAAAAAGTTAAGCTTTAGTATGAATTTAGTCACATGTTATTCTGAGGACTCGAACAAAGACGAGAAAAGAATTAGTAAACAAAAACTGACAAAACGTGTCTCTTATAAAAAGCTCACTAATGAAACATAAAATATTAGTCTACGCGAAACCGTGTGGACAAAACAATTCCTTTAGCCTCTTCAATTCTCTCGTAAATTAGGCTGCTACATGTGGGTTCGGATCACTTGTCTAATTATTTTACCATATTGCCTCTAACCATAGGTTGTCATCGTTCTGAAATATTACATCTGTCTGTTTTATCTGATTTTCTTGAAAAGGGTCCTTTTAGTTATAGAGCATTGGAACCTTGAAACACCTCTATTTTCTTGCTTTTTGGAAGGTCACAATTGCTTAAATTATGATAGAGTTAAAAATGGCTTAGTTTATATTTATAATATGTACTAAAAGAGATTATTTGTGGCCTTCCACATCAGTATTTTAATTTTTTTTCAACTTTGCTTCTTAATCTGCCATGTCAGCAAATTAATAACTCAGCAACTTAAAAACTCCCAAATTAATGCCATGTCAATACCTTATATATGTTTTATAAACACAAAAACATATGCCAAAAGGATTTCTTACATATCTCCACTAATTGGACTTAACCGGGTATAACCTCTAGTAAAGTTAAAATTGTTATGCCCAAAGACACAACGTGGACCTTTATTTCCTAGTCAATGATACAACGAAGATGAGTGTCATACTAGGCTGATGGTTTGAAACTCCTAGATACTTAGCGAAATAGTGTGCGTACTTGTCGAACACCGGTTCAAGGATCACATCTCCAAAATGTGCAACGAGCACCGGTTCTGTGATGTATCTTATCCAGCTTGCTTGCTTTATACCAGCTTCCAACTGAAGTGATTCACCCTCATCTTCGTCCTCGATACGGTCAATCTTGTACGGACTAGCATGATCAATTTTCTCGATCTTGTTGATCTCAAAAGAACCCTCCTCTAAGATCACATCCTTTAACTCTTCTTCGTTTGGATTGTAAAATGGTATGTTAAACGATTCAATCTCTGAGTCCTTCACAATCCCCTGCATTCACATTCTTTCATCAATATATTACTAAGTAGAGGAATGTTTAAAAGATTGAAAATAGAAATTGAGTATGTGCCTCGGAGGCTAGATCGAGGAGGCAATCGGATAACAAAGACCAAACATGGAAACAGTCTTTAGATTTAGTGTCCGAAACCTTTCTTCCCAAGAAAGTTAGAACTATACGTCCATCATGTACAATCTCTTCTGAACGCATTTTGAGGAACGACGAGAAATCATTCTTGAACTGATTCAAATAACTCATGTGGACTGGTGGGTGTGGATCTTTAATATGAATGCTACTAGAGTTGTTCTCAAGCCCATCTAGAACCTTAGAAAGCCAATGGACACTAAAAGACGAATGAAAGAAATGAAGAGACTTGCTTGGGAATAGCCTTGAGTAAAAGGAACTAGGGACTCCTGCCACGATGCACATTCCTTTAACCTCGATTTTAAGCTTCTCCACGAAGGAAGGAACCAACTTGAAAGTAGTGTTGAAATCGTTTTGTGGAAGATCATTTAAATAACACTCGATTTCTGGTGGGTTTTGACCCATTTGTTGGATGACTCTATGATCGTGTTGGCCATTTCAGACATGAATATCAAAGTGTTTGGTCCTGAAGAACAACCCAAGTCTGCCACTTTAAGGGAACCAGGAAACCCAATCTTCATTACCACTTCTCTTACGTTTTCTATTACCGTAGGTTTTATCTCATAGAAAAAACTTCTCTGCAAAACCCCCAATAAATAATAAAACATAAATTGTCATACTAGCTAGTTTGATTGTTTTTTAGTACCATTTTTTTTTTTGTCAAACATCTAATTCCATTAATTCAACGTTTGGAATACAATAGCATAAACCTTGAAATACAATGCATAAGCCAAATAGTTATAACTAATAGGTAAATTGGTTCCATGTGGAGTAACTCAAACACAATGGAAACACACGATAAAGGCTGGAATTGAGGTCTCGTCTCTCAAAGGAGTGATGAAACATTCCTAGTTCTGTCACCATCAGAGGTAGTTGAACCCGCCAAATAGCTGAAGGTTCGCTTCAAGCTTTGAGAAGTTTTCTCACGAGGAGAAGATAAATCTAGCAATACTATCCTAAAAGGATATTGACTAGAAGAAGGTCTAAAACCCAATAGATACCCAATAGCTTTCTTCTTTAGGCTCATTACCATAATTGTGTCCTCTACAATTAATACTAACATGCCATTTAAAAGAAAATAAGGGATATACATTAATGCAATTGAAAGCATAAGACCACCCTTAGGCCCATTATAAATTCATGTGGGCCTAGATCTTAAATCAAGAGGGTATTTGATACTTTCTATACTAAGGTCCAATAGATTATGAATGTCCTCTAACCATATATCTACTGGCCCATAATGAATAAGAGTATCCCAATACCTTAATAAGACTGAAGCCCAATAAGAGCCCAAACCACTTAGAAACCCTAATCTCTCTCCACAGGTAGGAGAGGCGCCGCCATTTGTTCTGCCATTGCCGGAATCACGCCGGAGATGGCTTGGCTCACTTTGATGTTGCAGAGAGGCACAGCTAACAAGCTCGGTATTGATAGTAACCGAGCACCAGCGACTAAGGCTATCCCCGTTAAGCAAACATAATATATAGGAAATCGAAGCTCGAGCTTGCTCACGGCCTTTCACAGATGGAGAGGGAGCTCCGAGGTGGTGGTCTGCAGGGAGAGAATACACGCCATGAGAGTCCCGCAGCCTCTTGCACGACGGTGAATATGGTGATGCAATGGCTCTAATAGAAGAGCCACACTCTTGAGAAGATGGAAAGTGATCTCGACAGGGATAACCTGCTGGAAAGAGAGGGGTTCTAAAGGACCCGAGCTCGAACCTAACCGGAGATAAAGCACGCTTTGGGTCTACCGGAAAAGCTAGAGGAAGATTCTCCGAGAGTGTGATGAAAAGGGGCTCTCGCCGAGAAAAGAAGAGGAGATCTACAAGTACCGGGAGCAGCAGCGCGGAAAAAGATGTGAATGTCCGACGCCGGCGAGCAGAGCCGCCACCGGCGCCGGCACCGGTGGAGATGGTTGAGTACGATATCTCGATTGATGTGCCTGAGAGAATTAAACAATCTAGACTCTTTTAAAAATATTAACTATATTTTTTAGTACCATTAAATTTTTCTTTGTTAATAACTGTATAACCAAAGTCATACTTCACATTCACTAACACTTAATTAAGAAATAATTTATGCTATTAACAAGTCTAATCACAGCAATCAAAAGGCTCTACTCTTACAATCAAAGATTGAAAAGTTTAGTGGTAACTAAAAAAACAAAACTAAAATTTACTTGAGGCAGAGAACAAAATTAAAGGGTTGTAAAAATGTATTAATTATTTATCAAAACACTTTAGCATATGAATCAAAATGGTACGTGGTTCTTATATGATCATATAATTCGCCATTGAGTGTGTTTTTTATTTGCAACATCGTCATAAGATGGTTAATTAATTACCTGAAAATGTGAATTAGTAGCATAACTGTGTTCTCCTGTTCCACCTTTCATACTAAGAGCGTCCACCAAAGAGTCCCTAATATATATACAACAATTTTAAGCTTTTTGTCAACACAAAATGGTTTCAATCTAACCATTGAAAAGAGCTTCAAAATACAGGAAGAAGAGACAGATACAAAGTTAATTACAATTACTAATAAATGAATCAGACCCATTCTACTTGAGGAACGAAGAAATGGATTATTAATTACCCTGAGGGAGACATGATGCCCAGAATTTGTTGGTAATGTATAATCTGGCCTTGAACTACCTGGGATAAACTATATATATGTACATGTGTGTGTTAGTCCATATATGACTTGACTTTGGTCAAAAATGGTCAATTCTTGACTAGAATCGTGGTCAATAATGGGATGTTTTACTTACTTAGAATATTAATAAATTGATTCTTGTGCTCGTTCGATCGACTTTGTTGTCACAACTCACGAGCGTGTGACTTAACATCGTATTTGCATGTTATTTGAAAATTAAATAAAAGAAACGAATTGGAATATAAAAACATAATTGGCAAACAAAATACCGTAATCGATACAAGACCTTTCATTTTTTGCTTTTAATTTGTTGCACCAATTGCTACTCTCAATATTCTTTAATTTGTTGTGGAAAAAGATTATAATTTTTACTATTGTCTGCAGTTCATGGATCACGAGAAGGTTTTAGATCCAGGTTACAACTAGCAACGCTGCAGATACAAAAATTTAGTTTACAAATCGTAATCTCTTCAACAGATAAAATGCTTTTGAGTTAAAAATGCACTAGTTTTCATTAAAGACAAAATTGTTATCGTGTATGATTTGCACAAATTTTTACACATATATTTATTTAGAGTTTTTTTTATTTAGGTTTTTAGATTCATGTTTGTATTCTAAATTTTGTTTGAGATTTAAATTATTTTTTTTAAAAAGAAATTGTTTATTGATTAATCAGATTATTTCCAACATTGAAAACAAAATATATCGGAATATTTAATTTGTATATGATTATTATGTAATTATTATTTTATCATAATGTCTTACTAAAATAAACTAATATAATGTGATGTTTAACGATATGTTTTTATTATACAGGGGATAAGAGAAATTAGAAACAAAAATGATAAGGAGCTTTCATGGACATATCATGAAATTCCCACACGAGAAACTATGGTATCTAGTATAAGAACAAATGGGCCGAACATATCGGATGTCCAGTTTAAGACCGTCCAGACAACCGGCTAGCCGCCTAATCCATTTTTTTTTTAAAATAATATCTTTTTATTTATTTATTTGATCTAAAATTTGATAAATACAACTTATATTCATAATTTTGAGGAAAATTATAACGCATTAAGCTTATATTTAGTATTTGTGTGTTTTATACAATTATAAACATGAAAATGTATTAATGTTATTAATAATTAATGATTAACATGTTTTATAGTTTATAACATACTAAACGGATCATAGTCTCATATACCCTTCACACATCAATAAAATGCCAAATGAGCCTGTTGTAAAAAAATAGCTTATTTAAATAAAATGGATTAATTAAATTTATGTCCAATTGGCCTAGCTCTATTTACAACAATTGCCAACAACAATATCCATCTAGCTTCTTTTTCCTTTTTTCCCTTCTTAGGGTTTATTATTTTGAGAGTTTGTATTTACAATTCAGAGTTTAGGCCTTTCAAATTTAGGGTTTAATTTAAGATTTGGATTTAGGGTTTATTGTTATAAGTTTATGTTTAGAATTTGGAGTTTAGGGTTTAAAATTTCAGGTTAGGGTTAAGTACTTTGGATTAGGTTTTAGAATTTGGACTTAAGAGTTTATAATTTAGGGTTTTGAATTTGGGTTCAGGGTTTAGGTTTATAATTTGGAGTTTAGGGTTTAGAGTTTACAATTTGGGGTTGGATCCCACATGAGAGTATGTGAGATTAAAAAATGTTGGATAGGTTTTTTTCTTAAGAAGGGCATTTTAGATTATTGCAAACTGTCCAAAAACAAGGTCTCGTGTTATCCCCGCCTAATCCCCGATTTTTTTAGGCGCTAGGGCCATCACAGCCATCGGACTAGCGCATACTCAAATAAGGGTATCTAGAAACTATGGTATATATCCATAATACATTTGTTCTTGTATTATTGATTCATTTTTTTATAATAATTCAAAGCTAATCGAATAACTAAATTATATTATAGTATAAAAATTATTATTACTAGTTGAAGATGTAATCACGAATGGAAGTGCTCTTAAGATCTAACAAACGATAGTCATATTACAATTTTTATTTCACTATCACTATTATCAGTTCTTCTGTGGTGGTGGTGGCTGAGTAGTTCCACGATAACCAGGTTGTGATGGTTCATGTTTTGGATTTTGGCCTGGTTTCTGATAATCCATCATTCTCGGAATAGTCTCTTCAACCTATATTACATATTATTTTGCCTCACCAATGATTATTTTTTTCTCTCGAAAATTTTCACAACAATAATTATATGATGATGCTTAAATTGACTATAAATAATTATTATTAATCGATGATAATATGGGGAAAAAGAAGTAAAATGAAAATTTGTGAAAAGTAAGTATTTTATTTTATTAGGTTGCATACCCTAATAAATTTTCTAAAAAAAATTGTGAGATTAAAAAACAAATTATTAATTGATGTGTAAAGAATATTGGGCGGTTTGAGCAGCGACTCCATGATCCTTCTTCTTCTTCATAAAAGGATGTGGAGGATGTCTTCTCCAACGTGACCCACTACCAGGTACGTTGGGACCCGTTGGTGGATAATCCATCATGTTCTCATTACTCTCTTCCATCTATATTACATATTTTTGCCCCACCAAAAATTACTAAAACTTGGTTTGTTTAAACGATGACAATAGTTATTACGAAATATGAAAACATGTTTTATTTTATTGTTTACCTTGTCTGAGGTATATTGATTAGTCTGAGTGACTCCGTGCTCCACTTCAAACCCTAAGAAAAAACAAACACAAGATGTAAATATATATATATATATATATATATATATATATATATATATCCTATTTGAAAATCAAATAACCATTTTAAAAAAATTTCTTACATAGAATATTAAATCGTTACTCATTAAACTTGCCAAGAATTATTGGTTTTTGATTTTATTTGATTTGAAATCCAACCAAAACCTTTTTTTCTAATTGATATGTGACACTCAGATATGAATTTTATTTGTGATTACCTCGAGAAAACAATGGTAATAAAAGCAAGAACGAAATGAAAAACACCAACTTCATCATTGTGGAGCGTGTAAAGTATCGACCTTAGTTTTATTCACAGAGTTATATACATATTTATATGTACAGCAGCAGAGGATTGTAGGTTACAGAGAGTTAAGAAGTTTCCATAAGGAGAATAAATCATATCTTTGACTCCCTTTTGTGAATAAGATTTGGAGAAATGAAATTGAGTTTAAAAAATGCTTATCTATTGATGGGTTTTCAATATTTGAAAGGTGTCCAATTTATAGCCTCCTAATGTGCCCAAATTATGGTTAAAAATAATAGGAAAATAATCGTCAATAAATTATGACCATTACGAGTGATCAAAATTATTTTATCAAAATGGGTCAAAAATATGTTTGGTCAGACATGATCAAAAGTAATTTATCACAATATAGATTTTAAATGGTAAATGCATATTAAAAAATGCAGATCATGCATAACATATGCAGATCATGCATAACATATGCAGATCATGCAGAACATCAAATACACAAATCTATTTTTTATGAAAAATTAAACTAGAATACAACTTTTAAAAATATTTATTAATTATTTTATCTATGTTGATGTTTCCGTATGACAGATGGTATTTGCTTTTACGAAAGGTTTATTATTTGACGTTATATGTATAAATTTTAAAATGTTATTACTTTTAATTATATAATATTTTTTAATAATTTTGGAACAAAAAAGTTATATATAATTTATTATAATTTAAATTATACGATTAGACAGCACATCAAATTTTTTTAAAATCATAGAAATAATATTAAATTTTTGATTAATTGCCATAGATGCCCTCATCTATCTCATGTTATTTCACCTTTAATATTTATTAACTAAAACATTTTGGTTAAATTTTTATTATATTAAATTTAAAAATATTTTTTATCTATATGGCTACGGGAGGATTAAGATTTTGATAATAGGTTGTGAATATTTATGGAGGATATTGTGGTTTTAGGGTTAGAAATTTTGTATTTAGATAAATTAAGTAAAAATAAATAAATAAATAATTTGGAGATTGGCTGAACCAATAGATGGAGTACATGTCCCTTCTTTCTTCTTTTTTCTACTCTGCTTACAAATCAAAATATTTTGTTAATTTTTTCTCCTCCCTCCGAAAAAGGGTGTTAAAGAATTAAAAATACGGATAGATCCAATCGCATTTAATCTATAAATGGATTGCCGACCATTCATAACCGTAATAAAAAAGTTTTGGTCAAAATTTTATTAAAACTTTGTCAAAATATTTTATTTCATGTTAAAAATAATATTATTTTATTATTTAGAATTTAAATTAAATTTAAAATTTATAAAATGAAAATTAGAATTAATTTCGTAATATTTAAATAAATAAAAGTTTCTAGAAAAGTTACAAATGTATTAAAACTATAAAACTAATAGTTTGACTAGAAGAAAACTACAATACTAACTATCATCAAACAAATTGGTTGGTGGTGAGATATGGAAATTATTGAAAGAAAAAATTCTTGAAATATTAAAGGTCTTTTACTATTTCTTTGTTCTTGAGATTTGTAATATGTAAGTCTTCTTTCACTGTTGAGCTTGAACTATAAACGTTAAAAGACGAAGAGCCGCTAAAATGGAAAGTGTTTGAATCGATCAGACAACCTAAGAAACAGATCGTTGAAGAATGATCAGACAACTTGAAAAACAGATCGTTGATAATGTGTCCAAGACAAATGTATGTTCCATACAAGATGTTTCAGACAAGAAGTTGTTCAAGCCAAGAAAGTGATGAGTGACTGTCTGAAGTTGTTCTCGACGATTAGCTGTGTGAAGACAAGTGATTGTGTGAAGATAAATGGATGTGTGAAAACAAGGAGTTGTCTCAAGACAAGTATCTAATACATAGATCACGTTGCTGAGCTAGATGAGTTGCTAAGTTGGGCGAGTGGTTGAGCTGAACAAGGAATAGATCAATTAAATGTCAAATTGCCTTTTTGAGAAAAGTCGAGTTGTGGTTGTGAAAAAAAAAAGGAAATATTCCTTATCGACAAAATTTCCATTTCTGGGAGTTTGGAAGATTGTAGCTGAGAAAAAAGAAATATTCTTTATTGAGAGAATTTCCATTTTTAGGAGATTTAGAAGATTCTAGCAGAGTTGGACGGAGACTTCCTGGTCAAGGTGAAGGTGTACGACGACAATGAGCTGTGAACAGAAACAACAGATCGATGTCAAGTAGAAATGGAAACTTGTCTTAACTTGAGAGTTTCCATTTCTAAGGAATTTGAGTGATTCTAAATTAAGATGTACGACCTATAAAAAGGTCTTAGGGTGTATAGGCCGTTTAACACTTTAGAAAAATTTGAGAGTTTAATTTTAGGTTTAGAGAGAAATAAAACTTTTGTAAGTCTGTTTGGGTTGAAGTGCTCTTTCGTTTTGTGTTTGTGGGGATTATAACCAGCATGTGTAAGACTTTTGAAGAAAATTTTACATTAATAAAATGAAATTGATGCGTTGAATCGGCGTTTTCCGATTGTATATTGTCAATATGGAAGCATTCTTAAACCAAAACGTTTTCTTGTAGTTGCTTCCACCTCCTAAGCTAAAAAGTAATCAAATTAAAGTTGGTAAGATCTAAATCCCAATAAACATAGTCTTACTGTAGTCGCATTAAACAACTTAACAATCCCAATAGACATAAATCCCAATAAACATAATTTTATACGTGGCATTATAAACAAGAATCTACCAATTATTATAAAAGTAAGAAAGCCATATCATGGTCAATAATGGAAACAATAACAACTATAGAGAATCTAACAATTGGTACGATGAATATCCCAAACTGACACTCTGAGAGTATTCTATTCAAATATGAATCCCATATCATTATTCATTTGAATAAATCACATCTTATCTCAAATTACAAAACCTAAATTGGCGTATGACTTTTTCTCTCCGTACGAGTCGCACTTTTCCTTTGAGAAGATAGTTGTGCAGTCTGTTACATAGTTTTCAGAGGAAGATGATCGTTGCATGGACACTGTATAATTCAGAAAAGTCGAGAGCCAAACCTCGTCACTATTTCGCTTCTCAGTAGTATAGACCATATTTTTTGTTAGAAGCTTCATAATGTTAATGGATGTAGCTATTTCGTACAAACCATATAGTTTCAGCTATGAATTGAGTTTGATAAAAAAAAGTGAATGTAACTATTTTTTGGGGAGATGAAAATGAAATTAAAAGCACATTCAAATTGTAAAAAACATGGTAGAACAATTGAGAGCACGATACATAATATATTAATTGGCTTTGTTAGCCAAATTATCATCAAGGAATCATTAACTGTCTTTTATTCACTTTCATCAGGACCGTAGAAATGACCTAACTATTGAATGTCCTACCCCTTAAATCAACCCTCATGATGTATTCTGCTTAACTAAAGAAAATAAGAGAAGGGTTACATGAAGGAGAGAAATGGCGAGAAAATCTTCACTACATAGAGAAAGTCAATGTTATACAACACTGCAATAATATATGGTATGGTAAAAACAGACAGAACAAAACAATAAAAATCATTCAATCTATATGGTATACAAGAATGAGAAAGAAAATGAAAAGTAGGAAGAGGATGAGAAGGTGTCCTTTGAACTATAGGTTTACGCTTAGAATTTCTTTGTTGTGTAAACAGGCAGCTCGGGGAAAAGCATGTGCAAAAGTTTCTTCCTTAAATCAAGACATAAGTGCTCTTGTTGGAATTTTGACGTTGAAAGATTTGATAGAGACATCGTGGTGCAAGGAAAAAAATCATGTTAACTCCGGGAAAAATAATGGTGATACTTCCAGTTGGGAATAAAAGTGTGAGTGAGAAAAGCCGGCGTCATGGCAGAAGTAGCAAGATGAATATTGATTCAATTTTTTTATAAATGCGGGTGCATATCTAGTAAGTGTAAAAAGAAACACCAATGAAGTTTGTACAAGTAAAGTCAGGTCAATAACACTAATGGTTAAACTAACTAATTGAGAAATTAACCAAACTTAATTACAAACAGAATATTAAACCAATATATTCAATACTCACCCCCACTCCCCTAAGCCTTTGAAGTAGAACAGGCCGATGTTTGGAAAGAAGAGCTTTGATATAGACACTTTACCAAGCAAAAAATGGAACGGTCCTGGATGAAGAGCTTTAGTCAATACTTTTTAATGGTCCATGCAAAACATGAAAAAAAAATACCATTTTAAAAAAGGTTTCCTTTCATTTCTAAATTCAAGATCAAGATGATTAGTAACTTTAAACAAGAGTTTCGTTTTCAAGATTGCTATACCACTCAAACCCAATAAAACAAAACAGTTGGAAGTTAATGACAACGAGGAAATCAAATATCAACGAGCCGATACAGTTATTTCGGTCTTTATTGTTAGCCCAAAATGGAGAGAATCGAGGCTCAGCTGTCCACCAAACCCATGGACTGATGAGACTTGGCGACAATCGATCCACAAATATAAATTATGGGACGCAAGAAGGGCAAAGGTGGAGCCTCATATATTTGAATATAAAGGATGCCTCATACTAAAAATCATTCTCTTTTCACTGTTCTTTTTAGTTCCTTCCTTCTTTTCTATGCGAGAGATCCTTCATATCTTACTCTCGGAAAAACCTTTCCTCTGTGTCATGGTGACTTTTGCTTTTCTGGCGGCGTCAAATTGTGATCCACTTCCAGCGACGCTACCTCTCGGGTTTTCTGGAATCCACTCTTTTCCAGTGGGGCTTCCCAGTCGATACCTTTAATCTCCATCTTCCATCTTTGACTGAGGGAGTTTCTTTACTTAGAGCCACCTCTCCACCATCTTCACCGCCTTGTATGAGACTGTGGGACTTTCATGGCGTCATTCCCCCGCGACGTTTGCTCATACTGTGGGGCTCGTTTGTCTTAATGATGATCCTATTTCGAACTTGCATCGTTTCAGTTGTGGGCCTTAGTGATCTCATACTCATCCATTAACACTGTTGGACTCCAAACTTTTTATTCTAATGAATAAAGTTCAGCTGGTTCACAAAAAAGAAAAAAAATACTACAACAAACGTAGTTTTAATACTATTATATACTATCTCTGTTTTATATTAACTAATGTTTTAGAGAGAAAAATTTGTATCAAATTATTTGATATTTTCAAATTTCAATGTAAAATCAATTACATTTTTATCTATTTTAATCATTTATATTTTGCAGATTGATTTCTAATTGGTTGAATGATTATTAAATACGTTAAAAATAATACATTTTTGTTGGAAAAATCAATAATTAAATGATTCCTTAATTTGTGTGTAAAAATCTTAAACATCTTATGAAATGAATATGAATCTACTTTCACAAAAGGGAAAGTTTTTTTTTTCGGGAGCTTAGGCATATGTAAAGAGTTTCTTTAAATTTCTACAATGAGGCTTCACAAAATAAATGAATGTAGCTGTTTTTTTGGTGGTATATGAATGAACTTAAAAGCACATTCAAATTGCACAAACATGACAGAAGAATTGAAAGCTCACAGATACATAATATATTATTTGGCTTTGTTAGCCAACTATCACCAAAGAATCATTAATTATCTTTTATTATTTCACCAATCATTGGTAGCAGCAGATCCAATGTCCATCACTTTCTTGTCAGCGACACAAAGAAGTTAACGGTAGGCTTGTTGCGCAAAGTATCGTAACGTTCGCATGCACGATATAGATACTTGTCAAATAGCCTATCGATAATGGCGTCTCCAAAATGAGCAACTAGCATATCGGTTCAATGATGGATCTTACCATGTTA
Source organism: Lepidium didymum (assembly GCA_963920545.1). NCBI lineage: Eukaryota > Viridiplantae > Streptophyta > Magnoliopsida > Brassicales > Brassicaceae > Lepidium > Lepidium didymum. The sequence continues at coordinate 2,470,202 of OY986982.1, forward strand.
GTCCTCTTTTTAACGCCTTCAAATTGACGTGATTGATCCACATCATCATCTTTCACTTCACTATGACCAGTTTTGTATGAAAAGAGAAGCCCATAAATTGCCTCAAAATTGTTGATCTCGAACGACTCTTCATTTTTAATAACTTCCTTTACCTCACTTTCATCAGGATTGTAAAACGGCAAGTTAAGAGATTCCACATCTGATTCCTTCACAACTCCCTGCAAACCCAAAACATGTTAACTTGAAAGTTATAAAGGGCTTTCATCAAACCATGAAAGTGGTGACGTTCCTTCATCCAAAATCTTTAATTTCTATAATAAAGATAGAAAATCTATAGTTAAAACCTCTTGAACCCCTAATAATATCACGCGGAATTACGTGATTTCATGTATAGTTAGTTGTGGTGAAAAATATTACAGATGTGAACATTTAACTATTTGACCAAAATTATTTTCTCATATACATAATTTCACTTAACACCAATAGTTAAATTTAGTTTTGACTTAATTATTGTACTCAATTTTCAAATAGTTCTGTTTATTTTAAGGCAGCAAGAGTTATGCTTACCTCAACGACCAAATCGAGGAGAGATTGAGATACCAACGACCAGTAATGGAAACAATCTTTAGATAAAGGGTCCAAAGTTTTTCTGCCCACTAAAGTGAGAGCCATACGTCCATTGGGCATTGTCTCTTCCGCACGCATTCTTAGAAACATAGAGAAATCATTCTTAAATTGATTCAAATAACTCTCGTACAAATTTGGTAGGCATGGACTTCTAAGATACACGTTCTTCTTATTCTCTTCAAGCCCATCAGGAACCTTAGAAAGCCAATGAAGACTGAACGATGAATGCACAAAATGAAGAGACTTGTTTTGAAATAGTCTTGTGTAGAATGAACCTGGAACACCTCTAATGAAGCATTTTTCTTTAACATTCATCTTCAGCTTCTCGTGGAAGGAAGGGACTAATCTGAAAGTTGCATTGAAGTCGTTGTTTGGAAGATCATTCAGACAACAATCGACCTCTGGTGGGTTTCGACCGCTTTTTTGGTATATTGCTATGATTGTGTTGACGATTTCGGACATAACTAAGAACGTGTTTTGTCCGGAAGAACACCCCAAGTCGGCCACTTTGATGCAGTCAGGATATTCCATTTTCACTATCATTTCTTTTACGTTTTCTAGCACCACCGAGCTTGTATTAGAAGTAATACTTTTCTGAGAAATTGAAAATTCAAAATTAGTTAATACAACATAAACAAAAAAAATTGAATCAACAGAAAAAAAAATGCAATATATATATATTTCATCCTAGTTCAGTTTTTTTTTCAACCAAGAAAGAGGTTCTAGATCTATGCTAACAAAAGTAATATTTCTCGACAAAACCTCTTTGATTTATATGAACAACTTTTGGCACTTTCAGCATCTCATTGTAAAAATGGTGTTCTTTAGTTAAATAATTAAAGTATTACATTACAACCGAAAGAAAAAATTAAAAAATGGAACCAACTCTGGAAAGGAATAAATCTTACCTGCGTCTCAGAATTATTTGCATAACTGTGTTCTCCATCTCCACCCTTCATGCTAAGAATAGCCATGCCTAGCTAGATAAAATTTAGAACACAATAAGTCGATTAGATTAAATCAGATAATGAAAATCGACCGTAAGGTTCGAAATATATATACACAAATCCACAAAGCAAGACCTTTACGAAAATATGTGATTTATTGTATATAGATCTTTGACTTTCCTTTTTTGGGCGGATAAAGAATGATCTGGAACCAAATTTAATGTTATCTATGTGCGCGCTTCTATATTTCGTATTTTATCTTGTCGACAATAAGTTGTTTTAAAGAACTTTCATTCTAATAAAAAAGGATGACAATCTATTTTCTTCCGAATTATTAGATATAAAACTTAAAGTTTAATCATCTTTCTATTCTATTCTATTTGTATACAAAACTAAAATTAAATGGCAAGTGACCTTTAGTCTAGTGGCACAGGCGGTAAGTCCACATAAGACATGTTCACTTACACAACTAGGGATCGAGTCCCACCGCCTACATTATGTAGGAACTTGGCTAATGGACCGGCTTTTGTGGTCCAATATTGACAAAAAAAAATTAAAATTAAATGTCTAATTCCAACTTATTTAAAGTTAAACTTTTATTTAGATCTAAGCAGTAGAGGCGGACCCATTCATGTGAAAGAGTGTCAATTGACACCCTATAAAGAATGATCTAGAACCAAATTTAATGTTATCTATGTGCGCGCTTCTATATTTCGTATTTTATCTTGTCGACAATAAGTAGTTTTAAAGAACTTTCATTCTAATAAAAAAAGGATGACAATCTATTTCTCCCGAATTATTAGATATAAAACTTAAAGGTTAATCATCTTTCTATTTGTATACAAAACTAAAATTAAATGTCTAACTCTAACTTATTTAAATTTAAACTTTTATTTAGATCCAAGCAGTAGAGGCAGATCCATTCATGTGAAAGGGGGTCTGTGAAAGGAGGTCAACTGACACCCTATAAATTTGGGAAAAAAAATTTTATATAGAATTAATTGTTTTTTTATAATTGAGTTGAGCTTATTTTTCTAATAATGATACCAAAAAATCTAATAAATTACTTATTTAAATAAAACTATTCCACTAAATAACCCATGTACCATCTATCAGAGTCTTTAACTTTGGAAAAATTCCTTTTTTATAAATAGTAATTATTAGGAAACTTAATATTACCTTAGTTTTTTAATAACTAATAAGTTTAATTAACATTTTTTTTGGGTAACGATTAATCTAATCTTTTGTTTACATCATCTATTTCTTCTCTATCTATTATTCTCCAAGTTCAAAATTAGATTTTAATATTATTTTAATAGTTTTATTTAAATTATTTTCACTTTTCATCTATATTTAGATATAATTGATCTATTTAATTTATATTTTTGCTAAGATTTGAAGAATTAACAACAAATGAATTGTTTCTTTTTCATCAAGTTAGCTTTTATGTAACATAAATCTTTCAAAAGATTGTTAATAAATTCTATTATTTTGATGGAAATGAAGTTATCTTCTCTGATTTAAGTTTTTGTGTGTCTACCAATAAAGATAATGAGTTATAAATTGACGAAAATTTATTTCTTTGTTTTAATAAATTGATTTTTTGAATAATTGTTTAGTTGTTTTGCCGAAAAAAATGTTGTCGAGCGTATTACAAATGAAGTTATGATGAAAATATTTCAAAATATAAAAAATCGCATGGTGATTTTGTAGGATATTTTTTATATCGATTATATTTTCTTATAATATTTTATTACTTATTACTTATGGGACAAAATTTGTTTATGTTTTTATTAAAAAAATATTTTTATGTAACTTACATTATGATCCCGGTAAAAAAATATTCTGGATCCGCCACTAGATCAAAGAAAGAAGTTAAATATCTAATTTCACATGGCATGGTTTGTTACGGTTTTAGAGGTTAAGAATCAACAGTCAAACCAATTTAATTAAACTAATTAACCAATTTTGACCCAAATATATAAATAATTTGCTAGTATGCATTGGGCGGGCCCAAATAATTTTACATCTAAGGCAAAAAAAAATTATAAGATAAAAGACTTTAGTTGAAAAAAAAACAAAAGAATTTAAGGGATTCTAAATAATTCTCTCAAGCCAAAGTAGCAAAACTTTAGACATGATGCTCCTAAAAATATTTATATATTTTGATATCTAAAATCTATGTTTTATGTGCTTTAATTTAGGGCTAGTAATGATTAATTGCTGTTGGAATTTTGTTAAAATTTATTCATTGTTTCTATTTTTCGGCAAATGATTATGGCTAGTACAAATTTTGTGTGTAGTTCACTCAATGGATGTGAATGGTCGGCAGAAGTAATGCAGATTTTCAGCAGTATGGATCATCTGTATTTAGTAACACCATTCACACATTAAAATTGCAATCTAAGAAAATAATAAAAAATCTAATGCACAAAGGAAAAAAATAAACATGTAAATATTTGGTATTTTACATCCGATATATATATATATATATATATATATATATATATATATATATATTTTAATTTGAATATATATTGTCAAACTTATTTTATCAATATCATTATTTTCACAATACAACTCAAAGAAAAATGTATAGTTTTTTTTTCTTTTTAACCTTGTTTTAAGTTAAGTAATAAGTTTTGTTTTTTAAATATGTGGAAAAATTATATCTTGTTATATTTTTCTCATAAAGAAAAATATGACATTGGTTATAGTATCAAATATACATAAATATTAAACTTTATATGACAAGCATAAAATAAAATGTTGCAAATTTGTTATGAAAAAAAAAATTAATTTTAGTTTTGTTTTAGATGATCTGCATGATTTGTATAATGTGCATTTTTTTATATGCATTCACCCGTCAAAATCATTATGTCAATTGACCACATATAGCTTCTTTCGTTCGTATATATATTGAAAGAAACTATTCAATAACTACTCATTTCTAAGATTTCCCACCATAATATTTCTCATTGCTATCGATTAAAGATAGTATAACTTAAATGACGATCATCCAGTCGCAACACTGATCTCTTCGATGCTTTCAGAAATTCATGTGATGTTTTTCAAGATTATTGGGCTTACGGATTCCCAAGCTGGCCCTTTATCTACTAAACAACGGTAAAGGCCCACTTTCTTTGTACTTCCATGAGCCTAGCTCACTGGTGCAATGAAGACCAATGTTGCCTAGAACTTCCACGTTTTTGCAGAATCGTTATTCATCATATGTAGTACTTCTTTTACTCTATTCTTAGTTGAATTTCTTATCAGTATAATTTATTTATTTTCGATATATTCGCTTGTGATATAATTGTTGTTGATATGTAATAGTTTACATTCAGGTTCTCCGAGAAAGAAAATTACTGGATAACTACTAACTACAAATAATTCATGAACTATTATTACTAAATTGAAGATTTATATAATATACATCTACATAGCATGGTCAAATATGACAAAAGAGTGATATAGTTTGTGTATGTGGTTTTAGAGGGGTCCAATGTGCATCAAATTCATGATCCAACACCTGTCGTATATGTACAATAAACTCACCAAATGAAACCAAATTAAAAATAATACTTAACTAAATGTAGAAGATATGGGCAATGTCATTACGACAATTTATATCTTTTTGTCGACCGCTAGTGATAAAATGTGGGCCAAAGTATCTCTATAAAACTATACTACAATCCATAGAGTTGGAATTATATTAGTACATATATTGGTTTACGTCAACATCCTTATCTTTCCTGTTTTCGTTCATGCATCCATTTATACGGATAATAATTCATGTCTTGTTCTTTACTGTGTTCTTTTATTTTCTTAATTATAACTCCTTTTTGTTTTTATCAAATGAAACAGAAAAAAAGGAGGAAATTTCTTAAGATCTTAAAGCTGTGAGCCTGAGGTGAAAGTTCATAAATCTGGAAGGAGCTTCTTTAGAAAAGTGAAAAAGAAAAAAAAAACATGACAAAAAGTGAAAATAATGCATTTACACATGCAATTTTTCCTCATATCACCATATTAACGTAGTGCATGTTACTTATCTTTGTTGTTATGAAAATGTGTTATATAGAGATATCAGATAGTCGTGACTGAGCATAAGGGTTTAAGCAATCGGATTTGGTCTATCGAATTTGTTGATACAATGGTATTATGTTATATAATAATAAATATCAACTCTAATGTGTGATTTTAAGGATGTTTAGTTTGTTAAGAACTCATTAGCTAGTGAATCAAGTTTATTTAGGAAGGATATGCTTTCCAAATAAGAGTTATATTAAATAGTTTGAGTCTCAGTTTAAAGAGATGTACGTATACAGACTTCGATTCGGAACTTCTTTGTCATAAAAAAAAAAAGCTAGTAACGGAAATAAAGTGCATTGATGGTTAATGACTAATCCAACAACCACAATAGCCGTAGCCGTTCGTGGTGGAAATAATTACTCATTGTTGCTGATCTCAATCAAAATATCCAAAAGAATAGCCAAGTTAAAAGCGACAATTTATAATTAGTATCTATAATCAAAAATTGAAAGGGATTGGTTCCATATAGGCCGCCCTTAATTTAATCCTTGAGAAGGATTCATGTTTGTGCCATCAGAGGCCACGATCATTCGGGCCTTTAGGGTGTCGATGATCGGTACTTGGCTCAGTCTCTACCTGGCCAGAGTGGTTAACTGTCTGACATGTTTTTCTTTGCTACAAAAAAAAGGAAAAAACAATTGAAAAATGAACAAACAAAAGATATTGGAAGAAAAAAAAAGTAAAAAAAAAAGTGCTTTTATAAAAAAATTTCGCATATATTGTTGGAGGTGGATCTGAGATCCTACTTCGGTCTACGATTAACAAGTAATACTTTTCTATGTCATGAATTCGGTTGAGATTGGAACTAATATCCCAATCAGTCAGTTTTAACTCGGAATAAGAGGAACTCGGCAGATACGTCATCCAGCAAAAAAATGAAAATATTCCTAATCCGACTTTGAAATATCTCCAGGACACGACATCAGCAAAAAAATAGAAATATTCCTAATCCAACTTAGAATAATTCCATTAATCCGCAAAGATCTATGGATACCATCGAATCTAAACAGAATTGTAATATTTCCTATTTCGATTCAGTTGTAACCGCATCTATATCTTCACATGATGACTACGCTTTGATAATTCATATACTTAGAATACAGAGCAAATAGGCAATTCTAACTTGCAAACTTTTTCCCAGTTTTCTTAAGGACAGAATCATTACTCATCTTTTATCTTGAATCTCCAAATTGGATTTGAACCCTTGGTGCTAAATCCTACTCGAACAGATATTACGGGTCTTGATGAAAAAAGAAACTCACTTTATTTTCTCAAATTTTTCTGCATAAAAGTGCATTTTGTAAATACTTTTGCAATTCAATATTATTGCAGTGTGATTAGTGCTAAAACGTACCCACCGAATACTCTAACGACTAAGTATTGTCTAGTGATTACTTAATTATATTATTTGATTGTATGAAAGACTTTAGGGGATTTCTATGAAGACTCATCAAACGCTAGGGGACAATACCAAAATCTAATAATGATTAAATTAAGTAATCACAGATTTTCATTACAAAGAAGAAAAATGCGAAAATTGGTTACTTGGATTGCACTAAAACCAAAAGTAATTGTGGTAAATGCCATAATTTGAACAAAACATAACTTCTACTTCAAGTTTTGTATTATTATCACTTTAGGAAGTGACACTCACTGAAACAACAGTGAATTAAAAATAAAACATATATTAACATGGAGAAAAAAACAGAGAGAAGCACTGTTCATATAAAATCAAGTTTTAATGCATCAGAGTCTTTTAACAAATTTGATTCGAACATCAAAGAAGATCGATCATCTACAAATGTTAATATTTAAAAACTTACTTCCAAAATTTTAAATTCTTAATTCAAGGATAACAGAGTTTACTATAGTACTGTATATACTTTTTTTTAATTAGATCTTGTAATGGATCACAACGGCGAGAGATTCCCGGCGACGGAATATTAACTGTTTCGCGATGAATGCTTCGATTGTTTTCTGAAACTCTTCGTTACTCATGTGATCCTCTGGAAAATTCTCATCCGACGGTAGTTCTTCGCATGTTTCAACGATTTTCCGGCATTTTTCCGTTTCCGATCGCCGGAGTGAAGGTTTTGTCACCATTTCTTGACTCTGTTTCATAGAAATTTCCGATTTGGTTCTCCGATATACCTTCTCAGGATGATCATTCGCTGCTTCAGTAACAGATTTTGAGTCCTTCTCAGATTCGTGATCCTCACGCGCCACCGTTGGATTTGAATTTGAAATTGAAATTGAATTAGTCTCCACGGTGGTGATCATCTGTTTGTCATCGTAGATGATGATCTCTTCCGTCAGATCTCCGTCGGAAGAATTGACACGATTCTCTCCGGATCTGAGAAACGTTTCGTAGATATCCGTCTCTGCTCTCCCGTCTCCACCAGTGGAGGAGAAGACGGAGGATTTGGTAGTTAACAGAGCGACGACGATGGAGTTACCAAGGAAGAACATGAACATAGGAGTGGAAACGACACAAGCAAGACGATGGAGAAAGTCGCCGGAGATTTTAATGACGAAAGGAAGGCAAGTGAATATCCAACAGACAAAGAGAAGAGCGACGGAGATTTCGACCGCACGGAAGAAGAAACCGATGGTTTGGAAACGATTCAACGCCTTTGATTTCTCTGCTTTAACGTCGTCGAGATCAAATGAATCCATTGTTGTTTGATATTACAAATGTGAGAGTTATTGAGACACTTAAATTCGAAATTGAGTAATCGGAGAAGAAGAAGAAGTGGACCCATATCTCTCCCCAAGCGTCTCTTTTTATAGACTTTTTTTACCTTTTTTTTTTTTCCTCAAATAATTGAACACACAACTTTTAGTATAATAACATATAATATCAAATCTATTACCTATATTATGTAAGAATTTGGCTAATATAGCTATCTAATTGAACTTTTTATTTTTCTCTCTATTTTTTTTTTTCATTTTACCTTTTACACTTTCTATTGGGTAATTTGAAGTGGTGTTGGTTTCTTATGATATTAATAAAGTTAGTTTTTTAATTTTTTATAATGAAGAAAAATCAGACAAACGTGAAACCCAAATTTACCAAATATTATACACATAATTACCATTAGACTACAAGCCTTGTATATTTATATTTTTGTGGAGTAGTAGTTTAGATATCCAAGTGAAAGAAATAGAAAATCCTTTAAAATATTTTTAGTTATCGAACTATAATAGCTTCTATATAAATTCTGTTTCGCCATGTACTTAAAAAAAAAAAAATAAAAAAAAAAAACTATTCGAACAATGCTTTCAAATAATTTGAGACAGTATTTTTGTCATACAAAATGCTCATTTAGCTTTTAAGGCATAAACGAAAATGATCAAATGGGCAATTTTTATATTATAATTGAAAGGAATCTTCAAGTATATGTTCAGACTATCTCTGAAATCTATATAAAAAAATTGCTACTTAAGATACTTATGATTGGTTAAAGATGTTTTCTAAAAACTAAAATAAAGCTTCAACCCTACTAGATTAACTTAATTTGGTTATGTTTTAAACATTTAAGTTACATAAATATTGTGATATATTCTAAGATGGTAATCAAACATCTTAAAGTTATTTTTATGGTATGGAAAAGATATCTTCTCCTTTCCTTTAAGTTTTTTTGATGAAGTCTCACTACTCCATGATTAAATAAGTGACTTCCCAAGTTTTTTTTTTTTTTGTCAACATTGGATCATCAAACTCCGATTCATAGCCTAAAATCCTTCTCCAATAATTATTTTTTTAAATTACCATAATGCAGCGGGTAGGAATCGAACCCTGGTGCCGAGTCATTAGCTGGATCATCGTAACCACCAGACTGAGAGTAACTCGGCAGTGATTTTCCAAGTTGATAAGTTGAATATGCAATACTGTTTTTTTCTTTGTTGAGTGAATCTAAATTGAAAAAAGATGATGACGCTTTTTTGTAAGATTCTGAATTTTGTTATGAAGTGCACGAATTACACGAACAAAGTAGGAGTCATTAAAAATAGAGAATATTATATATCACGGTTTATATCGTGTGTTTCTTAAAATGTTTGAACTAGTTGAAAGAAAAGAAAAACAATGAAGGAGTTACAGCTGTTAATAAATAAATAAATAAGAAAAAATTGGAGTGGACCGAGCAATGAAAGTGGAAAAGGTAATAATGTAAGAAGGGAAACAGGAATTCACGTGAGCCGTATGGAATCCGTATAACCACCACCGTTCTCTTCTTTACCCACTTTTTTTCTTCTTTTTTTCATATCCAACATTTATATGAATATACAGTCTATAAGCAGGATTGTTGTGGCTCTTCAATTTAATAATAAACTCATGAATCATACTACGAACCATATATATATCACAAGCCCAAGCGTACCTAGAGCTGATTCTAATCGTACAAATTGGTGTTCAGCGCCACGTAGTCATATTATGGAGCAATTAATTGTTAGACTATATAGGCTGATGAGAGATTTGAAATTTACTAGATATTTGTTGGACTTTTTGTTGACTTGTTGTTCGTAGAAAGTAGTACAATGTTTATTGATTAAGGTAGAGTAAAATTTACAAAATATTTATTGATTAAGGTAGAGTAAAAATTACAAGAGTGGATTTGAATTTTTAGTTTTGGGTGAGAAAAGTGATGACCAAAATTCAAGAGTTGTAGAGAGAAAAGTGATGATCCGATCTCGTATTCGGTGTCCATTATAATTCTTTTTATAAGAGAAATAGCTTGAACGACTCTGTTGACCTGTCAAGTCGGCTATGATGACTAATGGTCGTAGGCTGTGGGTCCTTGACTAGGACATCATTGCTTTAGACATGTTCGCCGAGCTATTGAGTGGTTGAGCTACTCTTTTACAACATTAAATGCTTATTGCGCGACTAGCCTTATTTACTAGTTAGGTGAGCGTTTTTGCAATACATATAATGCGTTGCAGGAAGCCGAGACGAGGTGTTAGGTGTGTTTGAACGCATAACGCGGAGACCGCAACACCATAGTGGGTTGGTTTATGTGTGTTGCTAAGTATTCTGGCCTTGTGCCGCGGTAAGATTAGTGTCTTTGAGTGAGCCTACAAAATTATATGGACCAAACTATTTGGGACGAGGCCACCTTCGACGTTTCAAACTTCAAAGCCTATTTTTTCTGCTACATGCAAATTACCCTAATTTCATACGATGACACTAATTATCAAGTGTCGCATGAATTTAAAACGATTTTATTTAAAACAAATTAATTATGACTCTATGATTAGTTTACACGTAATATCAAATTTAATATGGTCACATGGTTCCAAGAAAGATTCTACAGATAATTAAACTTCCATAAATCACGTGTCTATAAAATACTGCACCTTAATTGTATTGTAATAAACATATCTACAGATTTTGTTTCGAAACCTGTTTTCCTCTACATTCTATTTTAAATTCATTTTTACCCAAAACCTTCATTCACATTACAAAAATCTCTCAAAAATGGTATCAATACTTGATAAAGTTTATTTGATCGTCTACAAAACAATTAACATTTTTTTGTTAGCGATATATATTATATATAATCAAATCTCTAGCATCAGTAGAGAATATATAACCGACGCAATTAGAATCTCTAGTTACATTCAAATTGGTCCCTTTTATATATTCGAATATCTAACATTATAATTTTCAACATTTGTGCATTCATATTTGGAAAATAACTATAAACTGTGGCCAAAAGGGACACCGAAATTGTAAGTTGTCACTTGTCAGACACGCAATGGTTTATGTCCGAATTTATTCGCATCTAGTACTTTAGTTTTTTTTTTCTTTTTTTCATACTGTTTTCTAATTATATTATATAGCACGTTGGATTGTCATATAAAAAGGAACTATATGAAATTAATATATATGAAACATACATAAATAAAACAGCACTACTTTCATTGGTGGTCATGAATGTATATAATATGGTTTGCCGAACGTAAAGATATTCGGCTAAAAGTTCCAATAAAATCGCTTTAAATTATTTTCCTTTTCTTTGCACAAGTTTTAATTTCTACTACGAAACCAAAATGCTTAATATGGAAGAAAATAATTAGTTGATAATAAACAATTACTGATTTGTTTTTCCTTCTCTCTTCTTAATCTTCCCTATAAAAAATTACAAGATCGATAATTTAGCTTGTAGCATAAAACTTTTGGAGCAGATTGGTAAGAATGGTAACTTTTTTTTTTGCTATAGAATTTAGATGGTAGGTGAATTAATAATTTTTCAAAGTTAAAATATAAGTGCTTTGGGTTTTTACATTTGTAAAGCTAAAAAAGATCTGCAGAGTAAAAAAAAGAAAAAATGTTATGGATTTAGAAAATATGTGTAAAACTTAATTGGTAAAGATTTAGTACTTTCAACAAAATATGGTTCTTTAAAAGTTCCAAAATAAAACTGACTGAAAAAAGTTTAGTGGTTTGAAAAAATTATGGCTTTGCATAGCTGATGTAGAATTTACCAATCAAACCCATTTCTCTTGTAATATCTGTAAATATAATTATCCATGACTTTAATTCAATTAATTATCCCTTAATATTTGCCCATAAAGTCTACTTAATTAGATGGTGACGTTATTTATTTGTTCATAGGCCTCACAACCAAAATTGAAGACGTATAAACTAATTATATGAGAATGGCAAAAAAGATGTTAAAAATGAAGATGTTTTCCAAACTACTACATAAGAATTGCAAATTATAGCCTATATAGTTCAAACTTAACACCATCAAAGTATTGATTTATAAACAAACAAAATATCTAGATACACAAATCGATATCGTTAACTTGTATTTTTGCTGGGAATATTGATTCAAACTTTGACCACAACACAAGCTACATTGATTTGATTGGAGAGGAAGAACATCATCATGATATTCAAAAACGATTTGACATAAAACAACACCGTTTTATCTTCGTACATTTCCGACCTTGATAGTTCTTTTCTATTTATGTTAGATAAAACGTTATATTTCCACCACGTAAGTTTCGTATAATATCAATTACACTACATATTAACATTATAATGTAATTGCATCATAATTCAAAGTTCTAAATGCGATTGCACCTAAATTAAGTGTTCCGAAATCCAATTCTACACATATTAGATAGGTCGGGAATCAATGGTTTACTGTGTACCAGACGTACGATTAAACCATGTAATCCATCGTTAACCATAATAAACCCAAAATAAATCCGATTAGAGACTCGTTTAAGTGATTTAAACCTAGAAAAAAATCTCAAATCAGAAACAAGTCGCTTCTTTTTTTACAGTTTCGATACGAAAATCAAATCGCTGTTTGTGAGTCCAAGAATCAAGTCGCCGGATTTTGAAGATGGAGGATGAGTTTGGAGATCCGAATACTTATGGTGGTTGTGTATTATGCACAAGGTGAAGGAAAAGAAGACAGAGAAACTGAAGAAGAAAGAAATGAGAAATTTTAATATGAAGAGTACTAGATGATGAAACTCGTGGATGGGTTTATTGATGAACCGTCTGTTCGTCATAATGTATGTCCAGAAAGTGATGATGATGAAGAAAAAAGAGGCTCTGGGCAACGAAACATAGAAGAAGAAGACATGGGACGAGGGCCGGGATTTTTCAAAAAAGGTATGTCGTTCTTCAATACCGTTACCTTCAAAGAAGCTGTTGTGGACTATGTGCTTCGAACTGGGAGAAATTTGAAACAGTATAGGTATGATACAACGAGAGTAGCTTACAAATGTGTTGGTGGTAAAGGTTGTCAATGGCGGATTTATTGTTCTGTGACTAGTAAAGCTGATAGTTGGAAGGTTAGGCAACTCGAGAATGTCCACTTATGCAGTCCGAATGAAAATTGTGAAATATTCAAGGTTTCTGTAATTGCTAGACTTTTTGTTGAAAAAATTAGGCATGAACCAGAGTATTACATACCTAAGAATATGCGAGAGATTATTAAGGAGAAATGGAAGATTCACCTTTCACAGCCTCAATGTCAAGATGCTTGGAATAAGGCTTTCAAGTGGTTACAGTGGGAATACGATGAACAATTTGCTAGGCTGAGAGATTATGCTGCAGAGATTGTAGCATCCAACCCGTTGTCGACTGTGGAGATAGAGACGGTCACCAATGAAGCTAGTCTTGATGTGTTTAAGAGAGTGTGTGTGTGCTTTGAGAATATAAGAAGAACATGGAAGGAAACTTGTAGACCTATAATAGGTGTTGATGGATGTTTTATTAAGTCGAAGATGAAAGGAGAGATGTTGGTTGCCCTTGGTAGAGATGCAGATAATAGGATTTATCCTTGTGAAAGTGGATAACTATGAAAATTGGGCGTGGTTTATGAGGAAGCTAAGAGAGGATTTAGTTTTAATGGATGGTGATGGTTTTGTAATGATATCAGATCGACAAAAGGTATGTGGTCCCTTATATTGTTTAATATTTATGTCTAAATTCACTCAATATTGTTGGTGGTTGGTCATTTAAATATTATGTGGTCCCTTATATAGTTTATTATTCTTGTCAGTGGTTGGTGTTTTCAATAACTAATGTAAATCTGTTTTTTGTCTTGATTGTAATGTTGTTAGGGACTAGGGCTGGAAAAATTAACCGAACCGAACCAAACCAAGATTTGGCCAAATCGGTTCGGTTATCTCTATTTCATTTGGTTTAATCAGAATAATTAATATAAAAAATTTGGTTATGTCTTTGGGTCGGTTTGGTTCGGTTAACCAATAACCGAAATTTTCTAAAACCTAATTAACTCTAAATCTCTTTCTCTCTTCCACGCCGTTTCTTCTCCTCTTTCTCACTGTGAGTCTTCTTCTTTTTCACTCTATTCTTCTTCATCTTCACTTATTCTTCTTTTTCTTCACTTGATTCTTCTTCTTCATCACTTAATTCTTCTTTTTCACTAAACTTTTCTTCTTCTCCTTCTTCTTACTCGATCTACTTTTTCTTGTCCTTTTTCTTCTTATTTTCTTCTCCTTAATTCTGGTTATGTGCAATTTTTCGGATTTGGAGATGCTAATTCAGTTAGATGCGGTTGGGAATTTGGCAACCCGAACTAACCAAAAACCAACCCGTACCGAACCGAGAAACATTTCGGGTCAATTCGGTTAAACTTTTATTTTGGCTAAATAACCGATTACCGAAGTAACCGACCTGCACCGAACCGGTATAACCGAATTCGCAGGGCTATTAGGGACTCATTAAAGTTGTTGCCTTGGAGCTTCCAAGGATTAAACATCGGGCGTGTGTACGCCATATTTATGCTAACTTGAAGAAAAAACATGGGAAGAAACCGCTGGTATGGAACTTAGCGTGGAGCTATAACAAGATTGAGTTTGTAGCTAACTTGGAGCGCATTGAGAATTATAACAAGCAGGTTTATGACTATGTTTTAGCCGAGAACCCAAGAAGTTGGTGCAAAGCCTTTTACCGCCCTGGAAGCTTCTGTGAAGATGTCGAGAACAACTTGACTGAGTCCTTAAATGCCTTTATTGTCAAAGTAAGGGGAAAGCCACTTGTACCTATGCTGGAAACCATCATAAAACTTGCAATGGTACGTATAGACACCTGATTTATTGTATCTAACGGGCATACTGGATTGTGTACACCATATGTTGCTAGCTACTTAGCTAAAAAACATAAAAATGCTACGGAATGTAAGGTGTTTCCAAGTACAAATAGAATGTTTGAAGTGGAAAGTATAGGTAACAACCAGCATGTGAGTATTGATATAATGACTTGCACATGTAGAGCATATGATATCTCTGGTATCCCGTGTGTACATGCATATGGTGTGATTTTGCACAAGAAACTGCTACTAGAAGCATATGTTTGCCAATGGTTCAAAACTTCAATATGGAGAAGGAACTACGCAGAGGGTATAGTTCCATTGAGAGGTCCTTAGTTCTGGCCTTCTACATATGCACTTAATGTGCACGCACCTCCTCCACATTCAATGCCTGGTAGACCGAAGAATAAGAACATGAAAGATAAGAGGAAACGCGAGACTAATGAATCTCCACCGAGAAAGAAGTCAAGAGCTTTGAAGAGGGTCATGCATTGTGGTGTTTGTGGAGCTGCCAACCACAATGCTATACACCACAAGCCTTAGTCTTCACAGGGCACAGTGACACAGCTGGTGGTTCAATCTGGTTCACAGCCTGAGTCTTCACAGGCACAATGACACAGCTTCATTAGAGGAGTGTGTTACGCAACATGCTTTTGTTGTTTTATTTCATTTTGGAATGATATTGTGTATTCTGATACTTATAAATTAGATCAGATTGGTTGACAAGGCAGTTGCAGGTTTTTCATTGTTGTCTTGTTGTGGAAACATATCATCGGCTATTTCTCTTAATCTAATTGTTATTGGCTACTTATCAAATTGTCTTGTACATCTCAATTGCTTCCTATTGCTTTTTCATACTGCTTTTGATTCTTGTATTTGCAATAAATGCATCAGTTTTATTAGACCAAAACCTGCAATTTTTTTATTTGAATCAAAGACCAAAATCTGAAATTGCATCATGTTTTCATTTGAATCAGAAACCAAAACCTCAGTTGCCAAAATATCAAAAGCTTATCATGTTTTCATTACAGAGACTAAAAGATCAACATTCATGTCATTACATTGAACAAAAGCTAAAAATTCATTGTCAGTACAAAAGCTAAACATTCGTAATCAGACCTATGACTAAACAAACAGTTTGATAACCAAATCCATGATCACAATACCACCAATTGAGACTGCCATCGATGTTTTGGTCTTGTTTTTTGACTCAACATCACAATCTCCATCTTCTCCATTAGCATTTCCTCAAGCCGTTGCATTTGTTTAATTACTTTCTCAAACTCCAGATTCTGTTTCGATATCTCTTTCACCATTTCATCAAGCTTCACGATTTTTGAATTCATTGTTTATAGCTCTTCTAGCATTGCATCATCAACCCACTTAAAATCATGATTATCACTATGTTTCTACCAATAAAATCGATATCACAATCCCAATCAGATGTTAATAAACAATGTTAGAACAAAGATTATCAATTACCAGAGTACAACATCGAAAAAATCTCATGTAGGGATTCTCTCTGATTTCGAGAGTTTTACAACCATACTTTCACCACACCAGTATCGTTTTGGAACACCCATGATTTGGTTCCAAGGTTGACTAGATGATGATCGACGGAAATCTCCAGACTTGTTGTTCATTAATGTGCTCCTATTTGTTTGATTTTTGTTGTATTGAATTTATGGTTCATCGATTTTCTTTTTGGGGATTATGTTATGGGCTGACGAGTCGGACCTGCGTATTCAATTTGTTATGGGTTAGTAGACAAAATAGTCGTTGGTTTAGTTTCGAATACGGTTAAAATTCAAACCATCAAATTTATGCAAACGCGTTTAGAACTTTGGATAATTGATGTTATATAAAACTTACATGGTCAAAATAGAACAGTTTTCTTCTATGTTATTAAAATTATTTTCGGGTCATCGTCAATTTCTGACCAAAACTGTACTTTGAAGATTGAGTTGACAGAGTGATGGACGCATCTTGCTCTCTGTTACTTAAAACATATTTATTTCCTACAAACGAGACACAGTTTTCATCTCTAATGATAAGACGCCATGCAGTCTGTCAAATTGTCACTCTGCCATTGTATCTACTTTCACCCATACGTCTAACTTTTTGGCCACTTCAACGAATACTCTTCTCTTTTCTCCATTAACTTTTCGTGAATTTCATGAAAAAACTTGGATGAAATAAATGCAACATAAATACAAATTTTTGGTATTGATTTCAGAACTGATATGATCACGGCATTTAATTTATTCATAGACTAGGACAACATAATATTTTTTTATCATTAATTAGATCCATAACTTAAACCTTCCACATCTTAAACAAAATCATCTACGAATACGATTATGCAATTTTTTGAAACCAAATTATATTGTGGTAAAAAAAAAAGAACATTTAAGATTTAACCATAATACATGTGCACAAGACTGCAACGTAATTAAAAAACTCATCTAGGACCATATCTATGCAATATCAACATTATGAATATTTATGTATTATATGATTCTAGTGAATCTTTATGTATTATATGATCCTAGTGAATCAGATTGGTGATACAATTTTTTTTTTGTCAACTTAATTCATATTATGGATAATAATACAAATTACTTAAAAATGGCAATAGAAATGAAAATAATTATTTAAAAGTAAGAAAAATGGTAAAAGATCTGGTGGTATTACTTTATATTCCTAACTCTTACTGCTTTCTTATTGGCAACTAGAAAAATGGTATATTCTTTATTCTTTATTATTGTGATAAAAAGTTACCAATCACATATATAAAAACTAAAAAATCGACGAAGTCGAATTATAGAGATATATATATTCTTTTGAAGAGACCATATTTCTAAAGGCTATTCTATAGTGAAAAAGTAAATTAATTCTATTGTTATTTTATTGATCAAAATTGACTGCTTCTAGAAGTAATTTCCAAATAGCTACATCTAAAGAATCGTCCGTGGGGAATATGAATTGTGGGTTTGTGATATTAACCATTTGAACAAAAATATTTTCTAATGTAAATTTGATATTTTTAAGGAAAAAAAAATTATTTTAGTATATATATATATATAATATGCAATAAATAAATAATTAACTAGCACTTTACCCCCAACATATATTTTGTTTGGCGCAATATGCAACATACGAACGCACTAAAATTACCATTACCTGGTACTCTTTTCTACAAATAACTTGTGTGACTTCTTTTTTGTGTGTTTTTTGTGTGTGTAAGTGACATTAAATCTAGTGGCAGGCGATAAGTCTATTAAGACATGCGCATTTGCACAATCAGAGATCGAATCTCACTGTTTACATTATGTAGGAACTTGACTAATAGGCGATCAGTTGTGGCTCATTGTTAAAAAAAAATAACTTGTATGACTTACGTGATATTTTAGTTACAAACAAAAAAAAGCGACTAACTAATTTTTTTTCTTCTGATTTTGAAAGAGAACGTATACTAATTACGTTAACAAATACAAAATATTAAACAAGACGACTTATTTTACACATAATGCATGAATAATTTTCAATATGGAAAAGAAATTAATGGACAATAATAAAATGTGTAAGCATATGTAAAGTAGTTTAATCTCATAGCAATTAGTCAAAATATAAAGAACACTTTCCCTTTTGGCTTTATATTACTTTATCCCACATATATTTTCAAAAGCATACGTGAAAAATTCTTCGAGCATATTCGACCTAATACATATTTGTATATCCTATAATTTATCATGTAATATATATACATATATCCAAATTTTAATTCATATATATGCATGTGAAACATAATTCTGCAGAAAGCACCACTTTTCTAAAATATTCTTCCGAATAAAAACGACGTGTACACGGAATTCTCACCTTCGATGTATTATTGAAGTAATCTTCGAATTTTAACATGTTATTAACCATTCACCTTTTCGAAAATAAACCCAAAAAAAAGCAATAACTATGATGGGGCAATGTATTTAATATATGGGCCTTAAATGAGGGAACATAAGCCCATTCATTTGCTTCAATGTTGGTTTACCCGTTTGATTCGACAATCTGCCACGTGGAAGACGATATTATAAAACGCGCCAGGAAAATAACTCGCTTTCGAGCAAAACAAAGCAAAGCAAAAAACTCGGATTGAAGGAACTCTCAGGTATTTGTTCTTTCCGGCTCTACCAGACATTGATTTTCCCGAATTTGCATATTTTCCGTCTCCGACATTACGATTTCATCTTAAAGTTTCCAATTTTCCGATGAACTTTGCTTTTTATTCAGTGATGCATTTGATTCAACGTTGACTTTAGTTTCCTTTGGATATGGCAGTAGCGATTTCTCTCATTCTCCCACCTATAGTTCGATCTTCTCTCGTGGGTTTCATTTATATGTTTCTGGCGCTGGATCGATGACCCTTAAAAGATTTGGTAGCAGAGACGGAGGTAGCAATGATGATGGAAACGAACAATTTAGGGCGCTCGAGCAAGAATCTTTCATCAATAATTCTTCGGAGCTCCGGAACGTGGTGATCTCCCGAGGTGGAATCGAAGCAGTCGTTAATCGTCTGGTTAGTAATGAAATATGATGCACGCAATCTGTTCGATGAAATGCCCCTTGAGTATCATTTTGTGTTTCTTACGGGTTTCAATTTTGTGACAGAGCAAATGGGTCGTGTCTGTTCTATTTGGTTCAATGATTCTTCTGCGACATGACGGTGCAGCATTGTGGGCAGTCATTGGATCAGTTTTGAATTCAGCTCTCTCCGTAGCACTCAAACGTATACTTAACCAAAAGAGGCCTGAAACAACCTCGCGATCTGATCCCGGAATGCCATCTTCTCACGCTCAATCCATTTCCTTCATTACCGTGTTTGCTGTTTTATCTGGTAAACAGCTAAGTCTGTCATTAGTCATCATTCTTTTCATCAAGGCACTGTTAACAATAGATTCACTCGATTTGTATTTTCTACAGTTATAGAATGGCTTGAAACCAGTGGAGTCTCTTTGTTCCTCTGTGGTCTCATCCTCGCATTAGGTTCATACTTTGTATGTCTGCTCAACACTATAACATGTTTTAGTAACCAACACCTAATCGATATAGGCTTGAAATATCGATTTACATATGATCATTTAGTTGCATTGATCCCCCTTTACAACTTGATATTATTCTTTTTCCTTTAATCTTCAGATATGGTTAAGGGTTTCCCAGAAACTACACACAAGCAGTCAAGTGGTGGTGGGTGGCATTGTGGGTTCTGTTTTTTGCATCTTATGGTACATAACGTGGAACTTGCTTCTCCTTGAAGCCTTCGAGTCATCTCTATTAGTCCAAATATCTTTGTTTATGGTTGCAGCTTCATTTGCGCTAGCTTTTGCAATTTACGTTGTACTTAACTGGTTTGAAGACAACAGATGATGAACAAAGCACAAAGCTTTGCTCAGCATTGTTTATAATTGTATCCCTCGATTTCGTACAGGATTTCCGTTTTGGTTCAGAGAGTTTGTGAGAAATCAAGAAATTATTAAATTCAAAACATAGACGTAAAGGTTGCTTTCGGGTCACAAGTCAAATGTATAAGCAAGCCAAGCAGCTTTAAACTAGAGCTAACACTGAATGTTAATAACATGACCCGAACCAAACCAAGTATGAGTGACTGCGGCTTGTCACTGCCAGTTAAAAACAAAAACAAAGAAGAAAAAGGAACAAAAGTGTTTGCAGCTACTCCGAGCAATACATCCTCTTGAGAACAATTAAAACAATAACCACATATTTGTATATATTTCTATTCACAAGGCGTAAGCTAAACGTCCTGGATCTTATTTTTCTTGCTCACTTTCAAACCCTTTAAGGAGACGAAAGACCTTACTTAATCATCCTTGAGAGATTGTGATACTTCGGATGTTGGTTTCGCTGCAGGAATGTAAGACCATGCTAATGCTGCGCTTCCTAAAGTAATGGTTGCTGCAATTGATCCCCAAATCCATCTCTGCCTCTTCTTTCGCTTTTGCCTCTCTCGTCGAGCCACCTCTGGAATCAACAAAGTTCGGTTCAGAATTTTTCAAAAGAAAGAAGGATAATTTGGTGGATAAGAGGTATATTTTCCTACCTATGGCCTCTTGATTTCTTTGAGACATTTCTCTGTTCACGGCCTCATAGTAGTGTAGGCGGTCAGACAATCGTGTGATCTCAAAGTTCTTAGTTTCGAGCATACATTCCATCTCCATCTCTACCTCTGCCTTTGCCATACCTCTGCCTAAAGAGTCGGAGACAAACCTAGCAACCTCAAGTTGGCAACGTAGTTCTTCTGATAGATTCATGTTGTTGGTGGAGGCGGTAGGATCGATAGGAACAAACAGACCCACCTGAGCCAACTGCTCACGGAGTCTCTGCCAGTGAATATGCATCTGCTCCAGAGCCTCCTCTGTTTGTTTCCTCTTCTTGATTTCTGTTAGTAAATTCAGCCTTATCTCCCGTAGTTCAGCTTCGACGTAGTTAACTGAACTCTGCATTCCACTATCGGTTGATAGCTCTGAAAAATCAAAAAATTAGATGGATTACGAAACATTTCCAAATCAAAACATCAAATGGAAACAAAATGCATTTATCAAAGACAAAACAGGTTTACTCATCACTCTCAAAATTAAGGACACAAAATTCTCAAACAGGAAAAGGCTAGTTTTGCACACTCAATAAACATTACTGATATATGGTATTCACAAACGCTTGATCATAAAGAAGAAGGGACTCTAAAATGTAATTAATCATACTATTCAAGTAATGGTAAGATCCTAAGCAAAGTAAGAGAGGAAGATTTAGATACATACCATCCCAGGCATCAAAAAACTCTCCCCCAGGTGTAGATAGTCTATGTGTACTTTCCTCTCCCACATCACCTTCTACCTCTGTGTTACTTGTGAAGCTTGCTGATTCACCTGGGTCATAGAAATCTTCAGACTCACTCTCCTTGTCTGCTTTGGAAATGACAGGCTCAGGCAGATCACTTTCCCGTTCAAAACCATTGGCAGCATTATCCAACTCCGACTTTTGATCCCCAGTTTTCCCATCAATCGGACTCCAACTACCAACAGGACCGTCAACAGGACCATCGAAATTATAGCTTCCAACCAGACGAGTATGAACTCCACTGGAAAATTCCTCTTCAGTAGCCTCACTGACAGGAAATGAGAATGAGGTGGACTTCCTCCGAGGGGAAGCCTTTACATCAATTTCAGCAGCAACAGTTTCCTCTTTCAGGGTCTTCTGGTGGGAAGACACAACATTAGCCTCAGAAGAGCTCTTTAGAAGACGTGGTCCACGTGATTTGTGGTTAATAATATATGGCGATGGCGGGAAAGAGGATGGCGAATTGGGGAGTGGAATTGCGTCAGGTGTGGCATAGAGAGCAGGTGACATCTGAGGACGAGTGACTGTCCTCTCATTAGGTAATTTACCTTGACCTTTCTCCAGTTTTGATATCGGTGGCTTTGAATAATAAGACTTTGTCCTGGGATTACTCTCAACAGATGTGGAAGTCCCTGGCTCTAGCATTCTATCTAAAGCAATCGCAGAAAAAGTAGGCATGGCTCTGCATCAGTCAAGAGATAAATTAGTAAAATCCAAAACCACAAGAGCATTTCTTCATTTCAATCGAATCAGAAACGAAAACAAAACAAATACGAAACGCAAAACTCAAATCAATTAACAATGGTCATTTGAGTCAACAGGGAATGAAAGTGAGATTAGCAATTAAGAAGGTACAAAAGCAAAGACCGCGTGCTCTGACCACATCATTTACACCATCGCTACACCTAAAAAAACTTAATTCAAATTAGAATCTCGCAAAATTCGAGAAAACCAGCTTCCGAAAACCTAAAATCAGGAAGAGGCTGGAAAAATCAAACGAAAAGACAATAATCTAAAAGCTAACATGAGGTCAAGTCGACAAAGTCAATCGAATCTCCCAACGAAAGCCTAAGATTCAAACCTACGAAAACTGAAATTCCCAGAAATTCAATCGAACAACAAGCAGATAAACAAAAACGCATCAATAGATATGGTATAACAACAATTACCTTACGCGCGAAGGAGATGTCAACGGAAAAAGCTGAAAATTATTTAACAGAAGATTCAACGGTAGCGAGAGATTCTAATCAGACGGAATGGAGACAGCGACGATAGGAAGAAGAAGAAGAAGAAGGAGAAGCGTGAAACAACATCGTAGGAAGGAGGGAAGAACAAGAAGAAGAAAACCTCTTCTCCAAGGCTTTTTACAACGACACGCCCGCTTTGTCTCTCCGCAAATATTTGAAACGCTCTCTTTTTTTCTTCTTTTGCTTCTTCCCCTATTCTTGGCGACTCATTTCCTTATATTTTATCTTTAAATTTTTTTTTCTAAAATTTATTTATTCCCCTTCCTCTTGGTTTAGCCAAAACGTGTTTGTTGTAAAACATTCAAAAGACTAAACTAACCTTTGATGGTAATCGTTATCGAACAAGGTCGGCGCGATAAACGAGGGGTATGTTGTGTAATTATACAACGGTAGGGTTTTGAGAAGTAGTCGAAACGACGTCGTCGAAAGGATCTTGTTAAGTGGGTCATATTGCAAACCCGGTCCCTAGCTCGAATATTCATTAACAAACGTCACTAAAACGATGACGTGGCAATATTATGTTCTAAAGCAAGTTCGGTTTAATTTAAACGTGGCCCAATTTGTCTGTTCACGAATCTGTAAAGCCCATTTTGAAAACGATTTTAAAAGTCAGGATGTTTTATAATTTTTCTTTTTTGTCTTAATGCCTTCTTCAAATCTACAATATCATATTATTTTAAGAGCCAGAAACCTAAACGTGACCCATGTGAACACGTTTATAAGAGCATTTTTCAAAATTGGTTTACAATATTATATAATTTTTTTTTAATAAATATGGTCTTCGCAAAAAAAATGAGACTAAACAATAATCAATCATCTACCATTTCTCTTTATTATAATATCTCTCTTAATTTATGGTTTGATGAGAAGAAAAAATCAAAATGCATCTGGTACTGAAAATTTGAAATTTTTTGTAACAAAATCTAAAGCTATAGAACCTGATTCAAAGCTTGCAGCAATGGAGCGCTTGTATATCAGCAATTACGAATTGATTCGATTCTCATAAACATATATTTATAATCAAAATAAAACAAAACAAAACCAATCAAAACGAATCACGAATCTTTTGATCATTTTCTCATAGATTATATATTATAGAAAACGATATACAAATCTTTATTTCATATTTTCTTGAGGAACCTATCAACAATGCATCGCAGGTGCGTTAGAATTCTGATCCCAAACACCATCTTCTTTCAAATACTCCATTTACCTAGCAAACTCTGGTTTTGCAGTAGGTAAACTCTTCTTCTTCGTACTCTTCTTACCTACTAGTAAGACTTTCGATGTAGGGAGGACATTTAAAAGGGCTGTATCAATTAGTTATTTGCGTTAATTTTCAATTACAAATTTTCAAAAACTTTAAGTATCACTTATTTTGAAAAAAAGAGGGAAGTATAAATTTACGAATTTAATATATCATTTTTAACTCTAATGTCTATACACTTTCATAATATCAATATATATCAATCTTCTCAAATTCTTTATCAGGTTAAATGTTGTAAAAAATGAGTTAATAACGTTGTTAATGTTATCAACAGTAATGGTATATATGGTGTTGGATTGGGGTTTTGCATGGTGTTTAATATTAATTACTGTAGCTTCAGTTTCCAAAACAAATGAAATTAGGGTTTTTAATAGTGTATCTTATTAAAAGCTTTAGCAATAACTAATCAAAGTTAATCATAGTGTCGAGAGTAGACATAAACTTTAATTTTTTTCTTGTCAACAGACCACAACTGAATAGGCATGCGCTGACTTCCTACATAATGTAGACAATAGGATTCGATCCTTAAATGTGAGATAGTATATTGCTTCAGTAAATTTACCACCTGCTATTAAACTAAAGTCACTTCACTCTTTTGAAACGTTTTTAAAATAATTAAAGTAATGATAAAAAGAATTTAATTCTACTTTTCAGTTTTTACATTATATAGTTGGTTTTTACTATTCACTCTGTTTCAATATAAGTGATGTTTGAGATAGTGATACAAATTAAGAAAGTTTATAAAATTCCTATTTTAATCATTTTTATGAGTAGTTAATTTTTTGGAAATATGAATTTCTAATCAAAAAATTATAAAGACATAAAGACAATATATGAAAAATGAGTTAATTTTGGTATTGATAAGTGAAAATATCACATATATTGAAAAAAATAATTCTCTAAAAACATCAATTAAATTGAAATTAAAACGAAAGAAATAGTTAACATACCGAAAAAATGGCTTAAACTAAAAGTTATATAGAAACATATGGATATAAAATTTAAGATAACATTGGTATTCAAACAAAATATAAATTTCAAAATAATAATTAATATGAAAAAGAAAGAGTATTAAATAATTTTATGGTGGGGAAGGTTGAGAAATTAAAGTGGGAAAGAATGAAAAGCTGGTCCAAATAAGCAACAACAAAACCTGCGATTTTATTTATCTCCCACATGCCTCCTCTTGTTTTCAGATTTAAGATTCTTTGTTTCCCACAGCTGTATTACACTTTGCAATGATCTTTCATATCTTATTTAGTTATTTGCTAAGAAATCAATGAATACAGATTTGTCATAAACTAAATTTAGGAGGTTGAATTGTTAGACGTGTGACATCTTTAAACTTCCGTTTAGTTTTCTTAGTTCCCCATGAGTAATTGTCTAACATAAGAGGATCACCAATTTGAAAGTGATTTGTGCCTAATTGTAGCCATCATTTTTCAATTATCACATGTGGTGTGGTAAAATTAGATCCAAGCTTTTTATCTAATTTGTTGGGCTGGTTGAGACATTGGGTCAAGCCCAATACAAGGAGAATATGAATTAAGCCATGCTCTCAGGATGAAGGAATCCTAGCAAAATGAATCCACATTGTTTAAAAATTATGACACAGCATTTACAACTTACAATTTACAACTTACAACAATCACAGATTCTCTAAATATTAGTTTTTTTGGCAATCTTTCTATTTTATTGACTTGAAGAAAGATAATATTTTCAGTTTTTTTTAATTCAAAACCAAGGTCTTGTTGAGGTAACTGGTTTTTATGTTTATCATCTGTAGATGCTACCTTGTGGTACCTATTAAGATTCTTCTTTTCTTTGTTTTTTTGTCAGCAATGATCTAGTATGATAAATTTTAGAAACTTTGGTCTCGGAAGATCTCCCCTTTTGATGCTTAATGTGTAGTTTTAAAATCATAATTTTTGCATAAGGAAATTTGAAGACTTAGACATCTGGAGAGCAGAATCGTTGAAAACAGTTCATCAGCTTTGGATTGGAGAAGACAAATGCACAAAAATGAATATTGGACACTTCATCTTTATCTTTGCCGCTTCACAGTTTGTGCTCTCTCTTATTAAGAACGTCAACTCCATTTTGGTGTCTCTTTGGTAGCAGCCATCATGTCTGTGAGGTAACTGAATCTCCGCCTTTTGCTTCAAGCATAGCTTATAGAATGTCTCACAAATGTCTTAGTACTTTCCCACAGGTTATTCCACAATTGCTTGGGTAGCTTCACTGGCAAAGGATGTCACGGAGAATGTAGATTATGGGTATAAAAAGCGAACTATCGCAGTGCCATTAGCCTTCTTAAGTGGATTGTTGCAGATAGCTTTTGCGCAAGCAACGATTCTATCAACACCAGAAAACCCATCAAAACGACCCATGTGGAAGCGAGCTATTGTAGCGTATATCATTATAGCTTTCTGCTACTTCCTTGTGGCTTTTGAAGGGTTTTACACATTTGGAAACAATGTTGACAACAATATCCTCCAATCACTCCATGACCCCAAGGGACTTATCATTATGGTCAACATGTTTGTAGTCTTACACCTCCTCGGAAACTACCAGGTATACAAAGAAAAGCCTTAGAATACTTGTAACTACTACCAAACTTGCCTTAACTTGGTGTGATTCTGCTTTTCTAGATGTATACATGCCCTCGTTTGACATGATGGACTCTGTGATGATAAAGAAATGGCACTTTAGACCGACAAAAGTTTTAAGGTTTGCCATCCGCAGCACTTATGTGGGTAAGTCTCTATATTTGCATACATGGATCTTTTGCAGAGAAAGACTAACTTACTTGTATATCACAGCTATCGCAATGGGAATGGCAGTCAGTTTACCTTATTTTTGTGCGTTGCAGTCAGTTTTTGGAGGATTCGTGTCTGCCCCCGTTCACATATTTTGTAAGTGGAATACGTATTTTGCTCATAAACATGTTAATACTTCAGAATTTTTTCAACAAACCGTAATTCTGTATTACAGATCCCTTGCATCATATGGTTGATCCTAAAGAAACCAAAGAAATTTAGTCTATCATGGTGTAGTAACTTGGTAAGTGGAACTCCTCCTTGCCAAGACTCAAGTGCTAATCATGGTAAGCTAATTAATACTGTTTATCCTTCTTTTTCAGATCTGCACCATTCTTGGGGTTCTCCTAAAGATCACTGCACCAATTGGGTGATTCACGAAACTAATCTATCTCATTAGTAATGATAGTGTACCTAACTCTAAGTGCACAATCACCTAAAATGTCAATCCAGCGGGATAAACTCATTTTAAATGTGTAATTTATTCAGGAAGACTCTTTGGTTCTGTGTTCTTCGACTACTGGGTTCATACGATCTACATGAACTGGCATTGTATGTAGCTTCCGATGTAGCAGATTCAATTCCTTTACTTGAATGACCGGAAGCTCAGCTCCGTATGCAAATCCGTTGTTCCTTCATGCTGCTGACAACTCCAGTGTATACCTCGCTGCGGACAAGCTAACCAACAAATCTATGGTGAAATTTCTCACTGCAAACAGCAGGCTCGGTTTCACTCGACCTCTTGAGACGCAAGTGAAACTTGGAAGAGAAGGAAAGATATAAAGTGATGGCCGTGTAATAACTTCTTCGTCACAGCGTCATAGTAGCTGTCCAACCAAAAACATCGCTTAAAGGATTGATTTTACAATTGATCATACAGAAGCTCAACGAGACCTAAAAGGACGCCATTTCTTACAAAGCTGCTCCATTTGCAATGGACCTGGAAGATCTTTCAAACCATAGAGATCTTTCACGCCTTTTCTCACACCAAGATCTCCCACAGGCAAAACATCAGGTCTATGTAACGAGAATATCATGAACATGTGAACTGTCCACACTCCAACTTCTTTGACCAAAGTTAATCGATCAATCAGCTCTTCATCGCTCATTTTCAGGATCAGTTCATCGGAGAGCACGCCGCTTGTGTACTTCTCAGCTAGATCGTGGAGGTAGCTCGCTTTTCTCCCGGAGACACCGATCTTACGCAGCTCAACGGCGGAGAGAGAGATAACGGATTCAAGAAGAACCCCTGATTCTCCGCCATTGAATAGAGAGAGGAATCGATCGTATATGCATTTCGCTGCTTTTGTGGCGAGTTGTTGGTAGAGTATAAATCTCGATAGAGAGAGGAACGGAGGATTGCTTGAATCGAAAACCGGGGGATCGTTGTGCGATTTTATTAAGGCTCCGAGAAATTCATCGGAGCTTTGTAAGTGACGGAGTGCGAGATCAACCGCCGATTTTGAAGATAGAGGAGGAGATGCAGTGATAATGATTCTCGGCGAGGAATCAAGAGTATCTGACGAAACTTTCCGGATTTTCCGAGGACGGAGTGTGATTCTAGAAGATGAAGCAGAAGTCTCTGAATCCGTACAATTACCAGCAGCGATTAAAGAACCCGGAGACAACGAAGGTTGATTCACAGCAGTTAGGGTTTTACGGAGAAACATAGCGACGGCGAAAATGGTCGGAGGGTTCAAACTTAAGAGCTTTTTATCCCTCGCGTTAATCATGGCCAGTGTTCTTAATTGAGCCTTAAGAACCCTTGCTCAGCCCATTTTGTAGCCCAATCTCACTATAACTGGATGATCAATAATGTTACACAATGACGACGACCAAATAGAAAAAAATAGTATAAATGGATTTTATATAAATAATTTAAGTGATCGTGCAGAGATAGATTAAAAGCTGGTAGAATTAGTACAAACATGTTGCAGAATGGGTCAGTAAAATCGGAAAACTAATAATAAAAAGAAAGAAAAAAAAAAGAAAATATTCGATAGAGCAGATATTGACACGAACAAAAGGTCAAAGAAGAGGAGAGTAAAGGACAAAACGACGGTCAAAATATAAAGGAGGAGAAACAGAGCATAATACGACAAAATAAGTTCATTAAATTACTACAATGCTCTGATCCAAACTGAAACACAACAGTACCCAAACCCACATTGGTACGATCAGAATCTAATCTCCCAATTCGACGATCAGATTTCACTCTTCATTATCAAACAGCTAACCCCCAAAAACTCATATTTCTATTTTATTTTATTTTTTCTATTATTCACCAATTATAATAATTAAAGTCTCAGTTGTGAAATTCAGGGACTCAGGTGGAACTGAAACTTCTCCGTTCCACTTAAACTATATACATTAAAAGAGTTATATCCTATGTCTATCTTTTTGGTCTTCGTTTTTCTTTTGCCCATCTTTTCTATTTTTTTTTCTATACAGTATGTTTTAGTTACATCTTTAGAAATGTTTAAACCATATTATTCATTTAAAGGCTGAAGCAGAGAAATTTTCCATTTAAAGAAGGTTAAATTTTCGAAAATAAAAATAGAAAATGATTTAAAAATTGACCAGAACGGTACTTTATAGATAAACCATAAGTTAGACCGTCGCTATCAATTACATCAGCATCGTCTCTCGATATACACTTCTATTTTTTTGGTTTTAAAACATTTTAATAGCTTTTAGAAATTAGACATAATTAAATTAATTAAACCACATGGAAATTTTTTAAGAATCTAACGTCATTTTCTATTTCCTTTCATCTGGTAAAATCATGGACTAGACTTGCCCTATCCGCCACATTAAGTCTCCACGAAAGAAACGGAACGCCGCCGTGAGAACTGTCAGAGTCACCGTTGGTTGCTCCTCCGCCGCCATAATCATCCATGAACCTGATTTCGTTTCCCGGATAGTTACATGGAACTCTCTGCGTCGTGTGATGAGTCCACGAAGAACCATTATTGTTGTTAACAGTGGCAGTATGGTAATTGTTGTAGCCGGAGTTGTGATGTCCGTACTGTTCAGTCGGTACCGGTGCAGCTCCGACGACGGCGTTCCCTAAAGCCACCGTGGTTCTTCTCTCTTCCTTTTTGAAACGAATGCCGCATGCGTTGCATAGGGACTGCAAATTCCAAAACCATCCATATCATTTAACCATCAATATCATCATATTTAATGTTGTTTCAATAATTATAGCTATAGAGAAATTGAAATTTTCAAGAAGTAATGAAAAAAAGATGAATTTAGTGTTTTATTCGTTAATTATTTAAAAGATGTCGCATATTTATTAAAAATCAACAACATTCAAATAAATTTTTGCATAAATAATCATTATTATAATTCAATGTTTCTTTAAATAAATTAAGCTATGGAGAAAGGGATTTATCGGTTTTAGCGAAAAAAAACAGATAGACAAATATTCAAAAAAAGTGATGAACTATCATTTTTTGTTGTTGTAAATCTTCGTTGTAATTGTTGATTACTTTATAAGAATTAAATCGCATTTTAATATTGTAATAAATTAGTCACCTTAGGGCCTCGAGGACCATTCCTCCATAGTGGAGTAGAAGTAGTGTCGCAGTTGGCACATCGTCTGGCGAGAAGAGAGTCACCACCGCCACCGCCACCACCACCGCTTCCTCCGCCGGAACAACCACGGGATGGTTTGTTAGTAGAGAAAGAAGAGACGTTAGTAAACGGCGTCGTTTTAGAGTTGTTTTTGGTGTGAAGCAAGTCCCAAAAGTTGGAGATGCAAGAAGAAGCACCAGAGGAAGTAGAGCGTCTACGTTTCTCGTCTTCCTCGCAGAGCCTCGTGGAAGGAGTTCCAAGAGAGAGCGTGCAATCAACGACGGAGGAAGAGTGATGATAGTCGTCACCATTCTGCTCAAAAACGCCGCCGTTTTGCATGGAGAAGACCATAGAGTAAGAGCCAGCGTTGGAGTTGCTGTTGTTGTTGTTATTGTAGCAGCAGCTTTGGCTATGGTGATGGAACATTCCACAAGTATGACAATATTGTCCCTGCGTTGAGGTGTTGTACGGAGTCTGAATCATTGCTCTCACACACTTGTCTCTGTCTCTTTTGGTTTGAAAACCCTAATTAAGTGTGAATTAAGAGAAGGCAAAGAAAGTAAGAGGAAGAGATAAATGAAGTTGCAGGAATGAGGTAGGAGTGAAGTGAAGAAAGGAGAAGAGGGTCTCACACCTATATATAGAATCAGACATGTGTAGGTGCTTATATGCAGGTTTCTTTTAAAGCGAATATTTAAAATCAATAGAATATGTGGGGACGCAGCTTTTTACTAAGTTATATTAATTAATATTAGTATCATTTATTCACGCATAAATGTTCCAAAAATATACTCCAATCAAATTTTCTATACCTTAAAATTTGACAAAAATCTTTGGTGAATCGATAAAGTTTTTCTTCAAACAATTAAATCGACAATATTTGATCCATAAACAAAAATTTATTTATTATCTATTAACTATAATGAAAAATAATCATTCTTATAATGTAATAATCATTATCTAGATCATCATAAGTCATAACTACCAAACTTAGAAGTATTTGCCAAAAATATTTTTAACTTTTTTAAAAAATTATAGTTGAAACTTTAAGTAACACATACTATAAATGAACTTATAACTTTGTCATAATATTTTGTCCTTCAAATCTACTATAAATGGTGATTGTAAACTTTTTAAATATTTTTTTCTAATAATTAGATGGACAACTTCTGTAAATCAGTGTAAATTTTATCATGCACGTTAAGCTACTACCTAAATATTTATCATGCTTTTTTTGCTGTTGTATTTTTTGTGTTTTCTATTCAAATGGGGTTTGCTTGCTTCTTTTGTTAAAATATTAAATTTCTTCAAGACAGCCGAGTAAAGAATATATTATATATATATATATATAACAACTGTCTATTATTCTATTTACATTATACATGCCTGCTTTATATAGAATATTAGAATTTATGTAGGTAATCTTTAGTTTAGTAGCAAGTGATAAATCTATTAAAAATAGACGTATTTGTATATTTAGGGATCAAGTCTTACTATCTATATTATGTAGAAATTTGGCAAATGGGTTGGTAAGTTGTGATTAGTGTTAAAAAAAAAACTATTAGAATGTCTGTGATTATGTAAATAATCCACTCAATTAAAATATACCTATTTCAAGTACGTAATGGGGTTATTAGCTTTAGACTTAGAGCATGTTTAGTGGCAATATTTTGAGAGTTTTTTGTTTTGAGTATCTTAATAATAAAAAACTAATGGACCAATAAGATAAAGCCACATATTTAAGAGACTCATTTAATGGTTTCTTAGAGCAGCATTGTTAGTGGTGATACTTTGTAAGTATCATATGAATAAAAAAAAGAAAAAGAAAAAAAAGTGAAGAGAGAGAGAGATGAGTCTCTTGAGTAAGAGACTTAAAAGACTATTAGATGAGACTCTTAAATATGTGGCACATTCCTATTGGTTTAACTTTTATTAATAATATTAAAATTTAAATGTTTACAAATTTTTATTAAAATACTATTATTAAAATATTAAAATACTCATTTTAAAATATTCGTTGTTAAACATGCTCTTAAGTCTCTTATTTAAGAGACTCATCTCCCTCTTTCTCTTTTCTTATTATTATTTTTCTTTTTTTTATTTTTAAGAAATCCCATTAAACATGCTCTTAGGATACTATGAAATGGAGATACACACGTTATATAATAGAAGATAAAACAAATGTGATAGAAAATGTACAAGTAAACAAAAAACCAAAGGCTCTAATTATCTAATAAACTTCAGATTGCTACACCAATCTTAAGATGACTGTATTTAGTAACAAATGGTGAAATCAAAGCATTCGCTTAGATGTTTTGTAATAGATTGAAGTTTGGTTGATCAAGAACTAGATCTTAGGAAAACATACGACTTTAGGACAATCAAACTAACTACTTCTGCTAATCTCAATCTATCTTATTAAAGTAATTATTACGTCACTCACACACAACACACGAATGTTTACTAGATCTCGAAGGGTTTTAAATTGTCGATTATTGTGGAGGAACTCACTCAAACAAACAAAAAAAATAAAACATAGAAGAAGAAGAAGAAGAAGAGAGTAATTTGATGATGTGATGTTGATGGTCTCATTGAAGAAGGTTGGTCAAAATTTAGCCCACGTGACAAGGGGAAGAGAAGAGGAAGAAGAGTACAGTCATCACTGCAAAATATCTCCGATCACGAGGCTCTCTTCCATTTTTTTTCTTTCAATTATAAACCTCTCTGTCACTTTCCGTATCTCTGCCCTAAGACCCTGAATCTCACGCGCTTTGTTCAGTGGCGCGTGGTCTCTCTTCTCCACATCGCAATCACACGTTCGAAATCTGGCTCAGTCTTCATTCATCTCTCATGTGGTTAATGATGATCCATGATGATGTAAATATAAATTGAGTTAGATTTGGTTATTAGATTTTGCTTTGAAAACTTGTAGCTAGTTATAGAGTCTACTCTATTCTTGTCGTCAACGAATACTAGTCTTCGTCCCTATAAAGCCTTTTATGGATTTGTATGTTAAACCGCTTCATTCTTTTTTTAAAAAAAAATTGTGGACATGTATCTCCAATAATAGATCTCCATGGCTAGTTTAGTAATTTAATCCCAGAATAGTATTTTTGTGTTCGATTTCACACAACTTTTGTTAAAAAAATAATCATATTTAAAAATGATTAAACAAAATCCAGAAAATGTTTTAAATTCCAAAAAATCAAAAAAATCTATAAATTATAAAAATAATTCCTAAAATATTAAACTCAAAGATAATCACTAATATATTAAAAAACTTTATCAAAATAATTTCAAAAAATCGAATAAAAGTTCACTAAAATTTCAAAAATAAAATCTTGAATAACAAAAATTAAAAATTATTATTAAAATTATTTAATTTTTTTTATAAATGTAGCAAAAATATCCATAATCAAATATCAAAAATACATGTAATAAACTTTTTGTAATAATCAAATACATTTTTTGGGATTTTTTTTAATTTTTGAAATTAAATGAGATTTTATTTTTGTATTTTAGGGAAAAGTAAATTCTTTTAATAATAATTTTTAATTTTTTTTACTCAAGAATTTTGAATTATATGTTGATTTGTATTCAAATTTTTGGAATTAATTATTTAAATTTAAAGTTTTAAAATATTTTAGAGACTAACTTTAAGTTTAATTTTTAGAATTCATGGATTTTTTTTTTCTTTTTTTCAGTAATTTTAAAAGATTTTTTGAATTTTTAAATTGTTTTTAACATAAGTTTTGTGGCATGCACACAAAAATACTATTTTGGGGTTTAAATCCTAAAACAACTATATCGAAGATGTATTGTGGGAATAAAAATATTTAAAATTTAAAATGCAAGTGGTTACCGCTTTAATTTTTTTGATGGGATATTCTTATAATATAATATTATAATTATAAAATGATTTAAATGACGAAATTTTTTAGTATGTGATCGTATGTTTAGTCTTAAAATGATTTAAGCGATAAGCCATAGATTAGAGTGATTTTTGTTCTTAATAATAAAGTAAAAAAAAATTACGAACATTTTAGGAAACAAATAGTATATTAAGAAAGATAACGAAGTCTTCAAATTTATAAAATGTAACACTAAGGCGGTAAATGGTGACTAAGGAATTGTCAAAAAGAAAAAAAAATACATACTAACCAACAACACTTCGGTTTAATTGGTTAAAGGTCGTTTAATAAAATGATATGATTATTTAGCTCTGTATATAAAGAGAAACATGACGGAAAATTATGGATATATAATGGGAACGATTAGTTCGAAAAATTAGATTTGAACAGTATGAGAATTTTGAAACTCAAAATTTATTTTCTGAATTATTTTCAAAGTTCTACTAAATCGGAAAATTGTGGTACATGCATAGGAAATAGTTTGGAAAATACGAGTAATAAAAAAACTAAGAGTATTTAACAAAAATAACAATGTATAAAAAATATACCAATGTTCAACACAAAAAAATAAAATTATAGTGATAGAATTTGTAATTAAATAATTAACATTATTATTTTTTTATAAAAAACATTGATATATCCATATTGAATAATTTGTAGTCATTGTAAAGTTGTGAAAATTTAAGTCAAATATTGTTATGAGGTTGATCTTAATTATTTGAAAAACACATCTAATATTTAAATCCAATATATTTTAATATTTTGTTAACGTAAACAAATACCCAATAGGAATTCAGAGAATTTCCGTACCCATTCCTGACCCTTTTCCTTACCCGTTTGAATATTATTTTTGGACCCAAACGAGAATTTAGAATTTCTTATTCCCGAAAAATACGGGAACTACAAGACGGGAGCGAGATAAAAAGAAAAGGGAGTCCCGATATGCACATGACTTTGCTATTCGTCGACCTTTTGAAATAGTTGTTTAGACTTATTTAAGGTCGTTTGACAACTTATTTCTAAACGGAACTATTTATGGTTATTTGAGAAACGATCGTTGTTTGTAACAAATGATCATTTATTTTTACGTATAGTTATGGTTTAAGAAACAATATATGATTCACGAAACTTTTTTTTTTGTCAAGATTCACGATTTTTTTTTTATATAATATTAATATTTGACCAGGGCAAAGAAAGAAAAATTATTTGTTAATATTTAGAAAAATAGTCATAGTATGAAATTCTTGTTCTAAAAATAATAATTGTAATTTATATATTTAGTTTTATATCAAAAATTTTTAAATATATGTTATTGCATAATTTTAAAAGTAATTGTTTAAATAAAATTATATATACTAACTTTAGTCTCTTTACATTATTTAACCGTTGTAGTATTACCAATCAACATTAATTTTCAAACAATTTTTATTTGAAATTTTCTTTATAAATTACTATTTTCAAACGGCTGTTTTCAAATAATTTTTATTTTAACTACTTTTCATCTAAATGATTTCACCAATCAATTTGTAGGAATGTGGCTAAACTAGTTTATTTTATATATTTTTGTTATATTTCCTCTCACATTCATTCTTACATAAATATATATTAGGCGTGTAATATTTCCTCTCACATATTCCCATTTATTTATTTTTTGATTACTCTTCTATTAGTGTATATATCGTCTATGTAAACGACAAATAGCATATTTATTGTCATCTAAAAATCATTAAAGAAAATCATAGTGAAATAGCAATTATAGTGGCAGGTGGTAAGTCTATTAAAAGTAGGCACACTTGCACATCTAGAAATCGAGTTATACTACCTATATTATGTAAGAACTTGGTTAATAAATCGACTTGTTGTGATTTAGTTTTGCAAAAAAAATAGCAATTACATAAATCAATGGTAAATATGAAATGAGTAGACGAATATAATATGAATGAGATTTTCTTTTTGTCAACACTTGGTTACAATTGGGCGACCCATTAGCCAACTTCTTACATAATGTAGTAGGCAGTAAAACTCGATTCTTTGATGTGTAAGTGCGTCTGCTTTTAGTAGACTTACTATATGTCACTAAATTAAAGACCATCTGCAATATGAATGAGATTTTGGTCAATACTATGATATAAAAATTACTTAAAAATTTATGTCACATTGTTTTATATAATTATAGAGATACTTCTTTTAAATTATACATAATAAAGATCTTCAAAATTCTTATGTGAAATATAAACGTAAACACAATAGATCTTTAAGTCTCGTTAGAATCAAT
This sequence comes from Lepidium didymum, assembly GCA_963920545.1. Classification (NCBI taxonomy): domain Eukaryota; kingdom Viridiplantae; phylum Streptophyta; class Magnoliopsida; order Brassicales; family Brassicaceae; genus Lepidium; species Lepidium didymum. The sequence goes on from OY986982.1 coordinate 2,507,459, forward strand.
CACTCATGGTCGTAGTATGGCTAAGTAACGTATCCAAACCCCAAGAGAATCCGATTCCTTTGGTGGGGTTTTTAATAAAAGAGAATATGAAGTTAGAATCATAATGACAGGAGAATATCCATGAAGATTTGGAACAAGTTTTTTAGAGTAACAAGAAAATTACTGCATCAAAAGAAAAGCTAATAGATTAGAATGTGAAGAACCCAAAAGATAAAGGCAAGAATCCACATCTATTCAAGTGAAGTACCTTCCTTCAATCATCAAACCAACCCCCCCCCCCCCCAATTAACCTATACATAAAAAACATTAAGCAATAAGACCTAAACGAGAATAAAAAAATAATGGTAAGAAACATTTAGAAAAATAAAACTAAAAAATCTTTTTCTTTTATGTCAACAATTGGATCGACAAAACTTAATCCATAACCTAAAACTCAGTCTTATAATCCTTTTTTAAACTATCATAATACAACGGGTATGAATCAAACAATTATGGTAAGTCATTAGTTGAATTATCCTAACTATCAACTGAGAGCAACTCAGCAAAAATATTTTTTTTGTATTGCTAGTTTTTATCTATTTTTTGTTAATAAATATATCAAATTGAAGTTTTTATTAATTTATGTTTTGTTAGGAAGATTCTGCACTTGAATCTTTGATGGGTCAAAGAAGGACTCTCTAAAAAGGGAAGGTCAAAGAACTAATAACACTCCCCATAAATTTGATCTTGAACTAGAGAAAAGAAGAAACAAAGAAAAAGCTATTTGGACCCACCTCTTAAATCATTATACCTAATAGTAATACCACATGACAACTTTTATTTTCCTCTATATCCAAATTACAATGATATGCTATGAAGAAACTTATCTAAGTTCGCTGAATAATCATAGAGTTTTGTAACACAAAATCTTTGATATTTATTACTATTTGAATTCAGTCGTTATGCGCGCAACTCGACAATTATTTTGTCTTACCCAATTGTATTTTTTCTAAATTTTTTAAAAAATTTAATTAAAATTCGATCCGTATTTCTCTTAACTTTAGGACTAACCATTGGTAATATATAATAACAGAAAAAAACCTATTTAAAAAAATTGTTTACAGTTAGAAAAATTCAAACACTGTAAGAAAATAAATAAAACTAATTTTAACCAAGTAAACCAATTTAATGTAGCCAGTTACATCTAGAATACCAATTAACATATAAACAGCGACGTAACTGATCAAAACATGCAGGAACAATATAGCTATTTTGTTATTATCTTATTGTTTCGCAAGCCTTTATTTTTCTTTAGCTAAAGTTGTTTCACAATCGCAAGTTACCAATCAAACATTTAAACTTTTTTGAAATTATATATGTATATATAGGATATAAAAAGGTGAAAATCAGATCGTCTAGAGATTGCCGAAACTTAGTTCGACTAATGGGACGACCACCACTTTCCAAAAGATGCTCTGTCTCACGTTTATATTAATACTCAATTTATAAGTCTAATAATTATACGTAATATATAGTTGGAATGTTATATCCCACCTCAAAATTTAGAACTATTATAAACTAATATATAAGTTAGAAGCTAATGAATTATCCATTCATTGTGAATCAGTTTTGAATTAAAACCTCGTAATTTATTATATATATATATATATTTATAGTAATTTGCTAAACTCTAAACGTGATTCTCCGAGACACAAAATCAAACCTACTTCAATATCCTTACGCGCCCATACCACACTCTCGCTTCACGCGCTCCAAAAAGGAAAAAACAAAACGGCTATAAGCAAGGAAGAGACCAGCACGTAGTATATGAAGTGAGCAATAAAACAACACGGAGTTTGATGGGTGAGGCAAAAATGCAAATGATGATGATGTTGGCTTCGGTGGATTCGGTGGGACCGACAACTATCCAAAAAAAGTTTAGCGAGTTCCAAAATCGTTGTATTAATTTGAGTTGATTAACTTTAATTAATCTCTTTTGTCGTTAATCAGGATGCCACGTGGACTGAAGCCGGGAGATTTAATTCTCCGCATGCATGCATGTAAAGCCATCTAATGATGATACTTCACTAAATAATTAATTTAATTTAGTATAGTATTTGTGTTGGTTTAGGAGTCCTCTTGGTCACATTAATTAAAAAACGAGACATTCCTCAAAAGTTACAAAACACGACTGGAATGTTTTCTCTTCTTCTGCCCTTTTGATGGATTCTGCTTTCTCTCTTTTTTTTTGAAAATTCTGTTTGTATAGTATGCCTTCTTAAAATATGTAAAAATCATTATAACTAAGGAATGCTTTTCAACTTTTTTTACTAGATTTTATTCTTCTTAAATACTCTGTAGCTATTTGGTGTATTTGGTCTATAAATTACTAAACAAAATATAAAGTTATTGTCCAAAATCTTGTGGTCCACCAATAAGAATTGGTACAGATTTTTAATGAAGTCGCATGTTCGATTTTTCATTTTTGCGAAACTAAATGATAATTTTTTCGGATACATTTACATAAATTTAGACTTATATTTTCAGTTAATTTGAATATGTGGAAAAAAAATTTATCTGTAAATTGCATTTTCCCTAAAAAATAGTCTATAATTTTTTCATAAAATACTTTTGAGTTAGCAAAAAGTAAAAATGTAAAGTTATAAACTTAAAATATTTGGCCTTTAGGTCTTTTAATAATATTACAGTTTCCAGGCGAAAAAATTTTAAAATAAATATCCAAATATTATGACCTAGTGTACAATTAAACAAGATTTTTTACAATCAAGTGGTCTAGTAACACAATATAAAACGTGTCTTTCAATATATATATATATATATATATATATATCAGTTTAACTCATTTTATATTAGAGTAGAAAAGAAAACCACTCTTGGGATATATGATTGATAAAAAATTAATTTTTGGAAAGCTTTATAATATTATGGGATAGAAAATATGCTTTGTAATTCAATATTCTAAAGATTAAAGCAAGAGAGAAATAGTGGAACTGAGTGCGAAGATGGGGCCGTGATTTATAAATACTTAAAAATTTAAGTATAATCCCCGTGATTTATCGTTAAACGGTTAATAGTAGAAAAATAGAAGTACAAAAATCCAGCTGTCAAATGTTAAGACGAGATAATATTGTCTACGCCTTGTGTAACCTCATGTTGTCCCCTCCAAAGCGTCTCTTCACATCTCCTAAAGATTTATGTTATCAACTGTTTTTGTATTCCGTCAACTTTTATGCTTTGACTGTAATTTACGTGTATCTCTCATTTTACTTTCTTTTTGTTTAAAATCTTTCTTAAAAACATAAAAGTAATTATCTTAATGTTGATCAAATATAACAGTTTCGGTGTTGGTAGGACATAATGACTTTTGTTACTTCTTAATTACACATTCTATTCGTTTAATTAAATTTTGTAATGGATGAATTAATTAAGATGTAACAAAAAGAGAAAGACAAAACAAGAACAAATGTGGGAGTGGTCCAATGTAAGTGAAAAGGGCAAAAGTGGAAAAAAGAAGAATGTTGGACCAACTAGAGGAATGCCCCAAGATTGGGAGAGGTATCAATCAATCATGATACTCATAAATAAAATAAAAAACGTAAGATATATAAATGTGATCAAAGTGGTCACTTTGGTCCATGGTACATCTTTGCTAGCTTGACCAATTCTTCTAGGGCACAAATGTTTATTGGATTTGTTGTTTCATCTTTATCCAACAACAAGTTTCTTTTTTTTTCATTTTTATATTTGTATTTCACTCTTAACGTTTCCCAATTAAATCACTCCACTTTGAAAATTCCACTTATATTCTTTTGTCTTCAACACAACACAAAACCTTCTTTCTTTTTGCATGTTCAAATTATATTTATAAAACGTATACGTATATTATCAATTGGGTAGTAGAAAAAGGTCAAAAAGCTGGTACTGGTAAAATGCAGAGATAGATCATAAGAATTTCAAAAGGTAGAATGATAATTGGAAATGAATTGGCACTTCAACCATTTCGAATCTTCAGTCTTCTTCCATCGAATTCCGTTCTGACTCTTTTCACAACGCACGCCGTTCGGCGTTTTCGTACTTCCTATATTTTACTATTTAGCCCCTATACTCTCTATTTTTCTACTTTTTCTTCACTCAACACTATCTGAATTTGGATACCATTGATCTCAACCTCTCACCGGTTTTTCCATTCTCAAACAGCATGTAGTTGTTTCCTTCCCCAATTACAATTCTCAGGCCCACGTAAGCCCATTAAGACCATCCACGTTAGACCATTATACACTTTCGTATAAAATAAGCACACTAAAGAGAAAAACTGTTATTACAATGTGGCACTTTGAAAGTGCTATGAAGTCAAATTCAAGACATGATAAACCTTTGTTACAGGTTTTTTCTGACTTAGTATATGTTACGGTTCAGGCAAGTTTTGAAGCTATCGGCCACGCCACCCGGAAACAGACTTGGGGACAAGTGAGATCGCATTTGAGGCAGCTTCTAACCTGCGCAATACTCGAAAGTGCAACTAGTTATTTCCACACCACAAAAAATCCAGAAAACAGTAAAAAGAAACTGAGACTGAGAGAGAAGGAAGAGGAAACTACTTTGAAATTTCTTCAACAGCTTTCAAGACTTCGGTGGAACTAGTTTCCAGTACCTGTCCTCCAAATATAATTTCATCTAACACTGTGTGCATCTGCAATATGTGGATGAAAGAAAGAATATGACATAAAGCTATAGCTACTAATAAGAGTATTTGTGACATAAAAATCCAAAAAAAGTGACCAAGCCAATCTGTAGCACCAGGTTTTAAATATAATATCAAGTATCTTGTGGAAGAGCTATTCTGCATTATACAATTACCTTGCTGTAATTGAACACAATGTCGAGTTCACAGACATTGCTGAAGCATTTGTCCAGTGTTTCAACAAGAACTGCCAATGCAAGACACTGTTTTAGATCAATTATACTATGGAAAGACACCTTTTCACAGCTCTAGATAGAAGAAAAGCAATGGAGTGGAGTAGGAAATGACTCATGTTTAACATCAATCCGTGATAGGCTACCAACTCTATATTATAAGACTCAAGCCAGTAGACTCTCTGTATTCACTGGAAGGTAGGATCTACACTGAAATTTGATTACAGAGAGTGGCACTCTCCACCCAACCCAATACCAATCCCAAAATACTCGACCCCTAGATCTTTCAAAGCTGGCACACTACTCTCATATATTTGCCCTTAATTCTCGGCAACACGCTTTCATGAAAGTGCTAAGACACTGCACAATTCTACTATTCCAAGACTTCCGAATTCTCTCTTTCTATATTGTCAAGCCAATGGATCAAGATGTTCAAAACAAGTTACACCTATAGAAAAATCTCACTCCAACGCACACAAACTGTACAGCCAAGCCATTTCAGATCATACTGAAATATAAGAACAATAGCTATCGAGTACGAACAAATTTTGAAGAATGGTTAAAACGCACCTTGAATGAGATCAAGCATAGCAAGCTCGTTTTCTGAACCATCAAATACAAGAACAAAATAGAGAGTAGCATAGTGCTTGTATACAAGCCGAGAATCCTGCAAATAATTTAAACACATTTAAACAAGGTTCTTTGGGAAACCAAGCATTGAAATTATATAGTACCACAGTGAAGAAAGCCATTACCGGACCAAACAATGAATCGATCTCCAGAAAATTGCTTACGTTCTCAGGTCTACTGCATAATACTGTAAAATATATATAGGCTACTATCAAAATTGCAGCTTCCGACGACTATAAGAAAATAAAAACAGACAAATTCCAGCCGCAAGTTTCACGACCGATCGAGATCTTAATACTACATGTTATGAAAGTCTTACGGATCGAAGATTGCTGATTGGAATCTGGGAAATTTCAAGAGAGAAGGAGAACCTGAAAATACGCCGCGGATGAGCTCCTGTTGCTTCTCTACAGGCTACCAAAATTCAATACCGAAAAACCCAAGTTGAGAATCGGTCAATTGATCGAAGTAACCAAAATTGAAAAAAGAAAAAGTTTCAAAAGAATCGGACCATGAAATCGTAGAATTTAGCTAGACGTGGTTTGCCTTGTGTGTTCATCATCATCACTGCCTTTATCATCTTTCACCTCTCTTTCGCTATCTTTCTCCGGCTCTTGCTGAAACTTTCATAAACTCCGATCTCACAGAGTCATTCACTTCCTATGAACCTCTGTCTGGCTTAGAGGCTTCCAATTTAAATAACTGACAACATTTTGATGACGTCATTACCAGTAAGAAACTTCCACGTGTAAGTTGGATTCGAGTGCCCTAATTTAAACGAAATTTGAAAGTGAGTAGAGAGAAGCCGCGCCGTCAAATCAATGGTTACTGGCACTCTCCGAGAAGACGAACACGACACTGATCACACGAAAATGCTTCTAATTAAAAATAACGAATTCAACGGTGATAATGTCTCCTCTAGTGATTCGGAGCTCCAGAAGCACTGCATCATTTCGATCGAGTCAACGGTTGTAATCCGGCAATTACCGTCACAAGGTATCGCCTTCAAGCTATGGCTTCCTGCAACCACTCTCGTTACGCTTCTCGATAACTACCGTCGTGATCCCACCAACAGCCCCCTCACTCACACTCTCTCCAATTTTCATCCCGACGGTTCAGATTCCTCTTCCCAGCTTAACATCGTCGAGATCGGATCTGGAACTGGAATCGTTGGAATCGCCGCGGCTGCGACGCTTGGTGCTAATGTCACGGTGACGGATCTCCCAAATGTCATAGAGAATCTCCGGTTCAACGTCGACGCGAACGCTGAAGTCGTGGCTAGATTTGGTGGGAAAATACACGTGGCATCTCTCCGTTGGGGTGAAATTGATGACGTGGAGGTTTTGGGTCAAAACGTTGACTTGATTCTAGCGTCTGACGTGGTCTATCACGAGCATCTTTATGATCCTCTACTTAAAACGATGCGTTTTATGCTCATAGAAGCAGATAAAAAGTCGAAGAGAGTGTTTCTTATGGCTCACCTCAAGAGATGGAAGAAAGAATCGATCTTTTTCAAAAAAGCTCGGAAACTCTTCGATGTTGATGTTATACACTGTGATAATCCTCAAGAAGGTTCCAGAATCGGAGTTGTAGTTTACCGTTTTGCATCAAAAGATCAAACCCAGAACTAAAGAATTTTGTCAAATGTTGATACATTGAATGTAGCCGTGAAAACTGTTTTAAACTTTAACTCAACTCTGAGGCGTAAAAAGATTGTCTTTTGGTAACTTCTGTTGTTAAGAAATGGAAACTTGGGAGAAACAACTTATGAGAAAAGCCAACAACTAATAAATATCTTATTACCTTTATATGCATTTTTTTTCTGTTGAAAAAAGGACAATAAACATGCATACATAATGTTTTAGGTAAATAATGTGTATGATTGTGTAAGCACTCCTAATATTTTTCAGATTTTGGTGATTCTGTTTCCTAAGTTGGGTGGAAGATTTATGTATAGTGTGTGAGATCATGAAGAATATTTCATCCCTCCAAACAGTTATGAAGTTATGTGAGATCATGAAGAATATTTCATCCCTCCAAACAGTTATGAAGTTATGAAAATGATATCGAACTCAAGAAATGAACTAATTTTTTCGTTGTATTTTGGAAGATTTTTCAAGATTCAAGAGTTTTATGTACAATTTTTTGTTCGATAAACTATAAAATTGATTTGTTAGCCAACGATATAGAAATTTTCGTAAACAATTTGTCTTTTTATGTCTTCTAATTTTAGTTTATTGTGATGAAGTATTTGTTATAAAAAAATTATGTATCACTAACATATTTAATATTTTTTAATACATAATAGATTACAATAAAATCTTTTTACATAATTTATAAAACTCTCCTTAATAGGTATACACTATACACATACATGTATGAATTTTGTTTTATTGATTTTGTCAATAAAATACAACATGTAGATTTAAATTAGATGGTGACATTATGATGAAGACATTAATTCGCAAAGACATAAAAATATTGTACTGATATATTTTATTTTATTATCTATATTTAGTACATTCGCTCAGATTTATTTCATTTTTTATGTCTCAGCTATACATTTCATAAATTATGTATAGTCAATTAACGATTTCTTCCATACTTTAAAATATGGGAATCCTCACTCTTCGGTTTTGAAGATAATAAAAAAAATCTTTTTATTTTTGTCGCTTTAGGAATAAAATAAAATATTCGATATATATGACAAATTCAGAATACGAATGAGCTAAGCTCAACAAATAGATTTCGAACTAATTTTGGTATTCAGACCTACGAACTAAATTACCTCTCCGTTTATGACTATCTATGCCTTTGCATTTAATTCCACCGCCTTTGGTCTTAACCATCGTTTCAAATCGATTACCCAAAATCTAAAGAAAGTTTTACACTAGTATTACGATCGGGAGTTATTATGAAGAGTGATCCTTTCAAAAGCGAATAGGAAAAAAAATTGGAAAATTTAGGGATTTTTTTTACAGTTTAATCGAAGAAGAAAGTTAAATTTTTAAAAAATTAGTAGATCCGGAATTTTGACCCAATACTTTCGAGCGGGCGGGTTAAACCTAGGTATTTCGTGTAATATACATGCACGATGCAGTAAGATCCCTTTGGTAAAATGACTACTTTTCGATTTATTTTTAATTGTAACTGATATTCTATTTTATAATTGGTCTTCTAAGATTATGTTTCACCAAAGGGTTCTCCTGAGCCAAAACTCCGTTTTTGTGTATATTTTGTGAGTTTTGATGAAAATAGACAAAGTATGTTAGAGATGTAAGAGATCCATAACACCCTTATTCCTTGGAGCAACTAAGTGTTCTGTCCGAAGATTCCATCACTGTCGATGACAAGCTTGATCTCGTCCTGTGAATCAATATTAAACTTCCTTTTTTGCTTTGTATATTTATTCTTTCATTGGTTTCTAGATATCCTATTTTGTAATGTATTGTCCTAGAAATTGGATCCAAATGTTGAGGCCTTTTGTGTGTGACTTTCATGATCTTTATCAATTGTGACTGAGATCTTTAACAATTTTGTTTTTGGGTTTTGGCATAATATCAGGATAACGTTTACACCGACGATTCCTCAATGTAGTATGACAAGTGTAATTGGTCTTTGTTTGAGAGCTAAGCTTAGTTTGCCACTTCATTTTAAGGTCATCTTTTTTTTTTTGTGAACCAAATTATAAGGTCATCTATGCTTTCAAAAAACTCTTTCAATCTAATTTGATTATTACAAATTCTCAATGGTCACTTGTTACCTATGTTTGATTGCTTATGTTTTGTTTTACTTATGTTACAGGTTGATATCAGAGTGACTCCGGTTCTCACGCCGATGAAGTTACAGGTGAAGTCATATAAATAGATATTCCCTAGATCACTTCGATATGGTTTAAGCTAGTTATGTCATGTATACTTTCTATAAGTGTAGAGCCTTGGGAGAGGATCGATGATATGCACAGATTATAATGCTTTGTCCTTATGAAAGCTGGTTATCTATTTCTTTGTGTTTAGAGAAGGTTGATGTCTTTTGCTCTAAATTTTGATGCATTATGGGTATTCTTTGTTGCAGTGAATAAACAGCTGAATGATAAAGAAAGGGTGTCGGCTGCATTTGAGAATCCCGATCTCCGCCAGCTCGTGGATCAGATCCTGTACAGTTTCCATATCCTGGGCTATATAATGCCTCAAAAACTGCTCTTTAGTGACAGAGTAAACATTTTGCAGTGTTCGAATGCTGTAAAATACTCGATAATGATACAAAGCCATTTGTCATAGCAACTGCAGTTTGAAGTTACCTGAACAGCCAGAAAAGAAGCTGTGGTAAATGATTCAATCAGGAATATGAAACCATTTGTATTTTTTGGTGTGCTTCACTCAGTTTTTAGGGATTGATAAGAATTTATAAGATACAAACCAGCTTTCTCTGGATGCTTTACATGACTATGACACAATATTTATCTGTCAGTTTCTTGGAATCTGTAGCTTATTCATATAATCCATAGTAAGTAAAAAGAGAACTGGTAGTATTCTGCAATTAAAACTACTAAAAGCCAGCAATGGACCAATTTTACTGTTGTGCACACTTCTTTTGTAAAAGTTTGTTTAAAACAGGCGATGTGGAGGACAAACTCTTACAACCATAGATGTTATATTCTGACATAAATATGAATGTCCTGTCGACATTAATCACACATATCTTGTTCTTGTCATGTAGATTTTGTGTTATATCATTGTGGCGACTTTAGTAGTTGGGTACAAAATTCAGTTGACCGTTTGTTTCTGTGGCTGTGTCTTGTTAGATCATTATCAACAAGTTAGCTTGATTTAACCAATGGTTGGTCTAATTGTTTGCAATCTCTTGTATGAGCACAACAATTGTTAAGTTAACTCTGCAAATGATTTGTCTTAACAAGTGGCTCAAATTGTAACATGCATAGAGATAACTCAGAAAAGGGATGACAGAAAGAAGAAGAAATCAAATTATTGATTTAATGCCTTTATATATCTTAAATGATATTATTGTTGTGTATCAACGAATTTTCAAAGCATGATTGTGGCATTTGAATCATCATTACATATACTTACAAAAAATAATAAATTTTGGGCACCGCATCTTTGCTTCCGCATTAAAACCAAAATCCGTTGGAGATTTTAAATTATTTATATATATGAACTAATAAATTAGTTAGAATCATTATGCATTCGCAAACAAACAAAAGTGTTCAATGCCAACAAACAGAAGTGGCCAGTTGGTTACCCATGATTTTGCTAGGTATGAGGTGGTTAATTCAAATTTTATTCTGTTGCATTTAGAAAACTTAGGCTATGAATCAGATCTTGATATTGATCTAATGATTATTTGTTATAAAAAAAACATAAATGTTAGAAAACAAAATTTGGAGGGCATTTTTAGTATTTAAGAAATGAGTGCGACTTTGCCTCATTTCAATGCCAAAATTCTGGCTGTTCTGCATATAAATATTAAACAATCAATTCTTTTATGTAAAAAGTAAAAGACAGAAATATTTATTATTAATGAAAAAATTAAACAAAAAACTCAAATCCACTTTTCCCAAAACTCGAATGTAATCTGTACAGTACTTGATTTACAATTTCAGTTGCTTTCACTTCCATCAGAGAGATTTTGCATCAAAGTAAGGGAAATTCTCTTCAATGGCGACAGAGAAGTCGAGCTCTAAGAAGCAAGCATGGTGCAGAAGACAAAACACTCATATTTCAATTAAGTCAAAACAATTGTTTTGTGTTCATAAATCGTTATTCTGTTTTTGTTTTTGTTGGTGCAGGTTTTTCTGTACCACAGGCTTACCAAGTGACATCCAAATCGAAGTTGAAGATATAACGTTTCATCTTCATAAGGTCTTAAAGATTCAATCTTCTTCTTCTCTGATTTTCAATAGTTTTCTTACAAACTAAAAACTGAAATTCTTTGTTTGTTCCTTCAAGTTTCCTCTGATGTTAAAAAGCAGAAAACTTCACCAGCTGATTACAGAGCATGAACAGAGATTAGAAGAGAGTGACATTTACCCTCACATCAAGCTCGAGAAATTTCCCGGAGGTTCAGAGATTTTCGAGATGGTGGTGAAGATAAGCTATGGCTTCAAAGTCGACTTCTCGACTTCCACAATAGTTCTACTCCGTTGCGCCGCCGAGATTCTAGAAATGACAGAAGAATACTCACCTGAGAATCTAATTTCAAAAACTGAGAAAGTTCTCTCTCAGTTCGTCTTCAATAGCGTACGAGAATCCATTAAAGCGTTGAAAGCTTGCGAATCAGTTTCTTCATTAGCCGACTCGCTCGGTATAACGGAACAGTGTATAGGCTCCATTGTCTCCAAAGCTGCCTCAACAGAGCCGTCGTCGTTTTCGTTCGGTTGGCCACTAAACAAGGGAGCCAACTTCGTTGTTGATCCAACTAATCGAAAGAAACAGGGCAGGAATTCGAAATCGGAGCTGTGGTTCGAAGATTTAACGGAATTAAGTTTTCCGATCTTCAATCGTGTGATCGTAGCCATGAAATCGCGAGACCTGAGTCCCGAGATTGTAGAGAGATCTCTAATTCGCTACGCAAGGAACCACATCCTAGGAATTTCGCGATCATCATCATCTTCTTCTTCCTCTACCATAGCTTCCGAGAATCAACAGAGAGATTTATTGGAGACAATAACCTCAGAGCTTCCATTAAACAACTCCTCCATAACCGCAAAAACAACGAGATCTCTCTTCAGGTTATTACGATCCGCAATTATCCTCAATGCCTCAGAGAATTGCAGGACGTTTCTCGAGAAAAAAATTGGATTGCAGCTTGAGAAAGCGACGCTTGACGATTTGCTCATGCCAAGCTACTCATACCTCAACCAAACGTTATACGATATTGATCTGGTGGAGAGACTCTTACGCCATTTTCTCGAAAACGCTGCCGTATCATTCCAATCGTTGACGGTGGTTGGGAAATTGATCGACGGAGTTCTCGGAGAAATCGCATCGGACGCTAATCTCAAACCGGAAAAATTCTATAATCTGGCGATTTTGCTTCCGGTTCAAGCACGGGTTTATGATGATGGACTTTACCGAGCCGTCGATATATATTTGAAGGTGGGCTATTAAAAGTTTAAAATAACTATTTCATATTGGTGCTGCCCAGGATCGAACTGGAGACCTTTTGCGTGTAAGGCAAACGTGATAACCACTACACCACAGCACCTGATGTTTTTGTTATGATTTTTGTTATTTATAGACACATTCATATTTACTGGAGGCAGAGAAGGAGAAGATATGTAGCGTAATGGACTGGAAAAAAGTGACTGTTGAAGGATGCACACACGCCGCTCAAAACGAACGTTTGCCGCTACGACCTGTTGTACAAGTCCTGTTTTTGGAGCAACTACAGCTCCGGGAATTGATTACCGGGACGTTAATGACGGTAACGGAGGAAGATTGTGATGAAACTGTGGGAGAAGGAGAAGTGGTGGACTTTTGGAGATGGAAGAAAACGGTGATGGAGAATCAAATGCTTCGTTCGGATATGGATACGATGAGGATACGTGTGAACCAGCTAGAGAAGGAGTGCTCGAGCTTGAAGAAAGTGATCGACAAGTTGCACAATCAAAAATCGTCAGAAGTGAACGATGGCCCGAGAAAGTGGTTAACCGGGACCAAGTTTGGATGTAAATTCACAACACAAGTATGTGATTCGCACGAGTCAACAACTGTCGATCGAAGATCACGACGTTTTTAGTTATTACGTTAATGAGAACCAAGTTGTTCTTAATTAGACAAGTCATACAAAGTTATAATTTTTTATGAAACGGTCCGGAGCCTTCAATAATATTGAGCAGGCGTGACAATGATGTTTATACTCCGCGTGATGTCAGAAAAATCGTTCGTGAAGAATCTATTTGTTATTCGACATATGGACAGTAAAATTACTGTTTGCAGTAATAGGACAAAAATGTATTATCAAATAAATAGGATAATTGCATAATCAAATAACTGTGGCAAAAAGTAATTTATTTCTTTAGCATTATCAAATCTAGCCTGTTGATTTCAATTTGTATATTAAACTGATTATTAATTGATGTTGTAATATCACTCTCGATATCGTACCAATAAAATAATAAAAAACTAATAAAATGTTAGAGATACTCTTTCATTTGAGTCTTCTCAGATGAATGTTGGTAAGATACTTCAAAAGACGGATTTCAATTTTTGGTTTGTTAAATTTTTTATTTTTTATCTCCTTATAATTTGTAGTGTTAAATAAATTATTTATATATTATAATTTTGAAATTCAGATTTATTTAGGAATCATAAAATAAAATTAGCTATTCATTAAATTCTATTATGCATAATTTTAAATTATATTTATTATAATATTTTATTATTAATTTTAGTTACAATATAAGAAATCAAAATGATATAGTTATTTAAAAGATGTAAATATATTTTAAGACGTGCAAGTGGTCTTTAGTCTAATGGCAGACGGTAAGTCCACTAAGACATGCACACTTGTACAAATTAGAGATCGAGTCTCACCGCCTACATTATGTAGAAATTTGGTTAATGAACCGGTCAGTTGTGGTCCAATGTTGACAAAAAATATATATATATATATATATTTTAAGATGTAATTATTTTATATAAGTTAAAAGATTTGTAATATAAAATAAATTGATAAAATTAAAAACAAATCTTTAGAATATTAAATTAATATGAAAATATTAATACTCGTTCATGATATTTAAGGTTTTCCACACAAATTAAAAAGTTATTTAATATTTAATTTTTCCAAGTAAAAATATAATTTTAATATGTATAATAATTATTCAGCCAATTAGAAATTAATTTGTAGAATATAAATTGTCAAAATAGATTAACAAAATATAATAAATATTGTATATAAAATTGAAAACATAAATAATTTGGAATAAAATTTTTTTATAAAAAATATTATACAGTGGAAAAAGTATTATATTAATGTAATACCAATGGAGTGAAAAAAGAAGTGATAATGATAAGAGACTATAGGATATCAGGCTCTTTGAGAATGCTCTAAACAGTAAACACAACAATTTAGGTTGCCAGGTCACGCGCTATTCACAGGGCTAAGTCAACGGAATAATAGTATTTGCCGCGTGACGGTTTACTTTACTCTTCCCACTATATTATTCAACCAGAGAAGGACACGTTACTCATCACAATTGATTTGCGGCGATTAACGAGGAACGATTGAAGAAGACAATAAAAAAAAAAAAATCATTGGAAAGCCAGAAGTGTAAGAAATACAACCTGGATAGCTGAACATAGCTGGAAGATTATAAATAAAAAATATAAAACCCGAAATTATTATTGTCTTCTTCGTTGGAAGATCGATTTCATTATCTCTATCTATTTGCTTTAGGCTGAGGAAAGAAGATAAACGATGGGGCGTTTGGATTATCTGGCGATGAAGACCGATGACGTTGATAAGGTTGCTTTGGTTAATTCCGATATGGAGGAATTGAAGATCGCTGCAAAGAAACTGTTTACCGATGTTGCGAAGCTTGGTGGATTAGGTTTTGGTGTTTCTTTTCTCAAATTCCTCGCTTCTTTCTCTGCCATGTGAGTTTTCAACTTTTAAATTCAAACCACTATCTCGTCAACTTTTTTTTTTTTTTCTTCAATAATCGACGACTGGGTCATTTTGTGACTCGTTCATGTTGAATTCGAAAAGTTGATTTTGGGTCAGTTCAAATTGCGAAAATAATCCGAGATCGGAGATTGATGATTCCGCAAATTTTATACAAGTGAATTGATCTTTATCAACTGGTTTTTTACTCTGTTATTGAGATTTATTGACATGATAATGGTTTCTCGTGGCTTTCACACATATAGTCCACGAAAACTTAATCCTACTGTTACTACAATTGAAAAGTGATTACTTGTGCTTAGTTTATGTATATTTTCTCTGTTAGCTTGTTGACATTTGCAGTAATCTTCTACTGTTTCAAAGTTTATTCTATCTTTAGACTTCTAGCATCTCTGATTGGTTGAAACATGGAAGTATTAATTGGATCAGTGCTAACAGACATGAAAAGGGTTTTGTTTCTTACTTCTGCTGCGATTTAAGTAACCTAAGCTTTTGATTTTGTACTTTGATGCAGTTACTTGTTAATACTGGATCGTACCAATTGGAAAACCAATATGCTCACATCACTCTTAATACCATACATCTTCCTTAGCCTTCCTGGTGTTATTTTTAACTTCCTTAGGTAACAATTTCTCTTTTCCTCTAAAAAGATAGAACAATCAGTCAATCAGTAATGTAGTCTACAAATTTGCATTGGTTAAACTGAAAGTTTCCATTTTTGTTATCAGTGGAGAGGTTGGGAAATGGATTGCCTTCGTTGCAGTTGTACTCAGGCTTTTCTTCCCTAAGCATTTCCCAGGTGATTAAATCTTTTTATCGTTGTTGTTCCTCCTTCTGCCTTCTTAATTTTCACATTGGTAATGTTAAATCTTACTTGAAAGTAGCCTAGTATCTTGAAATGTTTTTAACGAATAGCCTTTGAGGTAAACCTCTATTTACATTCAAGTGTAGTCATTCCCACTGTAGTTGCTAGAATTAGTTTCTTAAGTCTCACACTTTTTGCTTTTGTGGTTGTCAAAATTGGCAGATTGGCTTGAGATGCCGGGTTCTCTGATTCTCCTGCTTGTAGTTTCTCCACACTTCCTTGCTCACCATATACGTGGAACCTGGATTGGCACCATCATCAACCTTTTCATAGGCTGCTATCTTCTTCAAGAACATATCCGAGCATCAGGTGGGTTTAGGAATTCATTCACACAGCCTCGTGGAGTATCAAACACTTTAGGAATCATCCTTCTTTTGGGCTACCCTGTTTGGGCTCTTATCGTCCGTGTCTCATAATCACATTCCTGTTTCCCATCTCAAAATTGTTTCTTGCTCGGCTGGTCCTCAAACTCACATTATACATCGAGCAGAGCTAGAATCATTGGTGTTCCTTCCTTCTGATTATGTTGCATACCCAAATACTGCCTCAATCTCAATCAAAGTTCCGTATAAGAAAAGAACTTCTCATTTTTTCAACTATTTGTTTGTCTATTTCCTTTTCTGAAATCTGTTTGTGTATATTTCTTATGGATTCCGTTTCATATATGCAGTGGGGGAATGTTTGTCGTTTTCATATAGCAAAAACAATAAACTGTGCGGTGTTTTGTACTCAATTAAAAAAAGAAAAGAAAAAAATAGCAAGCTGTGTTTCCATAACATTGGGAAAAAAAAACACACCTCCGTGGCGTTTTGAGTTCGAGTAAACAACTACACGCCGTTTTAGAATCATAACTAGACTTTATGTCGTTTAAAAATAGAGGGGAAGTCCTAAAACCCTAACCCTAGTTCGGTTTCTTTATAAGTAGCTTGCTCTCCGCCGTTTACAATCATCAGTTGTCTCTGATAACGAGTTCCACTCTAAATTGAGTCGCAGGCTCTTTCAAATCTTTCGTTGCCTTTATTACTGTTGTGTTTATTCTGTGTTTTGTTTTCGATTCCATATCTTCATGATCGGATTTGTTCTTCTTTTTTTGTGATTTTCGATTTAAGAAAAGGGTTTCTCAGTGATGAACAACAAAGATGACGAGTCCGATGAATCCATTCTTTAAATCATGTGGACAAACGAGGCATTTGTCTGAGAGGAATCCTTTTACTTTCAATCTAATCATAATCTCTGCTAGATGTTTTCAAAGGTTTTTTGATCTGTGAATTTTCAAAACGTTAAGAAAAAGCATAATGAGGATTGTTTATTGTCATCTGATTTATGATGAATATATACCTCCTACTCATTCTGAATGCTTCTTCTTAATTTTTGCTTATTATGTTTTCTATTCATTCATTTTATTACATCGTACTTGGATTAGTTTCTATGCTTCACGAATCGAAATATTAGCAAATAGCATTGTTGGATTTCATATAGCCTTAGAAAAAAATGAGCGTTCTTTTGAGTTGTTCTCCTGTATAGTTCTATACAAGTTTATAAATTTTGCACTTGGATTTGGCTCACCTACCTCTTAGGATATCGAGTATACAGGGGATTTTGAAGGAAGATACTCTTTCAATTTTACACCAGGCTCATTTACGCTAAATGGTCCAGATCTATAATAGGCTAATAGCAAAGGCCTGAATCAATGTGGTGCCAGCCTGCCAGGTCCATGGAAAGAACAAGGAACGTGGAGGAACTTTGAATGACTTTCAAATCTCAGAATAAGATTTTAATATAAATAAAATCATCCCAAGTATTTTAGCCTTGACTTTTAAATTCTGAGCTCTTTTTTCTTGGTTATTCCTTTGTATTCCCAATTTGATGTATTCTTCCATTACAAAAAGGACTATTGTTGTTGAGTTTCTGCATCAATAATCATACTTTGAAGCAGATTGTATTTCTTTGTTATTCAAATGTTGTCCGAGTAAGTCTGGTCTCCTGATTATCGAAACAAAACACAAGTCGGATACGATTAAGAAGAAAAATATTTAAGTGTACTCGTACTTGAAGTCCGGTTACAGATTTGCAACACGAGTCGTACTTGAGATTAATAATGCCCAGCTTCATGTAGTTTCAGTCTCAATATGTCATTATGAAATTTGTATCTTTTATCATCTACATCACATAAAAAAAAAGAACCATAAGAAGTAACTTCATTAACTCATCGTTGCTTTTTTCATGTTAAATTACAAATTCGTTTTCATTGTCATCCATTCTTGTTAATTGTTATGGTGTGTCTGATTAATTTAATTTGTAAATTAAGGAGACGACGAAACTTGTTCTGGATGAATTACTGATTTTCATTTTACAAAAATGCTTTTGTTATATCCACATCAGCATTTAAGATTGGACAATATCTATGCTTCCACATCAGCTTCGAACACGTGGCTACGAAACAGCCATATACTCATGAAGCAATCCATTGGAAAATTTTCCAACTTATCCGAACTTATCTTAGCTAAAATAAACACTCTCCCACGATTATTACTTCTCAGCTTCGCATCATCACTCAAAAAACCACAAACATCTGAGTTTTGTCATCATGGCAACTTCTCTCCAAGCTGCCGCAACTTTTCTTCAACCAACGAAGATCACCGCTTCTCCTTCTCGTAGTGTCCATCTCCGGTCAAACCAAACCGTTGGCAAGTCCTTTGGGCTCGACTTTTCACAAGCTAGACTCACTTGCTCTCTCCAATCTGACCTCAAAGACTTCGCTGTAAAATGCTCCGAAGCTGCTAAGATCGCCGGTTTTGCTCTCGCCACCTCTGCTCTTGTTGTCTCGGTATAACTTCTTATTCTTAATAAACACACAAACTTCACAAAATCTATAGGCTTTGTGTTAAATGAAGAAACAAAATCAAGATGTTCTTGATCAGGATTTGTAGTCTAGTATAAGGAATCAAATATTGGCTGTGTAAAATGAATTGCATTTCGTGTTTTAGATTGGAAATTTTGTATTTATTTTGATAATTGTGTTATGGGAAATGAAGGGAGCTAGTGCTGAGGGAGCACCAAAGAGGCTAACGTACGACGAGATACAGAGCAAGACTTACATGGAGGTTAAGGGAACCGGTACGGCTAACCAGTGTCCAACTATTGATGGTGGCTCTGAGACATTCTCGTTCAAAGCTGGTAAGTACACAGGCAAGAAGTTCTGCTTCGAGCCCACTTCCTTCACCGTCAAGGCAGAGAGCGTTAGCAAGAATGCTCCCCCGGATTTCCAAAACACAAAGCTTATGACCCGTCTCACTTACACACTCGACGAGATCGAAGGACCCTTCGAGGTTCGTCTTCAATCTGTGGATTCATAATCAGTTGCTAGTTGTCAAGAGATTGACGAAGTCAATTAAAATGTTGGCATATGGCAGGTTAGTTCAGACGGAAGCGTGAAGTTCAAGGAAGAAGACGGAATCGATTACGCAGCAGTCACAGTCCAGCTTCCAGGAGGAGAACGCGTGCCGTTCCTCTTCACGGTTAAACAACTCGAGGCTTCAGGAAAACCAGAAAGCTTCAGTGGCAAGTTCTTAGTTCCTTCGTACCGTGGCTCGTCCTTCTTGGACCCAAAGGGTCGTGGTGGATCCACCGGGTATGATAATGCTGTGGCTTTGCCTGCTGGAGGCAGAGGAGACGAGGAAGAGCTATCGAAGGAAAACGTCAAGAACACAGCAGCATCTGTTGGAGAGATCACATTGAAGATCACAAAGAGCAAACCTGAGACTGGTGAAGTGATCGGAGTTTTCGAGAGTCTTCAGCCATCGGATACTGACTTGGGTGCTAAGGTACCTAAAGATGTGAAGATTCAAGGAGTTTGGTATGGTCAGCTGGAGTGATTTTTATAATTTGTAACTTTTGGAAAACTGTATTGAAACCGATCTTCTTTTTATCAATATATATATCTTAATGCTCGATAAATAAAATATATTTTGGTGAATAATTTGAAAAATCAGTTCTTTATTTAGAGATATACATGCGAGTTTAATGAACCGTAACAAATGGAACATGGAGTGGAAGTTGGAAGGAGAAGACGAAGATTGAGTTTATGTATTATTAATTACAAGTTATGATTTATAAGGAAAATGTGAAATTGGTAGGACTAAATTATTTTCCTTTATTTATATAATATGGTAAGTTGAATTTTCAAGTTGGGTGTGTGGTATGTTTCAGCATTCCTAAGATATTAATATGTTTTTGTTTTGCCTTTTCCTTTATGTCTGCGCTAAGCTATGGTATTATTTAAAATTTTTTTTTTGTAAAATCGATCATTGTTAAATTGTTGAGAAATTTTTGAAGAGATAAAAAATAAGGAAAAATCAATATTTTTATTTTTGCACCTTTAAATATGATGTGTATTTATCTCATGGACTATTGAATAAAAATATTAACTTAGTTCGAAATGCTCTTATTCTATCTGCTATTCTTAACATCAGTCATCAAATCCTCTTCCATAAATCATTAGTATCAGGCATTCCATATTATTTCTTCCTTGGCTCCCCTTTTAGTCTCTAGTTCAACGTAGGTCTTCTAGGATAATGTAATGATTTAGATCGTCACAATGTGGTCTTGCTATTCCTGCATGTGATTTTTTTGTTAATATTGGGCCATAACTGGTCGGTCCATTAGCCAAATTCTTACATAATGTAAGCGGTGATACTCGATTTTTGGTTGTGCAAGTGCGCATGTCTTAGTGGACTTACCGCATGCTACTAGACTAAAGGTCACTTGCAACTTCTTCAATGATCTAATTACAGTTTATACAACTCTAATTGCATTTGTCTTTAACCAAATATAGTCAGTGACTAAACATAAATTGAATGTTTGTATGGTATTTAGCTAACCCCTTTAATCTGCACAAACAAACTGTCTACTACTTTGTAAATGTGATTTGGCTTGATGTGAGATTTATCCTTGGGAAAAAAATATGAACCTCTTTTTTAATCTCAATCCAACTATGTCCAGGTTCTTTCACCACACCTTCAAACTTTATTTGTCTCTCTTACTTTCTTCGCATCAGTTTGGACTCGAAAATATTAGAAAAGCAAAGTAAACGATCCAATGTTCATTGGATAAGACGAAATAGCCATTTAAACAGCATGTTTAGCTAACTCAATGTTACCAGTCTTTGCACATCCACTCAGTAAGCTCTTCCATTCTATAGCAGGTGGTTTAGTCGGCAGTTCTCAATTAACTTTTTTGCTTCGTTCAATCTATCAGCACGCCCTAAGACAGATACCATACAAACATAATGTTGAGATTTTGGTTTAATGAACAGTCAAGAATTATTCAAGTCTTCATTCAAATAGAAAGATTATTATAACATACCCTTGTTCAATCGTTCCATCTACCACCTGATGTGCACAACCATCGATTCATCTTATTTATTTCTTTAGAGTCAAATTTTAATCTATTAGTGTAATGGGGAAGAAACAAATTTCAGTCATGAGTCATTAGCTGAATCATTCTAACCAGCAGACTAAGAACAACTCGGTTTTTTGGAAGTGACTATATTAATATAATAATAATTTAATTGGTGAGTTGTCTAATGGCGTATCATTTCCATATGAGAGACACAAACCTCTCTTTATATATATATATATAAAATTAAGTAAATACATGCATTACGCGTCTGTATTATTTTGTAAATGTTATTTTTAATAATTGATGTGAGGGCAAAATTGCAACCAAACACAAACATATACTTTTACATTTTATTTTAATTTTAATTTTTGCTAAGCAATTAAATGTTATATTAATTTTTTATTTAACAGTTTATATTTATTTAAACGTTATACTCTCTTTGTCCATCTCAGAAAAAAATGAAAAAAGATTAATTATTGAGATTATTAAAATGTTGTCCTCTGTAAATCGAAGCTTCTGGAAAACCCACTCCTATTCCTATATTATGAGGTTTTCATTACAGAGAGAGTGATAGAGACATCCTCTCTTTTATATATATAATTGCCAAGTTGACTTGTTTTGTTTTATTCAATTATGTGGTCGGAACTACATTTGTCGATTGGACCAGCAGATAGAGTGTCAATTTATGTAGTTTTTTTTTAATATTTGAAAATGGAAAAAGTTGTATAAGTATTATCAATTATACACTAAAAAAAATGGTTATGATGATACAAGTATTATCAATTATATAATCATCAACTAACACAGCTAGTTTGTTGATTAATAATTGAATTTTGTATTATTAAGGGGTTAACAATCACAGAATCATATGCTTTTTTACCTCTTTCAACTTACACAATAAAACCTGAAAGGCCCTTATCAAAAAAAAAAACCTGAAAGGCTGAAACAATAACCATTAAATAATATATTTTTTTGTCAAATTCCTGATACGATTACATTCATTTTAAACAAAATTTTATTATGTGGAATAACCCAATATAAAATCAAATTCCCGCTAAAAGAACTGTGTAAATAAATATTTTACAAATTGACCAAAACACTTCTTCCATTAAATAATAATATATATCCTATTATAATTTGGTAACATAATCAATGAAAAAATTATTAGAATAGGGCAAATTTTATCTAAAATTACTCAAATAATGTTTTTTTGAAAAAAAGAAAGAAATGGTGTAATTATCATTTGCACTCTTTAGAAGTAAAAAAAAACGGATGGCTAACATGACAAATTTTATTAATGACACTTTTGTAATTACGTTTTTGTTTACTCAAAAAAACAAAACGGTATATTACAAATTTACAAAACTATTTTAGTAATTTTTTAAATAAATTTGCTTTATTTCAGTAAATCACCTTTACCAATATGGTAAAAATTGCAAAAGTCATTGACTGGAATAGATTCATAGAAATATTGAAATAATTAAAATAATCAAAATTTTATATTAAAATACTTTGGTAAAGTATACAATTTAATAGAAAGACTAAAGAAGATGTGAGGAGTATTATTCTGTGAATTGTGAAGTAATTTATTTGTAAATAACCAAAAAGCAAGAGAGAATAAAGAGAAAAAAACAAGTCCATTTGGCGTTACAGGTATGACCTTTGTCTCGCTTTTTTCCTTTTTTTGTTCTCAGAAATAATTTTCCGAGAAAATGAGTTGAATTTTGCTTGGGATGATGAAGAGAAGAAGTAGGTGGCAAATTGGATGGAAATTGTGCCGGGATCGTTCGGTACTAGCGCCAGCTTCGCTCTCCGATTCGGCCAAACCGTTTTCTCTGCTTCTTCCCTCATCTTCATGTGCTTTGATTACAATTTCTATGACTTCACTACCTTCTGGTATAATTTCTCTTCCAAATTTGTAATCAATTTTGAAACTTTTCTGGGTTCTGTGATTTTTTCCGGTAACTATCGAATTCTGTCTTCGAAACGATAAGTTGATGAATCTGATCATCAAAAGGAGTAAACTTTGGACGAGGGTTTGTCTAATCAATACCTAATTTTTGAATTTTTTTTGAAGTTTGGTCAAAAAAATTGAGGATATGGTTTGATCAAATCAATGTTTTAATAAAAAGTCATAAGATAGGGATTTGGTTGGCTTTAATGATTTCTGATTTGTAAAGTTAGTTGGTACTTTGAAGATATATATAAGGTAATGAATCAAACAAACTAGTTTAGGTATCAAAGTTTCATAAGGACAGATTCTGATCTCTGTTTGATTTTGTTCATTTTAGCTATTTGGCTACAGTGATGGCAATTGTAACTCCATGGAGCATCTTACTTGCTATGACCGACATATACTCTGTCTTAGTGAAACTCCTTCCTCAAGAACTAAGAGTTCTTTCTATAGTTGTCACCGGTGACTTTGTAAGCAAAGTTCTGTTTTCCTTATCTTCCTAAAACGAAAGCTGTACATTCATCTTATTGCAATCTCTGTCTCTATCACAACAGGTACTGTCATTTCTTTCTCTTGGTGGGGCTTGTGGTGTAGCCAGTGCAACCGATCTTCTTTCGTCAGCCCATCTACAAATCTGTGAGGGTAAACTCTGCAGTCAATACCAAATATCAGCTGCATTGGCCTTCTTGTGCTGGTTTCTATTGCTTGCTTCAGCTCTTTTCAATTTATGGAGTTTACCTTCTTTATACTATTGGAATTAACAGATTTATAATGTATCTTATAGATAGGAATCATAATCTTAGGACATGGATGTACATTTATATACTCTTAGACATGTCCCCTTACTGTCAAAAATAAAATTTTACAAGTTCATACACATACAAACTCTTTTTTTTTTCCTCAACAATAACCATTAGATCGACAAGAGTTTATCCATAACCTATAAATTTTCCAACTGGAATAGGGTGAGATTCAAATTCACCACATGCTAGTGCCTAACTAAATCAGAGACAAACCAACTGGCCACATGTTTCTTGCCACCCACAAACTCTTTACAAAATCCAAATCTGTCATTACATTGGATTAATGAATTTATTGAATTCTCTTGCCAACCACATTTTTATGTTGCAATTTCTTTTCAGAATTTTAATGGACCGAAATTTAAAAAGGAAGTGAACCTGTTGTAACTAAACAAAACTTAAATTTTCCTTTTCCGTTTGGGAAAACAGAACAAAAAAAGGAAATTTCGACCCTAATCTCAATAGGAAACCTTAGTTAAGTAGAAAACGAGAAGAAAAAAACCATTATAAAAAGAAAAAAACAGAGTACATTGAATCGATTCTAAACATCAATCAAACAATGGTAGAAAAAAAGAAAGAAACTGTTGAAGTTCATAGGTGCATAAGAAAGTATCCATGGCTTAAGGAGATGGTGAAGTCGAAGCTTTTTCATGAATTATGCGATATACACATTACAAAACAACGATGTTAGTTCTGTTGCGATTGTATGAGACTATGAGTGCTCCTTTATGTCCTTCTTTTTTTTGGACCAAATTCATTTCATTAAAGTCTTAAATGCTTTCATTACATTGGACCTCAGCCAAAGCAAATTTTGCTAGCCCATCTGCTACTGAATTCTCTACTCGATTGATATGGGAGAAGAAGATCGATCCAAACGTTGCCGCGATTGTCTTGGTATCGAAAACTATTCCGTGGAGGTCTTTATGGTTATCGATGCATGTGATGATTAGAATCAATTGACTGGAATCGGAGAAGACATGGAGCGATCGTACCCCAAGCTCGGGTGCGTGAAATAAACCCGCCTGTAAGGCGAGGCCTTCTGCAATTAGAGGACTCTTCGATTCTCTTATGCAAGCTTTGCCATGAGTCTGGATTTTTGCGATTTTGTCATCGATACACCAGCCTAGTCCTGCCGTGAGAGTGGTTTTATCCCAAGCTGCATCCGTTGATAGTCTCGTCGTGGTTTCGTCAGGTAAACGTTCTCGGCCTTTAATCCTAAAGCAAGTGGATACAGAAAGATTCTGTTGTGCCTCTTGCCATTCCTTCGCTTCAGTGACGACTTTACCGGTTGTTTTCTTAGACGTGGTGTTGCGGTTTTCAAATTGCAGTTTGTTTCGAAATGTCCAGATAGCCCACAATACCCACGGTAGAATTGGGGCGGTGATTCCATAGGGGGGGTAATCATATACTTCGCCCTTTTTCTTGGATTACTTCAGCGCATGTCTCCGATATAGGCTCCAGTAATGGGTCTTTTAGCGGTATGCATCTCCATACTTCTTTAGCAAAGTGACAATTGAAGAACATATGTTCCATTGATTCTGATTCGCCACATCTCTTACATTTGCTTGAGTCTAGGATTTTCCTTTGCATAAGGGCATTTTCTGTAGGCAGAATCTCGTGAATGACTTTCCAGAGGAAGAGCTTCAGCTTTGGTGAACATGGTAGGGTCCATAAATTTTTATTCCAGTTAAAAGGATCTGCTGGTAGCTGCTGGGCTTCATGTACTGAGGTAGGGTCTAGATAAGTGTGATACCCATATTTCATTTTGTATTTTCCATGTGGACTTGGAATCCATATGAATGTCTTTGGCTCCGAACGCACTTGGTTTTATTTGTAACACTGCTGATTCCCACATTGGGATGTGTCTTTTAATTTTCTCTGTAACACTACTCCTTTATGTCCTCTATACTTCCAAAAGAATGATCACAAAGACCATACTATGATTCAAGTAACAATCTTTATTTACTTTTATTTAACTTGTGACATTAATTCGTCGAAAACAATATCTGACAATGATCGATAAATGGGTTTTTTTTTGGAATTTGCAGACATATAGAAGTTCGTTCCACTCTTGTTTGAGGAAAGGTGATATATCAAAATATATGGAGTTATCTGGAATACAATTATATTCGATAAATGGAAAGCAGATCGTTAATATACATCAAAAAGGTAGCAATGATGAGAATCATCGTCATAGAAGCAATGTTTCACGTGAATGTAAAACTTGTAAATGGGAACTTGACGCTGCTTCTTCTGCTTCGTACTGTTCTATTGAATGCAAGGTACATTATTAATTCTGATTTTCTTTAATTTAATTTCATTACTTGTTTTATTAATTGTTTTTGTTTTATGATAAACTTAACAATGTATATTGTGAATATGACAGTTCCGGAGTGTTCTTGTGTCAGAATTGGAGGATTTGATGGAGAATTCAGAGAGTTTAGAAGAGATTGGAGAACGGGTGAAGAAAGAACCGGAGAAGAAACCTCAAAATAGGAGAAAAGGGACTCCAGAGAGATCTGTTGTTTTTGGTTTTTTAACTCCACATTGATGATCTCCATTCTACTAGCTAGGGTTTTATTTCCAAAACGATTTTTATTCACATGATTTTATTTGTTTTTATTTTTTCTTTCTGATCAACGGATTTTATTGGGTTTATTGGAGGTTTTATTTCTATAAGATTTTACCCGTGTGATGTTGCTTTCTTCTTTTTTTTTAACCTGAATTTAGGTTTAACAGATGTTGTCTTTTTTTTTTTGGATTACAACTGACCGATCCATTAACCAAGTTTCTACATAATGTAGGCAGTGGGACTCGATTCCTGGTTGTGCAAGTACGCATGTCTTTAGTGGACTTACCGGCTGCCATTAGATTAAAAGCTACTTGTCTTTATTTGTTAATTAATATAAACCAATGTTAACAAAAATTCTGCATGATTAAATCGTGTAATCTTAATACTTTTATGTTTTGACAAATTTAATTACCTTTGGGTTTCGGATTATTTTCCTTTAGATGATCAACGGGAATCCGAAGAGTTTGTTATATATATGGTTGAATTGTTTTTTTTTTTTTGTATTTATCACGACTAAACAAGTTTTAAAATTCTCTAATTTAAAAAAGATAATGAAAAAAATAGAAATTGTTTACTGTGTTTGACGTTTAAATTATGTTTTCGTTTTTGTTTCCCAAAATTTTCTTATAATTATTTTATCAAAAAAAAACATTCCTTTTGATTATATAATTATGCAGTCTATATTTAAACAGAAGAAATTCTGTTTTTGGTTTTTCGTATTCATGTCATTTTTTATTGAGGGTGAATATTTATTAGTGTAGATGATTAAATGCCAGTTTGGTTTAATGTAGTTGAGTTTCGGTTAAGTCTGAACCAACTCTATATATACATTGTATGTTTCCTAAAGTCATTTCTTTGTTGCTTAACTCCAAAGCTCTCTCTTCATATTCTTTGTTCGATTCTCGTCATTTTCACCGATCAATCTTTGATTTCTGGCTTTCTCTTGGTTAATCCGCCATTTTTTCCGACTTTGAAGATGGTTGCTGTTAAGAGACTCGCTCTCGATCTGTCACCGTTGAACGATCACTGCTTCCGCTGTCTGAATCTTCCACTCGCCGTGAGTCTGTTCCTTCTCTCTCTATGGATAATATTCACTCCCCGTATTATCTTACGAGTAGTGATAATCCTGGCTTACCGATAGTTTAAGCTCCTTTGGATGGAAAAAATTATACAACATGGAGTGTTGCTAATGATAGGCATCTGTTCACCCAGTTGCTTGTCCTTGACTTGAGATTGTCTATGACAAATTGAAAAATATCTTTCTTGGATCCATTGAAACATTCAGGCAGAATTAAGTATTTACCAATTCTCTGAGCTAAATGAATGTTGGGGATAGTCTTTATATCCTCCCTTACTGTTCGAGTCACCTTTTTCCCAAAAGTTATAGAGAATTTGGTAAAATTGATACGCTTACGAGATGCATCCTCATATTTGTTTAAACAGTTCCGTATTATTCTGTTATGAATAACATGATGACCAAAAGAGAAAACTTTCATTATCTTTTAATTATCAAACGCACAAACTAAATAAATAAAGTTCGGCGGATACGTGGTTGATCCTAATCTCAGAAAACGTTGACACCAGACAACAGACGAAGTACCTTAATATACTATTTTTAAGTGTTTTTTAATTTCATATAAAGGAAGAAACGTATAAAGTGAACCCCAATGAATTGCATATAATTGAACCCCAATGAATTGATTATATTGTGTTTGATTACAAGTATCCGACTTTATATAGTTTATAACAATTATTTAAACAAAAAAGTTCAACAGAAAGCGATATTCTTCAACAAAGAGATCCTAATTAAGATTTTTAAAATGTAACAAAAACTTTGATACATCATTGTGGACCTTCAAACCAAATCGACACAATAATTTCAAGTTGAACTTAACATTATTGATGCACGTTCATACCAAAATTAAATAAAAAATAATAATGACTACGTACATTCATAGGGAGTTTAATGATCCAAATCTCTCGTTAGGTGACCCATATAACCAAATGTATCTAAATGGGACCGGATCCGACCCGGTTGGACTATCCAGATTAGTCCTTTCTTCTCTCCTTCTTAGCCCCGTCTCCATCTGCATATTTCCCAATTTACCCCTGATATTTTCACTTATCTGAGTGTAATGATAAGGGTACGCTTGTAAATTCAGTTAAGACAATAATATTACATGAGCTGTCGTGTTCCAATAAGAACACTAAACGACAAAAACTAAGGTTACTTGAAGTTTCCGAATCACGAGGCTCACTTATTCTTAAATCGTCTTCTATATATAAAGCTCCACTAGGCTTGTATCATCTTCAAAACACAAGGCGAGATTTTCTCTCTATCTATAAACCTTTTTAAGTCAAGAGTCAACTCAGCGAGTTACGTTTCAAGGAACACACAAAGTTACGTGGAAACAAAATGGGAGCTTGTAGTTCACGTGAATTATCACAGAGATCGGAGACGGCGAAGCTGATATTACCAGATGGAACATTACAAGAGTTTTCATCGCCAGTGAAAGTATGGCAGATTCTTCAAAAGAATCCTACGAGCTTTGTTTGTAACTCCGATGATATGGACTTCGACGACGCTGTTTTAGCTGTTGCTGGTAGTGAGGATCTTCGGCCTGGAGAATTATACTTTGTTTTACCGTTAACTTGGCTTAATCATCCGTTAAGAGCAGAGGAAATGGCGGCTTTGGCGGTAAAAGCTAGTTCTGTACTTACGAAAAACGTTGGAGGAGGTTTGACTTATGAAGCTGTTGGCGAGTGCAGAGTTAAGAAAGTTAAGAGAAATGGTTGTGGAGGAAGAGGATGTGGTGGTGGTAAAGGGAGGAGGAAGTTTACGGTGGAGTTGAGCTCGATAGCTGAATAGGGATAATTTGGTCAGATAAATGTGTAAATTGTACTTAGAAAGTAAACATAACAACAACAAAAAAGCAAATTGCACTTAGGGTAAAAATGAAATCCTTTTTCTTGGTCAACACCAAGTCTTGCAGTTTCTTTCCTGAAAAGTTATTCGATTTGGCGCAAAATAAAAACAAACTCTGCAGGTTAATCTCTACCATTTTTCATTTTAATGAAATATTAAAATTCTTATAAAAGAAAAAAATTGACGAAGAAAAAAAATCTGGTTAAAAAATGTAAACCCCACAAACAATAGGGTCTATTTTCGTATAACATGTTATTGAAGGGGCTTAGTTGCAAATTAGTGTAGACTTTCCGACCACAGAAATGTTGCCTGTGTTAGGTAGTTAGGCCCAAAGTAGCCCAATCAGCGACGCCGTGGTGGAGGGAATGGCGAGAGTCGCCTTTGCCACATCATCGCCGCCGCTATTCTCAGTTCGTACTATCCGCCGCCATTTCTCTGTTTTCGCTGCCGCGGATGCGAAAAGCTCCGAAATGCCCCGCCCCAACCACCACAGCTCTCTTGAAGTTATAGGCGGAGGAACCAATCGTTTCTTACCGCCGTTAAAGGACTCACTCTCTAAACCGTACAACGCATTTCCTCTAATCGGATTTAACCGCCACGTGGAGACAATCTATGCAGCTTTCTACCGCTCTGTTCCTTCCGCCAGACTCCGCCGTGAGTGTCTCCGCACGAGAGACGGCGGCTCTGTCGCCTTAGATTGGGTTGCCGGTGACGATAGTTCCCTTCCTCCTGAATCTCCAATCCTCATCTTGTTGGTAACAACAATCTCAAATTCTACTAAAACCAATTTTCATATACCAAAGGCTAAAGTGTGTAATCGAATTGAAAAAACAGAACTTTTTTAAAATATGTAGCCGGGATTGACTGGAGGAAGCCAAGATTCGTATGTTAGACATATGTTGTTACGAGCTAAAAGTAAAAAATGGCGTTGTGTTGTGTTCAATAGCCGTGGATGTGGAGATAGTCCTGTGACCACTGCTCAGGTTTGATTTATGTGTCTTCCTTAGCTCATTTTAAATTCAATAAAATAGCTTCCTTTTGTAAGTATTTCATGGTGTGGTGATGAGTGATGAATAGTCTCAGTTAGATTCATTTGGTTAGTACTGGGAACTTAGTAGACTGAAGTGTTATGATACTGATAATGCAGTTCTACTCGGCTTCGTTTTTAGGAGATATTCGTGAAGTGATTTCTCATGTTGGTGACAAATTCCCAAAAGCAAATTTGTATGCAGCAGGATGGTCTCTTGGAGGCAACATTCTTGTCAACTATTTGGGTCAGGTCAGTTATCTTAGCCCATCCATGAGTTTGGAATTCATATAGGTTATAACTGAGTTTATCTGTATGTAGGAATCTCATAATTGCCGTCTTTCTGCTGCTGTTTCGCTGTGCAATCCTTTTGATTTAGTCATAGCAGATGAAGATTTCCACAAGGGTTTTAACAATGTTTATGATAAGGCCTTGTCGAGTTCTCTTCGTAGAATATTTAGCAAGTAATTGTTCCTTTTCAGTGCTGTATTTTCTTATTGCCACTTATTTGATTATTGTGTCATATTAATTAGTTCATCATTCTCTGCAGACATTCTCTTCTTTTTGAAGACATAGGAGGCGAATTTAACATTCACCTGGCTGCAAATGCTCAGACAGTTAGGGATTTCGATGAAGGCATAACCCGAGGTTAGTTTCCTCTCCATCTAGGAATACATTTTCCTTGAAACCTTTATAAGATCAGGGCATGCACAGCAACAAATCATTTATTTTCTTGTTACATGTAACAGTGTCATTCGGTTTCAATTCAGTAGATGAGTACTACTCCAAGTCGAGCAGCTCCAAATGTATAAAAGATGTCTGTACGCCTTTGCTATGCATTCAGGTGAATCCTTGAGAAATAAAGCCTAAAAACCTATAAGCTTAGAATCTACTTTTTCTTCATATATATTCATGTATTATAAGATATGAAATGTAGGCAGCTAATGACCCGATTGCTCCTGATAGAGGGATCCCTCGCGATGACATCAAGGTAGGAGACAACTGATCATAATTCGTGTAAAAATAATATGATTGCAAGTCTATCTAACAAGTAAAAGTGACAGGCAAACCCAAACTGCATTTTGGTTGTAACACCAAAAGGAGGGCACTTGGGGTGGGTGGCTGGTGAAGAAGCTCCAAATGGAGCTCCTTGGACTGACCCAGTGGTTATGGAGTTTCTGCAATATATAGAGAGTGGTGAAAACATTAAAGGGGAGAGATTATTCAATGTTCATCAGGTTCAAGTCTAGTTCTGTTGAACAGTATGTTTTACTTATACGATGCTGTTGTAAACAAGAATGATCAAAGTTTGATCGTCTAAGCTTAGATGATTTGTAACATCTTTATTGCTTATTATATATTATCTTTGTATAATTGCACAGTCTATAGTACTATACCATTTCATTACCATGTGTACTTCAGTACTTGTGCTTTTCTATTTAATTTGACTTGAGCATTAGATTTGACATTATCAAAGTATAATTGTGTGCGAGTAAGAGTAATTAAGTTAGGGCAAATAGATTTGAGCCAAAAATCCAAAACGTGCTGCGGTTTCGAGGCTGGACATAGAATTGGTTCCGGTCACTGGTTTGTTCTTAGAAACTGAGCATTAAATGTAAAATGTCTCGTAGTTGTTGGACTTTTCGAAAAATAAACAACCCAATATTATGAAATTTAATATGGCAACAGTTTTACATACTCAGTCAATGGATTGACATAAAGAATTACTATACTATACATATATGTTTGGTAAATTACAAATATGATAGACTATTACGATCCATAAGTAATAACATAAACATATAAAGTAAAAAATAAATACTACATTCCCAGGTTATTAATTTAGCTTAGCTTCAACTAGCTTTATTATATAAGAGATTTGATGTAGAAAATTATTAAATTTTGCAATAAAAAGAAGTGGAATTCACATGGTATCAAGAGTGCTTATGCTTTTATCGTGGGTCTAGCTTCCAGCGAATGCCATCACATCTTCTTTCTTCTTTGTCATGATATATTTCCATTTTCTCAACAAATGAAATATAGCATAAACATTATTCTTATTATTTCCTAATCTTCTTAGTTTTTCTTCAAGCCTCTACTTATAAATAACAATTCTAACGTGCCATTATTCTTATGACCATTTCTAACCTAAAATTTACGAATATCAAAGTGGCAGCAGTTTTTTTCAACCATGAAGGTAGGTCTATAATATAGTATGACAATAAACTAAGCCAAAAAAATCTAACTACCCATCCAACCCCCTAAATTTATGGAGCTCAGCTCAGCTCACATTCTACAAATACATAAATAATAAATTATTTGTACAACCAATTATGGAATATTTTACATTCTCCGATTAAAAAAGTTATGAGGTAACCTATAAATTTTTTTTTTGTCACAAGCAAACTTAATCCATTAAGTTATTGGGTTCAGTTACATAAAGAGTTTTTTTTAGCTAGACTATCAGGTAAAATATTGAAAGAACGAGTTTGATAAGTGTGGAGGAATTCGATTCTGTAAATATCCGATAAGTGATTGACAGAAACGACGGCTTTGATGAGTGTGGAGGAGTCCGATTCGAACGAAACCGAATCAAGACCCCTAGCAATCGCCGATTCTATTGCGTTCTTCAAAGCAGAGTCCAGACCCTACCATACTTTTTATTACCAGATTCGGGATCATCTTTCTCGCCAGGCGGAAGTCATTTGTTGATCCGACACCGTTTCGAAAATTGATCTCAAATCGGCAGGTGTAGATTGGTGTTTACTCAAAGAGGATAAAATTTTTAAACAAATAAACAAAGTTATAGGGCACATATATTGCCAATATGTTCCACTAATTAATGATTTTTCGTTGGTAATCTCCTAATTACCAATTATAAATCTTATTCCAAATGAATGCATCATGGCATGTGCATTATTAATGTACACAAATCTTCAAGAAAGCGATGGTTTGTATTTTAAGCATCATAAGAAACAATTAAGGTTTAGAAAAGAAGAGATTATCCCCACATGAACATGAACAAACACCAAACAACTTTAGCTTTGATTAAGTCTCATTTAATCATATTTCAAATTTAAAACACCAATAACGATGTAGGTGATGAGAGAGACAGATGGAGAGAGCGTGGCTCTCTGGTTACTATGAATTAAATAAAGTTTAAAATTTTGAGAGGATGAGGAATAATATTTTTGTTCTAAGGCCCACAAATACAAGTAATCATAAGAATCATGCGAAGAGAGAGAGAGAGGAGGAGACAAAGGTAAAGTGAAGATAAAGGAATCGTAGACCCATTTGACGCATCTCTTTTCTCTTTCCTTACTTGCTCTTTAGTTTTGGCTTTACTCTTCTTTTCAAATCGAATGTCTTTATTTTTTTAGTTCATTTTTTATGCTAAAGCTTCATTCTCTGATTCTTCAAACACCATAATTGCTTCTTCAATCATTCTTTCTTCACATACAGCTGTTTGATTTTCTTTACGTATTCATGAATTTGCAGATTCCTGAGTTCTAGGGTTTTCTTTCCTTTTTTCCCCAAATCTCTACAATTGACTCGTTTCCTCTCTGTTTTGAGTCTGTATCTGTAATTGTGGATTTCTGGGTCCCGTTAATGGTGTGAAAGCTGAAAGCTTTTGTCTCTTTCTCTGTGTATTAACAATGGCTGAGATCAAGATTGCCAAAGTAGAACAAGGGCAAACGAAGATTAGGAATGTTCCAGTAGCTGTAACTCCTGAAGGTTTTTGGTGTTGTCCTTCTCCTGTTGCTTTTCAAAAGACTCTTAAATCTCACAACTCTCTCAACAAACACAAACAATCTTCTCCTCCTCTGCAACCACCTAAATCCGAGAAGAAGCCATCGTCGACCACCATTAGATCCGTAATCGCCTCCGATGAAAGTCAACAGAATTCGGTTCATTCCGAAACAACCCTTCACAGTATTGCTGTTCCGGCGACGGTTCAAGAGAGACCACAGAGGCAAAAGGTTGAGACTTTGCCAAGAAAAGTGGCGATTGAGTTCGGTGAACCAGGAAGTAGTGATGCTAAAGTGATTTTGGTGGGGAAGCAAGGTTTTTGTGTGAAGCTGAGTGTTCATAAGAAAGTTTTAGTTGATCATAGCAGTTTCTTTGCTAAGAAACTCGCTGAGAAAGATTCAGTTTTTGCTTGTCTTGAGATTGAGAGCTGTGAAGATGCTGAGATTTACGTTGAGACCATTGGGCTTATGTATTGTAAAGATATGAAACAACGGCTTATGAAACAGAATGTAAGCAGAGTCCTTCGTGTCCTCAAGGTATTGCATTTAAAATCTCTCTATTAGATCCTGGTCTTATTTGATTTTGATGTTTATGGAAATGTCTCAATTTGGTAACTTTATAGCTTTGGGGAATTCTTAAGGACTTAAATTGGTATCGCAGGTCGCAGAGCTTCTTGGTTTCAGTTCATGTATACAATCTTGTTTGGATTATTTAGAAGCTGTGCCATGGGTTGGAGAAGAAGAAGAGGAGAAAGTGATCTCATCGATTCTTAGACTAAAGACCGATGGAGTTGGTGTCACGCCTGTTCTGAAACGAGTTGCATCCAGTGTTGTGGATCCACCTAAAGAGACTCTGTCGCGCATCATCGAGCTTGTTCTAAAAAGCAAAGAGGAAAAAAGTCGACGTGAGATGAAATCCATCGTCCTGAAGCTCCTCAGGGAACAGAATGGAGCCAATGTAGCTGATAACTTCAACGAAACAATCTATTCCTCTTGCCAAAACTGTTTAGATTCAATTTTGTCTCTGTTTAAACAAGCTTGCGAGGGAGAAAAACCTGAGACTGATACCAAACAGATAGCTGTAGAAGCAGATAATCTCACGTGGCTGCTGGATGTATTAGCGGAACGGCAAGCTGCAGAGGAATTCTCAATCACATGGGCAAACCAAAAGGAGCTAGCTTTGTTACACGAGAAGCTTCCTTTAATGTCACGTTACCACATAAGCCGTGTAACATCTCGACTCTTCATAGGGATCGGGAGAGGAGAATTGTTGCCTTCAAAAGACACTCGGCTTGCGCTGTTAACCACATGGTTACAACCATTGTTCAACGATTATAACTGGCTCCAACACGGTTGCAGATCGTTTGATGGTAAATTAGTGGAAGAAGGAATTGGTCGGACAATACTGACATTGCCGTTGGAAGATCAGCAAAGCATTTTGCTGTCGTGGCTCGGGAGTTTTCTGAACGGAGGAGATGGATGTCCAAATCTTCAAAGAGCTTTTGAGGTTTGGTGGAGACGATCATTCATTAGACCTTACTCAGATCGTTAGGCTAATAGTTCCTGTCAGACAGATACTACTTCAAAAGAGTGACTATAAAAAGCTGAGTTATCTTTGTTAGATTGTACAGTGCGTAATGTAGCTACGGAATGTGTTGGTTTGCTGATTTTGATTTCCGATTTTGGTTTTGTTTTGTTTGGTTTGGTTCAGATCGTACCATGGAGAGGCAATGGACTTGCAGCTTTAGTGGTCGAGCTTTTCTTTTATGTTTTGTATTTTCCCATTTTCATAACGCTGGGATGTAAGTAAATTTCTGATTCGAGTTTTTATACCAATTATAATGTTTTGGTTTAGATCGGTTTTTGTATACTATAAAGCAAAATAATTTTTAGGCCCCAAAGTATGGGCCTATAAATATGGGCTTTTACATGAATCATATGTCAAAAAGATTTTCTCTATTGAAAGGTTCATTGGAGCCTTTATTTTCTGGAAATTCATGTAACTTTTGGAAAAAGTTTAGTGAACTTGCAAATTCAACTCAAAATAATCAAGATTTCAATTTTTTTGTATTATAAATTGTAGAATCAATAATACATATATAATTTTATAACGGTTTTAAAATTAGTGCTTGAATATTACATGATTGTGATAAAGATTTTAAAATTAATTTGAATAACATATGATTTTACAAATATATTTCAAACCCATTAAAATCTAACCTCTAATAAATCAAGAAATAAAATTAATTCCTACGTACAGAACTCAATACTTGATGAAAACAAATTGTCTGAAGCAAGTATATGAAATTAAACCAGGGAAACTGGAACATAGAAATTTTGACCTAATCGAATTTACTCATGATGTTGGAAAACAACTTGTTGATCTTGTAGATTAGAACTTGACGATGATCTGGTTTACGTAACTTGTAGCTCTCGAGATATATGCGACGACTTCGTTTGTATTCAGTTTCTTTAGAAGGGAAGCTGAGTGAGTGATGAGAACCATACTTGTTTTGTTTTGAACAGTCGGATTTTCTTCTTGGGTTTCCTTCTTCATTCGAGAATACCAAATTCGATACTGTCGTTTCCATTCTCGTATTCAGAAAGTTTTCTCGAGTTTGGATTAATCGTTATTAACTTTTGCTGATTTAGTATGTATGCTTGCTTGTTGTTGAGTTGGATGTGTGTAGTATATATAGAGAGTGTAGACGGTTTTCTTTCTCCTAATGCAATTAGGATTATTTGGATATTGGATTAATAATTATATATTTTTTTCATTCATGAAAAGAAAAAAGGATATTTCTATCTTTATTTTTCCTAGTATAAGCCTTAAAACTAACTTATCGAAACTTAAGGGAAAAGATAACTAAAATGAAAAAAATAAAAAATTATATACTCACACATGCGATTGTCGACGTTATCCGACAATCGGAAGAATGAAGTACTCTTCTCATTGGTCCACATCGCAATTGATTTCTTACAAATTCCAATCTTTTTAATTACTTAGACTAAAATTATATAACTATATTTAAAAATTTTAATTGCAACTTATATTCTATTAAACTCACACATGTGATAGTCGACGTTAGTTCGAAGGGTTGTAACTTACATTCTATTAAACTCGCCCATATTAATTTAAAAATCTGTAATCGAGAGGCTGATTGGTAAGGGCACATTTTAAGTATTTTGTTCTAAGATTTATGTTATGTTGTAGGTTTTTGGTTGTAGGTATTTTGGCTATAGATTTATGTTAAGTAGACTTCTTAAGAAGATTTCTTTTCTAAACTTATTTTTAAATTTGTTTTTAATATTTCTGTATTATTATTTTGATGAGTAATGTCATTTGATGAGTAATGACATTCATGTCACTTTTATAACACAAACAACGATTCCTTCTTTAGTTAACATCTTATCTTTGGATTTTGGTATCATAAGCTGTGTTTGTGTTTTTGTTCACTTCTTTGGGTCTCTTCTTCATTTTTCAGGTTCTTAATTAGACTGTGTATGAACTTATTACATATTATCGGTGGCTGAAATTACCATTTTTCATTTGGATCTCGAAACTTCAGATGAAGAGAGGAACGAAGTAGACAAAATATGTGGAGATTGGAGAGGGAAACAAGTGTCATTGATGTAGCTGATTTGGTGACGTTATAGTCTTCTTTAATGATTATGTTAAGAAAATTAAAGATATTAATTATAAACCAAATCTTAATCTTCTATTTCCTTGAGAAAATTGAGTGTGCAAGTTTGGTAGTGATAAATTCAATGGAGATTAAAAGTCAAATGAAACACATCTACACACTCTTGATCACTTGTACATGAAGTAGAAAAATCATATTAAACAAGCTTTGTATCAACATGAAAGCTTTGTGATCCACTAAAACACTTAAAAATTCTGTCTTGTTGTACTAAAACGACATGATGGTAGATGAACCAATACCTAAAAATAAACATATTTAAACCACATTAATAATAACTAAGTAGCTAAGGATCATAATATACTTACAAAGAAAATCACACACAAGTCTTTTCGAGACATAGGAGACTTCACCTGAAGTCTATACACCGACACAAATTTGTGAAGTTTACTTTGAATAAACTAACTACCTAAATTATTTCTAAAATTTATATATACATACATAACAATAATATATAAACATGTTAAAATTCTATATAAACAAAAACAAAATCAAACACACATAGGAAAATATAAAAAAATAATACAAAAAATATTTAAACATGCTTTAAAAGCATTTTTACAAAAATTTATGTTGCAGACTTCAGCTGAAATCTACACAGAAGCAGACTTTACGTGAAATCTACTTTGAATGAGCTAACTACTTGTATTTAAAATTTACACAGACTTAACTATAATATATAACCATGTTAAACTTGTAGAGAAGTAAACAAAGTATCAAACATACATATGAAAAATATAAAATATTTTTAAAAAAACTTAAAACATGCTTTAAATGCATTTTTACAAAATTAACGTTGCAGACTTTACCTGAAGTCTACTATTTAGACATCACATGAAGTCTACGTAGATAAATAGTAGACTTCACTTGAAGTCTCCATAGGTTATTTATGCATTTGACTAAATGTTGACTTTTCAGACGCAGACTTCACCTGAAATCTAATTTTTAGGAGGTTATATTTGCAATTACCTAGGATAATGAATTTTATTAGTAGATTTCATCTAAAGTCTACTTAGATTCGTATGAAAATAGTAGTCTTCACATAATGATGTAGATTTCACATGAAGTCTACTCTAGAAAACAGATGTTACTTCTGCAATTGACTAAGTTTGATTTTCAATACAGAAGTCTACACGTGAAGTCTTTGATAACGCACACTTCACGTGAAGTCTTCAACGTAGTTGGAGTAAACTTTCGAAGAAGTCTACTTTATTTTATAAATAATTAATTTTTTTCATTAATTTCGCATAAATCATACGAGTGTGCATTAACGTAGACTTCACCTCAAGTCTGCAGAATTGAAGAAGACTTCAGGTGAAGTCTGCGTTTTCACACAAAATTTTCAGATTTTTTTGGTCAAATAACTGTTATGTTGGTCAATTTCAAAAATAACTCATCTAAGAGAAGTAGACTTCGGGTGAAGTCTGCGAGTTTTTCGTAGACTTCAAATGAAGTCTACATAAAAGTCAAATTTTCAGTCAATTGCAAAGCTGACTCAAATTTCAGCAGACTTCAGGTGAAGTCTACTTTCTGAATCCAGAAAATGGTCAAATGCAAAACTAACCTCTGTGTTAACCAGCAGACTTCAAGTGAAGTCTACATGGAACACAGACTTCACCTGAAGTCTACTCTCTACAGATTTCTGAAATATACAAAAATTAGCTAGATTTGAATTAAGGATTATATTTAACTTATTTAAATGTCCAGAATGTCAAACTAAACCGTTAATCGTTACTTTTAGTTGGTAAATGCACCAGAAATTTAAGATTTAAGAATTTTAAAAATGTTAAAATGAAAATTAGAGAGATTTATGGATATAAATGAAGAGAGAATGAGAGATAATATGGTTGAAAATGGTGAATAAGTATTTAGATATCGAAAATAGGTATATATATGAGCATTTAAAGCATTTTTTTTGTGAATGGTGGGTAGGAGAATTGAAGAAGATAACATTTTGATAAATATTTAAGGTTAGATGAATATTTTGGTCAATTTTATATTTTGTTGAAATTATTTTTTTTTAAAAACTAAAATGTAATAGCATAATCGAAATTAATAGAAGAAAAAATGGTAAAAGGTAAAACTTTAAGAGAGAGAAAAAGAAGAATTATTTCACCCATTAACCAAAGTCAATGGGTTAGATTAGAAACAATTCCTTCTCTATTTACCCACTTGTAGATAGAAAAAGTAAAATTCTTTTCTCATTGGCACAAATGACATTAATTTCATACATATATAACCTAAAATCTTTCACATACCAAATCCATCTTTAATGACCTTTTTTAGTTTGATAATTATAATTATCTTATTAGTGACTGTAACATCGAAAATTGATTAAAAAAGATTTTAAGAAGTGAATTTTTATCATGGATCAGGATTCCATTGTTAATAAAAATAAATTATTTAAAAATTATGTTTGTACCCATATCCAATAAAATAACCTAATTTTTGAGAATAGTTTAGTAAATTTGCAAATACAACTCAAAATAATCAGGTTGCACTTTAGATTGTGGAATCAATAATACATAATTTTCATAAAGATTTTTAAATTAGTGGTTTTGATAAAAAAATTAATATTAATTTGAATAAATATGACTTTACAAATATTCGTTCAAATCCACTAAATTCGTTTCTCTATTTCACCATATTAATTAAATCTTTAAAATTCATTTTTATTACATCACTATACTCTCCCAACTTTCTTACATTAGATTCTTTTTTAATTTCTAATAAAACTTAATTACTAATCAATTTCCCTATCAAAACTAATCTTACGCCCATTTTCTAATCACCAATTCTCTAAGGCAAAACTACGTCGATGGAATAGACCTCTTTTCTCCAACCATTGGTTCATAATCCAACGAATGTTGCTAAACTCAGTTTTATCTAAATTCACTCCATCTCCAGTGGTCGTATGAAGAAATGGATTAAAGAAAATACCTATGCGGAGAACCAAGAGGAAGAAGTAGTACCAGTCTAGCCCTATAACCCGATGAAATCTAAGGAGCAGAAACTGATAGCTCCGGTTTTAGATTCCGGCGGTAATAGTGTTATCGATTAAGAGTCCAACTCAGACGTCTTTCTCTACCCATTCTCGATGTGAGTTTCTTTATCAGAAGTCGAACAAATTACGTTAGATTTTTGTGTTCAGTTGTTTCTCACTTTGTTGATTTTTAGTGAGTAGACAAAGAAGCCGAATAAATGAGCTATTTTGCTCAAACAAATCAATGAAAAAGTTTCATTGCATGAAACACTAAATTCTTAATCTTACTTTTGAATGGAGATTGCTTTTGTGTATCCTCTAGAGTTCCTTACCACATGAGGATAGTGTTGTTTAAGTTCTCTCAACTACAATCCAAGGTGACTCTACTGATTCCTTTGAGATTTATCTCGCATAAATCTTTAACAACATGCATTTCGTTATTTCACATATATATTTTATTTCATTTGCAGTGCAAACAACTACGTGAGATTGCATCACTTTGATGCATCATTAGTTCACTTTGATGAATCATTAGTTCATTGAGACTTTTATCCCTTTATCCTAATACCATTACAATTTGGATTGAATTATTAAGTTATAGGAAATTTTAGCTTTGTTTTTCGTAGTACAAGCCTTAAACTTATTGAAACTTAAGGAAAAAATACAAAAAAAACTAAGGAAAATACTTTAACAACAACAACAAGGAAAGGGAATTATCTGAACCAAGGAAAATGAAATAAGTTTATGAATATTCAAACTGTAAACCGAATTTTTTATATCTGGTGGGCCTAATGCCCCAATTTACGTGTCTAAAGCCCAGTTTAATAGTTTACCCAAACGTGTTTTTCAACTTATATTTACATCTAAAGGCCCACTTCAATATAATTTTAATAAATATTACGAATATGGCTTATGAAATAATTAGAGATAGCTATGAGTATTAACCAATGCTTTTGAAACCAAAACAAAACAAAAAGAAGAAAAGCGAAGAACAGATGGCGAATGTTAAGCAGAGGCCAAGTCAGAATATATACTCCAACTTTAATGGATGTCTTTGCAAGTAAAATTGCTCATTTCTTTAAAATTATTAGTACAATTTCTCATGAATAAACATAGAATAATTCCTTGTTTTGTTCATTTTAATTAGTTCACAAACATAAATCAAGCTTAAATTTTCATCATCCATAAGTCCATCGCAATCATATTTCACCACATTTCAACACTTCATACATATATATATTCCCTCTTTCAGGCATATAGTTATATAAATAGGGTAATTAATTATGTAAAAATAGATAAAAATGTAAATGAAATGAAATTAAACCGTCATCATTTGACGAAACTCTTGAAAATCGAGAACTCCATTACCATCAATATCGTAAAACTGAATCATTGCTTCACACTCTCCATATGATTTTGATTCTCCTAACTTTGCAAGCATCGTTTGCAAACCCTTTGGCGTTATGCATCCTGAACCTTTCTCCACTTCAAACATCTCAAACGCCGTCTTTAACTCTCCGGTGCCGTCACCGTCACCGTCAAGGTCTCTTCTTTTCATCAACCCAACGAAATCCTCGAATCCTAAAGACCCGTCTGCGTCGGTGTCCACCTCGTTTATAGCCTCTTGAGCTGCCTCATGAGTTATATACTCACCGACAGAGCCAAAGTATTCTCTGAGCTCAAAGGCTGAGATCTTACCGTCACCGTTGCTGTCAAAATGGCTGAACACTCGACGGAGCTCTTTGTTTGAAGATTGGAGACTCTTTGTATTGTTGTTGTTGGTATCATCGGTGTTGCTTCTTGGGGAATTTATGGTTGATGAAGAATTGGATTTTGGTGATCCTTTTCGGTTTTGGAAACTTAGGTTTAACTTAAGGGTTTTGGTGGAAAACCATTTGAAAGAATTTGATGAAAGTTTCTCTTGTTGAGTTGCCATTTAGGATCTTTTAAGATTTTATGATGTTGTGTGTTACTTATCACTCTCTAAATCACCTCTTTATATAACATGATAGATTCACTCCATGAGGATATTTTTAGAATATTAAATAAGACCTTTGTTTCTTGTGCCATCGTATCTGAATTCTATAATTAAACTTATTCAGGTGTTTTTGGACAATTTCTCAGTATTATCATTATGGTAAATTCCCAAATTTCAAGTCCCTTATGCGAATAATTAAATATTAATTGTTGTAGTAAAAAGAAAGAAAAAATCACATCTGAATACCTAAAAACAAAATATTAATTAATTCTCTTTTAGCCGAAGACAGGTGGCCTAGTGATACTGGTTACTTTACAAATCTTCAGGCACCAGAGTTAGATTTTTCCACAATGCAAGGGGAAGGAAAAAATATGAATTTTAGGATGTGAACTTATGGCTGTGAATCGGATCTTGTCGATCCAATTATAAGAGTAAGGTTGACCAAAAAAAATTAATTCTCTTTATAAAGAAACTAAAAATATAGAAAAATGATTAAGAAAGCCAAGTATAGGTGGTCCAGTAGTAGTGGTCACTTTACAAATCCTCAGGCACTGAGGTAGGATTTTAGGGTGTGGGTTTAGGGTGTGAATCGGATTTTATCGATCTAATTATGAGTAAAGTTGACAAAAAATATTAAGAAATTGATTAAATTTTACTATTCGACTTTGATTTTAGATAATTGTAAAATCCCAAGCAATAGAATTTGGGATATAGATTGAGTAAGCCCAACTTTAAGGTTAGATTCTCTTTAGATTTTTCCAGATCTAACGTTGTTCTTCATTATAGAGAGAATGGCTCTATAAATCTTCTCTGTTTCAGAAAAGTTTCTTCAAAACTTTGATATGATATTTGATATCGATCAGCTACTTGGCGTGTTCAACTGTTTTTTAAGGCGATAGAACTATGAGTGTTTCAAGATTCTATTCAGAGACAAGAACACAGATCCAACTCTTATCCAAGACTCCCAATATATTTGAGTATCTCTATATGGAAGCAACTTATCTATCATTTATTTGTGCCTATTTGGATTTTGCTTTGTATGTTTCTCCTCTATGGCGATGTGATTCTCTTTGTTTAAGGTATGGATTTAGTTGTTTTGACAAAAAAAATTGAGTATTGTTGATTTAATTTATAATTAAAAAAGGAAGATAGTTTAATAAAATATGATAAAAAGACATATATGTAAGTCATTTTCCGAGAAAATCCAAGGATACAAAAAAGAGGTCCATGTTTTAATCCTGCAAGGGAATTTCGAAGAAGGTGCATTTAGATAGGCGTGATGGTGGATGCTCAGAGATTAAATGAGAGATTGCATAAAGACAATGACTATATGAAATTTCATCGAAGTTTCCTCTAGTCA
This sequence comes from Lepidium didymum, assembly GCA_963920545.1. NCBI lineage: Eukaryota > Viridiplantae > Streptophyta > Magnoliopsida > Brassicales > Brassicaceae > Lepidium > Lepidium didymum. The sequence goes on from OY986982.1 coordinate 2,551,969, forward strand.
TGAATTGTATATTTAATGATTTTATATGACCCATTTCTTTTAAGATTCGATTGACTCTTCGTCTTGCGTTGCATTTTACGTAATCAAGCATTTGCTTTTAGGTGAATATATTCTTAAATTCGAGATTCACGTAATTAATTTGACGCAAAGGTCATAAATCTGATTTGTTTTCGTTTTGTTGTCAATTTTTGATATCGTAGAATACAACTACGTAATCCTCGCAGAGCCACATGAAACTAAAAATGTTCTGCGTATATCACTATTGGTTTTTAGCCTCTCACAAGTTACACTCAAAAACAAATTTAGACCTGTGTTTTTTGCAGTGTGTATTTTTATAGGTAATGAAAAGATAGTATACCTAACCTCTAAACCAAAAAACAAAATAGAATTTTGTTTAGATTTGTCAAGACAAAAAAAAAGGGATTAGAGTATTTAGGGTCCGATGAACAATTAATTTTATTATTCTAGAAAACAAAAATATATTAAGAGCATTAAAATTAAACTAATCATGTTTTAAATTTATTTTTTATTTTTATTGCTTTAGAAAGTCATTTTTTATTTATGGAAGTCAAAAATCTATAGCCAAAATTTATAAATTTTACAAAATAAAATATTAAAAAAATTTACAGTCAAAATATCTACGACTAAAAAATTTAGAGCTAAAAAAAACTATAACCTAAATTCTAAAAAAAAAAATTCAAAGTTATAGTTCTTACCGGTGAGACAAATAAGCAATGTTGGTTGTAGTGCATATTTAGATACTTTAACAACAACAGCCCTTAATTATTATATTTTGTTTTGTCGTAAGTGTTGTATCTTATAATACAAAAATAATAAAATCAAGAACTGCAAAATGTTTGATTGGTCCAAGATTATGGCAACGAGCCATAGGAGGGACATGTAAAATTAGTATTCGTCGTTTTTGAAATAGAGATATTCTTCTAATATGGGTCGATACAAAAAAAGAGAAAAAAAAACTTATCGGTCTTGGCCCAAAAGGTTTATGGGCCTATTTAGTGGGCTTCTTAATTTCACGCAAAAGTATGGCCCTCTCGTATGCTGGATCTTGCACTCAGAAAACGGGCATTTTGCTGGTAGGACACGAAAACTAGGAAAAACGAAAATTGTCGGTATGATTTTGACAATAAAATAAGAAATACAAATAATCCTTTTTTCCTTGGAAAATATAAAAAAAATCTTCATCTGCCAAACTTTGTTGCGACTCGATTTTGTAGTGAGACTTGGGTAGGATGATTATTGGCATATTGCCCACAAGTCTATATAATGTGTCACTCAATTCTAATATGCAAATTTGACTTCTTAAACATTTTTGTAATGCATCATAAAGCATCTTTATCCTATGCTTACAATTATAAAATTAACATTAAAAAGTTACAAAGTCTTTGCATGATTTTGAGCATTAACAAATATATTAATTTTTCATATACATTGGTACAGGAAAACAAAACAAGAGGAAAAAGTACGAAACTGAGGTGTAAACAGAAATTGAAAGAAAGAAAAAAAAATATTAAATTCTATTTGAATATGAACAAACCTTACCTCTTTTAAAATATGGGACATCATAATTTAATGCTATTTAGATATACCCAACTTTCACAAAGTGACAATAATATTCCATTTCCATTATTTTTTAAAAATATATAATAATAATAAGTTATCTATTATGAAGGCTTTTATTCTTTATATAAAATGAAGAACTAAAATCCCTACTTGGCTCAATCTCTCAAATTTCTTTCTCAATATAAAATTCATCGACTTTCTCTTTAATCGCAATTGAGTTTTATGGTTACTAGAGATTGCACTGAGTAGATTTTTACGAATGCAAGTTTCTGTTAGTAAGGATTTTTTAGATCTAGCTACTAGTAAAGTTTAACGCATTATTGGAGTTATAGTTTGGAATTTTAGCAATATGGTTGGTCTTAAATTTTTTAATAAAATGAATCATCTTGTTGGTGTTTTTTGTGTGTGAAAGTTGTGTATTAAAATACCATTTTTCTCGATATATCTAGTACTACTATATATCTACAGCTCATGTGTTGTATTTAATAGGGTGAGAAATCGATTCGGATCAGTTCGGTAATTGGTTTATTGAAGAATTCAGATAGTGATTCGGGTCTTGTAGTTTGGATCGGATTGGTTCGGGTCGGATTTTTTGGATTTTTTCGGATTTTTAGAATTTTTACCAAAAAAAAGTTTTTTTTCGGAATTTCATTTTCTTAATCGGGTATTTCTGACAGTTCGGATCAGGTTTTTTGGATTTTTTAGGATTTTTTTGAATTTTTGCCAAAAAAATCATTTTTTGGGACAATTTTTTTTGTCCAAACAACCCGAATCCCAATCCGACCCGATCTAATTTTTTAGTTTAGTTATTTCGGACAATTTTTCTAAACTATTAATTATCTGATTACCGATTGATTCGATCTGAATGACTCGAATTCCCACAGCTAGTATTTAATATTTGAGTTGACCTAACAAAAGAATCAAAATACCATACATGTTCATTGGTATTCTACACAATATAATAATTATTATAATAATTAACGAGATCTAGACGTAATCCGTATTAGGTTGACCTACGCGTTCACAATTAGGGAATATATATAATGTAGTTACTATGTGTTTATTAATCATTCAATAAGCTTAGTAAATCACGTAGAAATCCTAATTAATATTTATATAAGTCTAAAAAAGAATGTAATACTGTATAAGTGAGTAAGTCCACGTGAGTTCTTATATTCACATTGAGCTATAAGTCTTCGTGAGTCCTGTTTTACTTTAAGTAGACGATTCAAACCCAAATTTTATAAATATTCGTTTGTACATTATTAAGTTACAAAAATAGAACACATATACAGAGAATCAGATTTGACCATATTAATATAAACATTTGAATGGGTCTCCGATATTTTAAGAGCCTCTAATTAGTAAAAATTCTATTATGTAATTATATATATTTGACATATAATGAAATTTTGATATAGAATATTAAGAAAAGGTTAGATAACAAAACTATTATATAAAATTTAAAATATTATGAAAATTTTAGAAGGAAATAAATCGTTAATTCATTTAAATATTAAAAAGGTTTATTTTTAGAGATCCGAATTAGTGAAAATTTAGTTATATAACTATATGTACATTCGATATATAAATAGAGAAATTATTTAGTAAAAGTTAGTAACAATTTTATTATGTAAATTTTAAATTACAATGATGTATATATCAAACAAATTTTTATTTTGCATACTGCTCTCTGCACATATATAGACTGCGACTTGTGTAGTTGCTTCGTTATTTAATCAATTAGCTAGTATTCGACAAGGTTTTGACTTGTTGACTTTAGATGTGTTGTGTAATGATTTTATTATTAACTACAACACAACTTGGTAATACTTGGCCGGCGATTTTATCTTATTTACGAAAGAATTGAAATTGACTGGTTTATATTTGTTCTATAAGTACAATGATCAAATCAACTATTATGCTAGTATTGACAAATCTATGGAATCGAACAAAAATTTGCAGTTACTATCACATTAACGTCATTATATTCAGTATCTGCCAAATTATAGTAAATAATTGTGCTAAAATTTTCTTATGCTTGACTTTTTAATTTTAGTTTTGATGTATACGTTAAAATTCGTTGAAGATGTAATTCTATTATCAAAAATAAATTATTTACAACTTTAGCTAATAATTTAAGAGAAACGATCGATCAGTACCAATTATATATACACCAATTTTAAGGTTTATGGAAAAATATACGGAATAACGCATACTCTTAACTCATTATCATGTCAAATTTGCTCATAATTATAGTTAAAAACTGAAAATGAAATTCTTTAATAATGCTGAATTAAAATGATTAGTAAGAACATAAATGTTTACATGCAATAACATTTTTGGTTTTTGTCTTTTCCTTTGTAAACAAAGATAATGATATTATTTTTGTAAATACTATTAAGTCGTTGATCAATTTCGTAAAATAGATATATGGTAGTAATAAGCCAGATGATTAACTTAAGCTAAATGTTTTCTTCATGTAATTTTCTGAAAGGCTAAAACTAGTAGTGTGTATATAGTTTTGCATATAGTTAGAATAATGGAAGTCTTTTTATGTTTTTTTTTCCCTAATTTAAACTGCAATAATATGAATGAAATAATAGATTTGGCAAAGATTACAATTGAATGATTCGACTCAAATCTAAAACCTTCAAAGTTAAGCCGTTAATTTTTTACACTAAAATGAATGGCAGACATGAATTAAAACTCGAAAGTGAAAAAAGAAAACGTTATACTGATAATTCATACAGAAAAAAGATCTCGTAGTTAATTATTACAACCTTAGCAGACTGGTCTTGATACATTCGGTAGATATTCACAATTGATTACAATTTATTACCGTATAGGTATCGAATTTATTATGCTATAGAAGCAGGTAATGAGTTACGATATAGTAACTACTATCACCAAACTAATTACATATTCTATAACTTTTGTACCTTTTTAAATTTTTACACATCCAATCAAAAATATACTTTTTTCAAAAAGACAAGTAAACTTATATCTAAATCTAACTCTCGATAAGATCGAACCGTGGCTCTAACAAATCATACGGAACCCAAAGCGCATCAATCGGGCAAGGTCGAGCTGCATCTAACCTTACCCAAGGCTTACCTTTACCACTCCAATGCAACAAACTCACTGGACCTGGATGCAATTCTCGGCATAAGCCTCTGAAATTGTCTCCACCTAAGCCATGTTGGTTCCACCTGTGATCTACCGGAGCTATGTTTCCGGCGAACACAAGTAAAAACGGTGGTAAAGATCCTAGCTCATAGATTCTTATTCGTTTTTGTAACTCCATCCACTCTATGATCTTTCTTGTGTAATCTCCTTCTCTCCATTTTTGTAACTCGATGACCATCACTCCAGTGTTGAAGTAGCAAGGTTGACGAAGACGGTTAATGGAGAGTGTAATGGAGAGAGAAGGGTTAGACCAGAAAGTCGGAGTGAAGTAAGTGGTGAAGTTCGCGTTGCAATACTCAGGAGCAGCTAAAACGACGTCGTTTGGGATGTGAGTTGAGAAGAGTTTTGAAATGTCATCAACAAGTATGAGATCTGAGTCAAGGTACACAACACGTGAGAGGCACGTGGGGAGGATATCAGCGAGGTAGTTTCTTGCGTAGTTTAACGGAGTGTCGAGAGCTGAACGGATAGAGGTTGAGATGAGGCCGGAGATAGCGGCAACGTCGTAAGGGTAAATTCGGAATTTCAAGTAAGGAAAAGAAGAAACGACGTAGTTTTGGAGTCGGTGGGTTTCTTTAGAAGTGACGAAATGGAAAACAGTGTTTTGAGGACAAGAAGAGTGTTGGAGGACGGAGAGAATCACAGCTATTGAGCCACGGAGGTAAGCTGCGTCTAAGGTCATTGCCACGTGGACGGCTTTATCTGAACAGACGAAATCGTCGTCGTTTTGGATGGTGAGACATTCCGGTGAGTTGAAGAACTCTGGAGCTTCTTTGAATCTCTCTCCGCCGGCGAAAGTGACGGTGAAGACGGCGAGGATTATGAGATGTAATAAAGAGTTCGAGTGCATATTTTTGGTTTGAGGAAACGTTAAGAGGCAAATGGTGTATTTATTAGGTTTGAGAGGAAATAGAAAGGGAAAAGACATGAAAGAAGTTTCTTTACTCTTTATGAAAAGAAAAATTGAGTGAGTTTGAAATGAACGTGGTTACGAGAAAGTCAATATTATTGAATGAAATTTGTCGGCGAGATATTATTCATTTTATTTAGGAAATGGTTTTATTAGATTTTTAATGGAAGAAACGAGAAAAAAATACATTATTAAATGTTGCTTTGTTTCCTCGAGATTTCAATTTTTGGCGGGTTGTCCCCTGTAATAATGGAAAAATATATGAATTATTTATTAAAGAGAGTTGATGTTTAAGTCTTGGGTAACTCTCCAAATCTATCAATTTTGGACCCCAAATTTAAATTCTGAGTACAGATCGACCCAAACTATAAACACTTATTGATCTCTCAACATTGTTAAGTAGACCAGCGACTTGTGGTTAAGTGGGAACAGACAAACTTGGGATTTTAAAGAATTTGTATGCTCGATATCTTTGTTATGTAAAACTAAAACACATTTTCTTATTCATTCCTATACGAATATGAATCTATATTGTTGACCTATTTGAATATCCGGAAGTGAGAGTATATCTGGTTTCTCATAAAATTTCACCACATAAGAATAATCCAAGTCCCCTCTCGTAAAATTGGGAATTCTTTAGTTACAAGAAAAAACATTGTTAAGCAATATTATTGTATTAATATAAGTGTTTATAAATTTTTGATGTCTCCTGAAATAGTATAAACTGTACATATATAATCTAGATTGAGAAAAATGAAGATCTCACTATAAGAGTGTTGCTCTTGTATTTTTGAGCAAACCTATGTGTTGCCTTTAGTTAGGGAAGTTATTATCTATGTTTGTACGTGACACATTTTGTGTGGTCGGATTAGCACTATCACAATTAATATGATATGCCTTACGTGTTAAAGTTTATTAAATTAAATCACTTTTATCATATTTAATCTTATCAATCAAATCAACCCTTTTCTCTCCCGTGAATTATTCAAAACCAATTTACCTGTAAAATCTTTAGAAATGCAATATATATGTAAAACATAAACAATATTATGCTTTTTTCTTTTTGTCACTGAAACAATCTTATGCTTTGTTAATCTATTTTGATCTTTATAATTTCACATTGTCTTAGATCGGTAAAATACTTATACAGTTAACAAGTTGTTTGACGAATTATAGATATAAAATGCTTTAAAACATCCTTAGCTACGTCATCAAGAGAAAACTGCTTATAGGTTACAAAAAGAAAGCAATTTATTTGATTCAGTCAGAAAATTCGGAGGCTAAAAGCGATAAACTAATTTTCCGGTCTGCTCAAGCCGGAATTAATTGGCAGGAGTTGGGAACACATGCTAAAAGTGTGTCACGTATCCATGAATTATGGGTCCGTTAAGTGCCACCTGACCTACCACGCATTAGCTCTGAGTTTCTACCAAAACTCGTGGTAAATATTATTAAAATCACTTTAAATATTTAAAACTATTATTCTAACAAATAAATTAATTATGTTGTTTTTTTACAACTGAAATGACAAATGCAGTAATCATTATAAACTTGTGAAGAGATGTTTTTACTAGAAAACATATGATACTGTTATCTAATCATAAAGACTTAAACAATGTATATATTGCATTGAAAGCATACCGTTGGATATTTATTAATTTTTAAATTTTATGAATTGTGTAGACGTCGATGGGAAAGTAACAGATTCTTTGGAAAAGGAAATGTATAGACTATTCTACTCTATACTATAGTGTATTTGCAACTAACATAACGAGCCGTGTTTTCGGTTAATTACGACTCTGATTTTATGTCAAAACTATATTTATTAATATCCCTAATGACGATGTGCCTTGCATGTGCTATTCACGTGGGGTCTCATTTGACTTTAAAGGTAATCGCATGACTCGAATCCCTTTCTTCGGCTCCACGAGGAGAAGTCTCTGCTAGTCCATAATTCATATAAAAGCCCATATCTATAGGCCCAATTACTGTGCCCTAGTTATTTCTTTTGATTTATTCTAAACTAAAACCCAAACATTGAGACCATACAGTAGCATAACGAAAATTGAATAAACTAAACTAAAATCACACAGTAGCATAATGAAAATTGGAGAATACAAAACATCACGAAAAATCGATCACAGCCATTCCATCGTCATGGTACATATCGCTAGCCAATTTATGTACAAATAAATCATCCGTGTTCGGTATTATTATGTTTTGTTTATACGGAAAACTATAAAGAAGTATTGCAATAGAAAATGACTCACATTATACAATTTTCACTACAAGAAAACAGTCAATTTACAAGAGAAAAGGATATCACAAATCCCTCGCAAATCATTTTATACGATGCTATTGCGATGAACTGTTTTGTCGCAAATTATTACTCGCAATCAGAACTCCAACTTCAAAACTTATCTATAGCGAACAAGACCGTCATAGACTCTTGTATCGAACCATCAAGGTATTGTATCGTTGCCGTATGTCCTCCATTTACTCTTCCAACGTGCAACAACCTCATGCAGTTATGGCTCGTAGACATTGGCAGCAGGCGGTGCCGAATCAATCTCACATATAGGAGTGTAGCACCGGGTGTCGACGAAAAGGATTTCGGGCCAGGATGCGTCGTAGGCTGAGATCCGCCAGATGCATGAGGCATCGATGGTTGTGATCCGCGAGGTGTCGGTGGATGAGATCCCTCAGATCCGAAAAGATAACGAGTATAAAGGTTGCGAACTCCGGACATCTGAAATTATGACAACTTAGATGTCCGGACTCGTTATCAAAAATTCTTTAAATTATAAATAATTTTTTTTAAATACTATAAATCAATTTAAAATATTTAAAAAGTATATAAATATTCTAATAATGATTTAAAAATTATATGAATTATTTTAAAATTATAAATTTGGTTTTAAAAATAACCAATAGACGGTTATGAACTCCGGACAGACCCAGAAAGATAACGAATATAGGGGTTATGAACTTCATACATCTAAAACTATGAACTGCATGCATATTGAAATTTTGCTTCTGCGAGAAATCAAATGTGCGAACGCATCTATACCATAACTGTTTCAGCTCGTGAATCAGAGGTTATAGGAACACATCAAGGGATCGCTTAGGATGACTAGGTCCTGGCACTAGAATTGTCACAAACAAGAATTCGCTTTGTATGCACATATGAGGTGGAAGATTGTATGGCGTCAATATAACAGACCATAGAGAATATTGTCTCCCAGACAAACCAAATGAACTAAATCCATTTGTGCATAAACCAAGATAAACATTTCTAGACTCTTTAGCAAAATCAGAATGTACAAACTAAAAGTGTTTCCAAGCTTTTGCATCTCACAGATGTGTAACCTCCTCATCACTTGTTGTATGTTCTGCATGTCATCTCATTGCCACTGATGTCCTTTCTGATTGGTATAATCGTTTCAATCTATCAGTGATTGGCAAATACCTCATACGTTTGTATGGGACACTAGTTCTTCTACATGTTGCTTGATATCTCAGCTTCCCACAAAAACGACATTCTTGTAACTTATCATCGTCTTTCCAGAAAATCATGCAATTGCCAATGCAAACATCAATCATTTCGGATGGTAATCCAAGACCCGCAACTAACTTCTGCATTTCATAATAACTTCCAACATAATTATTATCTTATGGCAAATACTTTTTAAACACATCCACGAATTGGTTCATACTTCTTTCAGTTATGTTTCCTTCATTTTTACTAGACATCAACCTAGATGCTAGATGCTAATGACAGTTTAGATAGACCCTCTCTACATATCTCATAGATAAGTTGATTTGCAGTATCTAGCATATCATAATATTGTTTCATTTCAGTGTTAGGACAATATACTTAAAAACCAACGTTAGGTTAGGTTCTTCAACATACTTAAAGACTTTTCGAATATATGATTTTTTTGTTGTTTTTTGGGTCAACAAGAAATGTTGTTAATTAGTGAGACAAGAAAAGTAAGCTTTCATTGATGTGCACCATCAAAGAATACTATTATGAGCTAATTCTTCATCATACAATTTCAAGTTGAATGATTCAGCTTACGCACAAGTGGATGAACACACATCTTATCTTATTAACTGCTTAACACATATTATTGAGTTTATATTCGAGTTATAATACGAAGCGGCTTCTATTTAAATCATTAAGTTACATGCTTTGTGGTAGGCCTGGGTATAATATTGGAAACTCAATCCGAACCGATTTGAAATAAGAGGAACTGAATCGAATCCGATAAAATATCTGAACCGGTTTTACATTATGAAAGTTTAGATACCCAAACCCAAATGGGTAAAACCTGAAACCCGAATGAATACCCAAAATATATTATATAGTTTAAAAATAATCATATATATATATATATAATTTTAATTATTTAAATATTTAAAATTATAATTATAAATCTATTAGAAAACTAAAATATCCAATTTTTAGAATTAAATTATGATTTCTCTAAGAATTTTTTCAGTTTTTTAAAAAATTTTAAATAAAAATACTCGAATCCGAATCGAACCCGACCCGAAATAGGACATTTTATAAGAATCGAACTTGGTCCGAACCCAAAATATACCAAACTGAACCCGACCCAAAATTCTCAAATATCCGAACGGATTTTATATGTATAAAACTAAAAATCTGAAACCCGAAAAGACCCTATCCGAACCCAAACGGTGTCTGAAAAGACCCTACTTTGTGGCATATTGAAACAGATCTATATTGTTTTTTAAAAGTTGACAAATTTTTTTTAAAAAACTATATAGATTCGTTTCAATATGCCACAAAGTAGGGTCTTTTCGGGGGTTTTATATAGTTTTTTAAAAGTTTATTTTTTTGTCAACATTGGATCGACAAAACTCAATCCATAGTCTAGTCCAACTCTTAAATTTTCTATTTAATCTACCAACTTATATAAAATAGTAATCGAACCCTAAATGTTATAGTCATTAGCTGGATCATCTTAACCAGTAAACTGAGAATAACTTAGCTTTTAAAAGTTTAACTAAAAAAAAAGTTGATAACGTTTTAGAATGATATATAACTCACCTTAGAATTTGAGATCATTATAATCTAATATATATACTTATCCATAATTTATTATAATATAAAAGAAAAAATTCCTATATATCTTTTACATGAATATGAAATCGGAAAATAATGTCAGCGCTCTTTAATTTCGCCACTCTCGTTGTCGTTGGATGAGCATGGATTAATAATGACATTAAATGTTGATCAATATTAAAATATTAAGATGTTCAGGACCTATGTCCTTTGCCGTGCCAAGAATACATATAATATAAATTTTTTATAATATAAATATATATAATATAGTTATAAAATAACATACAAATAGAACAAAACAATTATTTTACTATAATATAATATCTTTTTTGGTTTTAATAATTTTTTTTGACAAAATTTTCATAATATAATTTTTTTTTCTATATACTAGATGATGTCTCGTGCTATACACGAGATTATTGTTCAGTAAAATAAATATACATTTATAGTTATTTATATTTATCTATAATATTTATATTGTGATATTTATTTGTCTTCTATTACTTTATTTTTTGATTTATATATGTAAATTTATTATTTTTATATATACTTCATATACTAAAAATTAATTTATAATGATAATATTTTTTAGATATACGTTTATTAAGTTTTGATGCATTGTATAGTATGTTTAAATCGTGTTCATTTATGTTGTTAGACACATGGTTATATATGTTTTTAGATTTATGCTTATTTAGGTTTTTATATACTTATTCATTTAAGTTCTTAGACTCATATTTATTTTGGTTTTTGATTACAGATAATTAATTTATGATTTTAACATTTATGACATGATTCAGTTTAAGGATAGTAAAGAAATAATTTAATTTTTAAAAATACATTTAGCAATTCCCCAAATTTGCGTATGAATAATAAATCGTGATCTTTTCTTGATTTAAATAAAATTCTCGACGGAGTTTGTCCTCCCTACATGCCAAATTTGAGGTACTAATTTGGGGTATGATATGTTTATCATCTCTTCAGGTGGTAGAGGTGGAGTTTTTGGTGGACTGCTTAGAGCTTGTTAAGATGCTGGAGGATCTTACTGGGTGACCCGCATTCCTACCTTACCTCAACGATTTCTCAAGATTACGGAGTCTGTTCAGGTTATGCTCAATCAGCCACATACCACGCACACTAAACCATAAAGCTGATCACCTACCCCGCACGGTCAGAGAAAGTTCTAGGTCTCATGCTTTTGTACACAGTGTGCTCTCTCATTTCGCAGTGTAATCGTGTTTACAATGAAGTTAAGTTGACAAAAAAAAATGCCATATTTATTTGGTCTATAACTTTAAGATATATCATATATATATATATACATTTATGTATACAATCTACAGTAATTAATATAATTTATGTAATTATGGTAAGTGTAATTTTAAATTTTCAAAATCTATTTAAAAAGAACTGTTAAAAGAAACCCTATATTTTGCATTCAATGATCTAAAAGACAAAAATATTTAATATATTACATACAATGAATAAATCCAAAAATGTAAATGTGGATTATATATTTATATTATTTAGGCAAATGTGATCTTCTTTTGATTCAAATAAATTTTCGTGATCTTCATTGTAATTTTCAATTAATGTCATACTTATTTGTTGTATAATTTTAAGATATATATATATATATATATATATATATATCCGAATCTGTTGTAATTAAAATTTATGTAACTATGGTAAGTGTAATCTTAAATTTTCATTACCTATTCAAAAAGAAATGTTAAAAGAAACCCGATATTTTGCATACAATGATCTAAAAGACAAAAGTTTTTTAATATTTTGCATACAATGAATAAATCCGAAAATGTAAATGTGGATTATATTTTTAAGTTATTTATGCAAATGTGGAGTTATTCAATTATAGACACTACAACAAATACTTGAAGTTCATCAACAAATACACTATCGGAAATATTTGATTTTAAAATATACAATTCTAATATATCGACTATTTTATTTTTTTTCAACATAATTTTAAAAACAACAAAATATGTTAACTAGGCTATATTTTGTAATATAGTTGATTGTAAATAAAATTTAATCAATTTTAGATTTCAAAAACAATTTTAAACAGAGACAACTAAAACTAAATCCAACTTAATTCTCACAAATAATAGTCTTATTTTTGAAAAAAATATTTACAAACATAGAAAATTGATTGTTCCTATAATAACCAGTATAATATATGAAAAATTTTGGGCCCCAAAAATCATATTTATTTCAGGAGGTCCGAAAGAATATATTTTTTTTTACTTACAGACACGCCTCTCTGTCTATATCGCAGACCCTATCCAGAAAAGAAAAAAGAAAAAAACCATTATTTGATTGAGCAAATTCAACGTTGTAGTGGCATAGTTGTTCAAGCATTACAAAAATTTCACTTTCAGTCATTATTGTTGTATAATTAATACAGCTTTAGAATGGCTATGAGTAAATACACACTAGAGTCGTGTACGTAATGCATAAAAAGTCTTACAAAATTATCACTAGGCCTATGCATTAAAACCCAAAAACGAATTTCCACGCAACTATTCACGTCACATGGTTAACTTTCTTGTATATATTCTATCTATATAAGTCTGATATAAGTCATAAACTAACGAGTACGGACCAGACCTCTGAGATATAGATATAGTTAGACACTTACACCTAGCTAGCTACTATATTAAGTTTTCTTGTTTTTATGAAAATATTATAATTGTAGCTGATTTCGAGAAAAGAACAAAATATATATTTATAGTAATAGATCAGACCTTAATTAATATAGCTCCCGAAGTTTTAAAAGACTCTTTGGTTCTATATATTCAACTCGCCAGCAAGTGTGAGAGACTAACCAAAACAGCCAAGAGAAAAAAAAAGGAGGAGGAAACGTTCAACGATACGGTTATGAAGACTACAAAGCCACATGCAGCTATGTTCGGTAGCCCTGGAATGGGCCACGTGATCCCGGTTATCGAACTCGGAAAACGTTTAGCTGGATCTCACGGCTTCCACGTCACCATCTTCGTCCTTGAAGCCGACGCAGCCTCAGCTCAATCGCTATTCCTCAACTCACCTGGTTGTGAAGCGGCTCTTGTTGATGTTATCGGCCTCCCAACTCCGGATATCTCCGGTTTAGTGAACCCATCAGCCAATTTTGGGCTAAAGATCTTGACCATGATGCGTGAGACCATTCCTACTCTTCGTTCAAAGATCGCAGAGATGCAACACAGACCAACGGCTTTAATCGTGGACTTGTTTGGCTTGGACGCGTTAGGGCTTGGTGGTGAGTTCAACATGTTGACTTATATCTTTCTTGCTTCAAACGCACGTTTTCTAGCGGTGGCTTTGTATTTCCCAACGCTAGATAAAGACGTTGAAGAAGAGCATATAATCAAGAAGAAACCTTTGGCTATTCCTGGATGTGAACCGCTTCGGTTTGAGGATACTCTTGAACCATGTCTTGACCCGACCGACGAGCTGTACCAGACTTTTATTCCTTTCGGTTTACTTTTCCCAACGGCTAATGGTATTATTGTGAATACATGGGATGATATGGAGCCCAAGACTTTAAAATCTCTTCAAGACCCAAAGCTTTTGGGTCGGATCGCTCGTGTACCGGTTTATCCAATTGGTCCTTTATCTAGACCGGTTGATCCATCAAAAACTGATCATCCGGTTTTGGATTGGTTAAACAAACAACCAGACGAGTCGGTGCTTTACATCTCATTTGGTAGTGGCGGCTCTCTCTCAACTAAACAGTTAACCGAATTGGCTTGGGGGCTCGAACTGAGTAACCAACGGTTCGTTTGGGTGGTGCGACCACCGGTTGATGGTTCAGCATGCAGCGCGTATTTCTCCGTCAATACCGGTGAAATACGAGACAGCACACCGGATTATCTACCAGAAGAGTTCGTTAAACGGACTCAAGGAAGAGGCCTTGTGGTTCTCTCATGGGCTCCGCAAGCCGAGATCCTAGCCCACCAGGCCGTTGGTGGGTTTCTAACTCATTGCGGTTGGAATTCGATTCTCGAGAGCGTCGTTAACGGTGTTCCAATGATCGCTTGGCCGCTTTTCGCAGAACAAATGATGAACGCGACGCTGCTCAACGAGGAGCTCGGAATCGCCGTCCGATCAGAGAAACTTCCATCGGAGGGAGTGATTTCAAGGGCTGAGATTGAAGCGTTGGTGAGAAAGATCATGGTAGAGGAGGAAGGTTACGAGATGAGAAAGAAGGTGAAAAAGCTTAAATACACGGCGGAGAAGTCAGTGAGCTGCGACGGTGGAGTGGCACATGAATCGCTATGTAGAATCACCGACGAATGCGAGCATCTTTTGGAGCGTGTCAGGTGCATAGCACGTGGTGCTTAGGCTTATAGCCACGTACCGTTAAATATTTTACTTTGGAAGTTTAAACGTTTTAATGCTTTTGGAATCTTGTAATGCATTTAGTTTCGGGAGTCATGCCACATGACATAAATTGTATTTTTATGTACTAAAAATACCTTATTTACGGCTTTATAAGATGCTTAAATCACGAATAAAATTAATGTTTTTATAAATTATATTAAATTTTTAATAGTAATATAATTAAATAATTTATTATTGAAGAAGACATAACTAATTTTGATGTCCTAAATTTTGTTATAATATTTGACATTTAAAACCTTTATTTTATGAACTTTATTTCTAAGTCCGCTACTGATTTACAAAAGTAATAAAACTATATATTAGTTAAGATATTTAGAAAAACCACACAAAAAGTCACAAATGCTTAGTATGGTAGATTTAATTCACAATATTTACAATATTTTATTTTTCATGCATTAATGTTACACAAATATTAATAAGATATTACAAATTGATTAATATATATTTATTTTGTAAGATTTCAGACAAACTTCTCTAGAATATACCCCAGCCACAACCTCCAATCATGACTGAATTAAATCATCACACTAATTTTAAGAGTTCATCAAATTATTGGAACACCAAATTGACAATTCTTGTTCAACGGGCTTTGTAACTAATAGCAACATTTTTTATCAAAAGAAAAAAACTAATAGTCCACACAGGCAGAGTAATATACGTTTCTTATGTTTTCTTCCATATCAATGTACTACAAGTGTGTCAGGTATGTTTGACAATTTATTTATGTAACCAGGATCAAAATTATTTTTCCGTGTAAAACTATAAAAGGTTAAATGAGAGGATGCATGATTTTAACAATATAAAAAAGGCTATTAGAACTATGAGAAGTTTTTGAATTACAATGTCGAAACAAAAATAGAGAGATTTTTGGTGTATCAGTCAACGGAATTTTGATTTTGGTGTTCATTATTTTTTGAGATAGTATATATATTTTATTTAAGTTCATTTGGTGATGAATCTATTTTGTTTTGGATATAAATACTCATAACGTCAACTTGTGAAACATGTTATACAACACACTAAGGAGGTTTCACAGGCCCATTAGGATTGACTAATACAACACCTTTGGTGGAGAAGGAGAAACATCATGAATCTTCATCGATCTAATGGAATTTGGGAGTATGAAAACTTGCATGATACGTACGGTGTTACAGACTTAATTATTCATTTCAGCAACAATGATAAAAGTTAAAACCATTACTGAATTATAAAGTAATCAAACACAAATCTCTGACTGGTGATGACGCATATAACACACGCACACAAAAGTAAAAATGGATTAAAAAGAAAAATGAAGAAATCTGACCAAACCACCTCTCTCGATATGTTTAATAGTAACAAAGTCGTTAGTTTATCTCTCGTGTTAGAACATCTCCATTGGGAATATCTTATAGAGTCTCTCAACAATAAAAATAATAATAATAATAAAAAGAGAAGAGAGAATGAGATGAATCTCTCAAATGAGAGACTATGGGATACTAATGAGAGACGCTTAATTCATGTGACTCCCTACTATTGGCTCATTTCTTTTTTTAGAGTTAAAATTTAATTAGAAGAATAATATATATTAAATTATTAAATTTTTATTTTTGAAAGACTCAGAATGAGAGACTTATGGATGAAGATGCAGAGCAGCTTCTTTATCATGACTTCTCTTGAGACCTTCCAATGCAATTAGAGTCTCACCTTATAACTTGTGATATATTGATTATAATCTTCATAGTTTGGGCAAAAAGAAACAAAAAAAACAAAAAAATATTCCATTTGGGGTAAAATTATTTATAATTTTACTTTAATAAGTTGTGTATATTTATTATTATTCTTTATTTAATATCTTTTCATATTAAATTATATCGTTTCATAATATAACATTTATTTCTTTTTAGCTCTTTTTATACCTGAAACCTCTATTAACTACCGCATGTATTTGGGTGAAATTGAACTTTAAATGTTTGAATTATTGGTTAGGGCATTTAACCTTCATATTGAGAAGAGTTCGACTAAGTATTTGAGTTATTTTTTCCAACTTAACTCATCCCATTTCAAAGAAGAAAAGAAAGTCCATGTCAATGTCAGATATATGAGTTACAAATAAATGATTTATGTAGAGTCATCTAACATACAAACTAAAAAATCAGTTTTGTAATTTAGTAATTTAGGGATTAAGGATAATGAAAAGAAACGGAAAAGATTCTTAAGTCTAGCAAAATTCTCAGTATATAAGACGAACACCGGCCAATTTCCTGGATTTTCTATCATCTTTAGAACTTTTGTATAGTCTTCTGTCAATGCCACTTATGTGATTTTAAGTACTTGAATTCTTAAGTATTTATATTTGTTAAAATAAAGAAAAAATAGAGAAGTCCTAATTCTTAGCTGGATAATATGTTTTTTTTCTTACAAATGATTCAGTTGCTTATATTTTATCTTGCCATACCATTTATGCATTTTTTCACAAATAAGTTTTTCCAAAAGAGTTGCAAGGTACACAGATATTTGTCTATATATATGTAACGTATATGAAAATTTATTAAAACATAAATGGAAAACAAGACTTATAGAGATAAAATAAAAATCACTCCATGTGTTTGCTGAATATATTGAAATCATTTACTTCCAAGGGATAAGACTTGTCACTTGTCATCCAACTTAAGTAAAAATTCATCACCATTATTTTATTTTATTTTCCTATTTATGTTAACTACAAACTGTTGATCAATTTTTTTTAAAAAAAAATACACTTCACATAAAAAAAAGGAGAAAACCACCAACTCTTGAAATTACAGAAACACCCAGACATTTCTCTGTAGTATAGAACCAATATAAATACCCCTAAAACACTTGCTCTTCTTCACTCATTCATCTTCTTCACTTAAACACTTCCAGTCTTGAAAATGGATGCTCAAATGTACGAACGAGCTGCAAAATTTGAGATTGCATCGAGGATGATTTTTGCCTCACACAATGGTTCTTTCATGTCATCGTCTGGCTCTGATGGCTATGAGTCAGGCGACGAACGATTCCATTTTATCATCAACAAAGAATTGCTTCTCGACCCGAACGATGTTGAGATTGGAGAGATGATTGGAGAAGGAGGCAACTCCATTGTCTACAAAGGACTGTGTGTTTCATCTCTCTCTCTTTCTCGTGCTAAGTTTTATTTTACATTAATGTATTGAATTGCGTTTTATTAGTTTTTGATGTGTATATATATATGTTTAATAATTTTTGATTAATTTTCACTTTGGAATGTTATAAAGATCTGGGGCTCAAATTTTCATCGCATGAACTTTTTGTTATTAATCTTCGAAATTTGATATATTAGCATGCTTTTTAGGTTTTTCCCATACAGAATTTGGTGATTCCTAGTTTTGTGTAGATTTATTTTAGGTTTTTTTTAATATCCTTTTAATGTTTCAAAACCACTGTCAAACTTTAGTTGGGGCAGTAAGTGAAGTTTAAGTTGGTTTAATGTCATGAGGCAAATTAATGATCATAATCTGTGAAGTTAAATCTGCTCCACAATATTAATGCACTAATTTTCATATGTTCTCTACAATGATTCATAGGCTTAGAAGCCGAGATCCTGTGGCAGTGAAGATACTCCAGCCAAGTAGAACATCTCGTGTAAGCATTCATCACAAAGAAGAGTTCCAGAACGAAGTTCTATTACTCTCCCAGATGAAACATGACAACATTGTGAAGGTGATACATTTATGAAACAAAATCTTCTGGTTCAATATTAACTTTTAAACAATGAGAAATTTAACATGTGATTTTATGATGTATAGTTTGTTGGAGCTTGTATTGAGCCAGAGTTGATGATCGTTACTGAGATCCTTGAAGGCGGCTCACTTCAAAGGGTCATGCGGGACTCTTATCCAAAGCCTATTGATCTGAAAATGTCATTAACTTTGGCTTTGGATATTTCTCAGGCCATGGAGTTCTTGCACTCACATGGCATCATTCACCGTGATTTGAATCCAAGTATATATATGCATTCTTATACACATGATCATATCTTGTACCTAGAGAAACAAGTTAACATCTATGTTTGTGTAGGGAACGTGATGGTAACAGCTGATCAAAAACATGCGAAGTTGATTGATTTTGGCCTTGCAAGAAAAGAGGATACAGATGGTATGAGTTGTGAGGCTGGAACTTACAGATGGATGGCTCCTGAGGTGAGTATTTCTAACTAAATCTTCAACTCGAAACATACCTTAATCATGTTTTGTATCCACAGGTTTGCAGCCATGAACCAATTCAAATAGGAGAGAACAAACATTATGATCACAAAGTTGATGTGTACAGCTTCTCTTTGGTTTTCTGGATGATGCTTACTAACAAAATGCCATTCAGTGGCATCAAAAATCATCTCTGTATCCCCTATTTTGCTCATCAGGTTAAGTCACATAATCTAACATCATTAACTTAAATAAAGAGAAGATATTAAAGTTAATGTTGGATTGTATATTGTTACAGGGTCAAAGACCAAGCTTAGAGAATATTCCAGATGAACTTGGCTCCATCCTTGAATCTTGTTGGGATGAAGACTCCAACAAGCGTCCTGAGTTTAAGGAGATTACTGTTCTATTGAGAAACTTGCTAAGGCGTTGTAGCTCAGACGGTAATGGTACAAAACTGTTAGAAGGGGAAGCTTTTGAAGATGAGTCTGAGACTACTTATCTGATTCAAGAGCGTTGTTGTGATCGAGTGATGAAACCTAAGGAAAAGAAGAAGAGGAAGAAATTGGTTAAAATGTTACGTCCTTTCATTAAGATGGTCAATGCTTGTTTGGCTAAGCCATGATCACTTATTGTGTTTTTCTTAAGGACAAGAGAGAAACTAAAACAAAAGAAAAAGAGAGAGTTAATTTTAGCGTCTTTCGTTAAAAACAAATTAATGGTTTTTCCTTCACTAAATGAATATCAAGTTGCTTTTTGTAATTTAACATTTTAGATTTGAAATGGCAGTCCCAATAAATAACAATAGACAAAAATTAAAACACATGTGTACAGAGGAGTGTCTACCATTTCTCTCTTTTGCTAAGGTTTTATTTTATTTTGATGAATTTAAAAATTTACTACTTTTTTTTACCGTATTTAAAAACTTATTACTTAACCACTATATAATAAATAGCATTTCATGTCTTCAAGTGTGCATTGTAATTATGTTACACTAAATGTCTCAATATGTGAGTAGGATTAGAATTTAGGCTTTTCTATATAATCTTGACATGTAAAATTGAATAACTGAATACGGTTACCTGAAAATTTTAACTATAAAGAACTAGCTAATTGCTCTATAATCTTCGAAACTTTTGGTTAAAAAGAAACATAACTTTTTTTGACTCGAGTAAAAAATCTAGATTTAATAATATATAAATAAATTTTGTTTTGTTTCATCCGATTATCAATTGCCTACCTGGAAACAGAAATAGGTACATAAAATCATAACATAGAGAAACTCCGAAATTAAATTTGTTAATTTCTTAGAATATGAGTATGTTCTAGAAACATATATGTTTATATTTTCAAAACAAAATCAAAATACAGAAATATTAAATATTTTAACAAAATATATATATATATATATATATATCAAAACAACGTCAAAAATTTATTAGATTGGAATTTAGGAAAAAGAAAAATATATATTTACATTAATTATATAGTTTTTTTTGTCAACACTGGGCTACAACTGACCGACTCATTAGCCAAGTTCCTACATAATATAGGCGGTGGAACTCGATTCCTAATTGTACAAGTGCGTATGTCTTAATGGACTTACCGTCTGCCACTAGGTTAAAGACCACTTAGACATTAATTATATAGTTAAATTTTTAAATAACTGAAAAAGAATATATCTAAAAGTTTCTTGAATATTTATATATCTAGCAGTGCAAGTTTAAGTCGTGTTTCCAAAAAAAAAAGCAATATTTTATTGAGTATCCGAAAAATGATTTTTAGGAATCGTCGTTTCCAAAATGGAAACAAACATTTCATCACGTTTTCAGAATATCATTCTTAAGATTTCTATTTCTAACACATTTCCGAGAATTTCCAATTTTAAAATATTTATAAAACAAGAAATAGATCTCAAATTAAAAGAAAAGAATTTCTATGCAAACGTGCGCCAGATAAAACTCTTCACACCCCCCCCCCCCACAAATTTCCATAGGCTTAAACATTATGATATGTTATGTACCTTTGGGGTATCAGAGATATGAATTTCCATAGCCCTAAATATTATGATATGTTATGTACTTTTGGGTGTTAGAGATATGATCAGATTCACATGTACTTCCTCGACATTCCATTACTTAGCTTATATATCTCTTGTATGAATATAGGATGATACAATATCCATATGGCATTAGAGCCTTGTGAACTTTATGGATAGCACAATATGAGCATAATGTTTTAATGCTAAATATTGAAAGCAAGGTGATGACAAAAAAGGAGTTTAGAATAGAGGTTGAAGTCGAGTATAAGATTATGGACTTTCAATTCAAAACTAATTGGCAATGAGTAAAGAGGTCTATATCTTATGTATAATAATTAGGATCTTTTCCAATTTTCGATGTGTGATAATATTCTCTAATATCGAACACTCATATAGCTATTTTTAGTCTTGTTTTGAATTCATGGAACCTCCGATCTTTCCCCCGAAGATCGGAGGTTAGTTAAAGATATAGAAAACACAATTTAAGATTAAATGTAGAGAGTTTGAAGGGGTCTAAAAGTTTATGGTAATAAATGGGCAATTGATTCTTTTATGTCAATACCAAGGTTAATTTGCATAATCTTTACATGAACATGTAATTAGGTTACACTAAATGTTTCAATATCATGTAATTAGAGTTATCAATTAGGCTTCCAAATTCAAGGTTTAGATTTATACATAATTCTGAAACTATATGTGTCTCGTCTATTTTGATAATTAAATATCTAGCTTCATATGTTTTTTTTTTGTAAAGGAAAAAGCCCAGATGCTACATTCTCAATTCTTTTTCTTTGTTTTCTTTACCATCAATTTGTCATTTTATATCATAAAGAGTTCATTGTTTGCATATGTAGAGTTCATGGTCATAAGAAGTAGAGTTATACATTCTCAATTCTTTAAAATTTATCATCTACCGTTTATTATAATAGAATTTTTAGATTCGAGATTGCAAGTTCCAGATTAGACATTCGATTTGTAATTTACATATCCACTGTATAAGTTATAATTTTATTTTTGTGATAGAATTTATTTAGCTAGCCTCAGCACTATGGATCATGTAATTCGGTAGGATGTCAGAATATGAAATCTCTTTTCTCGTAGCAATCCAACAATATGATTTTAACTTTAAAAAAATCAGAATTTGGCAATTCACTCTATAAATTTCTTTCGTAATTTATTTCTACCATTTCACTTGAAAGTTGAAAGAGAAAACTTCATTAATGAGACAACAATAGTTTCGTAATCAGAGTGTTAACTTAACCCTTCATTAATCAGAATGACATTGAGACTTGTCAACAATGTGATGATTAGTTTCGGTTTATCAAAGATAAACTTCATGGGCCTATTCATTAAGCCTACATTGAGATAAATGGGCTTAGAAAACTATGGCCTGAAAACTCTAAAGTAATTATGGTTTATTTTCATTATTATAATGTCTCGCATTGAAAACGGCTCTTATTAGTGCTGTCCTGTCGTGACAATTACACGTCACGATATCGTATTATCATGATGGACCTACGATTCAATTCGAACAGCAAACAAATCTAATGTCGAATCTCTTTTATCTTTTTGTCTATCGAATATCTAATCAAATCAGTGGTCAACAATCGAAAGGTAAAATTTCAATATTCGATTGAAATCTATAAAAAACAATTGGGACCCGAGTTATTCAATTTTGGAAAGGTTTCTATTAAAAGAACTCATTTCATTACTCTATACTAATTCCAATTAAGGCAACGAGAGCAAAACAATTCTATTTATTGCAATTTTCACGGAATTTAGAGTCAATCATCGTCACTCTTGAGTTCAAGAATGAGAAATTTGATGGGTCAGTGTTAAAAAATAATTAAATGCATAATATATATTAAATTATAAACACTTTCTTTCAAAGGGAAGTTTCACTTTTTCACACTAAGCTATTTGAAGAAGAGAACCATCTAAAACCCAAATCTCTCTCAAAACATAATTATGATTTTCTTCTACCAATGTCTTTGCCTGAAAACTCTCCTGAACCATATGTGGACGCCATATCAATGCCGGTGCTTCCTCCGACTAGAGCGGATAGTCCATTTCCAGGACCACCTCCATTACCAACAGCTCTACCTAATCCGAGAAAGTCTAACGTTGTCTGTTTAGGACCAAACACTGATGAATTCCCCATCATGAGCTCTTTCAAACCCGAGCTGCTCTCACCACCACAAGGCAGTCCTAAAACTAGTCCATGAGGGACTATTGTCTCCATAGAAGATGAAGTTGATGAAACTATTCCTAATCCACGAAGCAATGAGCCTCCTGAAGAACTTGCTCCCATTTGAGCTGCTTTTTGAAGCAGAGCGGTTGCTGACATAGCGGGCTGAGTTGGGAACCGGGTTGACCCGAGAAAAGATGAGCCATGACTTGTTGAGAGACCTAAAGAGATTGGTTCGACGGATGAGGATGGTGCAACTAAAGTTGGTGAAGAAGAAGATGTGTACATGCTTGGAGAAGCTGAGGAAGATTCAAATAAGCTTTTGAAAACACTGTTGCGTGTTACATTTACACTGCTCGGTGTTGGAGCTTCTTGGATGATTTCGGGAGATGCTTTTGGAGATCCTGCAGATCATAAGAAACAAACAAAAAACGTATGGTCATTAGTCGTTTACTTAATAAAGTTGTATACTTTTTCAATTTAGAAAACTGTAAAAAAAAAGCAAATCAATCATATCTTTGATTTCTTTATCATAAAGAATCAATCAGCCATTGAGCAACTAGTAAACTTATCAAACGAATTATGTTCTTAAGCAGATAACAGATAACAGATAAAATAATACGGCGCTACAGACAAAAGAGAAAACTACTAAACTCCAATCACCGCCCATTAACAGAGATTTACTTACCATCTTTGTTTTTGGCTTAAAACAAAGAAATATGACGACAAAGTTAGATATTGAATCTAGAATTCTATAGTGTTTTTACCTGATTGCTTAATTGTTAAACTTGAGGAAGATTTGAGTTTAGCAGACTGAGTTTCCACTGGAGCAGGTTTTGGAGACGACGGAGAATGATCGACGATTAAAGACTTCGGGTCAGATACCGGTTTATTCCGGGTCAAAATTTCTGGACTCTGCTTTTGATTATGACTTCTCGCACTTTCTTCAGCCAAAGCATCACAGAAAGCTCTATGCGTTACAAAACTATCCCTCCTGCAACAAAATTACTCAGAAATTTGATTGAAATTTTGTTTTTGGATGTTTGAACAGAAAAAGCAAGACTTTACCTAGAAAACAGAGTACCACAATCACATTTATACTCTTTAGTACCACAAATTTTGGAGTGAGCTTTCCAATCAGATTGAACAGCGTATTTCTTGGAACATTTATCGCATTTCCACTTCTTCTCGCCGTGTTTCCGACAAAAGTGTTTCTTTATTCCGGTGAGATCTCCTAAAGCCCGTGAAGGGTCGTGATGAACACAGCTAATCTCAGGACAAACGTACACTTTTTTCCTCACTTCTTTACTCGATTTCTGTCTGAGTTTCCATGGTAAATTGTGACCACGACGATGAAGTTGTAGATTCTGGTCTCTCTGGAATCCTTTATTGCAGATTTCGCAGACGAATCTGTTCGTTGCTAGTAAAGTTTTCGGTGACAAAGCTATGACTTCCGAGTTTGGATCTGAAAAACAAAGCAAAAACTTCAATAAGAGCCAAAAAAATGAAAACTTTATGTTATTGAGAGTGTAAAGTTAGGATTTTTGAAATTACCAGGCATTCCGGGGAGGTTTCGTTTCTTCTTTCCGACTACTTTTCCGGCGGATGTAAGAGGTTGGTTTTGGTTTCCGGTGGAGGAAACACTTGCTTCGCCGGAAACTGTAGAGGAGTTTTCTAAATCTACCGGCATCTCTATTAAAAAAAATCTCACTTTTGTTGTTTTTCCTACTGATTCTTTAATAAGAAAAAGTAGACTGAAAATGAAGTAAATAAATGAAAACTTTCAGCTCATTTTCGTCAACCAAATTTCAACCTTTAGGGTTTTATCTTTTTTTACTCACTCTCTCTTTTCTATAATTCTCCTCCGTAGTTCTTCATCTACCAGTCAATCTGCTTTTCGTGAAAACTTCTTTTTTCTCTCTTTTCGCTACCTACCTTTTCTGATAACGAATAAAAATCAAAATTAAAAACATTAACTTTTACTCAAAAACCCAAAACTTCTCCCACATAAATCCGTTCACTGAAAACCCCGACTTTCAGATCCAACGGCTGAGATTTCACCGGAGAATTACGCCGTCGAAGCTCCGTTATCTCAAAGTTCAGATTTCGAAAGAGTCAAAGAAGAAGAAATAATAAGGCGGCTCGTGAGATTTCGTGTGTGAAAGAAAGTTGCGACCTTTTGTTTTTTGGCCCTTTGGTTCTTCCGAGACAAAGGAGCCTTTCTCTCTTTCTTTTTCTATCAGAACAAAATTATTTTTCTTCTTTAATGGATTTTCAACTTCTAGATATTTTTAAAATAATTTAGAGCCATCTAAAAGAATTATTTTGTCGATCCTTGTGGGGTTCGAGTGTTTTCAAGTATCTATCTGATTTTGGACTCCCATGCATTTTATACTATTATTTATAAAAATATCAATCTCATTGTCTTCCTTTCAAATAATATAACCTAATTGTCTACTCATTTACATTTGAATGGATCACAAACCTTATGAAGTTAGTAGATAAAGTAGAGTTATGTCAACTGCTTTTCTTTTTCTATGATAAAATCTTCAAAATCCTATATAGAACCTAATTTTTAAATAAAGTTACACAATTTATAATACATATAAAAGTTGAATTCCGATACAGTATTATATTATATTATTCCGAATGGAAATGTTTTTAAATTATGGATTATGGATTAAAGAATAAATAAATAAAATATATATTTGAGATAAAAAGAAAATATAGAAGATTTGATTGGAATTGTTTTCGTTTTTTGCTTTGAAAAATAAATTTTTTTATATAATACTGAAATTAAACTAATCATATTCTAGTTTGTTTTTCGTTTTAAAAGTATTTGATTTAGTTTTAATTTTTCACATAATTTTTTTTTGTTTTTTTAAAAAGTAAAATAAAAACAATTCCAAACAGGTTATGGTTACGAGTGTGGTTTGTCTTGAACCAAAAGACTCTGGAGGATTTACTGTCAAGTTTGTCGGACAAAAAACTCAGTTAAAGAAGTGTTTAATTCATAATAAAAAAAAAGGAAGAACAGAAACAATTAGGGGAATTTGAAATTACGGTTGATTTTGTCGTCTTTTGATGTGATTAAAATACAATATTGCAGTGTTCTGATTATGATGCTACTACATATTTAATGCAATTGATCGCGTGATTTGTTGACTTTGACCTTTTAGTATCTACGAACTATGTGATTTTGTTAAGCCTCGTAAGTGTTTTTCAGGTGTTAAGATGCTGCCACGTATATCGTATAATTTTTTACGCCTGTTGGATGAATTCGAAAGAGATGACACCTACGACCTAACGAAAATCAATTGGAAGAAAAATGAGTTTTCTAATATCAATTATATTCGGTATTATATCAATACCTACGTAAATTGTTGAGTGCAAAATAAGTTTTTAAACAGAGAGTTTTCTGTTCAGCAGTGATTTACATACCCCACCTTATAGTTTTGCATATAGAATTGGACTCCATTTTATTGCAAACAAAAGTCAAATTTTTTTTGTCAATATATATGAGTCATAGATCATATTTTATCAATCAAATTGTTTGTTGACACAACACATCTTCTTTGAGACTTTAATGTGGCGGATTCTAATAGCTACAATAACACTAACACTATTCACATTTTTTTGTATATCTGCTGATTACTCTAGATCAATAAAAAAGTTTGTATCTTAGGATTAGTTTCTCTAGTTAAATAGCTTCGATTTCGTCCTATATGGCTTGTATCTCCCATGACGACAATGTCAAACGGGTTTGGTAGAAGCGAAGCTCTGTTGTAGACGAAAGCATTGGATGGTGGAGGATCAGAAGGGTGGAAGGTTCTTTGCAGGTCTGAGATTGTCCAACCAGCTCCTTTTTTCTCAGGTCCATGATTTTCCTGTGTCGGACAAATCTTTTTGTGATTATGTTTTGTATAATTTTTTGCTTTTGATTGCGGTCGATTTTTTCAAGTTTTTAAGTTTAAAGGCGGATGTGTTTTATTTTGTTTTAGTTATTGGTTTAGCCTTAGTTCGGTTCTAGATTAGGTTCATCTAGTTTAAGTTTTCTTATATGTTATCTCTGGTTGATTGTCTAGTATTTCTTTTTCGATTTTGATAGGTGGTCGTAATCGTTTGGGTTTGGTTTCCCATATAGAAGATTGTCTTGTTCATTATCAGTGTTTTCAAAATTTGATTGAGGTCGGGTTTTTCATGAGTTTTATAGCCGGTTATGTTTTCGAATTCGTCACTTCTAAATAAAGTATAAAATTTATTTTTGTAGTTCATTGCAGTTCATTTTTCATTTAGAAAGTACACCTATTTATCATTAGCAAGTGAATATTGTATAGTTATTAGTTGCTTCAATTTTTGGGTTAGGTCTGGACATTCGGGTTCAGATCGGGTCCGATTCTGTCAGGTCCTGAATTTTTATACTTATATACGATCCGTTACTATTTCGGTGCGGTTTTGGATTCGGATCGGTTCATATCCAAATTTAAAAAACCAAAACTTATCCAAATAACCAAAAAATATCCAAAAAAATCCTTAAAATACCAAAACAAATATGTAAAAATACCAAAAAAATATTTTTGAATACCCAAATATTCAAAAAATATGTGAAATATCTAAAAATACCAAAAAAATATTTATTAAATATTCTAAAAATATCTAAAAATATTATAAAATTGAATTTTCGAATACTTGTTCGATTTTCGATTCGGGTCAAAATTCAGTTTCATGCCCATATTTACTTTAGATGCAGATAGTAGATTTTTGAGTTTATATCTATAAGTATTTGGGTTAGTTCTTTGGGGTTTTCAATTTTAGTTTTTATTTTTAAATTGTCGGGATATTATTGTTTTTCTGTTGCTTTTTGTATCTTGTTAATGTATTCTATTAAAAAATACGAATCTGTAGACGAGAAAAAATCTACGTATTTTGTTTCTCGAAACTGCCAAAACACAAAATGTAACTTTCACCCGAATAAATTTGTTGGTTGCAAATTCGTTGCGAAAAGAGAATTTTTGTGATATTAATTTAATAATTTAGTATTTTGTCATAACACAAAATATTGCAGTGATTTCGTTTTCTCTTTTGGCTTATATAGTCTTCTCTTTTATTTACTCTTTCAAAATATTTTAAGCGGAAGAGGGTCCCCCAAGAATCCATAACACTATTTACCCAGCTTTAAAAATTCCATTTGTTTCCTCATAATTATTTCAAAACAAAATCATCTAAAGTTCAGAAAAACCAATTTTGAAATAACTTTTTGATCAATCAAATTTGAATAGCGAACAACAAAAGTTAATAAACTGGCAAAAGAATCAATAGATTCTTATGTCTTTTGCTCCTATTTTTTTTTTTCTGTTGTTCTTTACCTTTTGTTCTATAAAAATTCTGTCTTAATATTCGTAGGATAATGATTCGAGTAAACAATCCATAATATGGTAAGATCGTTCTAAAATCTTTTTGTGAATATTCTAATATGATAGAAAAAAAACCCAAATTGCATGCATGGACATTAATGGGCCCAAATCTCTGCATCAAGAGCTGGGCCGATTCAAGATGTTTAAGTTTTGACTTTTCAAGAGTGCGTAAAGTTCGTGTGTTTTTCAAGTACATATGTCAATCTCGTTTTGGGCTCCTATGATATGTGTAAACATCAATTAATGCAAACAGACTATTTATTATTAATGCCGCTTAGAAACAAAAGCCCAAAACACTTTTTATTAACAATTCTCCCGAGTCTCCAAATGTTGTCGAAAACACAAAAATTATACCCAAAACTATTCAAGGGTGAAGTAGTGATTGCAAAAAAAGTGTTAGTTATAATGTAGATATATCATCAAAAATAAATGTCCGGGGAAATTATAAAACAATATATATTTTTATATGTTTGTCCATTTATACATTTACTAGATACACGGGATAAAATATCAATATACATTTGTAACTATTTTTATTTATTTATAATATTTATATGTAATATTTTTTTTCTTTATGTTATGGTTTTATTTGTATATGTATATCATTAAAAATCAACTTTAATAATGACCAATGTTGTACACAGAAAATATGATCTTTTTTTATTTAAGTTTTTATGCAATACAATTTTTGTATATATACGTTTTTGATTCGTGTCATTTAGGTTTTTAGAGCCATGTTTATTTAGGCTTTTAGATCTGTATTCATTTTATTTATTAGACATGAATGTTTTAAACTCGTATTCATTTAGGTTTTTAAATCTATATTTATTTAAATTTGTAGACATTAGACATGCCGTGCGTGCCATATGACCGCGAGCTTCGCCCAACCCGGTCTGTGGTCGAACGGATATAGACATATATTTTTGGCCTGTTTAAAAAGTGAGCTTTACGAAAAGATTTATTGCAGATTATGGGTTTAGCGTGTTTTGTCCGCGAATTTACGGATCAACCTGCAAGCTATAGATTTTTTTTTATATATAATTTATTAAAACCTTATTAGTTTATTAGTTTTCTCAAAACTTTACTTTAAAACCAATAACAATCTTTTAAGAAAAAGTTTCTCACCAAAATAGAAAATCTTTTAGAAAGTTTTTGTTAAACATAATACAAATATTATTTGATAACTTCTCAATCATTTTTTATCAAATAAGAAAATTTTATTGAAATTTATATTCTATGGTAGAGTTTATATGTCCGATATAAAGAATCTAGATGTTTACGAATTCTATTATGGCTCCATTGAAGGTTATATTCCTATATTTAAATAGAAAAATAGTTATTATCCTATTAGGATAAGATTTAAAGCTTTTAAATATAATTGATTAGTGATGTTTTTTCTATAAACTAAATATTAGGAATTAGTTACGATAAACTTAAATTGTATCCAAAAACGGTTGACCAATGATATGATTCGTGTGTGTCTTATGTCATGTATTAAATTATTAATTAATTGTATTTATTATATTTAACTACATAAATGTTTTATATAAATTATACAAATATTATGGTGTTATATCTTATGTCTAAAATAATTAATTAATAGTATATAGGTGATAAGAATATTATAGTAGTATCATTAAACAAAGAATCAAAATTGAAAAACTGAATATTTTTGCTACAAATTTAATGTCGTCCATTATACAAATAGTCAAAATTGAGAATTTAAACCTAGAAAAGACTCAATTTTTCAACCTACATATTAATTCAAACAATCAATACATATCAATTCGTAATAGTAAACATTTTTTTGACAAATATAAAGAAACAAATTCAGGAGCAAAAGAAGATACCTAATTTATAAAACCATTCAATATAATATAGGAATCGCAAATCATGGTTTTTATGCACGAATTGTTGGTAGAAAAAGAACTTTGAAGAAAAATCTAAAGATATGTTTCCTTTGTTTCCATTTTCTTCTCTTCATAGTTTTCTTCTTCAAATTCTTCATCCACAGAGGCAACACAATGTATTATAAAATCATATAAAGATTTGATGTCGATAAAGAATTTGGAGAAAAAAGTAAACGAAACAAAGAGTAAGAAATTGGGTGAGAGAGAACGTAAGGGAAGAAGAAGAGATCGATGGAAAGAAAAAGATAAAATTGGTTTACCATTAATTTAAAGATTATATCAACTAAAAAGAAAGAAAAAAAGGTGTAGATTGCCAAAGATATAGAAAAAATATCTTTTATTTTCAATTCTTGTAAATGTTTTGAAAATATATTTGGCAATAAATACCTAAATATTGGTTACATGCCCAAAAGATATTAAAAAGCATGTAAACAAAAAGGATTAGTCCATTGTACCTATGAAGTGATATTAAGTGTAGCAGAATTATAAGTGATGGCATCTTAGAAGCAAAGACAAAATGTTGTCAAGAGGCGACCATCACGTCAAAGAAGCGAGCTACGGATTGAGAACCTGTCATTGACTTCCTAAGATCAATTGGTAAATTTTAGTCACTATCCTATACACATGATTTTCTTTCATGACTAACCGTGTGTATTTGATCATATAGCCACGGAATTTTAGGCTTAATCATAAACTATTCCGTGGCTATACTCTGTTTTTTTACTAGTGGAATTCAATATGTTTTATTTTATGTACAAAAGTCTTCAGTGCATAAGTCAATCTCGTATAATATCACAAAGTTCTTCTCTCTAAGCTCTGTATTTTCAAGCTACCAAGGTTACAACTGTTAGTAGTTGAAGTTGAGAATCAGAAACCCCTTCTCGCTGTTCGCATTTTCAAATTTGTATATTTCCATTATCTTGAATTTCGGTTATCATGAAAGTGACTTCTATCAATTTTCAATACATTTCTAGTAATCAAAGCTCCTATATCCTGGTAAGGGGTGGTTTATTAGACCCTTCAGAAATAGTTAATTTGCTGCAATGCATCCATTTTTCTACCACTTCTTGACGTGGGTGGTGAAAGTCTCAGATTTGGACACAAAATAAAGGTTGTGCCTGTCTTACAGAGCTGCATGTTGTTTGATATGAAACACTTTTTATCTTTAATCTGATCTTGTTCTCACAGATGTTGATTTGTTAATGTCTTCCTCTGAAACTCCTCAGGTTCATTTGGTCACTGATCAGCTGACCAATAAACCCAAAGGATATGCTTTCATTGAGTACATGCACACCCGTGACATGATAGGTCTGATCGCTTCTGTTATCTTTGAACCCTTCTTTGTGTTGCTAAAACATTGGCTTGCTGTTACTGATAGTGCATTGTGGTCTGTTCCTCTTCAGGGGTTTGAGATTTGCAGAATCTATGGCAATGTAAAGCTAAAAAGGAAACGATGGGTCTGTTTCAGAATGTTTCGAGGATGAGGGAAAAAAAACAAAAAGCTCCGATGCCGGGAATCGAACCCGGGTCTCCTGGGTGAAAGCCAGATATCCTAACCGCTGGACGACATCGGAATTTATTAAAACCTTCCGATATTATTTAAAAATACTAGTAATTTCTTTTATTCCTAGGGTATTTGAAGTAGGTGTTCAAAAGAAAAGATTATAAGAATCCGATTAAGTAAAAAACACTTCGTATCGTGCGTTTGATTATATATACATATCTATATGTATCTATTGTATTATTATTATATACAAACATAACACGTCTCTTGTTACTATAGGTTGGGTCGTGACTCGTGCTCGAGTGAGAATTAAAATACATTACGATTATTACTAATATAAAGAGTAAGGCCGTGTTCTTTTTCACGTCGCTGCGTTTGTATTGAGCGACCAAATTTAAACATTAAATAATCATCAGCGACTGACCAATATAACTAATTTTAATTTAACTGTATGAAACGTATATAAACGACCCACTAAAATATAGTCGCTGCGATCGTTTTAACCGTCGCCGTATTTTTCAGCAATTTCGGCACTGCCGTATATCTAGTCGCAGCGATCACTGTTAATCTTCTCCACCGTTTATTTTCTTTTTTTAGTGTCTAAATTTTTGGTCGCTCAGCGACAAGATAAAGAACAGGCCCTAATCCAAATAATTATCACATCTCTATCTTTTGTTTGGTTAAAATCTTTTTGCTTGACATGAAAACATATTCATATAGCTAGAGACCGAAAAACGTCACTAATGATATAAATACATAATATAAACATATACAGGTTGGTTTACACATCGGTCTTTCAATTTTATTGTTAGCAATAATGATTATGCTACGTTAAATCTCCTTGTCAAGAAAAAAAATAACAACACATGTGATGAATTTAAATACTTTTAGTGACCCATTAACATTCATGAGCTAGTAACAATCGCAAAAATAAATCTCAGCCCAACTGGCTAACTATTTCTAGGACATGTTTAAATAAAAACAATGGAAAACAACGAAATAATTAATAATAAAATCATAAAATCGGTGTAAGTGACCTTTAGTCTAGTGGCAGACGGTAAGTCCACATTTGACATGCGCACTTGCATAACCAGGGATCGAGTCCTATCGTTTACATTATGTAGGAACTTGGCTAATGGATCGGTCTGTTGTGGTCAATGTTGACAGAAAAAAAAATCATAAGATCGGTGGATATAAACTAATTATGATAATAATAACAAAAAATGAAATCTGGAAAGGGACCAGAGAGCCGAAAGTAAAAGAGAAATTAGCTATAATGTTAATCCCATGCGAAAACTTAAGAGGGTCCAACAACTCAAACATTAGTTCTTCTCTTCTCTTCTCTATTTTGGCCTTTTTTAATTATAATATTGTCTGTCGTTATATATATTTATATATTCTAAAGTCTTTTTTTTACTACAGTCAAATACAAACTATAATTTAATATTATTTCTTTTTATAAACAATCTAGAATTTGTCTTACTAATGTTTGCCATTAACCACACATAAACAAAACTTTTGTTAGTTGAGTTTACTTAGTCACGAGGCTTCTATTTAAATAAAGATTAGTCTCCCCTTTCTATTTCTTAGGTTTTTTCTCTGCATAATTATGTTTTGTCTGTAAACAAAGTAAATGGTCTATGTCGGGAAAAAGAATCTCAATAAAATCTGATTTTGTATGTAAATTAAATACTTTGTATAGCAAAATATATTCAATGTATTTATCAAAAATATATATATATATATTCAATGTACTTAATTAGCTATAAAATCTTTCGGTAATGTCATGACTCGACACTGCAAGTTCGAAGCTTTATTCTTTACATGGTTTTAAATTTTCTTAGTTTATTAATGATCAGTTTTATTATGGGGATGTGTTTACCAATAAGAATATGATCGCGTAATTACGTGTTAAGTTTTTACATAAATCAAAAAATTACAAGAGACCTAATATATAATACATAAAGGGATATGTATACTTACTTATTCATTATTAAATAGTTAATTTTTTATCTAAGAAACTCTTAAATCTTCACAAATAGTAAGCACAGTAACTTTCTGATATCGTTAACATAGGTTAAATAATTATTCATATGAGAAAAGTTAGAAGTAAAATTATATAAGAGCCATATCTTGTTTTTTTTGTTAAAGGGCTTATAAGAGCCATATCTTTTAATTTAATTTACTATGTATTGAGCCTATATATAACAATATTAGCAAAGGGTTTCTAAAATGGAAAAGGTAAAGACAAAAAGAATGTATAGGAAAGAAAGAGTCAAAGATAATGAGCGATGACTAGTGATCAGCCAAAAAGAAACGAAATGATTTTAAGCATGAGAATTTGTAATACATAGAAACTTAGATATGGAGCAAAGTTAAAACGAACGATAGAGATGAAACAAAACCAAAAAATGAATAGAAGAGAAAGAGAGAATGATGTGTTGGTTGCGCTCGTGAGCAATGATTGTATTTCAATCATAACTTTTGCAGGTGGATGTGGGGAGCCCCAAATTCATTTCTTCACCTATATTTCTCTTTTTCTTCTTTTTTATTTCTATAAAATTAAAATTTACTTGTTGAATATAAGAAAAAAAAAATCAAGATTTGATTTGTAAAGAAAATGATAGCGAGTTTGATTCAAAAAAGGGAGATAAATTTATGATAATTTAGTTTTTTCTTCCAATAATTAGATTGATCATATCTGATTTATAGTTAAAATTTTCAATTGAAACAAGGTGAGATTCAAATTTATCATTTGGTGTCAAGTTAGATTAGAGATAAACCAACCGGATAATCTAGTTTGATATTTCAAATTTGATTAATAAAATTAATTGATTTTTTCAGTTTTAAATAAATAATAAGCTGGGATCGAATTAGGAAGTTTTGATTGAATTACGAAAAGATAAATTAACAAATATATTTTAAGTGGACATTCCAATTGATTTTAGTTCTCAAAACACTTATTGATCTTGTATATTATTTCAAAATATTTCTGAGTTTGTTTCCTCATTCACATAATCACCAGAGATTATTAAACTTATCGATTTTTTTTGTTGTCAATAATGTTAATCATAATCCGAATTCTAAAATCTAGATTGCGAGATTATGCTTGTTATCTGGAGTCGACTCCAAAAAAAATATTGTAAAACTGAATATTAATTACTTGTCCAAACTCTATAATCGATTAATTAGAAAAATTATAAAATAAAAAAAGTAAAAAAGAGATTGTTAACCAAAAGGTTTAAAACCTTGGGCTTTACTTCTCATAAGTCCTTACCTAGACGAACCGTTGGGATATTAGAAAATAGATGAGTCTTTCTACTCTTGTCGGTTGCCATTGGTCTTTAATCTAGTGGCAAGCGTACTTGCACAATCAGGGATCGAGTCCCACCGCTTATATTATGTAGAAACTTGACTAATGGATCGGCCAGTTGTAACCTAGTGTTGATAAAAAAAAAGAGAAAATAAAATTTTGGACGTTAGGCACAAACATTGTTATTATATATGCTGAATTTATAATAATTGTTAATGTCATAATATTTGAGAAAATACTATATAACAAATATAATAGCATATTTTTCATACTAATATATAATGTATATTTTTTAATATAGTTAATGGTTAATACCTGCGTGTGGGTTGTAGGAGATAAAAGGGAAGAATCTAATATGACAAAGATCGTAAAAAAAATAAAACGTTGCATTAATTTAAGGTATTTTTGTCGGTCGATAACTTATGAGCTGCTAAAGTGAAGTGATTGTAATAATCTCAAGAAGAGGAGAATAACAACAAAAACAAAGTTAATAAATAATAGAAACGTATACTTACCTAACGAGTCGTTTGCATGATTGAGGTTTTTGTCATATATATCGATTATTGATTGATAGAGATAGTGTTGATCCTATTTTCTTTTTACTTTTTCTCTAGCTATCTCTATCTCTCTCGATCCGACTCTTTAACTTTTTAGTTTTTAGTCAACTAAATTATTTCACTTTTGTTTAGTCATATCGAATTTATGGATTCATTGTCGACATGAATAATTGAATCAATTTTATTTAGTCGCTACGTGCACCACTAGATCTCGTCGTTATTTAAAATTAATGGAATCGGTTCTAACTTCGTTGGTCAATTTTTTTGTCTTTTTAATGATATTTATTTGTCCTTTTCCGTGTTTAATGAAAACACATGACAAAAAAAATATATGTATATATATCAAACCACGTATTATAAAAAAACTGAAACATTTTTTATTTAGTGAGTACAAATTAAAGTGTATTCAACGTTCGAGTTTTTAAAGAATCGTATATTGTTATAAATCGTGAATTCAAAAAAGGTTATAAAAGTGAAATTATTGTGGATTATGTAATGTAAACTAAGCATGTATGAACTGAGAATCTGTTCTTTGTCGGTTTTAAATTAATTGAAAGTAAGATTGATTAGTTTGTTAATTTTGTTGTTAATTATATAATTAATCTACCTTTACTAATCTAAAAAGAATAAATAAAGATTATTTAGGAGCTACATGTTCAACTAGATAAAGTCATTATATAGAAATCAAGTCGGTGTAACATCGTTGGTCCCTTTGTTATTTGTCTTTTCTTCGGAGTTTATAGAAGTCAATTACGCACGTTAAAACCCTAATTAAGTTTGAAGTTTTTAAAAGAAGTTTGAAGTCAGAATACGAAAAAAAAACCTAAGATAATATGTTTAAAAGATGTTTACAAATGTTATGTGATCTAAGCAATATGATTTTTGATAGGCTATAAGGAAATATTAAGAATTACTTTGAAAGTCATCAAGGGCTCTTAGACAAACTCCTTCTCCTATATTAGTGAAATAATAACAATCCAGTCTTGAAAAATAATACCATTGGGTTTGGTCAATACTTCCATTGGAATCGGTTTATATATATATATATATATATATATATATATATATATATATATATATATAAATTTAGGATTTGTAATTTATAATTTGTTTTGAGGAAGCCTAAAACAAGCGTTACGATATAATTTTTTTTTTCATCATCAAAATTTAATTTATAACTTAAATCTATCTTTCAAATCTCAATTTATTAACTTTTATATGTAATTAGTCAAATTTTATATAATTAAGTTATTAATTAAGACATTAGACTAAAAAAAGTTTGGTATGTTATATGATTTAAAGGTTGCCGATTTTTTTAGTCAACAATTAGATGTTGGTGGGCAAATCTTTTTAAATATGAAAGACTTGACTATTTACAATTACAAATGATTTTGTGAAATCTCTATAGCCTAAAATCATATTATGATATATTTTTATTTAATTTATTAGTGTAGTAGAAAAAAATCAAATCTAAATATTTAAATTATTAGATATATCATTTTAACCACGATACTAAAAATAACTTGGTAAAATTAACTTATATTTAGAGTTATGAGATTTTAAGGAGTTTTATTAAAAGAGAATGAAAAATAAAATAAAAAACTTGAAAATTGTAAGAAGAAGGGTTTGACTTTTCATAAGAGAGAGTTGGTGGTGGGGTTTAAGGAGAGGGAATGCTAAGCAAACGGTAGGTGAGTGTAAATAAATGACAGTCCACTGTGGTGTCGTCGAGAAATCGCTATCAGAATCTCACACGTGTGAGTTGACACGTGTCATTATCCTACATCCTGCATGCCCATTACGGCAATCATTGGGCCGCCGTTACATCCCCCCGCACCCGCACGAGTGCTTCCTCTTTTATTATTCCTTTTTTTTTCTTTCTTTTAATTCTCTTTTCTTATTGCTTCTTTGTTTCTTTAGATCCTTGTTTGCTTTTTGATTTTATAAAATTATTTTACATAAGTCTGATAAAATAAAGTCTACACATATATCAGACAAAATAATAAAATCAAAATGATTTTTGTTATTTCCTTATAGTCTAGGAACTATTATTGTAAATGACAAATTAGTTAACAAAAAATTGTGCAGAAGACAGATGGTTAATGGTGATAGTCATTTTACAAATTTTCAGATACCAAAATTTGATTTCTCTCTTATACAAGAAAAAAAATGTTAAAATATGAATTTTTGGTATAGATCGACGTTTATCGATTCACTTATTATAAAAAAGTAAAGTTTGAAAAAAAAATGTAAAACCAGTGTAGTGGTTAGAAGTCCTGTATGTCAAAACTTCAAATTGGTCATTTCCTATATTCAATTCATTCATTGGAAATTGACTTTGGCTCAAATATTATAAATAATGACAACAAACCATACTATGTCATAATTATATAAGTTATGAATATTGAGTTCTCAAAAATATGTAACACACTACTTTTACTTAATCAATAACAGAACTAAAAAATTATTTAATTCATAGTTGTAACACAAAAGATGATCCAATAATTCATAACAAGTTGACAAATTAAATAAAAAACAAGAAAATGGCCCCCCTTTTAATTTTATTTTTGATAAATAAGCATACAAAAACAAAAACTAATGATCAACGTGGGTCAGACTGATAGTTGAACATAGGTAAGTTAAAAATGTTAGTATTTATGGAAACACAAATTTGATTTCAACCGAAGAAAATAATTTATTAAATATTGATTCTGTTTATGGGAGATGTATAAATTTAGATCCAATTTTTATAGATATTATATTAACCACTGAATAGGAAAACTGTAGCCATTA
Organism: Lepidium didymum; assembly: GCA_963920545.1. Lineage (NCBI taxonomy): Eukaryota > Viridiplantae > Streptophyta > Magnoliopsida > Brassicales > Brassicaceae > Lepidium > Lepidium didymum. Next base: position 2,591,073 of record OY986982.1, read on the forward strand.
AAAGTTAACAATTAAATATCGTGGAAAAAATCTCAAAAAACTAAATATAGTTGGTTGCATATAATTCATTAATAAATACAAAATTAAAATAAATTGAATATAGTATTGTTTTCTTATTATAGTAGCAACAAAAAAATAAGGAGAAAAAGACATGTGAAATTGGAAGAAAGCTGGTGGAAGAGCAAGTGCACGTGAAGTGCAATAATGTGAACACATGGACGTGCCCAAAGTCCCATTATCATTCCTTCTATATATTTCCAAATCATTCTCATTTTATAGAACTTTACCCACAAAAATTTGAGATTTTTATTCTAATGGTATGTGGTAAATTTATTAAAGGTATGTACATTTTTATATGTAGGAATTGAATTTTATTATCTACATTATATAGAAATTTGTGTAATAAAATGACCTATGACCCAATATCAAAAAAAAAAATGTAGACCTGCAAAAAAAACCAATGTTTGGTACATTACAATTCATTTCATGATGATTGAATTCTGCGTATTTTAGTATTATCCTATTAGTTGACGAAAAAAAAAGTATGATCATATTAGTTTCATAGTTTATTGGTATTTCACCACCTAAATTTAAGTTGCACATAATGCATATATATCTGTAATAAATATCAAAATATTATCCAACACTTTGATATATATAGTTAACAAAAAAACACTTATATATATATATATACCTGAATATAAAAATTAGTAATATTTTTTTTGACAAAATTAAAAATATATATTTATATATATATACCCTCTATTCATTAGTTTATCGAGACATTTTTCAATACAGAAAAAAGCAAAAAAGATAAAACTAAAAGTCAATACGGCGTGAGATTAAGTCAATGCAGCATGATTACGGTCCGTATATTGATGTATATATATACCATATATATATATGTATACTAAATGCACATGTAAGTGGTTTTATGTTTATATTTTCGATTTATGTATGCATGGAAATAAATTAGTACGTGGTTAAATTCGAAACTGCATATATAACTTCACATACAAAATTGATAGTAGCTTTATGACACATGTTGGTTTGGGTTGCTCGAGATTGATTTAATTTGGTTGTTGATTTCGGTTTGGTCTGAACTAGATTCGGTTCACTATGGTTTTATCATACTGAATTGGTTTAATATGTCTTGTTTCCTTTATTTTATTTATATAGAAAAGAGTAAAGATCCGAGTGTAAACAAGTTTCAAGATGATAAAAGTAAATAAATTTTGTAACCTATGTTTCCAAAATTTATAATAATAAAATAATTCTGTTTAAAATAAATTGCATGGATTTATTACGATTTTTGTTTTATGCATCTTATCTAAGAATGTATTGATATGAGTTTGATGTGCCTCTTTGGGTCATAGACTTATCGGCCTCTCTTCAATTTGAAGGAAGTAGCATTTGCGGTAAACTATTAGAAACTTAAAAATGTTGTTTGCCTTCAAGTATTGATGTGTTTTTCTGCATTACTTTGAAGAGTTTGAAAAAGTTAAGAGTTTGTTTTCTAGTTTTTCTCTTCACTTAATTCCCAAAATTCTTAGCCGTTTTCTAACGTGTAATATCCGTGATCTTTTTATAAATTGTATCCATGTAAATTATATGTTTCTTTCTTGACTAAGCTAATTTATAAGTTGCTTAAAATAATAATAATTTGAAATGATCACTTAATTAAAAAGAAACATGTAAACTTTGATAAGGTTAGGGTTAGATAATATCCTTATGGATTTGGTTTATATCTTATCTGTCCGATCATAGATACATGCAACATTTGGCTGGTTGGGATAACTTTTTTAATTGTTTGTTTACCAGTAATTAATCATAAGTTTCGATATCAAATCTTTATATACGAATGTGAATATGTATTTTTATAGATGAGTCTAATCATGATTACGATTCTTTGTGCTAATCCAGCAAATAAAAAGAAGAAGAAAAAAAGGCGTATACATATAATTGTTTAACAAGGGGAGTATTGAAAAAACGAAAATAAGAAAAGGGGAAAGAGTAGTGACCCATGGAGTATGTGAATAATTATCAAAGAGAATAAGAGATGACAACCAAAAGGTTGTGGAATAATGGTCCCTGCCAGCTTTTCCTCACCATCAATCTCGACCCTATTTCGATTTTCTAGATATCCATTACATTTTCTCATTTTGATTTTCTCATAAATATATATATATATATATTTTTTTTCCCGAATTTTATGGAGAGGCTTATACTATTCTCTTGGTAGTGGTGCAGCGCACGGATAGTCCATCACGTTCGGATATTCAAATAGACAGAAAGCATGAATTTATATTTGTGTAGGAATGACTAAGAAAATGTGTTTTAGTTTTGTATAGCAGAAAAATCAAATTCTTTTAAATCTTAGACTATCTTCCTACTTCCTAAATATGTTTATAAAATATATTATAATTACCTCATCTAAAAATATATATGTTTATCAAGTTACATTTCGACTAGAGTTAAAGATAGAGGTGGGAAGTGGTCCGAAAGCCCGCGGGAAAATGAAGACCACTTTTTCGCGGGCCTAGTAGGGCGGGGCCCAAATTTGTTTGGGCTAAGTGGGCTAAACCTGCGGGTTAGCTAAACAACGTGTTGTTTTCAAACATATGGCTTAGACAACGTGTTGTTTTGACTTAAAAAAACAACATGTTGTTTGAAAACCTGATTAGTTTCAGATTTGGGGAAAGAAACCCTAAATCCCAAATTACTTTTGATTTCCTTCTTTTGATCTCGACATCGTCTATTTTGCAACTCGATCTTCGTTTTCATTCTCGAGTTCTCGACTCTCTGCCATATCGATCTCGATCTCGTCTCACTACCATCTGACCATCTCGATCTCGAATCGATCTCGAATCGATCTCGTCTCCATTTCATCTCGACCTTCGTAAGTTTTTATCGACCTCTGTAAGTTTTCATCGCTTCATCTTACTTTTAAAACAGGTATATGTTGTGCTGAAGCAAAAATTAACATGGAAGCAGCTTTAAAATGTTACCTTATATGATGCAGCCATCATTTGTACCTTATATGAAGCAGTTTTTATTTAGTTCAACCTTTATTTATTTATTTCAACCTTTATTTATTTATTTCAACTTATCTCTTTTGATTTCTTAATTGGTTTAGTTTATTGATGAGTGTAATGTTTTCAATTTGCAGTTTTTTATAAGTTCAATGGCGTCATTCGAGTCTCAGTCTGACAGAAGACAACAACTAGACTGTCCTACATCCCAAGAGTCTCCCTTACCAGCTGATTGGGGTGAAGAAGAAAGCGACCCAAAGAGAAAAAGGCCAAAAAAGAAGACATCGCCAGTTTGGGAGAACTTTGTAGTCATCACTAAGGTACACAATGGGATCAAAGAACTTAGAGCTCAGTGTAAGCATTGTTTGAAAGATTATGCATATGATTCTCATAAGCAAGGAACTGCTACTTATGCTAGACACTCATTAGTTTGCATTAGAACGCCTACACCTATGAATGCTTGTGAGATGATGGTTGCTACTGATGGGAAATTGGTGAAAAAAAAGTTTGATCAAACTGTTTTCCATGATATGTTATCTAAGTGCATAATTGAGCATGATATACCTTTCTCATTTGTCGAGTATAGTCAGGTTAGGTTGTTGATGAACTATCTGAATCTTGAGGTGCAATTTATAAGTAGAAAGACTATGGCATCTGACATTTATAAAGTGTATGAAGTTGAAAAGCAAAACTGAAGCTTGAATTGTCTGAAACTCCGGGTAGGATATGCTTCACTTCTTATTTGTGGATAACTTTGACTGTTGAGGGGTATATGTGCTTGACAACACATTACATAGATAGAGACTGGAAGTTAAAGAATAGGATTATTGCTTTTGTTGCATTACCTCCTCTGCATAGTGGTTTAGATATGGCAATGAAAATTAGTGATATGTGGAAGGAGTGGGGAATAGAGAAAAATGTTTTCTCTATTACCCTTGATAATGCTAGCAACAACGATGTTATGCAAAACATTTTGAGACGCCAATTGAACTTAGAAAACAGTTTGATGTGTGGTGGTGAGCATTTTCATATAAGATGTTGTGCCCACATCTTAAACTTAATTGTTCAGAAGGAGTTGAAAGTGATACAGTCATCACTTCATAAAATCAGAGAGTATTAAGTACGTTCAGGCTTCAGAATCGTGTAGGAAATTGTTTGCTACTTGTGTCAGCACTATGGGTCTCAAAATCAAAGCTGGATTGATTTTAGATGTACCCACAAGATGGAATTCACCTATAAGATGCTTGATAGAGTCATCTTATATCGTAAAGCTTTTGATAATTACAAAGATGTGGACCATAATTACACACTTCAACCTACACTTGAAGAGTAGGATCTAGGGATTGAAATTTGTGAATTGCTTCAGCCCTTTGATGAGATAACCAATTTATTTTCGGGTTCAACATATCCAACATCAAACTTGTATTTCATGCAAGTTTATAAGATTAAGTATTAGTTGCAAATCCATGAGAATAGCGCACACTTTGTCATAGCTGATATTATTGTGGTCATGAAACAACAATTTAATAAGTATTGGGAAAAGCACTCTGAAATTCTTGCTATGGCTACTGTTCTTGATCCGAGATTCAAAATGTTGTTGTTGAATTACATTTTCTCCAATCTGTCCGAGGAAACATGTGAAGTTAAAAAGAAAAAGGTGAGGGCTACAACGAATCGGCTATTCCAAGCATATAAGGGGACTCCGATCAAATTGAAGAGGATGACTTTCTTACTCATAGAAAGTTTATCATTACCTATGTTGTAAGTTACTTCCTTATTATATATTTGTGTTGTTTTTAATGTCTAACTACTAAGTAGTTACTAATGACCCTCTTTGTTTTCTGAAGGACTTCCACAATTTTCGGCAAAAAAATGTTGAAGCATGTGGAAAATCAGCTTTAGACCTTTATCTGGATGAACCGCCAATAGACATGAAGGTTTATGCAAGGTTAAACGTGTTGGACTATTGGAGGGACAATATTGTGTGCTTTGGAGAGTTATCTATCATGGCATGTGACATTCTAAGCATAACTATCACTACGGTAGCTTCTGAATTCTCTTTTAGCATTGGTTCTCGAGTTCTAAACAAGTACAGAAGATGTCTTGTTCCCAAGAATGTCCAGACTTTGATATGTGCTAGGAATTAACTGAGAGGATTTTCAGCATATGACAATGGTAATATCATTCTATTTCTGTTTTCTTACATTCTCATTCATACATGATACAACATCATTTGATTTTTGTTTCGCATTTTCATAACTTGAATGACTAAATATTAACATGGCCGAGTGTGAGCTCTCTGGTTCTGGCCCTTCTATTTCAATGACTAAGACAACACAATCTTTTGTTGAATCAACTACTTCTTAGGTTTGTACTCTAACTTTCCAAACCTTTGAAGTTACTTTCAAGTTTCAACATTTCTTTTCTATTTTTATGTGTTTTAGACATTGTGTGGACTTGTACTCTTGTAGTTGTAGTTTGCAATTTGAACATGTTTTGTGTTTACAATAATTGTATGGAATGGATCTTTGTGATTTTCGATTAAGCATTGAATTATTCATCATTCTTGTTACAAGTATTCTAAGCAGTGTTTATGCAGGTTTTTTGTGGGTTATCGCGGGTAAGTGATATATGAGTTTTTTGGCAGGTTTTAGTCGGGTTTAGTTGGATTTTTTTTTCGTGGGTTGATTGTAGAGCCTGTAGACTTATGCACGGTGAATGCGGGTTGGAATTTGGTAACTTTTTTTCCGGAATAGATGATCCATTCACGTTTGGTATACGAGACGTTGGACTCGAACCCAAACATTACCATGTTTGTGTTTATATAATTGAATTCAATTTTGAATATGGTATAGTATTATTGTATATATTTTTTTGTGATGTCGGAAAATAAAATTCACACGCGTGGTAATAATAATGGGACCTGTATGCTATGATCTATACGGTCAACGATAAAACAAAAACGATTTTTTTTGTCGTTTGTAAAAATTTCTTGGATTCCATTAAATGTTCTAAAATGCATAGGTTTGGGTTACAGTTTCGAAGACCTCTACAATCGTGTAACTATCTGCAACTATTAAATTACTTTCTTTAATGCATCTTTAACATATCTTTTGTTAGTTGGAATTTAATAAAGTAAGAACTATAACCATATTTTTAGATAAATTATTTAGAATAAAATTTTGGATGTTTAAATTTATCTTATTTTCACACACGCACACATATATGTAGAATAAACTGACTAATTTCCAATATATGTCACTATTAGGGATGTTTTTGAAAAATCATATATACTGCAAAGGACCAACGCCATTAAATTATAGTTGCGTTCCAATTCCAAGCCTCGTTCTGGTTTGTTGTAGTAGTAGTAGTTGTTGTGGTTGTTTTTTTTTATTTTTGTAAATAAACGTTTTATGCTCAGAAATTAATCTGTTTATTTTTATTGCAATAATGACAGCCTCTACAACTGCGATAGTCAATTTTTTCTGCAAAATAATAAATTTATGTATTCAATGCTATAATTATGAATATTACAATTATTATTTAATATATTACAACTAAGAAACTTCGAAATATAAGGAAAAAAAATTGAAAATAAATCCCACATATTAAGAGAAAAGTTCGAGAGAAGAAATTTAAAATATGCTCTATATTTTTCAGCCATGACAGTGATTTTTAAATTGTTTTTTTTCGTAAAATTACTCCTACCAATGTAAGAGTTCATTTGTATACTATTTACACATCAAAGCAAACTAAACATAAGCTCAGTAAATACTACTAGTTCAGCATTTCCCAACATTCTAAAAAAAAACATTTCCCAACACTTTAATATACTTCCTCCTCTTTAATATACTCTCTCTCTCTCTCTCTTGTTACAAATGATATTTTAGTTTTATATTTTTTTAAAAATATAAGATGTTTCTAATACAATGTTTTGATATATTTTTTTCATTTAACCATATAACTTATTTATATTAACTATACTACTAATTACACAAATATTTAGAATTTGAGAAATTGTTAGAAATATCATTTCATCCTTATACTTATGCAAAATAGATTCCGTCAAAACTCTAGTTTACAAAAATACCCTATAATATTTTAAAATTCTAATTTTACCTATGTTTCAGTTGTTTTTTCCAGCGATAAAATTTTGTTCAACATTTAAAAGGTTTAATAAAATAATTTATAAATAAATTGTATATTAATTATCTTATTAAAACTTCTAAATAGATTATTTTTAAGTTATCTTATTAGACCTTAGATATAGATTATTTTGTAAAACATCGATTATACAGATTTATAACTTACTTTATTAAATCTTATAAATAATATTTTTGTATAGATTTATACATGAAATGTTTTATGAATTAATTACAAATATGATCATTCACTTTGGCATAGATATATAGTAGTTTGTTTGTGGTAAAATATTTAACTTAATTACTAATTTTGATCATTTTCTTGGATTTAAGAATCCATATAAGATTTAGTTTTTTTTATTTAAGAGTTATTATAATCATTCAGTTGAATTTAGTCATCTAATAGATCTGTTTAAAATATAATATTTAGCTTAATTTATTAATTTTATTGTTCCTTTAAATTTAGCCATTTAATTAGAGTTTAGTTTTTCTTCCGTTCAATATAGTTATTTGTATTGTTTAATACAACCTATAAATATACAGTTTATAAGTTATCTTATTAATATTAAACCCAAATTTTGAGATGAGAAAAGATAATCGCGAAATATATGTTTCTAAGGAAATTTTCGTTCTCTTCCATTACTGAGAGACATATTTAAAGAAGCCTAAAAAGATAAGAATAATTTGAAAATACCAAGCCTAGAAAAATATTTTTACAATTAACCCTTTAATATTTTAGTTCAATATTATTCAACTAGTCATATGGAATATTGCGGAATATTAACAGCAGAGTATATCTACTTTTACATAAAAATATTTTTACAATTACCCTTTCACATAAAACTATGTAAAATATCTGATAAAGTAAAATAATTTTTTTTGAAGAAAAAAAAAATATTTTTTTTTCCTAAAACACTTACATATTGAAACATACACTACAAAAATTTTGAGCTGTATTGTGACTAAAAATATTAATAATAATTTGTAAAGTTTTATATATAATTTTGTTATGAATTTAAATAAATTATTATGACTATTTTGTAATGATTTGTGACAAAATTGTTACTAGATTTATTTAGGGAGTACGTTCTATTTCCACTACAAAAGTTTGCATATAACATCAGTTACATCACATGTTGACATCGTAATCCAATTGCACTATAATCCAAAGTTCTCAACGCGATTGCACAAATTTGACGGTTTGTGTCTTAACCGTATTCGAGATTAAACCGACGATTGTTTCATAAACCGACACAGATGGATTTGAATACGCAGACTTGACTCGTCAACCCGACCCACTGTTACTCTCCTCTCTCTCTCTTCTCCTTTTTCTTCTTCATCTAAACATCATCATCTTCTTCCATGGCTGATGCTTATTAAAGACTAGATTTGACTTTTCTTCATCTTCATCTTCTAGCTTGTGGTGGTTGAAGCAGATGGCAATTACGTCGCACCGTTTACCGTCAACGACATTGACATTTATTCCGGCGAGTCTTATTCCGTTCTTCTTCAAACTCAACCAAATCCACATCCATCTAAAAAGTACTGGATCTTCGTCGGTGTTCGTGGACGTGAACCCAAAACTCCTCAAGCGCTAACTTTTACTAAATTACGTCGATGCCGCGGCTATGATCGTGAACCCAAAACTCCTCAAGTTGTGAACCAGGATTAATTAAGGTATCTCTATAGTTAATCAAGCTCACTCTTTCGATTACTGTAGTTAAGAAAGCAATAATAGTGAGTCCCTGAAACACCAATATGGGATGGAGGCTGTAATCAATGCTAAGGCTTTGCAGAGTTATCAATTAGTTGAGGATAGTGAGAATACTTACAGGTTCTTTCTTTAAATCCTCTAGTATCAATTTTTAGACTTGTCTGACATAAAGAGGGTCTTTATCGCTTTGATTATTATATGTAGCCTCCAACTATGCTCGTTGACGAATAAAAAGAATAACGAGATTTTGGCTTCGCCGGCGAGCAATCAGATCTGGAACGAGGAAGATGAGCTCACATATTTAGATTAACGTATTTTCATTGGGAATTTCGTCGATTACTGTACACTTACGATGATGATTCTTCTTCTCTGCTCTTTTCTTAGGTTTAAATCACTTAAACGAATCTCTAATCGGATCTATATTTGGTTTAGTATGGTTAACGCTGAATTTCATGGTTTAATCGTATGTATGGTACACAATAAACCATTGATTTCCCGACCTATCTAACACGTGTGTAGAATTGGATTTCTGAATACTTACTTTAGGTGCAATCGCGTTGAAAACTTTGGATTATGGTGTAATTAGATTACAATGTCAACATGTGGTGTAATTGATGTTATATGCAAACTTCCGTGGTGGAAATAAAACGTCCTCCCATTTATTTATCACAAGTATATTGTGATATTTTTGCTACCAATATATATTTGTGATATTTGTATTGTAACTATTTACAAATCGTCACAGCTTAGTAACAATATCTTTAACAAAATATATGTAATTGTGATAAAAGTTTACGTATCAATACAAATTTTTTCTTGAGAATAAATATTTCTTTATATAATCCCTAACTAAATAAAAACCTTTCTGAATATATACCAAATTGAATACTATTTAGAGTCAATTTGTCAAAAATACATGGAAAGTTAAAAAATTAGATAGATGACACTAGTTTTTCATAAACTCATTCTCTCACCTCTAACAAGGTTGAAATGACCAAAGTAGGGCTATTGATTCTGAATGAGAAACATTAAAAAATAATAAATCTAAGATCTTCTTAGATCTTAACAAAGTATATGACAAAGCATTAATTGATGTCAGAAATAATCTTCACATCATAGGAGAGAGACACATATACGAGAAAATATTTTTAACTTACATGTAAACTAGTATAGAGTATGATGATACCATACAACCGTTATTACATAGGTACATAAACAGTTGTATTAACAAGCAGCTCAGAGGAAGATTTTCTTGTGTGACATGGTAATAATAGGTTATGTGTGTAATACAAGGTAAATTTTCTTGTGACATGTGTAATAATGATGGTTGTTAATGGATACAACCAATCGTACATGCATTGTTATTGGTAAAGTTATGTATGTACATAAATACATGAAGAAGTATTGACAGAAAGAGGTAGGGGATGTGGTTCAAACTTTTAGTAAAAACATAACTCTGCAAGAAATTAGTTACATATGTAGAGGATGAATGACAATTACAGTCTTACAAATACATGTGTAACTAACAAGTTATCGGTGTATTGAATTATATACATATACAATCAACATGTGTAACTAATGAGTTATCGAGTTATGGTTTGATGTACAGATACAAATGAAATTAATATGGCTACCACGATAATTAGGCATGTGGCAGTAGACGTGTTGCATTACCCCATGCAGGCCCCAACGTAGAAAGCTCTTCGAGGAAAAATGATGGCATGGAATAGTCTTAACATCAAGTTGTAACCACAACGCCCCCTAATATTTTGATGAGTCTGATGAGAAGGGTATGGGTGAGATGCGAATTAACTTACAATATAAAATATGAAAGGTGCAATACGTTGTGATGTATGGTTAGCAACATCGATCACTCTCGTGGCTAGTGCCAAAGGCAAACAAGCGTTGAGGGAGCTCCATGTTAGCCATATGTTATACACATATTAGTTATATTAGATGGAAAGGTCTCTTTCGTGTATGTATGTATACAAACATGTAATATGTTACGTTTATGTTTACATATCTATAAATCTATAACTACCATGTCAATTAGTTTCAACTATTTGCAGATTTACGAAATCAAGTGAGATAAAAACCCATAAACATAAATAGGCATACTAAGATGAAAACGAGTGAAAGAGAAGAAGAAATGGATGAATGTTATGTGTTTTCTATGCTTTGAAGCTGATAAAAAATTGTTGAAAACTACATAATCAATTGTAGAAGAGAATAACTCCAAATCTGTAAACCCATTTTATAGGGGTATAAAGATGATAAATTTGCTACACAGATCTAGAAAAGAGAAAGATGTGAGATACATAGTTAATGAAAATCTCACGTACATATGCTCAAAATTCCCTACTATTTATTGACTTGTATTTATACTTATTTAACAATTCTCACCCTGTTTGTAATTAATAATGCATGGTGCGATTCAGAATTGGGACAACAATAAAGAAGAAATTAAGATCTTTAACTATTTTAACAATAAATTTGATCATTAAGTATTTTAAAATCATTTAAATGAAATAAATGAGTAATTGTGACTATTGAGGGGCAAAAAAAGACAATGCCAAAAGTCTACGGGTTTGACTGTTCAGTTCGGTAATAATATAATAACTTTGTCTTTGACCGCACGCTCGTGTAGGGGTCCTTCTGACATTTTCACTGTTCTACCCCTACTCATCTTTCGCAACCCTAAGGGTACTTTTGGAATTTCAACCAAAACCGATTGAGACCGTACCGGACTTCCTGGGAATCTGCTTAAGCATTTATCAAAACTGTTTTCTTTTTTTAATTAGCACGAATGGTTATTTATTAAAAAAATTTCGTACTAGATCAGATAGTTCATTCACACTTATATTTATTAAAAATATATTTATAAAATGAATATAGTACGTTTATCTTCAATTCTGTGGATTTAGACACATAAGTTTTTTTCTACCACGATGTATGAAAGTAGATTAGTCATAGTCCTTACATGATTAATTATTAATATTAAAATTAATAATCATTATACTCCATAAATTAGCTGTTAAACTATTTCCGCATCCCAGCTTTCTGCAACCTTTTTTTTAATTAATAATAAAATTAATAAAGGATTAAAAGAGCATAACGAGGCAACAAAAGTAATGAATACGGAAAAACAAAAGCCAGGAAGACTATTGGTTAGGTTAACTTAATTGAATGAGTATTTAAAAATTAATAACGATGATAACAATTATAATTAAACTAAAATTTCTAACTTCTTTAAAACCTCCTCTTACAAACAGAAGCTCCCTTTTTCAGTAGAGGTCCGATTCCCAATCTTTCAGAAAGAAAAAGGCAAAGCTTAGAGGAGAGATTAAAGAGAAGAAAGAGACTCCATGTTCGAAACAGAGCATCATACTCTCTTGCCTCTTCTTCTTCTCCCATCGCTTTTGTCTCTTCTTCTCTTTTTAATCCTCTTAAAGAGAAGAAGTCGAACCAGATTCAATCTTCCTCCGGGTAAATCCGGTTGGCCATTTCTCGGTGAAACCATCGGTTATCTTAAACCTTATTCCGCTACAACTCTTGGTGACTTCATGCAACAACATATCTCCAAGTAAACAACAACCACATCTTCAAAAACTCAGAAAAGATTCTGTGTTTTTATAAAATTTGACTAATGTTGAGGGGTTTGTAATAGGTATGGGAAGATATACAGATCGAATTTGTTTGGAGAACCAACGATTGTATCAGCTGATGCTGGACTCAACAGATTCATATTACAAAACGAAGGAAGACTCTTCGAATGTAGTTATCCTCGAAGTATAGGTGGGATACTTGGGAAATGGTCGATGCTTGTTCTTGTTGGAGACATGCATAGAGACATGAGAAGTATTTCGCTTAACTTCTTAAGTCATGCTCGTCTTAGAACCATTCTTCTTAAAGACGTTGAGAGACATACTTTGTTTGTACTTGATTCATGGAAGCAAAACTCTGTTTTCTCAGCTCAAGATGAAGCCAAAAAGGTTTCTCTTTATGAATCTAATTTAACTCGAATTGCGTTTTTTTTGTTGTTGTTTAAGAATCTAATTCATGGTTTTTAATTGAGCAGTTTACATTCAATCTAATGGCGAAACATATAATGAGTATGGATCCTGAAGAAGAAGAAACAGAGCAATTAAAGAAAGAATATGTAACTTTCATGAAAGGTGTTGTTTCTGCTCCTCTCAACCTTCCAGGAACTTCTTATCATAAAGCTCTTCAGGTACATTTAATTTAACCTCTAAAGATCATTCTTTTCTTCGCTGTAACGGCACAATCTTTCACTCTAGGTCTATGTTTTTTCTTTTTATAAAAAGTTTTATGCTTTTATGTACTAATTGAAACTTTTAAATGATTGTAGTCACGAGCAACGATATTGAAGTTTATAGAGAGGAAAATGGAAGAAAGAAAATCAGAGATCAAGGAAGAAGACGAAGAAGAAGAAGTGAAAAGTGAGGATGAAGCAGAGAATAGGAAGAGTGATCATGTGAGGAAACAGAGAACAGACGATGATCTTTTGGGATGGGTTTTGAAACATTCGAATCTTTCAACAGAACAAATTCTCGATCTCATTCTTAGTTTGTTATTCGCCGGACATGAGACTTCCTCTGTCGCCATTGCTCTCGCTATCTTCTTCTTACAAGCTTCTCCTAAAGCCGTTGAAGAGCTTAGGGTATAAGATAAACAATCATAACAGTATAACTTAATTACTACTAATTATGACACTTATCTAAATTGATTTAAAACTTTTGAAGGAAGAGCATCTTGAGATCGTGAGGGTGAAGAAGGAACTTGGAGAAACAGAATTGAATTGGGATGATTACAAGAAAATGGACTTCACTCAATGCGTATGTTAGTTTTATTATTTTAATTTTATGATTATGATGAAAGCAAAATTATTGATATATATCTTTGTCTGAAGGTTATAAATGAAACACTTCGACTGGGAAATGTAGTTAGGTTTTTGCATCGCAAAGCACTTAAAGATGTTCGGTACAAAGGTAAACCTTTACGTACAAAACTAAATAATGAAATCCAAATTATTGAAATCTTATTGGATGAAAAAATATATATTTATTGATATGTTAATGTTGGAAAATAGGATACGATATCCCTAGTGGGTGGAAAGTGTTACCAGTAATCTCAGCCGTACATTTGGATAATTCTCGTTACGACGAACCTAATCTCTTTAATCCATGGAGATGGCAACAACAGGTAAAAAATTCCCACTTTTATTTAATTATCGTTGTCTTTTATTTAACATTTGATAAATTGCATGAAATTGATACGTCATACGTGCATATGCATTGATTAAATCACTATCTCTAGATACTATACGAGAACCATCAATCTGGCAAAAAAAATTTTAAAAAAAAATTGTGAATTATATTAAAGTTAGATCTTAAGACACGTCATGGATCCTTTATCACATGAAAGCATATTAATATGTTTAATGTGGAATTAATGAAAGAGAAAGAGATGTGGTAGTAATTTGATTTATGTGAAGAGAATTAATTAGTAGGATGGTATGTCTTTAATGACGTGTGAGCTGATTAAAAATTCCTTGAAATCGTGACCGTTGATTTAGAGTTCGAGCTAGATTTGTCGGACGATTGTACTACGGCTTTGACGGATCTCACACGCCCAATGACTAGGGCCACTTAATTAATTTTAAATTTTTTTTGTAAAACGATAATATCCGATTCATAGCTTAAAGTGCACCCCTAATGTCAAGTTATTTTTTTAAGTTATTATAATATAACATAAAAAATTGAACTTTTATGTCAAATCATTAACTGAATCATCATAACCAGACATAAAATTTGAGAGCAATTGGGTAATTTTAAAATTTTATTTAGCTAATTAAATCGGCGAATTAAGATTAAATAATAAGTTTTTTAGAAATAAAAGAATAATAATGGGAGTCATGATGTAAGAGTGAGTGGGGAAGGTAAGGGATGATTAATGACCCACGTGGGGTGGTGCCAACAAGCACGTGTTCTTCATCCTTTTTCCACTTATTTAAACTTATTTTTGGTTTTTATATAAACTGTGTGTTGTTTTGTTATCGAGCAGAGAAACAACGGGTTTTCTGCGTCAGGAAGTGGTAGTTTTTCGACGTGGGGAAACAACTACATGCCGTTTGGAGGAGGGCCAAGGCTATGTGCAGGTTCGGAGCTAGCCAAATTAGAAATGGCTGTGTTTATTCATCATCTTGTTCTTAATTTCAATTGGGAATTAGCTCAAGATGATCAACCATTTGCTTTTCCTTTCGTCGATTTTCCTAACGGTCTGCCTATTAGGGTTTCTCGTATTCTGTAAAAAAAAAAGATTAAGAAAAAAAGAAGTATTATATTCTTTTCTCTTTTTCTAAAAAAAATAATTTTAATCATTATTTTTTTGCCCGATGATAAGTTGGATAAATAATATTATTGAAATTTGATTGTAAGTTCGGGTTTTAAGAGGAGGCTTTCGACAACGGACAAACAAACTTTGTTGTTGGAGATTTTCAATCTTGAATGGGCTTTTGATATGGCCCAATCGTATTCGTTACCATTATCTATGTTGAACATAGCCATAACCGATAAAAAAAACCAAACCAAACTGAACCGAAATAAGAAGAAGCACATCGAACCAATACTGTTTAAATAACTGAATAGTTCCTAAATTCTTATACCCGAAAGAACCGAAACCCAACCGAGAACCGAATAGTTATCCGCAAAAACCAAAATACAATTATATATTCAAAAATAATTATTTATACAATATAACAAGTTTCATGGCCTATTCCAATTTTTTTACTCCAAATTGTAATATGTACTAGGAGGGGATGCTTAATAGATTATTTTGGATGATTGTTCAATCATTATAACTATTTTTGTGACGTGAAATCAGATTTGATATCTATTATTTTTGTACTCTATTTTGTAACCTGAAATTTTAATTTCTATTTGGTTTATTAATTCCGATCAAAGAAAAAACAAGTATAGATTGTATCAAATAATTATTTTAAGTTTTTTTGGTTACTTTGGTTAAAAGTAACCATTTGGAACCCAAAACCATCGAGAACCAAAATTATTTCGGTTCTCATTTGGTTCCATTTTCAAGTACTATCTATTTGGAACCGGAACCGATAATAACCGAACCGAAATTTAGTAAGTACCTATTGGTTACCATATTTTAAGAACCGAAAACTAAAGAAACCGAACCGAAGAACTAATACCCAGGACTAGTTGAACAGATATATTACATGCTTCAAAACGCCACCATTTAGATACTTGAACCACCTAGCTAACGATCATTTGCAAGATTGGTGTTAATGGCACGATACTAGAAGCGAACTATTGGTCATATAATAGTGGTAGCGTGGTAGGCTATTGCAGGGTGCGAACGGATAATAATGAACAAGCAATGCGATCGTCCTGGTCCATAGAAAAAAGATCCAAAAAAGGCCCATGGAAAGAGGTCATGTAAAAAGGACCTATAAAACCTTCTAGAAAGAAACTAAGTCCAGGCAATCAGATCCGGGTCGGTTCTTATGGGGTTTGGGTGTTTCGGATAAAGATTTTTTGGATCCATATAAGATCCATTGTTGTTTTGATTCCGGGTCAATTGGATCTAAATTTAGAAAATAGTTAAATACCCAAACAATTGAAAAATACTCTTTAAAATTACTTGAAATTTTTAAAAAATTATTCAGAAAATATCCGAATATCAAAAAATTATCGAGTATTTGATTGATTCTTGGGTAGAAATGGGACCCGCACCTAACACTCGTAGATATTTATTTTGAAGAATTGTGGATATTTATAATGAAAACTCATGAATCGATCTGAACTTGTTTTTTGATCTATTTCTATTAGGGAACTATAAGACTTTCGAAATAGCTTGGTTGGTTGTTTGTTGCTTGTATGTAAAAACACATAAATTAACGTCACGTATGTCTTTTGAGAGATATTGTACATAGTGGCGGATGCAAGAAGAGCAAAAGTAGGATACGTGTCCCATACTATTTTTTTTTTCTGGATTAATTCTTCTTATGTTTTTTAGCCAAAAGACTATCTTTAAATATTGAAGTAAGTATACATGGCTTGATTACAATATTCTTACAGCCTTGAAAACACTGATACTTTGCTAGGGATATGAATTACAAAGACTATATTCTATATACAATAGTCTTTATGAATATAAAAGAGGAAATGAAAGATAGGATTTACAAGGAAAACTCATATTCTTGGCTGCGGAAATGAGATATGATATATGGAAATGAAATGATGGTCGGAGGCCGGCTATGATTGGACCCAAACCCTCTACTTCGTTCATTTTTTCAAATGGGCCTTGGAGTTATTATGTGCGTATCAAATAAAACGGGTACTATAACAATATCATCTTAAATATCCCGAACTTTAACCGGATTCCCCCTTTTAATTTTAAAAGAAAAAAAGCAATGTAATCTTAAACCATGCAGGTTCGTTGGTTGATAAGAGAAATGGCCTAATAGAATCTCGGTGATGTTCATGTGAAAAATCGAACTTTTATATATGGCAAAGACTTTGCATCCATACGAAATGAGGTTTCTCGACTCGAACGAATCATGCATACCTTAGCGATCATTTTGTTTTCTTTTTCAAGTGATAAAAAATAACGGTTCTAAAAATACCAAACCAGATTATCATAAAAATACAATACGCAAAATTATCCTCCTATATATTGTTTGAAGGTGATTTAGCACAAAAATAATAAGATCATAGATTTTGTTTATTAAGCAAGCAAGATGAGATAACAAGATTGTCGAAGAGGGCCCTCGGCAAGTGTTCTAGTTCTAGGTTCTTAGTTTAAGTCTAGGTCTAGGTCTCAAGTATGCTCTATCATTTGGTCTGAATGCCTTTTTATAGAGAAGTTTTGTCTAGGGTTTTTCTCCTCATGCGTTTGGTATGAGCTCTTAGCGTACGGGCTTGGTCTGCCACAAAGATGACAATATATTCTTCCTTTTTTTTGTATTCTAGAGGTGTCATGCTGAGGACGATCCCTTGCCGGCAATAAATGCCTGAGCCGAGAATGACTGCTCATGTCGAGGCTTTCTCTATCGTTGATGTGGGCCAGCCATCAATGGATTCTTAGTGGGCCATAAGACGTAGGTCCACCTCCAACATATCTTTCTCAGCCTGTATATATATTAACTTGATTCACCATCTTTAGATGAGTTTCGAAGAAAACTGTGTGATCCACTACTGACAACAAGGCCTAATGAGTTTGGAAGATATGACGGTCGCGTCGCGAGTCTCAAACTTTCTTCCTCATTTGTCTTATCTTGAACATTGGTTTAAGATCAACACTTGGCCTTGGGCCTGTGAGTCCAACTTAGGCCTACAACTTTGATCTCATGCATAATAAGGGACTGAACGCACATGGATCAAATGAGTGATAAACATGACCTGTCAATATCTCGATGACCTTTATTTGAAAGATCAAACTATGCAGATTGCCATTTGATAGACATGATCGAAACATGAGGCATTCCCACCTAAAACCCATGTTGTTTACTTTTCATCGTTGTGGTTCACAAACAATTTTCTTTTCAGGTAACGAGGAATGTCAAAAATCGTGGAAAAACATTGAGATTGTTTAACTAACTAAAATTTGGACAACAAAGTTGGTCAATAAAGTACGAATGTTGCGTGTTTAGATAGGGTTTTTTTTTTCATTTAAAAGAAAAATGCAATTGTTTTTTTTGTGTGAGATCGTCCAAATAGATTTTAGTATTATACAGTAACAAATAGTAGTATAAACACTCAGTTTTCTTTATTTATTTTTGTTTGTAATTGTTTTTTCAATAGTTGATCGACAAGATCTGATCCATAGACCGACATACTAAAATTTATTTTTAATCTACCATATGTAGTAGAGAGAAATTGAACCCATAATGTCAGAATCATTAGTTGTATCATTCAAACATCCAGACTGAGAAGAACTCGACATTTGTAAATATTTTACAAAAATACTAGGTTATTTGCTTCCTTGAAATTTTTTCAAAAGTATTTAGTAGGCAAAACTCAAAAAAATCATGACTAAAAATTTGAAACAATAGTTTATCGAGCGCAGAAGATAACATTTACAATAATATATGTCCAATATTACAAATATTATATCGACAAATTGTTCTCTGAATTTTATGGTATATTTGTTGTGAATTGAAACAAATATTCACGTTAATAATCGAGATTTTCAAGTGAAAATCAAAACTACATTTGATGGACAATCAATATTCTCGATTTTAGTATATTCATTTCTTTAGGTTGATAAAAGTTTGAATTGAAAATAAGTGTAAGAAACAAAGGTGATAAAGATGGTTCGACATTGGTTCGTAACAAGACTAAAAGATCTGAAATGAAACTAGTGTAAAAAAAGGCAAAGAATATGACAAAAATGGGTAAACATAAAAAGAGACTTTCTTAGTGATGACTCAATGCAATTCTTTGGTCATACATACAAAACCCCACCGATGACTTGGAGAGAAAGAAAAGACAAATCAAAACCTTTCACTCTTACTCCGGTCTCTTTCACTCACCACTCACTCTCTCTCTCTAAGTCCACTTGCAGATAGTTTCAATGGTGAAACACTAAAGTGGCATTGCCATTTACAAAGACAAGTCTTTTTCAATATCTCATCTTCTTCATTCTCCTTCAATTTATGCTATTGTAGTCTCTTCTTGAAATCATTACGAATTTAGAACAGTCCATGTCACTTGGTAATAAAATTTGCAAAAGTGAAAAAAAAAACAAAATTAGATTAGGACCAGAGACCATATACCATGTAATTTAGTTATAAGTAAAGTAGTGGAAGTAGGCCTTTTGACGCGGATACAACGATGAAATTAATAAAGTTTCAAGTGTCGTTCCCATGTGCTTCACAATTTCTTCCTAATTTTATTTTATTACAAAGTCATTAAAGTGCTCAAAATTATAATATGCAAATTCTCGTATGGTTTAAATTGAATGTTGGTAGGATCTCATTGATATCCTACTTCGGAATTATGCTAACCCAATATAAATGATCTAAACGTCAATCTACTCATTGTTAATTAGTTTTGATTTGGAAGTCCATAATTTAACATGATATCAAAAACCACGATCCTAATTCATCAAATATGCATGATGATATTTATCTGTTGTGGATTTTTTGAGATGTTAGGTTATACCCCTTATCATTTCGAGAAGGTGTATTAGAATGTGATTAATATCCCACGTCAGAAGTTGGTCTTGTCTTCTAAATTTTATTGATAAAATTTTACAATACTCAAAAATTTACATATAAACAATTGTACCTAATTTATAAATGATAATAAAAGATGGTTTATATATGAACACAAATATAATTTGTTATTAAAAGACTTTCAATTTATAAGCCTCTATCAACTCTTTATTTGTTTGTATATTGTGTTGGGCTTTTTCTGGTATTTATTATTTATTTATGAAAATTATAGCTTTTTAGGCTGCTGCATTTTCTTCGTCCAAGATCGGTCCAACAAATACTTGTAGGGCCTACCACCAATCGCTTTTGCTCCACTCCACATGGGCCTACATATAGGCCCACAATCCGTCGCCTTCGCCTCCAAAACAATAACGTTCAGATAAAAAATACATGCGTATACACATAAAACATTGTCTATCACTCTATCGTTTAAAACTTCTCTAATTCATCATATATCATATTGAATCCATTGTGTGTGTGTTTTTATCAAAAATGTTAGTTTAACTGTAGTTCGGTTTAATCCGTGAAAGTGAAACTAAACCAAGTAATTCTATAATTGTTAACCGATTTAGTTCAACCTTCTTGGATGATAACAAAACCAGGTTTGTAAAACAAAGATCTTTGCGGCTTAAAAGCAGAAACAATTATATAAAAATTAACCTACCCTTTTTTTACTTTTCTTAAAACAATCTTTTTACGTCTTCTAATTCTAGTCTTTTAATTTTGTTTTTTACTTTTTTCCTTGTCAGAGTATTACCTTTCTTAAATTAAAGTAAAAAGACAGAAAAATTGCAGGTGACACGTAGCAGTAGAAAATTGTCCACGTGTCACATTCAGCATTCAGGATTCAGCAATTTCGTTTATCTGATTCGACGAACCTATAATCAAACGGTGGAAATGAGATACGTAACTGCCAGGTATATGACGTCATCGTCTATTGACAAGATAAATGGTTTTTACTCATTAATTAAATAATCAATTAAAGGATTTAGTTCAATTTGCAATTAGCAAAAATGTGATAAATACTAAAAATATAAACAACGAAACTTTTATATTTTTCATATTCAAATAATTCTATTATTTCACATATCAAGAAAGATTTAGCTAAAACGTAAATGTTGTTAGTTGCAAAAATAAAGTGTTTATTGATTAAAAACAATTAAAATACTCAAAAATAATAATAATAATAATAAAACGAAATCGAACGGACAGATTTTAATCGAAGATTTGTTCCCTTTTGGAGCTAATAACTATTCTCTCTTTTGCTACTAATAGCTTAGACTCGTCTCAATCTTTCTTTCTGAGCCTGACTTAAATCACCACCACATTAGATACGTCTTCAACGCCGGCGAGAACTAGCCGGAATATGGCGTATATGTGCAGTGATAGTGGAAATTTGATGGCCATAGCTCAACAACTAATCAAGCAGAAGCAACAACAGCAATCAAATGAACAACAACAACAACAAGAACAACACAATCTCTGGCCCAATCAATCCTTAGACTATACACTTCCCGGTTCTGGTTTTTCCGACCCGTTTCAGGTAACCAACGAACCTCCGGGTTTTCAGTTTCCACATCTGGAGCACCAACACAACGCCGGGGTGTTTAAGTTTTCTGATGGAGAGTTTGACTCTGACGAGTGGATGGAGAGCTTAATCAACGGTGGAGATGCGTTGCACACTAATCCAGACTTCCCAATCTACGGCCATGATCCATACGTTACATTCCCGGATAGACTCAGTGACCCGTCGAGTCTAAACCGAGTCAACAAAGAGGTCTCAGCGAGTCAACTCTCTCATCCGCCGGTTTCAACCGCTTTGTGTACCCCATCTTCGTCTTCACCACAACATCCTCCGCCTCCGCCGCAGCCGGATTTTGACTTAGACCGTCCAATTTTGAAAGCTATCCACGACTATGCACGAAAACCGGAAATTGAAAAGCTCATTAGGATTCGAGAATCCGTATCGGAGTTGGGTGACCCGACGGAGCGAGTCGGATTCTACTTCTCCGAAGCTCTATCCAACAAACTGACTCCGAAAGAAACGACACCGTCGTCGTCTTCGTCGCTCGAAGATTTCATCCTCTCATATAAAACCTTTAACGATGCTTGTCCTTACTCCAAGTTCGCTCATTTAACGGCGAATCAAGCAATACTCGAAGCTACACATCAATCAAGCAACATTCACATCGTCGACTTCGGTATTTTTCAAGGTATTCAATGGTCTGCTCTTTTACAAGCTTTAGCAACCCGAGCATCCGGAAAACCCACCCGAATTCGGATTTCGGGTATACCCGCTCCATCTCTTGGCGAATCACCAGAACCATCTCTTATCGCTACAGGTAATCGCCTCCGTGATTTCGCGACGATTTTGGATCTCAATTTCGAGTTTCATCCAATTCTCACTCCAATCCATCTACTAAACGAGTCTAGTTTTCGGGTCGACCCGGATGAGGTTTTGGCCGTGAATTTCATGCTTGAGCTTTACAAGCTTCTTGACGAAACGGCGACGACTGTTAGTACAGCGCTCCGTTTAGCTAGAACGCTAAACCCGAGCATCGTGACTCTCGGTGAATACGAAGTGAGTTTAAACCGGGTTGAATTCGCAAACCGTGTTAAAAATTCTCTCCAGTTCTATTCCGCGGTTTTTGAATCACTTGAACCGAATTTAGGACGAGACTCAAAAGAAAGGCTGAGAGTGGAGAGAGTTCTATTTGGTACAAGAATTTTGGATTTGGTCCGACCGGAAAATAGTAATAATAAACCGGGAACCGGGTCAGGGAGAATGGAGGAGAAAGAACAATGGAGAGTATTGATGGAGAAAGCCGGATTCGAACCGGTTAAACCGAGCAATTACGCGGTTAGCCAAGCGGAGCTGCTACTATGGAACTACAATTACAGCACATTGTATTCACTCATTGAATCAGAGCCAGGTTTCATCTCATTGGCTTGGAACAATGTGCCTGTCCTCACTATTTCTTCTTGGCGTTAACCACCCGATCCAATCCGACTCGGCCCGCCCGTTACTTTTTAGTTTTTATTTTTCTTCCTATTGTTGATAAGTTAATCTAGTGTTGGAATTAGTTTTCAGAATTGAATTATTTGGGGATTAAATTTGGGATTTCATCTAAAATAGTGGAGTTTTAAAAGGTGTTTTTAGATTTTAGTTGTATAATTAAGCTATTTTACTCTCTTTATAAATATAAGACTAATGTTTTGTCTTTTTTTTTGTTCATCTTGTAATATATTGTATATAAATCTTGACTAGAAGGTTTAATTGTGAGAAGAGATGAAGTTTAGTTTTGAAATCAAAGTATGAGTTTATTATTTGTCTTACTAATGGTCCCATAAAAGAGACTGAAATTAAAATGCTTTCTAATCTTTCACTAACACATCATTAATTCTTACTTTTCATAATTAATATCTCTTCTTTTATTTTTGGCTTTTGTCCCCACTTATCTTGCTTATATTGTCTTATTTACTTCATGAAAACTATATACCAATATTTCTGTACCATTTACTGAATTACTAATAATAAAATATGAGCACTAAGGAATAAGGATTAATAAATTTGATCATTTAAGTAAAAGCCAAAAAAAAAAAACAGTTTTTGTAGGAAAGCGCACTGACCAATTCACACTTTCAGTGTCAGTCTGTCCTCTTTGTTCAACACTTCAGACGTACCATGATTACGTCACCTCTCGATTTTCTTCAGTGGTCTTGTGGTCCCCGTATCCGACAAAAGCCCACTCTGTTTTTGGGCCCAAAATAAATGGGCCTAATATTTGTCTTATTCTTTGTCTAACTTACTTTTTAATTTGGACAAACTAAAAACAGAGTATTTTGTACACAATCCAGCTTAGTATCCACAAACTAATTGTTTCCAATTTGTCAGTTTATCATTGTTTAAGAGAAAACAAGTATCTTGTTTGACCAATCACATGAAGCAGAGTAATTAGTGTCCTCTTCACATCACACGACGAGTGGCATAAACATTGTTCAATGGCAACTTCCAAGCACATGATTGACAACTTTTGGTCCTTTGACTGCACGTTACATTACATTATCCTTTAATATGTTAATTACTAATCGAGAGTTCACAGAGTTGTGATTTGATAGATAATCAATAGAACAAGAAACAACATGACGACAATGGAAAGTTCTCACGTGCCCACATGTGATATCCTTAACTCCTTCAAGATACGAAGATCCATAAATGTTAATATATAACACATTTTGAGCTAACCTCTAGGAGAAGTCATATAGATCAAACTTGATGGATCTATAACTTGTAAACTTACAATCTCAAAGTTTAGTTGTATTTCTCGTTCTATCTGCAATGGCACGATTAGAAATGCGCAACTCCAATAATGATGCTGCAAGAATCTCTTTCTCTAACGAGTTTGTTGAGATCAGATCGGAGAAGAGTGACTGTAAGAGCAACAACATTAACTCCAGAAGCTCTATCTCCATGCATTCTGCTGATTTCGCGTTTTCAGTCACCGATTACACCATGATTCCTGCAGATGAGATCTTCCAGAAAGGAAAGATCTTACCTTATAAGGAGACGGGTCATGTTCATAAGACCTTAAGAGAAGAGCTTCTAGTTGAAGAAAAGGGTTCTGTTGTCAATGGGAACATCTTCTCCCTCAGGCCAATGTTGTTGTCTTCTTCGTCTTTTACCACAAAAGCCACGTGGAAGGAGCTAGTGGGCCTTAAGAGGACCCATGTTAGATCTAAGAAGACTGATAAAGTCAGAGAAGAGGAGTTGAGTCAAGATCATAAATTAATCTCAGGTATACAAACAATTCTCTGTTCTGTTTTTTATTTTATTTTTATAATTGGTGAATCCTGACCGTAGTTAATCTCGGCAAGTGAAAAATAGATATTTCTACTATTTAATAACGTCCATAATTGTCAGCAAATGACAGTGAAAAAAATTAAAATTATGATTCAAAATTCTCAATGTATTCGTATAGATTTCTATGAATTTGTCTACTCTCGGATGTTGTCTGTCACTTGTGTTTTTCTTGTCAAAATGTTTCTAAATTTACATATGGATTGTGACAAATTGTTATTTGAGCTAATGAAAATCTATTGGGCTTAGGAAACATTGCGACGAGGGAGTTTCGTGTTGCAGATACATGATGAATGAATCGGGAGCTAGCTGTTTACTTTTGGTCTCTAGAAATTAATTTAGATTATTTATTATAATCTTGATTGACTCTTATCTATATGTTCTTTGGACAAGATAGTTCCAAGTTCCAACAACTCTTTCCAGTTCTCATGTGTTTTGTTCTGTAGTGAAACAATATATTTTTGAGAACATTTCTGATCTTTTTCCAATATAGAGGGAGTTTTTTTCACTCTTAATTAGGGTTGCCTACAAGCACTTGTGGATGATGACTAATTATCTTATCAACCAATTAAACTTCTCTGTCACTTAGATGGCTTAGTGTATTTACCACGCACTGTTGATATATGACGTCATGAGTGATGCCCTACAAAATAAAAGTAAATATTGATAACATATTAAGATAACACAGATTTTCACAACTGTTATCGAAAGTGAATATTAATAGCACATTACGATACTCCGTTCTAAACTGTGATATTTTAGGAAAAGTGCTAATTATATGATGTTTTTATGTAATATTTATTATATTTATTTATTTATTTTGATCATTTGTATTCTACCGATTAATTTCTAATTGGTTGAATAATTGTTACATTGATTAAAAGTATATTTTTAGTTAGAAAAATCAAATATTAAAAAAAAATTAATTTTTGTAAAAAAACTTAAACATCATACATTTTGGAACAAAAAAAATATGATTTAGAATATCGGATTTGAACCAAACTAGATATACGAATGAGTGAAATATACCGACCGGAAAAGCAAGATGTATAGCATAATTGTATTTAGAGCAGAACAAGGTGGAACACTCATACATTGCAGTTCAACAAGCGGAGTAGATTGGTTCAAATAATTTGTCTTTTCAACTGAATCGACACGATTAATAGACCAAATCCAATTTATGTCTCTATTCATGTATAGTAGAGTGAGTCAAACTCAAAGAGCTCAGCATGCTCAAATGGTTTAGTTCAGTTCACTTTTTCCATTGAAATTAAGATTGGGTTTAAAACCAAGATAATCTATGTATTGGATGAAAGATTTGTACACTCTTTACCTAAATTGGCAATAAAAATTAAACAGAAGAAACTAAACGAAAAAGTCTTTTACCTTGTGAATTTTAGTGTAGATTCCCGCATCTTTGTGGTGTTGTGTCAGTTTCTTTAACAGATGAGTACAAGTACGACAATTAGCCATTTTTATCATAACCACTGAATTTCTTTCGTTGAATCTTTGAGTTGTAGTATTTTTTAAGAGAGATAATAATTACATAACAGTGAAAAAAAAGGAACAGAAAAGGAGAGACCAAAATAAAAGAGGAAAAAAGTTAATAATAAAGTGATTCTCGGTTTAGGAAATTAAAGAGTGTTATATAGTAATGACATATATTGGTATGAAAAGATTTCTGATTGACCATTTCTTTACTCTTAGAAAACGACCCTGAATTAAAAACCAAATATTTTTCAACAAAATTCACAACTTTAGCTCCATGTTTTTGGGTTTAAGACTAGCTTTTAATGGTGTATAAATCAACTTTAAACTATATTATAAAAAACTAAAAGCAAGTGAACTGTTTGTGTTAGGTATACCAGTTATCTGTAAAATCCACGAAAGATAGTATAAATTAACAGAAATACAACTAAAATGGCTATTTATTAGTAAGCAAAGGGAGTTTGTAAGAAAACTAGAACTGTATATATAAGCTGCTTTTGAAATTAAATTTGATTGTGGTTAATAGCTTCAGCATTGAGAATAAGTATTAAATTAGACTGATGAAAAACAGTAATCTTCATTTTCTAATATTTTATATTAGAATAATAATCAGTTTTAGGCTCGTTGTATGACTCTTAGGTTTTAATTAAATTTGGTAGTGCAGAAAAAAAAAACATGGACCTATAATTAAGACAACAAAGGGTTGAATGGTTGATTATTCAAGAGAGGTATCTCAATTTTGTCTTAAGTAAAAAAATTAATAGATGATTATATATTTAATCAAAGCCAATATTATTTTGTTAACACGAGAGAGTAATAATAAGTACATTTGGTGATCATCAGAATCAAATCGTCTTCTTTAGGGATTCAATTTAACCCACTCGAATCGTCCTCCAAGTGGCTCATCTTTCTCGAAATCGAAGTTATACCTGCAAATTCATTCTCCTTATTGTTAAGATTCAGATATTATTGATTGTTAAGAACTTTGTTGGAGGAATTTGAATTTTAAAATAAGATAAAAAAACTTACTTCATAGAACATTCCATCATCTTATTCCGTAAATTTTTCTCCGCCGCCTGGAAAAAATCTTCAAGTTCGGTTTCCTTCACCGTCGTCTCAAAACTCTTTTTCTGCATCTTTAACCGGCGGCGAGACTCTAAAACACCTTCTGATGCTTGGATCTCCATAGCTGCAGAGGAAGAATCCATGTTCACCGATTCCTCACTGTATGAATCATTCCTGATTTCACATTTATTATATAAGAGGTTTTTCGTAACTGGTGACTTCAAATTCGAAACTCTAGAGATTCAAATTTAATATCTGTAACGAACCTCTTTGCGGTTAAGTTATCATAAATCCAGGACGTTCCGGTTTGATCATCACCGTTATTTTCCTGGAAAATAAAATCCAAATATTCAAAACGAAATCTCTCACCAAATCAAAAATAGAAAGAGAAAGGAGGAGATAGATAATGCTTACCTCAAAATCTACAAATTCGATTTTCCTCTTAGATTTTTCTTCGGATCTATTAGTAGAACAACAAGAAACAGAATACGAACGATGACCTAAATCTTCTCCAATTTGACACTGTTCTTCAATTGGAGAAGAATCTCGCCGTCTCACGATAACAACACTTGTCTCCGAAGCTCCAGCTGAATTTCTCGCCACAATTCCACCACGACTCGTCGCTTGCACACACGGAGACAAAACTATCCTAGATTCCACAACATCTACCTCCTCCTCCAGCTTCCTCCGTTTCATCATCGCTTCATTATCTTCCGGCGTCACATCTCGTTCTCTTCTCCTCACCGCCGCCATCTCCGACGTCACCTTCTTCTTCTCCAAGATCTGTTTCTCCCTAAATTTTCTCGTACCATATGGTTTCTTCTGTTATACTACTAGTTGCGATGAGTGACGTAGATCGTGTTTTTTTTTTTGAACGGCCACGATTTATTCTCAGTCATTTTCAGTAAGAAAAGCCTCGTGTGAAGTAGGAATAGTAACGGGATATTTGACGGCGCCGTTTATAGAGTTTCTTTATCTTATTCTGTCTATGATCGACACGTGTCCTTCACTTAACGGCATCTAACGTTGCAGTATCAATAGTTGTATATCTGGAATAACAATAGTATAACAGATTATTGGCAAATAGAGTTCAATTTCGAATTAATATGTTTTTGATTTATTCTGATTATAAATTAATTGTTTTGCTTTTCCAATGGAATCAACCAAAGGAAGCAGAGAACGAGAATATTTCTCGTGGTGTTTAAGATAAGATCGGGATTTGTTTATTCTTAATTGTAATAATTGCCAGTTTTTACTAACATGACAATACTACCCCTAGTTTTATAGAGAAACGACGATATTGCCATCGAATCATCACTAGTTCACGGACTACCAAATCAGCAGAGAGTCTGTGATAACCTTCTTAGTTAAAAAAGTACAAATATGTCATTAATTATGTTTGTTACTCTCATTAGTTACTCGTTTATTGACTTGATTATCGTTTTTTGTTTTGTCTTTTGTAGCAAGTCGATTAGGTTTTGTGTTCAAATGTTAAAACATTTATAAACCCGATAATAACTCTGTCTTATTCATAAAAGAACAACATATGTAATTCAGATCGAAAAACCAGAATATTACATTTTTTAAGCTTGATCAATTAAATTAAGGTTTAGTTCGGAGTATTTAGTATTCTTATGCATGGGTCCAATATCAATCAATTATCACTCTAATTCAACAGTCGTTGTTAATCATGTGATTATTTCACACTTAATATATTCCCTACAAAATAAAATAATATATTACATTAATCTCGTAAGAATCAGACAAAAAACTTTGAAATTGTCATGTTATTAAGGTTCGATTCTTCGATCAGTGAAAACAACATTGAAAGGATAAGCAATATAGAATTACATAAAGATGTTTTGTCTCGACTTAAACCTTCCACTTAACTCATTAATCAGATCCTTATAAAACATATCAAGCAATTAACTAAAACTTTAATTATCTAAAGAAAGAAACCGCAAGTGTTCATTATTCTTCTATGAGTTTTCTGCAAATAAATACATTTCAACTCTTCATTTTGTCTTTTTATTTATACAAATCGAAATCATGAATAGTATAATCCACTGCCATCACCATCAAATATTAAAATTATCATAAATAATGTTACAAATCTATTTAAATTTTTTTGAGAATATAATGCTAGTGATATTAATGCATAAATTAACAATCGAGATATGAATTATAATCGAAAGATTCAATAAACAGATTTAAGAAGAAATAGTAATCTCTTTGCCGAAGACCGGCTCTTTCTCGATTACAGTTCTAGATACTGCTATTTTAGTGGTGTTCAATGCGATTGCCCATCATCCTTTTGCCGATTCTCCTCTTCTATTTATACACCATTCCCTCTTTAGGTTTTCTGATATCTTGATTCCTTTTTGGATTAGGTGAAATTGATATATCGTTAATTACGCAAGATAATTTTCTCGAATTTGGTGGAATAATGTTTTTTATTTGCCAGTAATCTGTGTGTATTTTCTTTTCCGTTTCTTGAACCATTTATTGGATTGGACTCATCTCTTCTTTTTCCGTCTAGTTTCATTCGTAGGTCTCAACATTTTGAAACTTATCCATTAACAGTAACTATAATTTTTTTTTCTAAAAATTGTATAATTGATTTGAACTTTTCATAAACCGAGAGTCAAATTTTAAAATATAATCATTTGAATTTCTTAGCGGAAACCATTTTTTAGTAAAATACCTTCTGGTTAGTATTATTTTTGTTTTCTAGAAAAGCTTTACAAAGGGAATCAAATTGAATCAGTCCATAGTAGATAGTTAAGAAGGTGTCGAGGTCTTTTTGATATAATTGGAAGGAAATTAAAAGAAAAGATAGAAAGTGTTTTGTAGACTTGTAGTCAATATAGAAGTGAGAGTCATAGGACGTAATTACAAAAATCATGATCATGATAGACTTTATTGATTATAAATTTTGGTGCCCACACTATTACAAATCACTAAAGATCCCATGTGCTCTTGTCTCCATTCACTTAAGTTCTTTTTCGTTTTATTGGATTTCTTTTCCAATAAAGATTATTTTAGATGTTAATTCTATATTCACTTTTCATGATAGGCACAGTCTTTTTTATATTTGGATCATTTTGATACCATTACAAAATTCATCCATCAAAGCGAATATTTGACCATTTAGTTATGTAGTGATCATTGTAATAAATTTTGGTTTATTTTTATTTTAAAATATTCATAATGCAAATTTGAAGTCGAGTTATAACTTACTGACAACACCAGATGTTAAGAATCATTTGCGAAGAGATTATAAATTGCGAGATATTGCACAAAACTGGTATATTGCACCAAATTCATTAGTTACATTGTGTGCAAAAAATGAAAAGAAATAAAAAGAGAGACAGTTTAGTAATGATTGAGTAGGCAGCTCGTGGGCATATATATTGTTAAATTGATATAATGAATTTGCAGACACTTTTTTTTTTGTGTGAACTCCAAAGTTAATATAGAACGACAAAAAAATAATTAAAAGAACCACTATAGAATTTGGAAATTTCAAAATTATTTCTTTATCAATACGATTAATTACTTATTTGATAAAATAAATAATATTTATTTAAGTGGCATTTAATCTAGTGGCATGCGATAAATCCACTATAAACATGCGCACTTACATATACAAAGATCGAATCTCACCGCCTATATTATATAGAAATTTGGCTAATAAATCAATCAATTGTTGTCTAATATTGAAAAAATAATACTATTTTAAGTGGCGGTGACACATTAATATATCCCTCACTTCTTATTTAAATATATTGTCCCACTTTCATACTAATCCAACCATATATACGAATTAATATTGTATGCGTAATTTTTCAATTATTCTTATAACTGTGTAAATTAATATTTATGCATGTGAAATTGTTTGTTGTAAGTATTGTGTTTTGTGTATATTGTCAAAACGAATCAGAATGTTAGAGCATTAATTTCATTGTCACCTAGCCGTTAAAATACCGTCATGGCCCTTAGATTTATTGTATTTTTGTACCATTTGTTTTCTCCTTAACAGATATGTCGACCCTATTTATAACTTAAATATTATCAGACAATAACATAAATATTATCCCAAACAAATCTTATTTTTTCTCAAAAGAAAACAGAATTTTTTTTTTGAAATGTGAACTTTATTTCTTCAACAAAAAAAATTTACATACAAATGAACAGAAATAAAATACTAAATAATAAACTTTTCAAAGAATGAGATGTTCTTAACAAAATACTAAATTAATAAAATTTATTAGTTTGAAATGTTCTTAACATTTCTTTAACCATTATATGTAATAAGTGAATGATTGAAATGAGAAACTTGCTATGATTCTTATGGTTCAATTACATAGGAAACTTTTAGTCCAGACAAACTTTTAATAGATCTTTTTCGTCGAAAATAAATATTATTTGTATTGTTGTAAAACAACGAAAATGTATGAATATAGTTATACATTCATTCATAAACACACATACTATTTTAAATAAAAGAAAATTTGTGTGGGGAAAACAACAGTGACAATGAAAAATATTGAATGATTGACAAAAAAAGAAGAAGAAAGATATTGAATAAAGTTACATGTCAAAGAAAGCTGACGCCAACTTTTACAACTTAAAAAAAAAACACGAAAACAATTAGTATTATTTTTCTTTTAAGCAATAAAAATAAGAGAATAAAGTGATGAGTTTTCTGGGTACTTTTATATGAGTATTATTCACAAAACTTAAGTATAGTGGGGAAGAAAATAAAGCAAATGACTTTTTGAATTTCCCAAGAAGCTTCAATTACCCTATTAAAAAGACTCATTTCCAAAGGGAGATTTTAATGAGTTTATTTTATTAATTGAAATAAATAAAGCTGATTAGTTTTTCTTCTTCGATTATGCATCAAATATAGATGGAGCATTACTCACGTGGTTCTTGTCTCCGTCAACCTTTTTACATGAAATGAAAACAAACTAAAGGGTCATGCGTTACTTAAAGAACCATTTTAACATGATATATGTGAACGTATAACATATTGTCATCTATTAATCAAAATGTGTTTAGGTCAACCAGTTAATAAAATTTGTTTTCACTAATTATTACAATATAAGATCTAAATAGTCATTTCAGAGACTTTGGAATGATACATAGAAACTTAACATAACACACGATCACATGATTAGCCATCGCATAAACCACACAAATATGGCAGAACCAGAAAATATTTTTATGGGAGTAAAAAAAAACTTTGGATAAAACAGCTAAGAGGGGTCAATTGAAAAATTGAGCAAAATATATATTTATATGTGTGTCAATCGACCAACCTACTTATATGATAGCTCTGTCACTTGCATACAAAACAAATGATTATAACCTAAAAAATTTATGGTCTATATATAAAGTAGGGTCCAAAATAATTATATTCCATAGATTAAAAAGCCTAAATTTTTGTGGATTTAAAAACAATATATATATATATATATATATATATATAATAATTTTGAGTACACACAAGGATTGTATGCACAGATAAAAAAATTATCCAAAATTTTACTATCGGATGAATGGAGATAATGGTTAAACGCAGATATGATTTTGTTGTGAGCTCCTAATATTATTTTGTAATGAGAGTGATGTTTAAGGCTATGTTAGTTATCTGGTATTAGCAAAACCTAATTTCGAATTGTAAAGAAATATGACAGAAAGTAACTTCCTAGTTTTTTTTTTTTTTTTGTCACAAAGTAACTTCCTAGTTATTAGTAAAAAAATCCAAACGAAGAAGCATGTCATGTTTTCTGGAATTGGTTAGCTTTTGCCGAAATTTGTTTGCCAATATTTTGTATTCAAGGATAAACCCTATAATATTCAGCAACAATATTTATAGACACACGATGCATGCAAATTAATTGTAATAAATTTACACACCTATTGATAATTGGCATGATGTTGAACAAGCATAAGAAGACAAGCTACATTTCGATTAGGTGTGTGAAGCTAGTAAAATAGCTATAGCCCCAACACTCAAATCACATTTACGTCTACCTAATTAAGTATCCGCACTAATAAATGCATGTACGTTTTCAATTATTAATACGCATTGTATACGTTTAAAATAATAAAACAAAACATTACATGTCAGTCTAGAAGTATAAATCAACAAACTTTAAATGCAAAAGTTGAACTTGGTCTAATGACAAATGGTAAGTCTACTGAAGATATATATTATATCATATTCAAGAATTGAGTGAGATTATCTATATTATATATGAACTTAGCTAATGAGCCAGTTAGTTGTAGTTTAGTGTTTGATAAAAAAAAAGTAAAATGTTTGTAATAACATATAAAAAACAAGCTATTATTGTACTTTATGTAGTCATGTGGTAAAGATCTCTATGGCCGAAAGATTATTAAACATGATTATAATCATTGGAGAAAGTTTTGACTAGAAATATAGTGACATAGTATAAATTATAGTAAAAGTTTAAATTGGTTCCAATCGTTGTCAGCATTTTAATCAGAAACAATAACACATGCCTAAACCAACATAAAGCAAACACAAAGACAAACATAAAATGCCTTATCCATAGACGGTTTCAACGAGACCTAATTTTCTCACGTAATCCCCGTTGAAGATTTTTGCTGAAAGAGTGGTGAAAGGAGGTTTACATAGCTCCTTCGACGTTGCCAGTTCTTCTTTGATTTTTTTTTTGTATTTGTCGTTAGCTATTGTTGGTGTATAAAATGTATAGATTCAGATTGATTTCTATGGTGAAATTTTTTAGGTTTCGCCGATGTGTCATTATCGTAGTTCTTAAATGCGGTTTGTCGGTAGTTTTTATCTCGGAACTTATTTTGATCGAAAAAACACTTTGTGTTGCTTATCAACCATTGCCTCTTGTTTGGTTCTTGTTTAAGTTTTTAAGAATTAAAGTTTATAATCTTTTTTACTGCCATTTAGTTTGTTTTCGGTTTCATTTTCAGATAGACTTCTTTTTTTGGCTTTGCGCAGTTCAGACTTCTGAATTTACTATTGCCGGTGTAGTAAGGTACACATATTCGATATACGAGGTTTCTCATCCGTTTCTGGTTTCTATTGATGGGGATGTCTTCAATCTTCGAGTTAAAGTTGTTGATTATTTGGTCTTTGGTTCTTAACTTTGTTTTTTTTGGATTATTTTTAATGTTTTTTATTTTTGGGATTTGATTCCGAGAATATATACTTTTCGCCGGGTGGTGTTTATGGTTTATAATGATTATTCTATCTAGTTCTAGTAATAAAATCAGAACGATATAAAAAAAAGATAATGATACAATACTCAATTTAAATTCAAACTTATATGAAAGAATAAATCGATGAAAGAAAGAGTGGGATCATGTATGTTTTGGTGGTTAGTGACTTGGTGGAAATTAGTAGAAGAAGCGAAGAGAAGACAACAACGTTTGTCTTTTATGAAAGGAAGAGAAGAAGAGCAATAAATGAACTTCGAGAAGAAGTGATTCTTAACGTTTGTGCTCTTCATCGATCATGCTCCATCGCTTTCTTTTTGAACCTTCCACGTGGACACTCAAATTACCCCCTCTCATTTACTGTCACGTCTCCATCTTCCCTTCTCAACTTCTTACATAACTTCTCTCAATACTCGATTCGACTAGGAGTATTCACATGATTTTCTTCAAATTCTAAGAGAATTATGAGTTTCGGTTCACAATCTCATCCTCGTTTACAAGAAAAAGATGTGGGTTTCGTTTTGACAGAAATACGAGTCTCTACTTGTTAGACCTCGTGACTCTTTTTCTTCCTCTCACAATTGAAATAAAATTTCATCAATTTTCTAAAATCTTATTGGTTTCTACATATGTCACTCATCATTTTGTCTAATATGTTTTATGTGTTTTATCACAAGGCATACGGACAAAAATATGATATGACATGCTATATAAAAATATATTATGAAAATTTGATTCGACTTCTAACGACTTGCTTATCTTCTCTGCTAGGAATCTTCGTCTTTTTCGTAAGTGAGCTCAGGCTTTTTGTCTGTTTAATCATCATTCGCATATTCTCCTCTCTCTCTCTCTCTTTTTCTTGTAAAAAACAAGTTATAATAATTCACGAGTACATTTTATCAAAAAATTAAAATCAACAAAGGATATTTATAAAACTATCTTTAGTACTCGGATAACAATTACAGACAATGGGTGCGAATTTATTTGAGTAAATATTTTAGATGTAAAAGTCTTTCCTGCTGGGTTATTCATATTACGCCAATCCAACAAAAACTCTTTACTACACATGACAGTTTATTGGGCCTTTTTACTATAAATAGCTTTAACTTTCGCTCGAATCATGAAATTGATATGGCCTCAAAACTAGCCTATTGGGCCTGCTTCGTTAATTTTGTAGGTCAGCATTCACAATTCATTGTAGCCTATTTTGACTGTATGGCCTGCATATTTTATTGGGTCAAACCAAACAAATTCACATAGAAAATTTACAAATCTCTTGGCACTTATGAAGTTCGCTTATTTAAGGCTGTAAAGAGCCAAAATTATGTCTACATCCATATAATAATTTCATAAATAATACTTACCAATGTAAATTATTCGGTTTCGTGGTTAGAATAATATTGACATAGAGATAGAGATTCAATAATTTTTCACTATAGTTAATAGATTTTAAAAAGATTTTATGAAGTGAACTTTATAATATAATCTACTTAATCAACAGATCTCCATCAAGTGCTATTGATTTATAAATTCCAGAGGTTTATCGATATTGACAAAAATAATAATACTTACTAATCAATCTTTTATTTTAATAAAGTCAGAGCCGAACTTCTACCGTATTATTACCAAACTTATCACCTAAATTATACAAAAAAAAACTTACAACCACAATGTCAACTAATAAGAGCACTATTAAAACTAAGTTAGGCGATTAATTAAGATGATAAGTTAAAGAGACATGTCCGGTACGGAATCTCACCAAACATTTAAGTGTTGACCAAATTATACAAGAAGCTGTTTGTTTGAAGTTTGGAATGACTCGTACCATTTTTGATTCTTACATCGATGAGAACCACGTCGGATTCCACTCAAAAGGTTCAAAGACTTAAACCATGTGGTTCCAACTCAAATCCTTTTCGTTTGTTGTTTGGGAATCTTAAACAACTAAGGATAGTACAATTTCGATCTTATAAAAAACTAGACAGGACAATAAACCAATTTCGATCTTACGCATTATTTCAATTTTCTTTGTAGTATAAGAAAACTAATTAATACATTTCTCAAAAGAAACCCGAAGATCAAAAATTGATAAACTAATTTGATGGGTATGGCCGAATTGCTTTCGGTAGGTAGTTAGGATGATTCAACTAATAACTCATGACACTGGATTTCAATTATTTTTCACTACACTAGTAAATAAAAAAAAAGATTTTAAGATGCAAACTTAGACTATAGATCGAGATTTTATCAATCTAATTGTTGGAAAAAAAAATTAGTGGATACTAAAAGTATAACTAATTTGGTGATTGCTTAACCATCGTGGCTGTTTTTCCAAAATTTCGCTATTTTCCTATATAAGTATATATATCTATGGAAAAGGAAAACCATGGACAATTGTAATATTATTATTAAATAATGCTCATGATTAATTATGCAAATTATATCGCATGCCTAAGCTTAATAAAGATTAAGTCATATATATATATATATATATGAATTAATATTTTGTTTTCTTTCTCCAAAAATTTAATGAACAAAATTTGATATATAACCCCAACTCTTAATTTTACTGGATTATACGATTAGCTAGAGTTGAACTTTGATGAAAAAAATTACAAATAGAAATCTTTAATTATTTGAGAAAAGAAAGATTTTTAGAAAGATAATTGCATGCTAAATCTCTAATATTACAAGCAACGAAATATGTCTTATGACTCAACGTCCTCACTACAAGAAAAAATTTATATTGATACGTAATATTTTGTCATAATAACACATATTTCGTCACAATATATATATATATATATATATATATATATATATATATATATATATATATATTGTTACTTAGGATGATTTATAAATGATTATAGTACAAATGTCACAAATGCATATTGGTAACAAAAACATCACAATATATTTGTGACGAATAAATTTAGTAACAATTTGGTCACAAATCGTTATAGAATATAGTCGCAATGATTCGTAACAATTAAAATTCGTAACCAAACTGTATATAAAACGTCACACATTATTACTAATATTCATATTCACAATACAATTGTTACAATAACTCAATTTTTTTTGTAGTGCCTAGAAATAAAATAAAGACAAAAATAATAGAATAAACTCTTTCAATCTCGCAAAATTTTCTAGATAAAAAAAAAATATCAGCCAAGATCCCGAGTTAGCCACTATCTTTTAGATTTCGACGCAATCTGTGGCCCTCTCTACTTTTATCATATGTTGGGGATCATACAAGTCATGGCCCGTATACAAGTTTGATTTCAGAGTGCGATGCTAATAAATTTCTTCTTATATTCTTTTCACTCTTATTTATGCATTTGCTGTGTTGTACAACCAACCAAATCCAGAGTAGATTATGATTTTTTTTTTATAAACTATTGACAAAACATCGATATCCTGTAGAACCATAATTTGTAATCCAAAGGCTGTAGAATCTGACGCACAACCTCAGATGGCTCTCTCATCTCCGTTTCAATATGTGTTTGATACCATTTGTCTTTATCTGTTATGTCAACTAGACTATGAAATCTATTTTTGCCTAAGAATATGTACTATTTTTTGAAACACCAAAATTCTATAAATATCTTTTTTGTTTTGATATTAACTTTTGGGGAATAGCGTGCATTTGATATCCTAAGATTCAACCCTCATAATTCTTTTTTTAAACAAGTAATCATTCGATCGACAAGATTCGATTTATAGTCAAAATTCTCAAACAGAAACTAGATAGAATTCGAAATCATCACCTAGTGTCTACCTAAATCAGAGGTAATCCAATCCAAATTTTCTAATTTTATAATGAATTCTTATAAATTTTTTTTTTTGGGTGCTTTTAATTTGTGGGTTAAATAATGTAGATGTAAGTTTACAATTTACCATATATGTTTGCAATACATATAGAGTCATGAAATCACACTAACCCTCGGGTAGGACTGGTCTAAACTTTTTTTACACTTAAGATAAAAAAAAAGTTTATAAAATAAAATAAAATTTTGAAGGTTCAAACTAATTTTCTCAAGCCAAAGCAGCAGTATGCTACCGACCACTACTCTACAACAATCTTTAAATATAATACTTCTAAAAATATTTATATATTTTGGTACCTAAAACACATAATTTATATGTTTTAGTTCAGAGTTACTATTACCTCGGATAAAATAAATAGGATTTCTCAATGGACCTCGTCTTAAGCTGCGACAAGTCATAGATGCGATTTGTATTAACAAAGGTTAAACTATATTCCGATAAAGTCTTTTTTTTTACATATAATTATATCTCGTGAGAACCAAATACTACAATTGATTCTGTCAAGAAGCCGATCAGATTTATAACGTACGATAGTTTGACCAAAAACAAAAAATAGGTTGTAACGTACGGTGTCGGTAGCTCGAACTTTTATGTGTCATTGTGTTCCTATCGTCATTTTTTATAAATTAATTTTGTTGATATGCGTTTGTATTTTTCTCTGAAATGTTTTCTATTTAATGTTTAGTTGTAAACAATTTAATTTGGTAAACTTATATTCCTTAGCTGTTGATAAGATGCTAATTAATATTTCAAATGTACTTGCAAGTATTCTTGTTACTATAAATCTTGATTAACACTTTCAAGCTAACAACATTGTATATCAATGGATAAAATGTGTTAATTAATTGATCGAATAAAAATGGATTAGATAGATAATTAGATGAAAAGGGACATGATAACTTCTGCCAATAAAGGTCGGTAAATGATGACAACGCACGATTTGTATTAAACTAGATTTATTCAAATTGATAGAAAAATTCACTATTGAGAAAATCCGAATTATTTGGCATTATTATTATTTTGTGTAAAGTAGCTTAATTCACTATAGATGTAAAACAAAGACGAACAGAGAAACTGTTTGATTTTAGATTTAAGAGTACAATTTTATATTAATTAAAGAGTTCTTTCGAAGCAAAAACTATATACTAAACGAGATAAAAGTCAAAAGTCTAATGTTCAGAACGGAGGGTCGCGCGTGCGTGACACTATGGCAGTATGGCTCTCTCACTTAGTTGATAATTACGTGTTAAGTACTTTAATTTGAATATAGCCACAACTATCAATCACTTTCATAATTATCTTTTAACTTGTTTGATTTGAGACACTCAAGTTAAATTCTAATTTTCAACTTAAAACATAATTAATATGAGACAACAAAATGAGAAATATTAACAAGTCAGTCCCAAAAAAAAGGAATTAGTAAAACTTAAAAGCTTTAAGAATTTCCTGATCCGAAAGATTTGGTATCTTGAAAATGTGGAGAAAGTGAAATGAAAATATTAAATCAAAATTAATAGTAAATTACCATTTTTAATTATGAGATTAATGAACACAGGAGGAAAAGACAGTCCCCATGTTTTAATGACAGTGGCTCTACTTTCCATGTTTATAATATACAAAATCTTTGCTCAGACCAACTTTGCTTAAATCTCTTTTTCCTTCTTCTTCGTCTTCTTTCTTATCAGATTCTCTGTAGCCGAAGAGGATTTTATCATCAACACATTATCTCGTATCTGTATCTAAGCTTCTGTTTTTTTATATTTCGTTTCCTTTGTTTCACAAGCTTCTAGAAGCATCAATGGCGGAGTTAATCTGTTTAGTTGGCAAGGTTCTTCTCTTTCTCTCTGTCTCTTTGTGATTAAGCTTCTGGGTATCTCTGCATGTATGTTTTATCAATGAATATTACCTCCAAAAGTTTCTGTTTCTGTGTTTTGTATCTGATTTGGTAAGAAGAAAAGTTACCATTTTTGAAACAAATAACGTTTGCTCTCTCTGCTATTTCTCCACTGTAAACAAATTGGATGAAATTGTGTCTCTTGTACCGATTTTCTTGTCCGATCTGTTTGTTTTCATACTCTTAAATTGAACTACAATGTTGTTTCTATTGGAAAGAATAGTGGGAAGAACAAAACCCTTGATAGAGAGTGTAATCAAGGAAAAAGATTGACTTTAAAACAGTTTAG
This sequence comes from Lepidium didymum, assembly GCA_963920545.1. Classification (NCBI taxonomy): domain Eukaryota; kingdom Viridiplantae; phylum Streptophyta; class Magnoliopsida; order Brassicales; family Brassicaceae; genus Lepidium; species Lepidium didymum. The sequence continues at coordinate 2,631,879 of OY986982.1, forward strand.
TTTAGGGTTTAAGATCAATCCTTTGTGCAATTAAAGACTGATGTGATTGTTGTTTACTACAGGACAGTGAAGCGGTTGCTATAAAGCAACCAAAGAAATCACCTTTGTTCTTAAGGATGATAGTTTTAGTGTTTGCTATGGTTTGTGGTCTCTACATTTGCTCCGTTTGCTTAAAACAGTTTGGCAATGTCAACTTCCAAAGCTCCCAAATTGTTCAAACTGCTATTGAGTCTCACCCCTTACGCTTTGTTACTCGGATTCATTACCCAAAGCCACAGACTTTTGATCGGTAACTATTCATTATTGTCGGTTTGGTAGTTAAATTCTTTGTTTGTGTTTATTTATTGAATTCTTTGCTTGTGTTCGTTTGTTGAATCAGAGCTGAATGTGGGCATAATCCGGTGAGGTTCTTTGCGATATTGTCAATGCAGAGATCAGGAAGTGGTTGGTTTGAAACATTATTGAATAGTCATAACAATGTGAGTTCTAATGGAGAGATTTTCTCGGCTTTGGATCGAAGGAAAAACATTTCTTCAATCATTCAAACTCTTGATAGAGTTTATAATCTCGATTGGCTTACAAGTGCTTCCAAGAACGAATGCTCTGCTGCAATTGGATTTAAATGGATGCTTAACCAGGTAAAAAGAAAGAAACAAAACTTGAATAGTCACCGAACCAATGGATTTTGTGGTTTCTATGGTTCTTACTCCGCAATATCGTGCAGGGATTGTTGGATAACCATAAAGAGATAGTAGATTACTTTAACCAAAGAGGTGTCTCGGCAATATTTTTGTTCAGAAGGAATCCTCTAAGAAGAATGGTTTCTGTATTGGCAAATTCTTATGACCGTTATGCTAAGCTGTTGAATGGAACTCACAAGTCTCACGTTCATTCTGCTCAAGAGGTTTAAAATTATGCATATAAATGTATTGAAACTTTTTTGACTTCTTGATTTAGTTGGTTTATTGCTTCTCTCGACTCTATTGCAGGCAGATGCACTTTCTAGGTATAAGCCTGTAATCAACTCGACATCGTTAATACATGATTTACAAGAAACAGAGAACTCAGCTGCAAAGGCACTAGAGTATTTCAATAGCACCCGCCATATTGTTGTCTATTATGAAGATCTCGTAACAAATCAAACGGTAAGGTTTCAAAATAACCAAAGGTTTGAACTTTCAGAGCTCAAAGTTAGAGGCTTTATGAATCAGTCATATGTATTTTGCTTTAACTCGATTGACTGATGTTATAATGCCCTTGGGGTTTGATGCAGACATTGAAACAAGTTCAGGAGTTCTTGAACATTCCTGTGAAGGATTTGTCAAGCAGACAGGTGAAAATACACAGAGGGGATTTGTCAGATCACATAAAGAATTGGGAAGATATAAACAAGACACTGAATGGGACCGAGTACGCTAAATATCTACGAGCAGATTATTAGTGTTTTAACTATATGTAGATCAAAAAGACTTACTTCTACAATCTAACTAGAGGGTTTGCAAAATGCAAAAGGGTGTTCTTGTCTAAAGCTTTCTACTGCTTATGTTCTTCTGTTCAACCACTCGTTGATCTTTCATTTCTCCTCTTTTCCTTTTGTTATCCTTTATTTTATTTTTATTCTCTTTGATATCCTCAATTGGTTGCATAGGAAGTGTAAAATGTATTGCTTTCTTTCAGGGGTTAATTATGTTTTTGTGATAGTTGATTTAATAAAAGAAAAAGTGTTCTTACAATTTCCTTTAAAATACAGTCTGTAGATTGGAGTTTTTTTTGTCATAACAACTTCTTCCATTAATTAACCAAAGTTTCAAGATACATAGAATACTGAAGAAATAGTCAATTTAAAAACATACATATAATAAAAGCACATTCGGGTGGAGAAGAATCTCAAACACACCAAAAATTTTGGATAGGAATGGGATAAACATTCTTGAATCTGAGACAGATCCAGAACTAATCCGAATTCAGTCGCCATGATTGGCAGTCGAACAAAAAAAAAGCTTTTTCACCATTGAAATTCGAGCTTTGAAAAACTTCTTCTGCAATGGAAGAGATTAAAGAACCGACACTCTCCTATAAGGAAAAGGTTCTAAGGTCTGGCAGTCGAACAAAAAAGAGAGCTCTTTCACAATTGAAATTCGAGCTTTGAGAAACTTCTTCTACAATGGAGGAGATTAAAGAATCGACACTCTCCCAAAAGGAAAGGGTTCTAAGGTCTAAACATAACCAATAATATTTAAACCTATCTTGGATCTTTAGTACTAATGAGGCTTTATTAAGATTCACTCTAAACCCAATTAGATAATATATGTCCTCACAAGACACATCTAGTGGGAAAATAATGAGAAAAACTATAAAACCCTAAAGAAACTAAAGCCCAATTCGGAGGCCCAATGTAAATTTCTGTGAAAGATTTAAGTCTTTAAACTATTGAATATTTGTCTAAATTCAGCCTAAGGCCTAGCACACAGTGTTTGTCCTCAAAACATAAATCTAATGGGCTTAGGAGAATTAAATTAGACCAATACCTTAGCAAATTTGAAACCCAATATTGCAGCCGATTACAAGTTGAAACCCTAATCCCTTCACTTCCCCAACAGGAGAAGAAGGTGCCACCTAAAGTGCAACAGTCACCGTCGGGAACTCGCAGGGGATAAAGCAAATTGCTACATGTGTCGCAAAAGCCAAACACTAGCGACTAGGAGTACCTCCTTCAGACCATTGACTCCAAGAGAACGATGAAGCTCGCAAATGATCTGGGATCTTCACTGGTGGAGGAGAAGATCCAATATAGTGGCCGGCGAGAGAAACATACACACTATGAGAGTCTCGCAGTCTCAAACACAGTGGTGGAGATGGTGTGAAAGTAGCCTTAGACAAAAAGCCACCTTCGGTCACAGATGGAAGATGGAGTGGTAGATCTCGGACAGGAAACCCCGCTGGAAGGAGTTGGATTCCAGAGAATCCGGAAGCTGTCGTCGGAGGTGGAATATGTCCTGACGTCGCCAGAAAGGTTGATATCACCATGATACCGAGCCTAGATTTCTTCGAGAGCAAGATATGGAGGTTTTCTCGCTGAGAAAAGAAGAGGAGATCTAAAGAGAGCGGTGAAATTGGGTGGAGAAGGAACAAAACAGTCCGACACCAGCAAAAATAACCACCGCCGGCGTGGGAGGAAGGGAGTTGAGAAGATACTTCGATTTGGTCGTCTGAGAGAGAATATACTTTTGATAATACTTTGGCAGATGTAGATTGGAGTTTATTTTTATTTTTATTGTCAAGCAAATTTATAAATCATTGTGTAGCCTTCAAGCTCTTCGAGCTAAAGAATTTGCCTTGTAATTCAAACGATGAGGAATATAATGAATCGAAAAAATTCTAAATAAACTCCTATATCTTTTGAGATCTTCAAAACAAAGTGAGAAAGTTAACAATTTTTGATAAATCAACTAAACAATCTATAACAAAATCGATCTTCAAGAAATTTAGGTCGATTATATTGACTATTACTTAGAGAAGAACTTCAAACTCAAAATAAAGAATTGATAGGATGCGTCTGATTCCACGTCATTCGATGATCCATCCACAAAGCATCAATTTCTGTAAAAAGTTGTTGGTAATGATGTCAGGCCTCACAATAACCACCCAGCATGCCTTAGAAATTACACCTCAACCCGTAACCAATATTGAATCCCCTTCTTGAGCTTTGAACCATGTTTCTGGATCATGTTACACTATTTTTACGGTTTTCCTAGGTCTGTATTTGTGTTTGAGAAAGTATTCTCATTCTTCATTTTTCAAATAAACATAATATCCAAAAAAAAGCCTTATTAGGAGTTCTTCAAATTAGATAATCTAGGGAAATTTATTCGAATTGCTATTTTAATGGATTTAGAAATTCTTACAGAATCGCATGTGGCTTTTAGTTTAGTGGCATGTGGTAATCACTAAATGCAGGCGCACTTGCACATCCAGGGATTGAGTCCTATTGTTAACATTATGTAGGAACTTGGCTAATGGGTCGGCCAGTTGTGGCCCACACTGTTGACAAAAAAAATATTCTTACATAATCATGTGTTAGTCAAAAAAAATATTCTTTCATTTGTAAATTTTACTTAAAATCATCCTTACATCATTTACAAATCTTAATTAAAATTACCCATTTTTTAATGAATTCGAGTTGATTTGATTGTGGATTTTTTTTGGAAATACAAATACTCAATACTTGTTATTTTGGATTGAATTTTCAAAATCTATTTTCTAAAATTTTAAAATCTAATAAATCTACATAAATTTATAAATCTTACATAGATTTTAAATTACACTTCCACTAAACCCCTCTAAATTGGTGAACATAAAAATATCAATGGCCTAAAGAATCTTTAGATAATACCCATGTTTGTAGGGTTGGCAGACATTGAAATAGTAAGTTTAATTTGTAGATTGGGCTCTATGATTTTAATTTGTTTATTTAGACATACCTACGAATTAGAAACAATAGTTTAAGATAGAAATTGTAAAATTATAGACTTTTAGCTTAAAATCAATTGACAATAAATGGATTGACCCATATCTTTTATATATCACTTCAGTCTTATCTAAACTCCTGATATGGAAAATTCTCACATAAATAAATATAGATATGTATAAATAAGCTAACATTTTTGGAAACTGTTTCACTTCATCAAGATTCAAGTCTATAATAAAATCTAATAGAATCCTTTGACTTTGTTTTCACTTGGCATAGGTGAAATGGGTCTTAAAATAAACGATTTTTGACTTAGGATAATATTGGAGTTCTTGTGGCCTTGACATTATTCATGTTGGGCCTTTTCTCATAGACAAAGAAAATGTAAATTATGGTGGAGAAATAATTGTTTCCACGGAAAGTCGTTTCCTTTCATTTAAGGATTGTAAAATATCACAAAATTTAGAGTACATGTACAAGATAATCTTTAACTTTGCTTGTTTAGATATATAATTTTGGGGCATATTGTTAATTGTTTGTCTAAAGAGTTTAAAATGAAAGAAAAATCTTGTAAATATATAGAAATAAAGATAACATAGAAAATTCAGAATATATAACTAAAATATTTACAACCGAAAAATAAAAATAAAAATACAATTGTAAAATCAAGAACATTGAAAGCTGAAAACTAAAAAAAAAAATTTAAGAATTAAGTTAGGATATAGATAAGATTTTATCGATAAAAAAATAATTTAAAACTGAAAAAACGCAAAATCATAGTAAAGAAGAAGTCTACCCAAAAGATTCACAAGGATTATAAAACCGAAACGCTCGTCTTGAGGACAAAGACTTTAAACATCTTTTCAACTTCGAGTTGGAGCACAAACGGACAAAACAACATAAAAACCTGCTACCAAAACTGTGTGCAAATGTTAATGGTATCTTGGTCAAACATGATAAGAAATTGTATTTTCTTAATAAAACAATTTAATAGCAAGTCACATCCAAAAATCGAATTTCACTGCTTACATTAGGTAGAAATTTGACTAATGGACCGGTATAATTTTTTTTTTCCGCTACCAATACTGTTTAGCTAAATAAAACAATTATTAACCTAATTATCTTATTAGCCATAGAACTAAGTGAGTCTATATTCTTTACTACGGTTCTCTTCTATTGTTTGAGATTGTAGTAGAGATCAATCAGAGAGAATAAAATCTCAACTTTTATAATATGAAGATTCACTTTGGCCTTTGGGGCAGGAAGTAACTAAAGAAGCATCCAAATAATATAATTAAAATAACAAATTGTCTATAGACTATTATAGCATACCAAAAAAAGGAAAAACTGAAAAATATAAAACAGGAAAAAGAAAGAGCGAATGAGTCTGAACCGCTAGAATTTTAAGACACTGACCAACTTTATGGTTGCAAAAGTGAGGGAAACAGTCTAGTCGTGAATTACAAAATGTATGATTATGACATGTGATTCCTTATTAATTGATTCGTTTTTTGAACTTTATAATCGAATACTAACCATTTTTATATAAGAAGCATAATCATTTTCATCTTTTTATATTCTCTATACATACTTATATCACATGGTTTTTTCATCAGTGATGAGTTAAACTCCACCTGAGTTTAAACATCAATTACATGGACCATACACGACAATTTAAATAAAAATTTCTTATGTTCCTTTACAACACCGAATAAAACCAGAGGATCTAGGAATAGTTTTTATGGGGGCACAAATATAACACAAATATATATATACATATATGTGTGTATTAAAAAATCAATACACATATATACCCTACGTATTATGTTAGATATGATGAAATTAATAAACACATAATATTCCATAGTTCATTAATAAACGAACTATATCGTAAATAATACGATACAACAATTCTCATGTTCTAAAATTAATATTTAAAATTTTGAGGATACATTTAACTGATGCAATGAATTAATAAAAAAAAAATATTAAAGAAATTCACTCGTCCGTGTACAAACAGTTTGGGTGGAAAGGAATGTATGGAAATACACGAAAATGGAAAACAAAAGATAAGTTTAAAAAGAATTAAACGTGAGAATGGTGGGGACATGACTGATTAATTGTTATTATTTAGTATAATATTTTAATATAGGACTTCTCATAGTTCATATTTCGATAAATCATTAAAAACCTAAGACTAGTACGTATATATTATATACTATGGAAAATACTGAATATATAACATCATGTTTGTGTGCAGGCTAACCAAGTGATTGTTGTATAATGATTTTCACTTGAAGAAGATTTACTTTATTGGTCAAAGTCATGAATCGATTCCTTTTAGACGCAAAATAACTAAAGTAATTTCTACTTGACCACGAAGCTTGAGCATACCGATAGGTATCGGAGTATGGAGACTTGTTGCTCACGGGGCTGAGGGATTAAGCACCCCTGGTTACCAAAAAAGGGTTGTTTGTGTGCAGGTCAATATAAAGCGTTATATTGTTAACATGTAGAAGAAGTCGAATTATAGTAGAAACTTAATCAACATAAGAATCTTTCACTGTTACGTCGCAAAATTAAGTAGTCGTGGCCTAATGATTTTCATTTAAGGAAGAAGTTGCTATGTTGATTTAGGTCAAAAATAGATCGAGTCCTCTCAAACATGAAATCTTTGTTATTTTCAAATGGTCATGGATTTTTATTCTCTGGTTTCCGAAGGAACTATAATGAAAAAGGATATTGCATCGATTCTTAATGTCAAAAATCTTGGTACTCTATCGATAATGATACATGGTCTCTATTGATCGAAATCGGTGCTCCCCTATGTATCGGAACCTCATAGAAATGAAGAAAAAAAAAGAAAAAAAGAAAAGAAGTTACGTACGTGGTTTCTTTTGAAAAAGAGAGGCCAAGTTGGTATGTATAAATAGAAGCCTGAAGGTGGCTGAGGTTACCGTGGGACCCTAAAAGGAACTTCCCTGTGTGCAGGAGCCAACCAAATTTTAAACCTTTCTCTCACTTTCTTGTCATTCAACAATATGCTTCTTTTTTTATTCCTTAATATTAAACTATACCAATTTGATGTATTTCCCCCAACAATACTAAGTACACATAATTAAACAGAGTTTGGATGGGTGGATCTATTCATGAAACATTCTTTACTCAAAAATCTCTCTATTCTATTTCATTGCTTTGTTCCGGCATTTCTTGATGAAGCCTTACACTCTGTTTCAAATGCATACATATACATGTATATAAATAGACATGTATGCACATTCTTCTTCAATATTGTTCGTCATTCCCATGTGATATAAATTAGTTAGTTAAGGAAAGATGTTTGTATCATAAAATACAAACATATAACTATATACATATTACACACACACATATATATATATATATATATAGATCCAACATAAATATTAATTTAGAGACAATATGAAAACTATTACGGGAATTACAATTATAGTTTGTTTTCAAAGTGTTTTAAGTTATAAAACAGCCCTCAACATGCTGAAGTTTGTAAAGAAGTAGATATATGAATCGAAAATTTGAGAGGTATGACTTGTGAATGTGTAGAGTTGCATATATTATATTATGTTTTAATATTTTTTTGTCGTCTATGTTTTAATAGTTAACGGTACTAATATTGATTAAACTCTCTTAAAATAACATATTTATATATTCCTACATATAAATGAAAACGGGGTTAATTAGGTGAAGTGCAAAAATAAGAAGTGAGTAGTAAGTGATGAGTAGGGTCCAAATAAATATAGTGGTAGTGTTGATGGTGATGATGCCTTTGACTTTATTCTAGTGAATCTATTGACTACTTGGCTTTTATATATTTTATTCCATCTTTCACTTATGTCTTTTTTTGTCATTATTAATATTTATTTGGTAATGGTATATTCTTAGAATCATGGCGGCCTTATTGGACACATGCGAGTTGCCAACCAAATAGTATAACATTCACAAACATATAATATAATAAATATATACTTCACTAAAAATAGTTCCGATTTAGCGATTTGCGTACCCTCAATTGACAACTGTTATCGCACTTAATTGATTTTTAACAACTGCAACATTTTAGTTCATTAGATTCACTACTTAAGACACATGTGAGTTGGCAAGAAACACGTTGTTTTCCCAATATGTATATACATTATATCTAGAAACCTCACAAATGAATAATTCAACATACAATATATGTAATTTCAATTAAGGAGTAAACGTATAACGTTTGAAACTTTCATGAATTTTTTATATAACAAACAATTTTTTTAAATATATTATAGATTTGTAATCTAGAAACTTTTGTTCATTGAAATAATGAATAAAATACTATTAGAGATAACGTGGAGTCTAAGACATATCTTGCACACTAACTATTGTGAGCCATCAAAACCTGTTTTTGAAGTGGAAGCCTAAAGAAAAATATCTCTACACTTCGATTTTTAAAAGTTAGATTTTCACTACTCACTATATATATAGAAATATTTGTGTCCAGTGTCCCTTTTTTTTCGAAATTGTGTCTCATCCCATTTTTATTTTCCTTATTTTTTAGCTCTTTCGCATGATGTAGAAAGACGATTTTATCCTTTTCTTGTCCATTCTAGACATCTCCATGCACTTGTCCGGGGAAAACGTCTGATTTGTTCTACTACCTCGTTCTTTGCATCCACCTTCTACGTCCCTTCATTCAATTCTAATTTTTACCCTACATTTCATACACTCCTACCATGCTTGTGACATCCAATCAATCTTCATCACAAACTACATCAATGCCTGGAATTCATCTCATATATTGTCTATTCTAGACGTCTTGGAAACACGTCCGATTTCGTACCATATCATATCACAACTATCATTTTTGCCTTCATTACCAAACATATCTTATAAGCTAAACATTTTTAGAAACTGAATTGATCTCCACCAAATGAAGCACTCACTCTCACATTGGTGGCATGTGTCATAATTTCAAGATTAAAGATGACATTATACATAATTTTTCCTAAAAATATCATCCATTACCACATTCACCAGACGTAGCGAACGAACGTCTTCTACTTCATCCCACCAATTAAGAAACCAGCGGCCAGAAGTATTTTCGTCATTTCGGTCTACCCTTTCTAGCCCAAATAGACTAAAACAAAAGGAAAATTGACAAGGAGCATAGAACACAATTTTGAATTAAAAGGGAGCATAGGACACAAAACACCCATATATATATATATATTCAACAATTGGATAAATAAACTCTAATTCATAATGTCAACCCTAACCCTAGTATTAAAAATATTCCACCTATATATAATATCTATTAATAGAGTTGAATTAGAAAAGTTTATATTATGTGGGTATTTTTGTATTCTGTTAGTATTAACACTAAATATGAAGTGTAGAACGCATATTCAAAACAGTTCAATAATAATGAAAATTTTCTATGATATTTATCAAGTAATTCGAAATAATAAAACCAAAAAAATAAATAAAAAATAACACAGAATCTAAAGGTGACAGTCTCTAAATATCATTGAAAGAGTAGACCAAACTTAGTGGAAAATCTTAAATTTGGGACGATTGAAATCACCTATTATGAAAATCTCAATAGTATGTTATATATATAATACAGTCAAACATGCATAGAATCATAATTATTATATTACATTTACTATTTTACTTTTATAATAAAGGAAGAAAAGTCAAATAAGAATATCTTTTGTCAAATCATTTAGTATTCTCTTTTTTAACTCGTATGAAATTAAATAACTTTGTTCAAAATGCATTTCTGTGGTGGCTAAAGGGCGGCTTTTCTTAGCCTTTGAATTTCATTTTAAGACAATGTACCAATTAATGTGAATTACTATTAATTATATATAAATTTCAAAGCAAATGTAATTATGTCCACATGTATCAATCATCGTTACAAGTTTCTAAAATACAAGTGTGTGTTATAAATTCAACAATGGAGCACTATGAAAGGTTTAGGTTTAGGGCCGACTTTAATATATATTCTATATTTAATAATAATCATTAGAAATAGCAATCTAACAATATTTTAGAATTACCTTTAACCCACAGGCTATATTTATCGTTCATTGATAGTCTATTATAGCGTTTTCTATTTTTATTATTCACCGGCAACAAAATCAGAATGCGTGCCCACTTGTTGTTAATGTACATAAATAGGTATCTATATTTTATACAGTGTCGCATTGCAAATGAAAATTTCAATCAAAAAACTAATAATTATAAAACGAATTTTGGTATTTCATGACAATATAGCTGTTTGTAATTTTCGAATTAAGAATGTTATTCGAAATCTATCTGAAACTGATAAACAAAACATTGCATGCATGTTGATATTATATGAAAAATATAATTTTGTGAGTAAATGTACTCGAACTCGTTATTTCTCTATCGAACAGAAACATTCCGACAAAACTAAGTGTCTTGATATTTATTTTTTTCACGCCCAACAATGTTGATATTATATGAATACTTTGTAGTCAATATTCGTAAATTGATAGAATGGACGGTCCAAAATAATCAGTGTGGCCATTCTCCCACAGATTTTTAAATTTAATGAAGGGCAACATAAGCAATCTCATGGCACTATAAATACAATCTCTTTGAGGCATTCTTACTTCAAACTTCAGCATATCTACTCATACATACAGAGTCCAAAACCTCACTTCTCTCAATCATTTTAAAAACATGAAATTCTTTATCATTTTGATCACTATCGTCATCTCAATGGTCATTGATCAAATACTAATCACCACTGAAGCAAGAAGGTTGAGTACAAAAGATGGCCAAGATCACTACAAAGCTGGATCTACGGATGGTTTCGTGTCTACTTCTCCAGGCAACAGTCCTGGCATGGGGCATAAAAAAGGTAATGCAAATGTTGAAGGATTTCAAGATGACTTCAAGCCCACGGAAGAAAGAAGGTTGCAGAAAACGAACGGTCAAGATCAACATTTCAAAACCGGATCCACTGACAATTTCGCACCTACTACTCGAGGAAACAGCCCTTGGATTGGGCACAAGAACGGAAATGCGAACGTCGAAGGGCTTAAAGATAACTTCAAACCCACAGGAGAAAGAAAGTTGCAGAATAAGAACAATAACAATTATTTCAAGACCGGATCTAAGGATGATTTTGCACCTACTTCACCAGGAAACAGTCCTGGGATAGGCCACAAGAAAGGGAATGGGAATGTTAAAAGGTTTAAGGTTGACTTCAAGCGCACGGAAGAAAGAAAAATGCAGAAAACGAACGGTCAAGATCATCAATTCAAAACAACCGGAAATACGGATGATTTTGCACCAACATCTCCGGGGAATAGTCCTGGGATGGGACATAAGAAAGGAGATGACTTCAAACCCACGACACCAGGACATAGTCCCGGGATAGGTCATGCTATCAAGAACAATGAACCTAAAGTTTAAACAGGTTTACATAGTTTTATAGCTTCATTTAATACATTGTTTTACCATATTTATTTTATAAAAGAAGTATTAATGAATATACCATGCATTTGTAATATTTATGATGAATTCATAATTCTAGATCATGAATAAAATTAGGGATAATAATTGTTTCGTAGTAGCTGAATCTCTTTGTATTGTATGAATTTGTACGTTGATAGTATTTCTTAACTACGATTTTTTTTTATACTGAGAAAATGAGCTTTTAATATGTGCTACCTACCAAGACCATGAGGTGGATTAGAATTCAAAAGCAAATCATTTGATTTTTTTTTAAACATTTGGTCGCAACTGGCCGGTCCATTAATCAAATTCCTACATAATGTATAATGTAAACAGTAGAACTCGATCCTTGAATATGTCATTAGATTACTACATACCACTAGATTAAAAACCACCAGCAACAAATAATATCTCAATAAGTAGTTAGACATTTTTTAAAATTTTATACACATTACTTAAGAATTTTCAAGAAGAAATTAAGATCCAACGATTTCCATATTAGGAAGTATATACATACACTAATAAAAAATATCATAAAATATTACAACTATCTTATACGCATGGAAAAAGCTAAGATGCATTAGCCGCTCGCATATGTACCTTGTCGTACAATGTAAAGCTTGATACTAAAGACTCTTTTCTAGTTTAGTGGGCTATTTTGACTTTGCAATCTATTAGTATAAACCTAACTTACTTCTCAAAAGCCAGTTCAAAAAGGAGAATTACCACATACCATTGCCCATAAATATTTGATATTCCAATGTGAGATATTTTACATTTTAATTCCAAATGAAATAAAAGATTAATTGGTTATATGTTTTAGAATAGGATGTTTTTTTTATCTCGTTCTATTTCTTCATTTCCATGTTAACTTGGTTATGTGTATTCTTCATTTCCATGTTAACTTTGTTATGTGTATTCTTCACTTCCATGTTAACTTGGTTATGTGTTGCTGCTTATTTATTGGTGACACTGAAATATAAGATTTGGTGGTTAAAAGAAGCACTAGACAATGCGAGCCAAAGCTAAATAATTCTTTTCACTTTGTTTTGTACAAACAGAGAATGCAACATAGATTTCAAATACCGTTTTAGAACGCGCCAAAACAACACTTTTAGTAGATTTTAAACAAAAGAATTCTTAAAACTCTTATGCTCTCGGTTTTACTCTTTTCCTCCGGAAGAACCCGAAAATCTAGCCTAAGTAATCTCTTGATTGATCCCTAATCACTCCCCGTGATACACAATCAAGAGACACAAACCCGAACACTCTCCTTCACAACGATTTTCTTTTGGTTCGTTATGAAATTACAATTCTCTTTCAAAGCTCAAAGTGTTGGACGGCCTCTACACAACCTATGACCTTTTTATAGGTCGAATACCTTAACTTAGAATCTTCCAAATCCCTCGGAAATGGAAACTCTCATTAAGACAACTTTCTATTTTTTCTTGACAGTGACCCGTCGTTTCTCTTGACAGCTCCTTGTCTTGAACTTCACCTTGACCAGCGAGTCAAGAAATGGAAATTCTTTCGATAAGGAATATTTCTTTTTTCTTCACAACCGCAACTTAACTTTTCTCAAAAGAGGCAATTTGACATTTTAGCTGATATGTTCCTCGTCCATTCAACCACTCGTCATGTTCAGCAACGTGATCTATTTATTAGATACTTGTCTTCCGACAGCTCATTGTCTCCACACAGCCACTTGTCTTCATACATCTTCTTATCGAGAACAACTTCAAAAAGCCACTCATCGAGAACAGTTTCTTGGCTTGAACAACTTCTAGTCTGGAACATCAACTTGTCTTGGCAACAACTTGTCTTAGACACATCATCAATTTCCAACTTCTTTTACGATGATTTGTTGATTCCTTTCTAATTTGCTGCTTCACTACATCTTCAATCTCGCATTTAATGTATGGTCAATCTTTTGCGGTCTGTTCAGCGATCTATTCTTTAAGTTGTTTGATCGATTTTTTGTGATATGTTTCTCAAGTTGTCTGATCGATTCAAACACTTTCATGTTTTTGTTTGTTGAGTAAGCATCTTAAGATTTTTGCAAAATAATTAAGATCTCTTATGTGTCTATTATTCAACACTAAAATTTCAACCCAAAGAACATTGATGATATTGAGAATTAAACACCGGATGAAAAAGAATCAAAGAAACAAAAAGAGGAATTTAAGACGAGAAAAATAAATATTTCCAAGAGCAAAGATGATGTAAACATCTCTCACATTCTTATTGATATGTCGATCCTTTGGTGCAACATTGATTCGCTGCTATTTTAATCATAAAACTTTAAGATTCTGCTTTAAAAGCTTGCAATTTTAACTATTCGTTGAAAATAAAATTAAGGAAATGAAAATAAACAGATGCAAACAATCAAATCATATACAGACGAATAAACCAAAACCAAACCCCACAAAACCAATCGAATGTTCTTACATGTAACGAGTTTGAATTGTGCTTGATGTTAATTAAATAAAACCGTAATAATGTCTATATAACCTTTAGCCAAACGGTGTAGATGCAGGTGCGGGTCCGGCGAGTGCATCAGACCGTTTGATACTTCCCATACCACAAATGATACAACCGGGCGACGAAAGAGCAGCAAATTTTGCGCCACAGAGATCACAAACATCGTATCCAATGGTTGATAATCTGCTGAGCGTAGCTGAGCATAACTGAGAAGGATCTTCAAGTGGGTCGATGGATTTGTTCGATGTGCCTCTCTGAACACAGAGATCGACGAGACCTCTTAGTTCTTCTTGCTTGCTTGCTGGTGCTTTCGAGAGAAGCAGTTCCAGCATCTGCTTTGAGTAGCCATAGTTTTGGACTTCCATGTTTCTTTTGATAGCAGTGCGTATGCAGTTAATACGGTGCTTTGCAAGCAGTGGTAGTGAAGCTAGATGTCTTGAGAGTCTTGCCATTTCATCCTTTGCGCTTAATGCGCTTGCGCCTTGGACTCTTTGTAGCCTCAAGATTTCCTGCAAACGGGATAGAAAAGAAAGAAGCATTAATGAGATGATTGTATCTATTTGAGTGGAATCATTTTTTCTTCAAGAGGGGGAGATGTATGAGGGTTAGTAGTTACCCGAAGGAGAGTTACGGCTATCTTGTACTGAGCACAAATAGTGGCTTGAGCTTTGATATCTGCTCCACGTGATTGGTCCTTAGCCAGAGCCAAAAATGCTTCGTCGAAGCAAGACAGTGCATCTGGAAGCTGGTTTTGTTCAAGATGGGCAAGTCCAGTCTTGAAACAAACCGGAGCTGCAGCTCCACGTGGAACCTGAGGAGAGTAGTAATCATGGATATTAAAAGCAACAGTTACAGATTCTATGCACTTTTACATGTCCAATTTGATCTTTATATTTAAAATTCATTAGCACGTTTAATTCGTGAATTTCAAAATCAAATTTGTATTTACCTGTCCAGGACGAACTGATGCAGGAGGCGACTGAGGCTGTCCAGGAGGCTTTCCAGAGTCCCCAGTATTTGGAACTCCAAGAACGCTAAGATCAAGAGGCTGTGTAGAAACGGGAACCTGGTATGGCCCCTGGGTCTGACCAGGAAACTGTGGAGGAACACCGCCATCAGGAAGTCCAACTGTCTGAAATGGAGCACCAGGTTGTTGACTTTGCTGAGGAACGCCACCATCAGGAAGACCAATATCAGGCATAGTAGGATTATTCACTTGATTTGAAACACCATTTGCAGCAGCTTGAGCGGCTTGATCCATTTTCGAAAGATAAGTACCAGGAGGAGGCAACGTCTTCGCAACCTCAACAGATGGGATTGTGTTTTGGAAAAAGTCTTCAGGGATCGGCGCGGCTACACCAGATGGAGCTGGTTGGGAAGCTGGTTGAGGTTGCTGTGTCCATGAGCCCATTGCGAAAGGATCAACAGGAGCAGATGCAGAACTTGGAGCAGTTGTAGTTGCAGTTACTGAGGAAGAAGGCTGGTTTAACATCTGACCCAAATCCTGGGATCCAGCACTTATTGATTTTGTTCTAGCCATCGTTACGCCAAGCCCATCTCCAAGTTTAAACGTTTTAGCAGCTTCTTTAAGCTTATTGACGTCTACAGTGGAAGATGTTGGCTTATCTCGTATTCTGATTTGCAACTTCTTAGGTTTTGGTACACCTTCCTCGTCACTGCTGCTGCCATCACCAGCAGCCCCATACATTGTTTTCTTGAATTCCTCAGCAGCCTTAGCCTGTTCATCAGCCACGTTTTGTTTTCCAAGGGATTCAAGACCCATCAAAGAACTGGACTCACCAGCTGGAAGTGCCAACGGTTTATCTGATACAGGTTTACCCAACAAACTAAGCCCTCCAGGTTTAGTTACTAAGTTGTCTTCTTTAATTTCCACCACGTTAACTCTGCCTTTGAGACAGCCCAAGTAAACACCAATATGATCAGCTACTATTGAGGGGATTGTTCCATCGGCGTTCTTCATGTATGGCATTACTTCCCCAGCAAGCTCCCATCGAGGTATACTCTTCATGTCAGTTGGAGTCTTGATTTCCCAGTTGCCACCACCCCATTCTGGTCCTTTCGGAACCATACTCTCAGCTGCAAAATTGGCAAAAATTCCTTGGGTCCATCCTGTAGACCGTACTCGTAAAATCCTTTCACAATATCGCCTCAATTCGGGATCTCCATTTTCCTCTTCCAATTTCTGAGCAAGACGACGCATAGCACTAGGGTTGAGGTGGCCTATGAAAAGATCTAGCATGCTTTCATAGTCGGCTATTACTTCAAAAGTTTCCTTTGCACTATCGAATTGACCATATCTACAGTACAAAATGTCCAAAGTAGTTAGATAACGAAAACGGTTCCATAAGAAACTAGCATACAGATGCAATTTAGGTACAAGGATAAAGAAGTGTTACATCCACGTTCCAACTAACTATAGATTGTGACTGGGAACACATTTTGAAACAAACTTAAGATCAACTTTTCAAGGTCCAGTTCAAGATGCACTAAAACTCCCACATATATCAGTTCAACAGAAATGGAATTGAAATGGGTGTCCAGAAATAATTAACCATATTATCTGAAAATCCAGATGCTATATATGTCCTGTAGAAAAGTTTACTCACTTGATACAGGCATATCCAAGCTGCCGGAACCTCTGGAACAAAAGAGAAGTCCGAGGACATTTTGGATAATCTCTAGAACGCAAAAACTCATCCTTTAAAACAGACAATGCTGTGGAGAACCGTAGAGCCTTGATTGCATATGCACAGCGTAATACCTAATGTTTTTCAAAACCGTTTAGCAAAAGAGCACCTTTTCTCGTGAGAGTTCTGGTCATAAGATTTACTGAGCTCGACTCACCTGGTTGAACTGAGGCCCTGCTTGAGCGAGTGATACAGCAAGATCTCCACATACTGGAGCGCTTCTAGCAAGAATATCAAGGGATCTTGGAGTAATTCGCAAGCTATCAAATCTGCAGCCAATATATCAAACAAAATAATGAAGCTAATATAGTTAAGATAGAATATAGTCAACAAAATTAATTCTATATCCCGCACACCTATTCCAAAATATTCAACGTTAAATATATTAACAAATATTGAGCAGGTAAGAGAAAGAATTAAACAAGACAGTAGGATACCTGGTTGTTATTTGATATAATACTTCAGAAAGGTCCACTTTCTGTTCAAATGTTTGTTGCATTGTAGAAAATCCGATTAAAAGCGGTTCAAGTAACCCTACAAGACAGCTCTTGATTTCTATGCCCTTTTTCTGCTTCGGACTTATATCAGTGGGATTAGCAAGCAATAGGCGGTCATTCAGGGCACCAACTAAAGCTGCATTGAAGAATTGCCTTTTTTAAGAGAATGAAATACAATTAATCACCCTAAGCATTCAGAGAGCCAAGATCTGCTTACCTGCGTATGGTGTACTTATAGAAAGGATGGTCCTCACATTCCCATCCCAGCCTAGCAAACATACAGCAGTTGTTGTAGAAAAGAGTAAGGCAGGCCCAACCCATAGAAGAGATCTAAAGTTCGCATCAGTTAAGGTTTACCAATAATCAATGAGCACATATCTAAATAGTGTTAACTTTTTATGGACATGATTGAAAGGTAAAACATAGCAAGTTTGATCAGGATATTGATGGCAGTCCTCTATCATATTTTGTCGAACTGCTTGCCAATATTTCAAAATCTGCAGACACCATCAGCACCCTTTGGGTTGTTAATACCCCTGCGACATATCCCCGGGGTGTTTCTTGCCATTGGACCTGTAAATTTATAGACATCAGTTAGTTCTCTATCTTATTGGGGAAACTTACTTTGGAGATTTAGAACATACTTTAAAAGTCTCTACATAACACAAAAGTTGATTGACCGTAATTTTACGAACAAAAATATCATTGACCATTGTCGAATAAACTAATTTTGACAGCAGTAGAACAGGTAATACCAACATGACGAGTCATTTTCCAGTCATTTTCAATATCTTAACGAGATAATTTCATCTTCAATAGAGAACTGGCCAGATGTAAACCACATCAAAGGGTAAGGAATAAGAGGACTGCTCTAATTAGGCTGGTCGTATAATCAGAAACCACATATCAGAAATTTATCACTAAATTGTTGGTGTACAGTACGAAGTTATAATAGATGTTGCACTCTGCATGTACCAGCAATCAGCAGGTCATTCATGTTATGTAGGGAATTTCATACCTGAAGAGCTATTTCATGTTTCTTCAACTTGATTGACTTTCGTCCATCACCTTGTGTCGAAATATAATGACCATCTGAGGCTGAGAGACGATATCCTTGAAACAACTTTGCCAGACCAATTTGGACTCCATTACAAGCAAACATCAGAGTGGACTCTATTAACAAAACAGAAAAACAATTAACGATGGCAAGCCCCCATTTAAGTAATTTTCAAAAATTATATTTATCTGATGCAACACCTATTGGAGTGGAAAAAACACGGTCCACTTCTGTCTCAAACATGAACTGTTGTGGACCCTGAATTGCAGAAGCATTTGCCTCCTTAGTTTGGTTCTCCTCAGACAACAAATTCTTCTCATTCTCTTCAATTGTGGTAAGTTTTGGGAGAATATACATAGACAGTCCTGTCTTATCCTCATCAAGAATTGCAAATTGATCGTCATTTGGGCCAATAAAAGCAGCATCACAACCTATATAGAAAGAAAAAAAAAAGAAAACAAAAAACCTTTGAGATTAGTCTTCCCGTGTTCGTTTGCACATTTGGAAATAATGGAAAATACAAAGGATGGACGCCTTTAATGATATAATCAAGCTTGCATCTCATTCAAGTTGAGACAGAATTTTTCAAAACCTTCAGCTTCCTAGATTGTTAGTCCCTAGGGTAAACGGCATAGCATCAATCTCTAGCAAAAAGAACACCTACTGGTTTGTAGCATATATCGTAGACCTGGTATAGCTAATTGATCGGATGCAGTATGATACCATTTAATGTTTTCAAAAACAAAAAATTCTGAGGCGGGATAGGAAGTTCTCTAAAGAGTAGCAAGGGAATCCAATAATTAGACAAACCTTTAGTAGTGCTTCCTTTGCTGTTAGGCAGCTGCGAACCTGTATTTTCCCAGTAAAGTACAACTTCATTTGTAGCACCACTGAATTCAAAGACAACCAGAAAAAGGTGCCTTTTACGACTGTAAACAATGTGTTTGGAGTGATATTCCACATTTCCTGGAATCTGGAAAAAAAAAAGTGCTGTAAGTAAAATAAACCAATAGATAAACTGAAATCACATGATTATCAATTATGATTATCAGGTATTACCGATGTGTACAGCTTCTTGTAGATGTTGTCCGTTCCAGAACAGAGACTGTGTGCCATGAGGTTAAGGCCCTCAATATAAAAGGCCCTCACAGGATAATGAAGAACCCTATTTGGCTTATTGAAGAAATTCAGCTCCAAATGGAATGGCTGTCAGAGAATCCAATCTGTCAGGCATAAATCACCTACTACAAAAATAAGCTCCAAAACAGTAGTTACTTGCCTGGCAAACAGGAATGTCTTTAAGCTGATCTTTTGTATCCACGACAGTAATAAGGGGTAACCTTGATATTGGGGCAGTTTTGGCGTGACCCTCCATGAAATGCTGCAGAAATTAGGTCACGGACTTAGCTAAAGACAGTTCCAAACAATGAAAAAAATGTAATATGCATGCAACAAGGCAAAACGGTCATACACTATACAAGAACGCCTTCCGTGCAATATCTGAGATTGTGAGCTGACTCTGGCTGCAAAAAATGTAACGAAGTGAATTATGCAGCAGATGAAATATGAAAATTTGAGTCAATTACAGTAGTACGGTATTCAAGGCATATTCACAGCACATGATAGTAATTATTTCGCCAAATATTTAACATCAATCGCATGAGGTACGATTCACCTACCCCTTGTGATTATGCTCTTGTAGCAGAGCTTGGAGTTGATGCTCGGCTAAAATTCCAGAGGAACCCATCAATGATAGCTTTTCCTTTAGAACAGAAGCTGTTAATAACCTCAAATGTTAGAAAGCAGGATACAGATAGACACCAAATAAGTGTGGTGAAATCCACAACACTTGTGTTAACAAAGAATCAAGCGACTCTCAGAAGACACTTGTGTACAGCTAAAGAAGAGCATCGCTTCTTATGGGTAAATTAAAATTCTGATCAAGATTCACCTGAAGATCCCCTAGCACTTTGCAGAACTGCAAAGAGCTGCTTCCTTCCTTCTCTAGTCTGAGCTGCTCGATTTTGAGTGTTCTCATTACCCGCCATGTTCTGTATAAAAATCCAGTATGTCAAAGGGAGAAGCGAGGAATGAAAGTAGGAAGTAAAATGAATATCCTTAACTGCAAAAATTAAAGCTGCTAAGTTCAGCTTTGGGTGAACTTCTAAAGTTTTGATCCGTGGTAAAGGGTAAACAGCTTCACCACCCTGCTGAGAGAGAATTCTAGGTATGTCTATTGATTCCATAGCTGCAGAAAGAAAAGGATAGTGCTACAATGTGTAATCACAGTTTCCTAACCGAATCATAGGAATTATTCCTATGTCGCATGTGGATCCAATTAAAGAGATTTAAGGCTTACCGGCAGGCTCAAAAAAGTTTGTTTGTGTTGAAGGCCTGTTGGGATTGATTATAACCCGTGTCTTCCACACTTGAAGAGATCCATCCTTTGACACAGTGACAAGTACACGCAACATGGGAAGCCACGAAATTGAAGAAATGGGTTGTGAACCCACTTGTGTACTGCAGTTGCACCAAGAGAAAACAAATAGGAATGAATCATTACGAGAAGAAAAAGTGGTTGAATTTTTATGCCAGCTGACAGAGAGCTGAAAGCAACGAAATTATCACTTACATTCCAATCATATTAGGTCTTTCAGTTGAAACATCCCACGCTAAAAGTGTACCCCTCCTATCTCCAACAAAAATCCATTCTAGAGTTGGGTGAAAAGCAAAGGAACTGGCGCCAATGAGCTTAATAGTATTATCAACTGCAAGGGTAATAAAGCACTGTTTTAAGTGGTAGCTATTGCGCATGATACCCCAAGCGAGAAGGATAAATACAATAAGACATGTGAGATTTTCCTATACTTACGCTGTAGTGTATAATGAACAGCATAAGTATGAATGTTATAAGCTCGGATCAACCCCTCAGCATATGCTACATACTGAAAAGGCACAACATTGAACAAAGAAATTAAGCATTTTTACAACAGAACCAGATTCTACACTCTAGGATGAAAATAAGACTGTTGCCTCGTACCAGGACAGGAAGTCGAGGATGGCAAGCAATGTTCACAATTGGTTTCTTCAGGTCTGTCTTAATTTTTGTCGGAGCCCTTCCACCTTCAACAGTTCCAACAACTACAAAAGAGAAAAATAAACGGCAATCAGAAAAACAAACATCATACCTAAATCTGCTAATACAGGAAAACTAGAAGAATCCATAACCCAACCTGTCACACTCATTCTTTTAGGGAATCCGAAAAACACAACAGGTTGGAGTGGTGTCACTGCAAGATGAACTTCTGTATCTGCGGAGATGTGCTCGCTCCTCTTCTCCGGTGAGTGCAAGACACAAGTCTGTTCCGTCTCAAAATCACAAGACCTAATTGTACAATCCTAAACGATCCAAAAAACAAACCAGTTTATAATACTAAACACAAAGCTAAATGCACATATTCAATTTCTAAGATATATATTTAGGGGAAATAGACCTCAAGAATGGCAACCACAGCATTGCTGCTAGTAGGACTGTACAATATTTTAACAGCTGGAGATCCAATGTCAATGGATGCAATCTTACATCCCGTTAATGCATCAAATTCTGCAAACCAAATAGGTTTCGATACCAAACATAACAATTATGAACCAAGAATCTTCATAGGACTAAAATTTGCGGAGATTGTTTTACCCATGATGTAAGACCCGACGGCAACAGCAATTACAGCTTGCGTCGGATGAAACGCCGCCGTATGAGGTTGCATCGGTTTGCTCACACCACGACCTACGTGGCGAAGATCCAGATGTTGCACCGTTGCCCACTCCATAACGCTTTTCTTTTCCTGAAAAATGAAGTCCAGTTCATTATCACGCAAACATACTAACAATTAGGCTTTAGGAGAGAAGCTTGGTAACAATATCACAGATCTGATTTTTGAAAGATAAATTCCAAAAATTAAAAAGGGAAATTCGCTGATAGCTTCAACTCTTCATTCTGCTTTACCTGCTTTTAGATCTGCGTGATTACGAGTTACGAGTTCATCAATTTGCTTCAAATACGATACTGAGCATCTGAAGATACGAAGGTTTTCAAAAAACAGAGTGAGATCGAACGGGAAGATCAGAATAAAAATGTCAATAGATTTAACCAGATGGTAAAAGGTAGCGGAAGAAGAACATCGAACCAGAAATGTCAGAAATTTGGGTCGGGTTTTCCGAATCTCTCTTTTCCGGGTTGAATTAGTCTAATTCAATTCTCAAACGACATCGTTTCATGTTCCAAAATTTAAAATTTGGGCTTAAATGGGCTTTTCTAGATGATCGATGACATAGATAAACCTACACGACTACCTAACAATATTTGTTACGTGTATTAAGGATATTAATCAAATAATTCAAATATTAATCTTTTTTTTTTGTTATAGAAGAGAATATTCAGTTTGAACTTTGATAAAATATTTTAGATAATATTTTCAAGATACCGAAATTTTCTGTTCGTTAAACATTTGACCTCAAATCCTTCTATATATGAAAACCAAATCCAAGTCTTTTTCTTTTGATACAAACACTCAAAACAACTCTTTCATTTTCCTCTAAAACAATGAGAAACTCTATAGTCCTCGTGGCCGTAGCTTTCCTCTGCCTCGTCAATTTTCCTACCACAACCCTTGGAAAATATTTGCTAAACGTTCAACGATTGAGAGATTTGTCTGATACCTCCACAAAGTCTACCACTTTCAAAACAAATTGGCCAAGAGTCGATAAATGGCCAAGTCCCTCTGATATCTCCAGAAATCAGATGTATTTTTCCAACAGTAACCTAAAACTCAACTATGAAGATTCCAAAGTCTGGAAATGTACTTATAGCAGCGGATCTACTCCTGCCGTTTCTATTTCCTATCCTCAACCAGTGACTCCGTCAACGCCGTCTCCCTCTCCGTCAATTCCATCAACACCGTCTCCTTCGCCTCCCAAAACGTCTCCACCTCTACCAACTCCCAAAACCTCTCCTCCGCCACCAACTCCCAAAACCTCTCCTCCGTCACCAACTCCCAAAACGTCTCCTCCACCAACTTCCAAAACGTCTCCTCCGGCTCCGGCTCCTAAAACGTCTCCTTCGCCTCCGGCTCCCAAAAAGTTTCCTCCGCCACCAACTCCCAAAACGTCTCCTCCGACTCCCAAAACGTCTCCTCCGGCTCCTAAAGCGTCTCCTCCGCCTCCCAAAACGTCTCCTCCGCCTCCCAAAACGTCTCCTCCGCCTCCCAAAACGTCTCCTTCGCCTCCGGCTCCCAAGCCCTCTCCTCCACCACCAACTCCCAAACCGTCTCTTCCACCACCAACTCCCAAACCGTCTCTTCCGCCACCAAAGTCGCCAACTCCATCAAACCCACCTCCAGAGCATCATCATTATGAGAATCCATGGGAACACATCGAACACATAGAACGATGTATGGTAAAAATGGGACATGCAACGATGTGTAGGATGCAGATGGAAGCGAGTTTCTACACGAGAATGTTTCGTGTTTGTAAAGAGTGTTGCGATTTTATTGTCAACATGAAAAATGAATGCGAAGACGTTGTTTGGGGATTCTTCACTGATCCTTTCTTTGTTCCTCTTGTTCGTAACACTTGTCATGTCACCTACTAGTTTCTAATTTCTTCATTAAGGTTTTTTTTTCTATTATAATTTGTTCGTCGTTTTGGTTCCGTTTAGTCATGCAATTTTCGTTGTCGTTCATATCTAGTGAACGGATCTTTTGTTAAGTTTGATTAATCAATAAAATTCTGTTTCTGTTCTTTGTTGTTTGTTCTATATTTTCCAAATGAAAACAAAACTTTCGATGCCATTAGTGTACAAGTGAGATCGCATAAAAATGAATATTTTGACTTTGAAAATCGTTTAAAAGCTGTTATATTAATCCAATACTTTGAAAAGAATATTTAACAAAAAAGAAAACCAACTATTTTAAAAAATAATAATTCTTGATAAAGATAACAATTTTGAGTTTTTATTTTCCCCCCGTATTTTTGTTAGTTAAGTAAATTTCAGTTTACTTTTACTGTGGAGATTTATTCACATCATATATATAACGTATAAATGTACAATTCGATATTTAGTTTATTAAATAATATAATTACTAAATTTATTTCCTCTTAATTAATTAATTAATTACTCCTTCTGTTTCATTTTATAAGGTGTTTAAAGGAAAAAAAAATTCATATTAAAAAGTGTTTTACAATTTTCTATGCAAAATTAATGCAGTTGATTGTTTGATGATTACCAAAATTCTGCAATTTTTTTTTTTTAACATTGGACCACAACTGGCCAGTCCATTAACCAAATTCATATATAATATAGGCGGTGAGACTCGATCCTTAATTGTGCAAGTACGTATGTTGTAGTGGACTTACCGTCTGCCACTAGACTAAAAGCCACTTGCATTATGCAGTTTCTTATATGATTAGTAGAATTATACAAAACTCAAATATTAAATAATTTTATTAATAAATATTTAAGTTTCTAAATATGCGTATTTTAAATTAAAAGTATTATATTTTGAAACAAATTAGTTAATGGTTGTTCTTGCTCTTGTATACTCTTGATTTATTTCCTCTTAATTAATGGCAATAATGTGAGATCGTATGAAAAGAAAAATTGAACTTCAAAAGATAGTTAGGATTAGGAAATCAAACTATTGTATCATATCTATCTTTCTTTCTGTTATTTCAATTTTGAATTTAATTATATTTACACACACACAAAAAATCTCCATTCAACAGAGTTGGATCTTCTTTATGCATTTGGTGGCATATTCTACGAAACAACTATTAAGTATTTGTGATGAAAATTGTATCACGATTTGAATATATTTTCCATTCTACTTATTCTTTCAGTTAGTACATTTACTAAACTAAACCAACCGATCTTTAATTTGGTTTTTATTTTTATTCATGTTGTTGTTTAACCATAATTTTAGTTTGAATATCAAATTATCCAACAAACAGAAATGTACGTAAAATATCTATTCTCGTGATTCCGATATCCAAGTCTTTTATTTATTAAGATGGTGCTAAATTCCTATTTTCTAAACCACAAGTCATATCTATATTCTAATAAGCTTTTTTTGAATATATATATTGATATTCAAATTACCGAACATTTTTTTAAAAATTACAAAAGGATATTCACGAGATAATAATGGCAACAAATCAGATTATACAAGCATCGTTTTCTATAATCTCTTTTTCTTTTCGACTAAAAAATCAAATATATATCTATATATAAACGAATCCATGCATTCTCATTCATTTCTGTTTTAACACTAAAGAAACACTCCTTAATTGTTTCCATCGCCTTAACCATGAAGAGCCTCGTTATCAGTATAGCTCTCATATGCCTCGTCTCTTTCCCAAACCCAACCGTGGGATCACAAAAGAAATCATGGCCTAAGCCATCAGATCTAGCCAAACACGATAACAACTTTGGTGACTCTAAAGTAGGTTGGGCTTGCTTATCTTCTTCAAACACTCCTTCACCTCCTGGTTCATTCCCAAACATTCCTGGTTTTCCAATTATCCCTAACATCCCTGGACTCCCATTCATTCCTGGATTCCTGAGACCTCCCTTCGAAGTCTCTTCTCGTGTCGCAATCTGGTGAGTTAGACAGGTGTTTGACTAAAGATGGTTCGAAAACAAACGAGAAATGTTTCTCGCAGATATTCTCGAGCTGGGCTGAGACTGATTTCGCTTTGGACAAAGAGTGTTGTGAGATCGTTGTGAATATGGACAGGAGTTGTTTCGACCATCTTCACATGATGTTTAAGAGTCATTTCTTTCCTTCTCTCCTTCAATACTCTTGTCACATCAAGCACCCCGACAAGAATTAATCGCGCGTTTCTATCACGCGACTCCTCTGTTTTTTTTTTTTTTGTCAACCTTACTCTTATAATTGTCTGATCCATAGCCAAACTCATATTCTAAAATCTCTCTTTTTTTCCTTCCCTTTGCGAACTCTGGTGCCTGAAGAATGCTAAAGTGACCACAACCATTGGGCCACACGCGACTCCTCTGCTTAAATTCTTTATTTTTATCTTCTTTAGTTCTGTAGGGTTCTTCTTTTGTTTTGTCCATTTCTCATGGACGTCTCTCTTGATTTGTTTATGGACATGAATTAAATTACCAAGTATGAATATTTTTGGATCTCAATTTTTCCGGATCTGATGATCTGTTGGGTCATACCTACTTCGTAAACTAGTTTGTCGTCAGAAAATAAGTTATGGGCTATTAGAAGGCTAAGAAGTTTCATACATGGGCTGTGTGGGCTTTACCAGGTTATCAACGAAGTACATATTAAAACTGACTAACTGAGCATTACCATTTTCTTTGATTTATTTGTTACATTTGTTTCTAACACATTGTTTATGTTTTAGACTTAAGCTATTACATGGTACACCAATATATTCTTGAATTTTATACTATGTAGCACATAGCCACATTACGAACTCATTTTTATAATTGTTAATAACTAATCCAATTATACTTTAAATTTTGTCTTTGACTCCAAAAGTTTCTATATATTGCATTTAGATAAGACTCTAGGAATACTATATATAGAAAGAAAACCAAAGAAAAGGTAAGCTTCCTTAACTTATTTTCAATCTCAATTAACACATATAATCACCTAATTTTATTGACAGAAACATATGTAAAGTTAAAACGTAAATTCGAGCTACAGCTACTCACCAACTCCTTTTGGGACCTCTTGAACTTCATCCCTAGAGCTCAACAACACGCAATCATATTTGTTTTTTTTGGTTACGGTGCGAAGATAAACTCACAATAAAACAACATTTCTTCTCTCTTTTTCTGACGAAAATGAGTTCTTAAAAAACGAGAATATGATGAGAATGACCACACATTATGTTACTTTCATTACGTTTTTTTACTTTCCAAAATAATCGTTAATATCATAGTATAATATTATGTTACTATTCTATTGGTTATTTTGAACACTGTATTTTTGATAGGATGTTAAATAATAACTATGTTAATGTAAACTTAATTAACGAAAAGATTACTTGATCATATATATAAACATATATACTCCTATACGTATCTATTTCAAAGTAAGGTGATTGAATAATTAATGTTAAGAGGGAATGGAGGCAAGATTGAGAAGATGAGACCAATCGTAGAGGATATGGGATACTCATCCCTGTCATCAGTTCCCCATTTTTGCCCTGGTCCCATATTTATGACTTTATCATATATGTATTTGTTAGTTTCTTATTGGCCATTTTTTTCCATAAAGTTTTAACCAACACAATCCTTATCTTACACAATATAGGTTCACATCCCCATCCAGTATATGTGATATTAGTCAATAAGATAGTCTTTGATAATTCTAAAGACAATTAAGAGTAATTAAAATCTTTAATAAATATGTATAAGAGTAATGTTAATGAAATTTTTTTGTCTTAGTGACTTTTTATCCGGCCATTCTACAAAAGAGAGAATTCGAACCTTGGTTCATAAGGATTTGTAAAGAGAAAACTACCACTAGTATACCTGTGACAGTATATTGTTAATTAATTTTAAAGAATCAAATAAAATAATTAAGTATACTAAAAACAAGAGTAAATGTTCCTTAATACTTAAAGTATCAATCATCATATGCATCTAGTCTAATAGTATTTTGATGCAAAACATTTGAAAGTGAGTTCGAACTCCTCTCATAGAAGAGAGTATGTCTTTTTTTTTTCAAAACCCTCAATTCATTAAAATTAAAAAGGGTCTAAATTTAAAAAACCATAAATTACCTAAATACCCAAATACCCGAGAAATATCTAAAAGAATTCTAAAAATACCAAAACAAATAACTAAAAATACTGAAAAGGTATCTAAAAATACCAAAAAATATTTTTCAATACCCAAATATTAAAAAAATATGTGAAAATATATTAAAATACCAAAAAATACTCATAGAATACTCTAAAAATACCTTAAAAATACTGTAAAATCGGATCTTCGGGTACCCGTTCGGTTCTTAGTTCGGGTCCGGGTTTGGGTCTAGTTTTTCAGGTCTTAAATTTTGGATCCGTTCGGATATTTAGATATTTCAGATTCGAGTTCGGTTCTTCTTTTTCAGGTCGAATCCAAATTTATGTCTTTAGGTCTGGTTTTTATGTGCAGGCCTAAGCTGTAGACAGAAGAAGAAAGGGGGCAGCAATTGTGCAACTTGCAAGACAAATATAAATGCCAAATCCATTTACAAAATAAAACCTGATTTCTCATAAATTATAATATTCTCCCAAAAAAGAAAGCATATGGGTCAACCTCTTTATATATTTCTTATCTTCATTTCTTATAAGAAATATATATATATATATATATATATATATATATGTCGACAGAAAAATGTTTGCAGCAACTTCTTTAAATTCTTTACTTTTTCTGTTATAACTATGTGATTACATCCAGATAAATGATTCCAAAATACATAAAACTCCACATAATATTACACCTATTAGAACAACCAAGTAAATAAAAGTGCAAATGAGAAAATTCGCATATATATAGTGACATTCGATCTCCAACTAATAGATAGAATCCTCAACCACTTAATTTACAAAAAGCCAACTTATATAGTCTTTTCAAAACATCTTTAGAATCTAACAAGTAAGAACCAGTTTCTTCCACATGACATGTCTCTTTGTAAACAACCAATAGATATATATATTAGAGATTATGGGTGTGATTGGTAATGACCGTAACTTTAAGTTTTTTGCTGTAGGATTTAATCTGTAGGTTTTTTGCCTGTAAATTATTTTTGCTGTAGATTTTTTGGTTGTTGATTTTTTTGTTGTAGGATTTTATTTTTGTAAGACTCATAAAATTTGACGCTAGAAATTTAGTTTTCTACAGCCAAAAACTTTCCATAAATAAAAAAATTGCTTTCTAAAGCAATATAAACAAAAAATAAACCTACAAAATGATTGGTTCAATTTTAGCACTTTTGAAAAATTTTGCTTTCGAAAACAACCTAAGCCATTACCAATTAGACCCCTATCTTTCACAGTTTCACCTAGAACAATTTTATCTGTGACTAGAAATTAAAGCCGATTAAGGTATACGTATATTTAAACTAACTTTTACATCATTCCATAGTTAAATTTATTATAATGATTTTGTATGAATGTAACTTTATAACTTAAACCTCTAAAAAATCAATTATGTTACATGAGCCTATGCAATTTGGTAAAATTGAAACATGACAAACAATGTTGAAAAATAAATATTTAATTATTTGATCAAAGATAATTATCTAACTTTATATTTTTTTATCAATAGTTAAATCGATAAAATCTAGTAAAAAATATTGTAAAAATCAACATTTCAGCGCTTAAACAAATTATGTTGCCATGTGTAATGTTATCAGAGATTAAACCTTGAATTATGGAATAAAATAATTTTGTCGATAGTTACATTAATATAATTTGATCTATAGCCGAACTTACAAAATCTCTAATAATATCACGTAGAACAAACACGATTTTTTAAACTAAAACTCGAATCATTTCTATCTATTCATTGAAAAATATATATTTCTCCTTCTCATATTAAATAGAGAGAGAAAGAGAGCCTAGAGAAAGGCTTACGTTAAGCCCTTAAAGGGGGCAGCTTACGTCGATAACTTACAAAATTAATATTTTCTTATTTTTCTTCATATTTTTATCCACAAAATTAAAAAGAAGAAGTAGTAGAAGCTAGATATAAAAGGCAGAAGTTGGAGAAAGAAAAGATCATCAATAATTATTAAAAAATCAATGATGAGGAACGTAGGGAGTTCGAGCTCCGGCGGCAAAGGAATAGCGGCGGTGGTAGGTGTCGGTCCAAAGCTTGGCCGCTCCGTCGCTCGAAAATTTGCTCACGAAGGCTACACCGTCGCCATTCTTGCCCGCGATCTCGGTTTGATACCTTTTCTCTGTTTGTTTTGTTTTTAGTTTACATTTTATCCTATCTCTATCTGTTCAAACACCTATATTCAAACTCATATAAACACAAAAATTTCCATTTATACGTATGCTTATATATGTATATATATATATATTTCCACAAACATACTTGAATTGCCCAAGGCAATACATGTGAACTTACAAAATATTGTTTTTTTTTTGTTTCATTTTTTGTTAATTGGTTTAACTTACAAATTGTTTCTCCTCAAGAATGCTTTTTATATTTATTTATGTGCCGACTGAAATTATTTTCTCAAAATTGAATCCCACCTTGTATGTATTCAAATCCTCCATAAGGATTATACATTATGAAGTTAATATAATGGTTTTATGATGTTAAAAAAAAAAAAAAATTGCGGCAGTTTTCTTTGCAAAATGAGTTTTTCTTAATGATTTTTCGTAAGATATTAAACAAATTTATTATACAGCTCACATTTTTGCACCACATATAAAAAACCGTCATATTTAATTTCTAGTCAAAAGTATATTTTATTGCAAGTTTTATCAAAATAATAAAGATTTCAAGATTTTGGGATTATATGGACATCACTATAAGTAATTGGAAGTACACAATAGAATTTAATTTTCAGTATTCTTGCTGAATTCAGCCGTTTTAGAACTAGTTCTGTAATAACATTTTTAGTTAAGCAAACTGACTTTATTTATAGTTGATCTGTTCCTATTTTAATCGACGATTCTTCACTCACTGTAGACTACTACATTATAAATTAAACACTTTGGACATAGTTGGTCAGTCTCTTGATATGGTGGGGTAAATTGGGCAGATAGATTATCTCGAGTAGCAGAAGAAATAGCAAGAGAAGAGAAAGCACAAGTGTTTGCTATAAGAATAGATTGTGCAGATCCAAGAAGCGTAAGAGAAGCTTTTGAAGGAGTATTGTCTTTAGGGTTTGTGGAGGTTTTGGTGTACAATGCTTATCATTCTTCTTCTTACACAAGTCATCATCCAACTTCTTTCACTCACATTCCTTTCCAATCTTTTCAAGCTTCTCTTACTGTCTCTGTCTTCGCTGCATTCCTCTGTGCCCAACAGGTAAACCTTTCTTAACACTTAACATAATGATTATAATTTGTTTTCCGACTAGATCGACAAGACCTCTTGATCAATATCATTGATCGCATATTCAATCCATCCACAAAATGCTTTATCACATATAGTATGGTAGAGTCGAACTTAGGATACCTAAACCATTAATTGAGACATATAACTATTAGACCGAAAAGAGCTGACATATAATGATTACAATTTATATACACATTACATTATGAACAATGCATTGTATTTTGTACTATTTATCTAAAGATTAAATATTCACATTTTTTACAATAATATAGTTTCATAATAGTCTTTTATTATTATTTTTAATTATGATATAATGTGTCAAAATATTATTTAAATAGTTTATTTTCTTTGAATTTAATCTTTATTACCTTTAGTCGATAAAAATTACATATAAGCCCGTATTGGTAATTGTTTTCGCTGCTTTGAAAAGCAAAAATCTTTATAAAATATTGAAATTAAACTAATGTGATTGGTTTAATTTTAATATCTTACAAAAAATTTACTTTTCAAAACAACAAAAGCAATTTTCAATCGGGACCATAATATTTTTAATAAATTATTTTCTGTCAGGAATGTATATATAGGGTAATATTAGAGTGATTTTAACATATTATTTATTCTTAAAAAATAATATTCGAATTTTGTAAGGGTTTTTATATAATTTTTCTTCTTTCCGAGGGTGTTTTCATTTGATTATGTTTGTATAAATATGATACCAAAAGGTTATACCCGGAATGATGGAGAAAGGGAAAGGAACAATACTATTCACAGGTTGCTCTGCGTCTTTGAATGGCGTTGCTGGTTTCTCCGAACTATGTAATTTACTTAAGGATTTAAAATTCTTTCTTTAATTATATATTTACGAAATATATTATCATTAAATTTGAAATTGGAAAAAGGTTGTGGGAAATTTGCGTTGAGAGCACTGTCTCAATGCTTAGCAAGAGAATATCAACCTTTTGGAATACATGTGGCTCATGTTATCATCGACGGTGTGATTGGACCTCCAAGGTACGCAATTTTTTATGTTTATAATTTTCCTCAAAATTGTCGGATAAAATTATAATAATAAGAGAAGAAAACAAGATGGAATTATAACCACAAAATATCTGTCCGAAAAAGTGTCTTTTAACTTTTTATAGCTTCCACAAACGGCAAGATTCTGATCCAATACCGACAAGATTCTTCCCCAATTTATAGAGATAAAGCATTTTTCTTTTTCTAATCGCTGATAAATAAAGTTTTTTAAAAAAAACTGAACTTCGTTTTGAACTCTAAATGTTTAATTTCATCGCAATTTAGAGCACTATTTCATTGCTTTTTTTTTGTGAATTCACGGTCAAAGATGCAAAAAGTGAAGAACTTTTAGTAGTCCCCACAAGCACTACTCTCCCCACTATTGATGGATTACCGTTTCCAATTTAAAACCAATTAATAATAATTAGATTAATTTTTTCGTAACCACAACAAACTTTGTATTTGTTAAACTATATCGTAGGTTCTGAGATTTCAACTTAAAACTAATTAGTAATAAGTAAATTAACACTAATTAGTTAATTTATATTAGGTTAGAGGGCCCACTTCGAATGTTGAATATGTCAGTGTCCAACACTATTGTTACCATCTAACACTATTGATGCATGAAGCATTGATAAAATCTTTGAATTTGTATTTTCAGAAAAATAAACAATCCTCCTCGAAGAATGATGGCAGAGCAATCATTCAACGTAGGAGGGGATCAAGATGGAGAAGGAGAAAGCTTAGGAGTGATAGGAATGGATCCTGATGTATTGGCTCAAACATATTGGTACCTCCATGTCCAAGACCGGAGAGCTTGGACTCATGAACTTGATGTTCGACCATCAAACACAAGATTCTAGCTAGTACTATTCCAAAATTTGAATCGATTCTCTTCATGTTTCTGATTTTATTCAATGTTCTTTTAGTTGTATGTATTTATGTAAGTTATTGTGTACTATTTGGAATGTAATTAAGTATTTTAAAAGGTTGGTTTAATGATTGGTATGAATGATCTATCAATCAATCTCCTATCTCTGAGTACTTTCATTTTGGTGTTTAGTTTGCGTGACTTTAGGGAAACGATGTTTTGGTTTTGTCGGGTAAGGCTTAACTATTTTTTTGTGGTGTTAAATTTGTAAAGGTACTAGTGACTACGTGTTCAAATTCAGGACACATGAAGATCCGACAAGTCATGTGAATGGACATAAGATCCGATCACAAAATAAAAGGGACCCCCTTAAAGGTAAATTAAAAACAATCGTTCTTCATTTAATTTTTGTCACGTTAAGGAACTTTGATGATGGTCAAGTCATCAAGAGAATCCCATTAGACTTGAAGCTTTCATATTTTTCTCATAAAAGAAAAGAGTAATTGTAAGTAGTGTTAATTATGAACACAGTGAGAATTCTTTGACTACACATCATCGTGCTCTTTTGAGTTGCTTTCATTACATCAAAAAGCTTCACAGGTAAATATTGTTTATGAGTTAATCTTATTTTTCTAAACCAAATCCCAACAGAGATTTAAGTGTCACAAGTTGAAGATATATATACACTAGTAAAAATAGCTACATTCAAGCCACGAATTTTAAAAAAAAAAAAACAACGATTGATCACCATTTTTTTAGTCACGGCTGTATAGCTACGGTCTAATCACGAGAAAAAAGTTGTGGCTATACAGTCGTTGTTACAAAAAATGATGGCCAATAGGTTTTTTTTTTCATTTGAAAATTCGTAGTTATTTGATGAAAATTCGTAGTTATTCTTGTAGGTGTTACCTAACCACAAATTTTTTTGTGGCTTGATCGTGGCTATATTTTGCAATGTCCCCGATTTTATACAAAAACTTAGAATAGTCGCCAAGAAACAGGTTGTCAAATTGGCTTTGTCCCTGATTTAGCTAGGTACGAGGTGGTGAGTTCGAATCTCACCCTGCTCAATTTATAGAACGTAGGCTATGTATTAGGTCTTGTCGATCTAATGGTTATTTATTGGAAAAAAAACTTAGAATGGTCCAATTCCAATTTAATGATTTTCCCCACCCCGAAAATAAATAAATAAAGCAAAATGTTCCCAACAAACAATTTTTCTTATCTACAGAAAACGACTTTGTAAAGCAGTCATTACATTTAGATCCATAGATGCTCAACAAGTAACTGATGCATAATTGCATATATATGTAAACACATAAAGATTCATAAACCCTAATTTGAAAAACCTTTGAGCAGGCGAGTGGCTTTATTCACAAAAGAGCCATCCTCATTGTAATCATAGCCTTCTCCATCCTTGTCATCACAAGTCCAACAAACTAAAAAATTAGACATCTCTAATTGTTTAATATTTTAGGAACATCATTTTATGAAAATTTGGTTTGGGTAGTCATAATTTTTTTACTTTAGCCATCAACAAATTTTTGGGCCGGCCCTAATTAGAATCCAAATTTAAATGGCCATCAAGCCGCATGTATAAGGTGATTGTGAACATACCTCTGAATAATAACATCTTATACTTTAGCTCAGTTTGAGTTGAATTATCTTTAAGTTCTGCAGAATTTCTTGTATTGGTGTTACTAATCCGGGCCAAGTACAAGTAAATGTTTGAGGAATTTTAAAGGATCGGTTTTCAGCTACTACAAGTCTACGCTTGACACACTCTTAAGTATCTCATGGTTAAACATTATGCTGACCAGATCAGACAAGAGAGAGGATATCAAATGATTTTTATGGATGACAAACGAAGTTTGTTTATCTGTTTGGTCTTAGGTGTAATCACATATAAATTTTGTTGTAAGAACGAATGTATGTTTGTTCGTATACTTATAAGTATGTTTATTTTGTAATTTATTGATTTGGGATGTATTTGTTTATAGCAACTCAAATATTATCACACTACAAGAAAATATGTGTTTTATGACTACACGAGTAGTCTCAGTTCAGTCGCACTTCGCTAAAGTGAGACTGAAGTGTTACTGATTACGACAGTAGCAAACTGTTAGTCGCACTTCAGTTTCACACGTGCGACTGAGTTGAAACTCGCTAAACAGTCTTAATGTGCGACTAAATTGCAACTGCATTTATCGTCTCAATTTGCGACTGCCACGTGCGACTATGTAACGCAGTGACAAACGTCGTAGTCACACTTCAGTAGCAAATCTATTAGTCGCAAAATCAGTTGCAATTTGTGACTGCGCTATCAGTTGCAAATCATTCGTACTTAATCAGTGGCAGATCAGTCGAATTTATTCAGTGACATGATTATGTGTTAGAATATAATTTTTCCACATCGAAAGTTGGGACCATTCTAATCTACTATATATGGTAAAAGTCTTTCTATTAATTGCCAATTAGTTTTGAGTTGGAAACTCTAGTCTCTTCACTTATTACCAATTGGTTTTGAATTGAAAACTCATAATTTAACATTAACATTGTGAAATGAATCACATGTAATAAGGCATATAATCATAACGTATAGTCTTTATCAATAAACTTATTTCTTTGGTTAATTATTGCCATCAAAACGTATGTAAAGATAGTACTTAATGCTAAACATTAACAGGGATGTTGACAAAGGGATATTCCTAGGAGGATGGTCGTTAGATATGATCATCCACACGTACTCATCATTCTGATACCTCACGGAGCCGCAACTGATACGAATCAAGTCACGTCACGAGTAAAGTCCCTTCCATGTTTAAAGATATATAATCATTGTCGTACTCAGGTTGGTTCAGATAGTTTTTGATGTATAAAGAACTTTGATTTTCTAGTCCTTGTCCATATCTACAGCCGAAGTTCTCTGTTATAAAACCATTTCCTAAGAGTCTCGTGCGAGTTTAACCAGAGGGTACTACGATGATTATTATAGGTGTCACCATTTAATTTTAGTTATATCTAAGTTTATGTTTAAGACTTCTCAGCCTTATTCTTTCGCATCTATATATAAATGCATCAGACTCTTGTTTTTCTTTGCTTTTGGTAAAATATACTCCAAAAGCACGAGACTCTAAACTAACAAAGTACTAATTGCTTTTACAAACTGAGTTTGAAGAGCTTTTGTGGAAAATTTAAACCACTTACGAAAGAGACACAAGGACTAAAACAAAGATGGGGTTTTGAAAACAGAGAATCAAACAAGTCCTTAAACCTCGATCTTGGAGAGTGTTCAGTGAAAAGCTTTTTTTTCCTGATTTGCTCAATTGTTGTTCTCAATGAATAAGAAATTGAAGCTTAAATGGAAAACTGTTATTGTTTAGAATTTTAGATGCTTTTGTAGACATATATTATTATCTTTTTTTCGGAAGTAATAAATAGTTTTAATAGAGATTTAATCGGAAAAATAAGATTTATGTCAATAAAAAGCCAAAATCTAGAAGGAATGTCAGAAACATCATCAATCGTCATAAGTTACTAAGTTTGGTAAGATATTCTCATCCTCTACAAACTAACACACTTCTCTTTTTCAGCTACACTCTTTCTTTATAAACTTATCTTCTCAGCTTTCATAATCACAAAAGCTAAAAGCCATATTATAACCCAATCAGCAAAGTTCTTAAGTCCTAAGTAGAGCTCTTAGGAGAGAGATCCTCAGACAAATCTCACAAATATTACCCAACAATTTCCAACCCTTTTAATGAGCTTTGATCGTGCGGCTAGACACACCATGTAGCAATTTCACAAAACCCAAAAAGCTTAGCTTTCCATCGGTATGCCTTAGCCAATCGTGAAGAACCGCGTGAACCGGTACAGAAGGACCAAGACCAAGTTCCTGTAATTAGTTTAACCATGAGTTTTGATTAGAGCATTTTCAAAGACTTGAAACAGGGGTAGATTAAAATACAGACCGAAGCAAGCTCATCAATCATGATGGGTCTGTTTCCCTCCTTTTCGAAAAGCTCATAAGCACAACGAGCGTGTTGTTCCCATCGATCAAGAGCTTCTAGCTGGTGAACACTCAATGCTGCTGCACAGAATTCCTCAAAGTCCATTCTTCTGTATTGAAGAGCACTCAGCTACAGAGACGGTCCATTAACAATTTTAATTACCATGTCAAAGTGTACCATTCAAACACTATACTGCATGAAGGTTCTTACTTGTGCTAAGAATTCTGGAATACGCGAATCCTTCATTGCATCTGTTGCCATCTTCATCAGAGCCTAGCAAAGAGAGTTTAATCCAATGTCATAATGATAACCAATGCATGGCACAAAATAAACTAACATATAACGGAAGATAGAAGACTTACCGATTTGATGTTTTCTAGACTTATGGTTCCGTTCTTACTAGGTTCTAGTAAAGCAAACTGCTCCCTCAGATAAAACAGTTCATCAACTGTAAGGGTTTTCGATAAGGCCTGCAAGAAATTAGTGAATGGTAAGCAAAAACAGCAAATGCCCAATTACGAAAAGATACTGAAAAACTGATCCACCCACCCGTAATGCAGCTTTACGGAGAGATGATGATCGTAGATAAGCTCTCATAAGTTTAAAAACCAGAATATCTAATGGAATCTTTGCGTCATTTGAATCCTTTATCCATGGATGACCTAAAACAATTGAAAAGATTATAATTTTTTCCACATTCAAATAATTTTGTATGCATTCTACACTTACTTAAAGCTTGAGCAGCTGTTAATCTTTTACGCGGGTCTTTGTTTAGCAACCGCTTAACAAAATCTCTTGCCTCTGAAGTTAACAAAGGCCAAGGAGGGTCGTCAAAACTCGGATCTGCTTTTAGAACAGCCCGAAAGATTCCTGATTCTGTCCTAGCCCAAAACGGGCGGCTTCCACACAATAGAATATACACAATCACACCAACACTCCAAATATCGGCTTCTGTACTGTAAGATCTATGCAGAACTTCAGGTGCTACATAGTATGCACTGCCAACAATGTCGTTCAGCCTCTCATCTGTAAATGCAAATTGTGAAAGATATAAACAAATGTTAGTCTCTGCAGTCTAAAAGCTAATTACGCAGATGATCTATAATCTGAGGGCTTTACCTGGTCTCACGTAGTCTGACAAACCAAAATCTATAG
Organism: Lepidium didymum; assembly: GCA_963920545.1. Classification (NCBI taxonomy): domain Eukaryota; kingdom Viridiplantae; phylum Streptophyta; class Magnoliopsida; order Brassicales; family Brassicaceae; genus Lepidium; species Lepidium didymum. The sequence goes on from OY986982.1 coordinate 2,670,748, forward strand.
CCTTCAACTGAGAGGTGTCTTCTTTTCCGCTAAAAAGAAAATTCTGATCCAAACAGTTCAAGTAAACTTCATTAAGATCGCCATGACCATAAAATGTATAAGTAGAAAATAAAAGAGCTATTATCACCTCAGGTTTGAGATCTCGGTGTACAACACCTTGGAGATGACAAAAGGCAACCACATTCAATATTTGTATCATAACAGTCTTTGCATCCTCCTCTGTATACTTCCCACCTCTGCACATAGAACATTAACAAGTTCAATAAAAACAATAGTAGAATGAACAATCTTACTTCTTAAGTGGAGAAAATCCGTTACCTTGACAGTATTCTATCCAAAAGCTCTCCTCCTTCACATAGCCTTAAACAACAAAAAAAAGAAACACTTGTTAAGCCTTGCCCGATGCCGATTTCAGAATATATTTTGAGCAAAAAGTTAGCTTACTCCATCACTATATAGACATTATCATGATCCTCATAAGCGTCGTAGAAATGAGGAAGATTGTTGTGACCAGACAAAGCCCTCAATATCTTCACTTCCCTCCTCACATCTTCAATTGCAATAGCTGTCGTCATCTACACAACAACAAAACAAACAGTCAAGCTATAATAAATCGAATACAGAACTGAAATCAAAAAGCTTTGCAAGCAAATTTACATTCAATACTTCTACAAGTTATCACCTCTAATCTAAACAGATCTAATTAGCACAAACCACATAAACACAGAAGAAAATCAAAATCTCTAACCTTTGCTTTAGGAATAACCTTAACGGCGACTTGCTGTCCTTTATTATCACCCTTCTTAAACTTAGCAGCACAAGTGTATCCAAAATGACCACGACCAACTTCATCACCGAGCTCGTACTTGCTCGAGAAACTGTTTGAGAATCCAAAGCTTTTATCCAATCCCACACCGCCCCCTTCCGCCTCACTACCTTCAGGGATCGCCGCTGAATTTGGCTTCACGGAGCCGTGTCGTCTCGCTAAAACAGCTCGGATGTGTTTAGCCGGAGACGGAGGAGGGAAAGGTCGTTTGAAAAGTCGCTTCGGCGTAGAGTTTCCACTAGCGTTAGTCGCCGGAGATCTCGCCGGAGTCTTCTTGGAGAAGAAATAGTGAGCAGGACTCGGACTGTAAAAGGGGAAAAACGGAGACTTTTTCCCCTCATTGTTAGCTACAGACTGATCTTCACCGTTACTAGGGTTTTCTCCATTAACAGAGGAGCTTGAAGGCTTGACTGTTTCAGAAGCCGGAAGAGGACTATTCCTCGCCGGAATTCGATCGGAATTTGGACTAGGATGAGCTTTCGAAGTACAGAGACCCATGACGAATCTCTCGCATCACACGAATCAAAATCTCAAGTGTACCATTACCGAATCAAAACAAACTTAACCCAGAAATCAAATCAAAAAAAATAAAAATAAATTCAAACTTTCAAATCTTGCAAGTGAAAAAAACGAAAAATTTAATGTTTGGGGAAGTGAATTTATTTGTTATTCTTTTGCTTCTTCTTCTTTGGAATTGCTCCTTTGTCTATGGCCAATTCCAAAGCGAAAGATTTGGATCCAAGAGAATGAGTTTAATGAGAAACGACGAAACGTTCGCTTTTTAAAAGAAATTACATTGAACAACTACTAATTACAATTAATTAGTGTTTTAATTCAGTATACTAAGTACTAATTTACTTAATTTGCTACGCAGCTTACGCTACAACTGCAAGTGAAACAATTACATCGTAATATTAACAAATTCATTTTGTCTTTTTTCCCCTTTTTCTTGGGTGACATAATAAATACGTATGCAAAAAAATGACAAAGACCGAGCTAAAAAATAGGGAAAATTCGGTGAAAATTTTCCGAATTTGTATAGTGCGAATATAAATGTTTATAATTTACTTTATAATGAATATAAAATGGTATTAAATCACAACAATGATGAATAAGTCTAGCTAATAACTACATTACCTACAAAATATATTTGGATAACTTATTTGATAGGAGAATTAATTGGAACATTTAATAGACATTGACAAGGTATTGTATTATTATACATATACATTTAAAATCCTGCCAACTCTTGAATGTGCATAAGATTTTCCATTTATATAACCATTTTTGGTAAGACCGCTAATTGAAACTTAGCTAATCGTAATTCCCTGGTAGGAAGTCTAGTATTGAGCAATCACACTACAAACACTTTAAATTAATATTCAATTTATTAAAAACTTTTTTATAATTAATACGATTTTTGTCTTATATTAAGTTTTTAATTCAATTAGTATTTTTATAAATTAATACAAAATCGTAGTTCTAATGTAAGTTTTAGAAGTTTTATGGATTAGTATTTTTAATAATGTTTTAGCAAATAAAGTTGTTTTTAAAGTAACAATAATGTGAAAAAAAAAACCTAAAAAATAAGCAATATTTTATCATTTTGACTACAGAAAATTCATATGGCAACATAAGTTGAATTTTTTTTGTCCAATATCATTTTGGTCTACAACCCATAAAAACACATTTTTAGATTAAAACAAAATTGTAAAAAGAGCTCACTAATTTGTGAGTACCTATCGAACTTATATTTTTTAGAATTTCTAAAATTTTAACTTATAATTAATTTTATACGTAATCTATCAATTATATAATTCACAGGTAATCAATATAACAAAAATTATATATTTTGTTGTTCTCGAGATACTATTTGTTATTAATCTGAAATGAAATGTGATGTAATAAATTAAAATGGGAGAGAGGTGGTGGGTAAAGTGGGACCCAGTATAGAAGTCTGGTGGTCCAGCTCGTTAAATAACAATTAATAATATTAATTTGGAGGGAAAATAATAATAACTATAGAAGTAGGTTTGGTGCAGATAGCATTTAATTTAATGGTATCCGGTAAGTTTACTAAGATATGTGCACTTACACAACCGGGTGATCGAGTTTTAAAAAGAGAAGTAGGTTTGCTGGTTCCTTAATTAACGCTATTGCCATTTGTATTTTGTGGTAGGGACTCTTTCTATGCTTTCTCGATAATAAAGCTACATTTCTCCATTTTCCTTTTTAGGGCTAAACATGTAATTTCCCTTACTTGAAAATAACTGCTACTTGTTGATTTTTGACAAATATAGCAAAATCTTAGCTACGTTACAGGCGGAAAATTTTGTATTCATTAAGGTTTTGTGTTAATGATTTAATGTCAATTTAACTAAATAAAGCAATACAACGTGAGACTGAAATGAAAAATTTTAAAAAACAAAGTAATGATTATGTTGCATTTATAATTCGTATGATGATTAAAACTTGCTTAGTTACTTGTTGAATCCGACGCATTGAGAAGCCAATTCAAATTTTGCAGGTAGCTATCATTTATTTTCCCACTTATATTCGTATTATTAATTTTTCAAATGCATGCACACGTAGTGGTAAACATATTCATTATGTATGCTTATTCTTGTTACCATTTTGGATATTGTTTTACTTTTGAGTGTTTTTTCTATGTGAAACCTTTAACATTCATATGTATTATTTGATCACTCCAACTAAATCCTATAAATAACGGAATTCGAGTGGTGATAATAGACATAACTCTTTAGTTATAATAATCAATCATACTATTTATAGATATATAACGATGATTCAATAGTTATTAGTATCATTTATCATATGCAAAGGCAAAACAGTAACAGATAATTGTAGAGTTTTTTTGTTAACAATTGAATTAACCAATTTTGGTAGAAAATATTACATATATGAATATCACTTCGTCAAAATGTTAGGATTTATAATTATTATAGTTTGGAAATGTTTGGCAAAATAGTGAATTGTTGTGCTTTTATTTAGGAAGAACTAATGTAGATATATAAAGTAATAATATACATAAAGAAGGTTGTTGTTAATAGAACCTATAATATATTTGTAATAACACTTAACAACAATTTTTAGCCAAAAAGAGAATCAATTAAAGAAGAAAAATACTTGTGTCTAATACGTGAACAAATCATTCTGTATACATAGTCAAGGTGACTAATGATAGTGGCACGAAACTTAACAATCCATGAACCTATCATATGTTTCTTGTAGTAAATAAATCACTTATAGATAATAGAATATACTTATAAAAAACTAAAAAATAGTAACAAGATCCAGGAATTGTGAATGGACTTTTTACCCTTTATTTAATTTTGTGCCTCCTCATTAAAAGAAGGGCAGAATAAATTTAATAGATATTCCACTAAAAATCCCAAAGTCAACTTCACAAAATCTTATGATATATACTACTATGGTGCAGATAAATCATTTATAAAAGTGATGAATACTCTATACATTATGATTTTTCGCATGGTGCACTGCAATCATATCTTCTTTTTCTAATTTTTATATCAACAATTGCATCGAGCGATAAGATCGATCTATAACCTAAAACATATCTCTATAATTTTATTTAAGATACCATAATGCAGCGGGTAGGAATCGAACCATGGTACCAAGTCATTAGCTGAATCATCCTAACTACTAGACTGAAAGCAACTCAGTTTTTTTTTTTTCTATAAAATATTATTTTATCTGCACATAAACACCTCCATTTTTATAATTAAAAACCTTTTAAAAAATCTTTTTATATCAGTCTTTAATTTGTTTTTCAATTTAAATAAATATTTAGTTTCACAAATCCTGAAATATAATTAGTTGTTATACGTAAATACTAAATACAATGTTACAACCAAGCTTCGTGCAATAAAATCTTCATTTGAGCTACTATATTAGATGAGCTACAACAACACAATTGATATACGTAATATATAGTATAAACTTCTTAAAACTATAAATCGTTTTCACTAAACTATAACTTTTCCAAAAAAAGTTGAGATGTTCACTAATCTTGGCAAAATAGAGAAAGCAACAACATGATACTCATATTCTCCTAATGATGACAATCATGGAGTTAAGGAAAATAACACATCTCTACTTTGTTTACACATATTTATGTGTTTTCCCCATTTTACCCTTTTCCATTGCCGCCAAAAATAAGAAGGTGCTCTGGGACCGATAATGTGGTCAAATGGACTCAACGTACCTTTCTACCTTTTCCTTTTTGATAGCGATGGCGCCAAAATTAAAGAGTAGTCAGGGGTAATTCTGTAAATAGACACAAATATCTCCTTTTTCAGTCTCCAAGAAGAAGAAGAAGAATTTAGATGATCCCTATGTTATGTGAAGGGAAACTACATTTTAGGTTACGAGTTGAGTTAAGTTACTAAACTCTTCGTTGTTCAATGTTTCTATTTCCAAACTCCAACAACTGTATCTTAAATTGAGGTGTCTTTGGGACACCACGATTTGGTCCCCCTCAAGTATCTTATTTCATTTCCAATATTGATTATTTTTCAGTCTTCAATGTCACATTCTTTTGGAACAAAAGTTTATTTCCATCTTCAACTGTATTAATAATACATTGAATCTTATAAAATGTTTTATTTTATTTTGTTATATGCTTAATCAGTCGGTCTGATTGGTCGGTTTACATACAACTAATCAGTTGATTGTCTATAATTGGTCAAAATTCCAGTTTGATCAAGACGACCCATCTTGAAAACTAAACCTTATTAATATATATTCATTTTTACTAGAGAATGATGATTATAATATTTAAAATGTTAGCAGAGGAATTAGATTCAATGTACTAAGTGAACCATACAAATCCTTTAACTGTTGAAATTTATAGCAATTTGCTTTATTAATCCTCCCAAGTCCCATCTATTGGCTAATTTTGTAAACCTCAAAGTTATGTGGTGAAAATGTTAAGAATGGAAAGTTACAGACTGAAACATGATAAATGCTTGCTCTAAGGAGAAGAAGAGTATCGAATTCAACCAGAGGTTCTATCACCACCAAAACCGGATTGTAAAAACCCGGTTTGGTCCAAATGACTCACATCGCCCCAAACTTGGATTGTCCATTTGTCTCCCTCGAATAAACGGAACACATTGACCGATGTATTGAGAATCTTTTCAACTTTTCTTGCAGTTGGACGAGCTCTTTCGTGAAGAGATCGAATTACACCTCCATGAGTCACTACCACTACTCGTTCTCCTACATCACCACCAAGGAAAGTTAAACAAAAGAAACCAATACTTAGAACAAATGCTTTGTGTAGTAACCAGTGTAGAAACAAACACATAAGAAAAGGAAGAAACCTTTATGTTTGTCACCGATTCTCTGCAATGCTGATGTACATCTGTCATAAAGTTTGTCAAGACTTTCTCCTCCACCCTTCATTCATACAAATGAGCAAAACTAATTGAATTAAGAAATCAAACAATAATCATTCATATACTACTAAGCTTCTTGGTTATAATATCTTACAGGAATATCAACGTCTGTACGGTTAGAAGAAAAGGCCTTGTAAGCTTCCGGCCGAACTTTTGCAGCTTCTTGATACACAAGCCCTTGCATATCCCCTAAATGTCTTTCCCGCAAATCACGATCAGTCAGTACCTGCATAACCATTATACACATTTGAACTTCTATAGTATCTAGAGAGCCAACACTGGCAGACAACTAAAATCTACTAACAACCAAAATAAGAATTCACGAATCCAGATCTAAACAAAGAGCACGAAGGTGTGGACTTCAGCAGCAGATTCATAACAACAAGTACAGAAATGTGTTTGAACATAGAGCTATATGTCCTTAAATGGAATTTTTGTTATTATATACCTCAAGCTTGCCGCATTTAGCTGCAATGATCTCTGCAGTCTCAAAGGCTCTCTTCAAGTCCGAAGAGTACACATAAGATATCTTAGGCTCCTTTGATAAACGCTCAGCAACCTTCATTATAAAGGTTAAGAAAAGTTTAAAATGCATCATCATCATCATCATCGTCACCATCAAAATCCAAGGTTTCAGCAACAATCGAAAAGGAAAAATACTAAAATTGGAAACACATACTCTCGCTGCTTGTTGTCTTCCTGCATCATTTAACTCAACATCCAAATGACCCTGCAACAATACCAATTAACAACATTTCTACATCTCTAATCCAGATTCCCCAAAAACTATAATCTGATTCACAGTGATAATTACGGTACTAATTCTAAGTACCACAAGATCAAGATGCTCGAAACTTGGGAACTTAGGTCAAATTCGATGAGTAAGATATAACTACACACCCAAACGTACCTGAATTTTTCTCTCCGCATTCCAAGATGTTTCTCCATGACGAACAACAACAATCTCAGCATAATCCCGATCGTCGGAACTGTAGTAAAAAAGTTTTCAGTAACAACAAGAAAACAAAACAGAAAACGAACAGATCATTTACATAAACGATTTGATGGATTAGCTTTCTGTAATTGACAAAGAAAAACTGAGAAAGACTTTAAGAAGAAACGAGAAGCAAGATGAAGCAATACTTGAAGGTTGATTCCGCCATGGAAGATGCGGAAGTGGTCAATAGATTTAGAACACAAACGCAAACATGGAGATTTAACCGTATTTTTTAAGCAATTATAAAGTGAATATAAAGTTTGAGGATCATTATTGATAAACAAGAACATAAAATCCGTTGTCGTCCAGCGGTTAGGATATCTGGCTTTCACCCAGGAGACCCGGGTTCGATTCCCGGCAACGGAGTTTTTGTTTTTGGTTTTTCTTAAACTAACCTTTACTAAACCTGGTGAAAATTATAATGGGCTTTTAAACTCAGAGCCCAGTAACGCCGTCGAGCCACTTACATGGGCTACTCGTGCAATCCAACAGCTTATAATCTTGAGTGAAATCTCGAGTAATTCACTTGAATACTTATTTATTTATTTTTGGGTCGACTGTATGTATCAATCCATATAATAATTGAATCACTTACATTTAAAATCTAATTGCACCTAAATTTAGACAATAACTATCGAATTCTACATATAATATATAAAATATATCTAATTGCACAAATTGCTGAATAGCTATAGGTTTGTTGGTAAACTAACATTTGGTTACGATCTTAAACTCTTAATTAACCGAACATAAACCAATTTTAGATCCGATTAAAACTCAACTGCGACCGAATTAGAGTGCTACCCGCTATATTATGGTAGCTTAAAAAAAAGATTTTAGAAGTGAGCTTTAGGTTTTGGATCAAGCCTTGTCGATCTTATTATTGACAAAAAGAAAAAACTTTTTGTTCTTATTTAAAATCAGACGTTTTAATTTTCTTAATAATAAATTTAAAAACATTAAAAAAAATTAGATAGAGAAATCATTCTAATTAAAAGAATTGATATATATATATATATATAAAAACATAATTTTATTTCACATCATATTATATAAATAAAAACTCATTATTTATTGTTCATCTATCAATCAATTCTCTTCCACTACTTTTTATTTTATCAATCAATTCACATATGTTTACATAACGAAATGTTGAATTCTAACTAGAATAAAAAATTCAAAATTACATAATGTAGAATCCAAAAACATATAGGTAAAAAACATATTCTAGATTAGGTAGAAGACGTATTCTGGATTAGGTAGAAGACATATTCTAGATTAGGTAGAAGATGTCATCTAGATTAGGTAGGAGACGTCTTCTAGATTAGGTAAAAGACGTCTTCTAGATTAGGTAGAAGACACATTCTTGATTCGGCAGAAGATATATTCTAGATAGTGTAAAATCATCATCAAAGATGTATTCTAGATTATGTAGAATATGTATTTTAGATTATATAGTTTATAAACAACTTAAAATATGTATTCTATATTATGTAGAATTAGGTAGAAGACGTATTCTAGATTAGGTAGAATATATATTCTAGATTTAGAAGACGTATTATAGATTAGGTAGAAGACATATTCTAGATTAGGTAGAAGAATATTCTAGATTAGACAGAAGACATATTTTAGATTATGGTAGAAGACGTATTTTAGATTAGGTAGAATGCATATATTCTTACATAGTGTAAAATCATCTTCGAAGATATATTTTAAATAATGTAAAAAATGTATTCTAGATTATGTAATTTATAAACAATTTAAGAGATGTATTCTATATGATGTAGAATTGGGTAGAAGACGTATTATAGATTAGGTAGATTTAAAAAATTATGATGGAAGTTTACGAGTCTAGATGAATTGAAAATTACGCTAATCTAACTGAGGGAAAATCAATTAATTGGCACTATTAGAAAAAATTAAATTTTGACCATAATAAGAACGTAAAGTTGGTCGAAAATAAGTTTTGACATATTTTTGATCAAAATTGGTTAAAAAATCGACTATAATATAAATTGGTTAAAAATATTTGGTTGTAAATTACCATGTTTTCTTGTAGTGTGGCAATAAAATTACATTATAGGGCAATTCTTAATGGTTGACTCGTACTATTCTGATTGACAATTCTGATTCTCTTCCTACTTTTTGTCTTAAATGTCTTGCAAGTGAAAAATTTATTTACGTATTTACAAGAAAACTATAATACTTATGTAAATAGTAATATAAAAATATGAAAAAATCATTTATGTTTTAATTAATATATATATTTAAATTAAGAAACAAGTTTTTGAAAAGGTTAAGTTTTAAAATTAGTTATAAAAATGTTTAGTTTTAAAAACAAGGTGTTATTTTATCCCTTTTATCTATTTTTTATTCCTTTTCTTTTTACCTAATGTCGATAATTAGGCATACACGCATAGACATAGTACATATTAATTTCATCATGGTGCATCTCTTTTTTATTGACACTAGACTTCAAGAATCTTGATGTGAATTGATTGAAGGTTTCTATTAGCCCTGGGCATGGGTCAGACATCCGGATCCACGGATATCTGGATCCGCGGATATCCGAATCTGAATTATTATTACATTAAATAATTTTTTTAATTAAAATAATACTATAAGTGTAATAAAATAAGATTATGGTATTAAAAATTATTAAAAAAACTTAAAATATATTAAATTCTTATAACTTATATTAAAATATCATTAATAATTTAGAATAACAACATTTTTATATGTTAAATTCCAAGTATCTAAAAATATTATATAGTTCATAATTTAAAATTTTAAAAAGAATCTATACATTTAAAATTATTTAATAGAAATATACATATTATTAAAACCATATAATAAATATTCTAAATCGGATCGGATCTGGATATCTGGAAACAAAATTTTATTATCCAGATCCAAATCCATATCCACGGATTTATAATTTTAATACCAAGATCCAAATCTGTGAATTCTGGATACTCAGAAATTTCAAAACAAATTAGGACGAATCACGGATCAAATCTTAAATCTCGGATAATATGCCCATGTCTAGTTCCTATTGATCTTTGATATCAAAGTTACTGGGATACAACATAAACACTTTCATATTCTCTATATCTACTTATAAAAGCTTTTGGAATTCTACTTATAAACTTTTTTGAAAGAGACATTTTATATATATAATATTAGTAGTGCACTAAGACTATAAACAATAGTTACATGATTCAACATCCTTTTTTTTTTCTACTCTACATCATCTTCTCTTTCTTACACCTAATTATTCAATACTCTTTCAATTTTAACACACTTACAATAGTTTTGTTTAATTAAAATTCAACACCATACCCCATTATTTTTATTTTATATTTTTATTTTCATTTATATATTATAAATTTATAATTATTAATAACTAAAACTAAGATAACTCAAATAATAATAAAAGAAATTGAAAATAATTTTAATAAAACACAAAAGATTATAAAAAAATTCCAATACAAAAAAAAACACACCACACTTTGAAAAAAAACCACAACACATGACTTAATTGTTACGACAAATTTAACTCAAAAAAAAATAAAACTCTTAAAAAACATATAGAGATTAAAAAAATCTTTTTAGTCAAGAGAGTGTCTGAATCTTGTCCAAATGTGTTTGACTAGATCCGCTTGCAATTTGTGTTATATATTTGAATCACGCAACTCAGATCTAGAACGCACATAATTTGCAAATACAGGTAGCACCTCGGTTGAGAATGGTTGAGGAAAACTAGATCCACTTGCCTCAGATTGATCATAATCGGTCCAATTTTGAAGATATATATCTCGTTCATCCTCAACAATCATATTATGCAATATGATACATGACCTCATGATGGTGGCCAAATCGGCTATGTCCCACATCCGAGCAGGTTCACGAATGATTTTGAATCGAGCCTGTAACACTCCAAATGCACGTTCGATGTCCTTCCGATAGGCCTCTCGATATTGTGCAAATACCTTGTCTTGTTCAATTTGAGGAAGTCTAATCGATTTGACAAATGTTGGATAAGAAGGATAAATACCGTCAGTGAGGTGGAAGCCATATTGAATGGCTTCAAAAACATTTTCAGCTTCTTAGCCTGAGTCTGTTCTTTCATTATTTCGTTTGCTTCATCTTGTTTCATAGCTATTTTGTCCAATCGTTCCAACTCTTGCTCTTTGAATTGTTTAAATTCATTATACTCTTCGTTGACCACTTCCAAAGCTGCGGCCTTGCCTTTCTTTTTACCTTTCTTTTTAGTTGCATCCTTCCCCATTGGACGTGCACTGGAACCTACAGAGTTGGAATCACTTGCATCATTCTTACGAGATCTCTTAGATCCACTACTTCCCGATCCAGTATTTCTTCCAACCTGACTACCATAACGTGGTTGATTACGAATAGCGTACCATTCTGACATTAAATTGAAACGAGTAATCGTACTGCTTGAATATAATTCATGCGCTTTTGCCAATACATCATTCTCTGACCACCCACTTTGTTGTAGACGTTTAGCGTTATCATAAGCTCCAATCCATTTGCCCAATATTTTGTTTATGTAGTTGCAATTTTGCCCCAGTAGATTTTGCCCCAGTAGACTTCACTTTTTTGGTTTCTTCCAACAACACTGTCTGTTCCATATTTAATGCATCCACTAAGTAGCACCAAATTTTGCTTGGTGGTCCATTTGGGGCTTTTCTTGCGAGTAGGAGTTGATTCTTCCATAGTTGGACTGCTCTCATTTGGACCGCTCGTACCACCAAAAGCCATTTGTGTTGAAAATTCTGGAAATTCTGTTGGTTGAGATGAATATGGTACCATCGAGCCATAGTATGTATATGGATGATAATTCAGAATATGGATGATAATTCGGAATATGGATGATAATTCGGAACAGCTCACGACATTGTGAAATTTGGTGCGAATCCATAATTTGGCATACTTTGAGGGTGTGGTTGATTGAAATATTGATTAGGAATTTGGTAATTGTTGGGATTTGAGTATATAAAAGGACGATTAGTAGAATTTTGGGTATTGGAAGAGTTGTTAGGATCTATATTATCCAAAACGTGTGTAGAAATAAGAGTTTATAGAATGATAGTTGAAAACTTTAGAGAAAATGATAAAAAAATTTCGATATCCAAATTTAATGAAACAAGTTTCTATTTATACAGTACAAAAAATGATAGATTTGGTATAATATTTTGATTTTTTTATTTATAAAAATGAAAATAATGAAAGTGATAAATTTTAGATTGAAAAAAAATCTTAAGAATATGAATAACAAGTAAAAATTTGACATATGAAGAAGACCATATCTCTCATTTTTCATTTCTCGTTATGAGCCCATTTATATTAAGTTTTTATTGTTTCAAATGTGTTGAATTTATTCAACATCCTAAAGAACCACATTGTTTTTTTTCATTTTTCAACACTCTCATTGGAAATATTAAGCAGTTGACTTTTTTCATTCAACATGATCATTGTAAGTAGTTTAACGATAATATTAATTGTTGGAAAAAGTATAAAAATTAGTAAAAAGTAAGAAAAAAACAGTGATTTTTTTTTAAAACGCAAATAATCGAAACAAAAAAGCTATAAGACGGAGTGAAGCCAAAGCCGTAACTAATAGGAAGCAACGACAACAACAAAATCGTCAAAACGCAGCGACTTTTGTCGTATTGAAGATAGATAATAAAAGAATTCAATTAACCGGTGCCGTTTTGAAATTCTCTTTCTTATCTAAAGTTGGAAAGCGACCAATAATTGCTTTTGTTTCGTCGTTCAATCTTTTTTCCCAAATTGAGATATTTCTCTTTCGCGAAATTCCACGCAAAGTTTCCAATCTAAGTTTTGAATGGTAAATACAGATTTAAAAATATAGATTATGCAAATCACGTAAATCATATACAAATCATGCAGATTATACAAAACATAAAAAACTAAAATTGAGTATTTTAATTTTCCTGTAACAAATTAGTAATAATTTTTCTTTAAGTATCTTATCAAAAATTTAGAAGGTTTATATATTTGTTATTATAACTAATGTTATATTTTTTGATAGAAAAATCATAACACGATAAAATTCTTCTACAAAATTTGAAAATGAATACAAATTACTTTATAAATTAAGAAAAAACAAAACTTATTATTTAATTTAAAAAGTTTTAAGTTGAAAGTAAAAGAAACATTCATTTATTTTCGAGTTATAATTAAGAAATAATGATATGAATTAATAGAATTTGATATTATATAATTAAAAATATAAAATCCTAATAGAATTTGATTCTATACTATTTATTATAGTTATATTTATAGTATATAAGTGTTAACATGCACATGTATGATTAACAAAGAAAAATATATTAACATTAACATATATATAAAATACATTTTGGAGTGTAAAATACCAAAAATAGATGCATTCCTTTTTTTTCTTGAGCTGCAGATTTTTAATTTTTTATTGTTTTTTTGTTGTGCAGAAAAAAAAAAGGGTGAATAGACACTTTAACTGCATCTCTGTTAACATTCAAAGCCCTAGATTCCTACTACTGAGAGATTCTTCTTCCTATTTCTTCTGCGGGTTTGGGCTTATCTGATGTGATTGAGAGTGTAAAGGAGCCAATACTGGAGATGGATCCGGCGGCTAATTTACCGGTTATGCCGATTGATTTGCCGATTATGCACGACAGCGATCGGTATGACTTCGTCAAAGATATTGGGTCGGGTAATTTCGGCGTCGCTCGTCTCATGACCGATAGAGTTACGAGGGAGCTTGTTGCTGTTAAGTACATCGAGAGAGGAGACAAGGTTTGTTTTTTTTTCTAATCGCCTTTACTAAAGATTTTAAATCTTTCTGAATGAAATGTTTTTGATATATATATATAGGCTTAGTGATCCCTACGATTTCGGTTTAGTTTCCAGATTTAGTAGCTTTCCTTTTTCTCTCACTTTTAGATTGTATCACGGGATTTTTCGGTCCTGCCTTTTAATATGTGTTTACCATGATTTATGCTTTTAAAAGTTGTCAATTTGATTAAAGATTTGACATTTCTTAATCCGTTGAAATGCTTCAATAAATCCTTTTCAATTGATTAATTGGTTATATTTGGTTTTTCTGTTTTTCTTTTTGGCAATTCAATCTTTGTGATGATATTTTGTGTTACAGATTGATGAAAATGTTCAAAGGGAAATTATCAACCATAGATCATTGAGACATCCTAATATTGTCAGGTTCAAAGAGGTATTAAACTCCTTGATGTTTTTACTGTGTGTTTGTAAGTATAAGTTTGTGTGGTTTAGAGTTTTGTGTGTGTTTTAATAATGTTACAGGTGATTTTAACGCCTACCCATCTGGCTATTGTTATGGAATATGCTGCTGGTGGAGAACTTTATGAGCGGATTTGTAACGCTGGACGGTTTAGTGAAGATGAGGTTTTGATTCTGATTATCTGCTTCTCTTGTTGCGTTGCAGTATCCATGTGCTACTACTGATCATTGAGTGTTATTTGTAATGTACAGGCTCGGTTCTTCTTTCAGCAGCTTATATCTGGCGTTAGCTATTGCCATGCTATGGTATTTACAGCAGTGTTTCTGCAATTGCAACTTGAGCTTTTCTCGTTCACGTTTGTTTTCTTTCAGAGAGTTCAATGTTTTACTGTGATAATATTCTGTTTTGATTTCCCTGTGAAGCAAATATGCCATCGGGATCTGAAGCTGGAAAATACATTGTTGGATGGAAGTCCTGCGCCTCGCTTGAAGATATGTGATTTTGGTTATTCCAAGGTACTGTTTCTCTGAAGGTTTGTTCTCTGAATTCGTAGTTTATGTAAGTTACAATATGGCCCTGAGCAAAGTAGCCAAGAGTATCTTATGATTCTTCTTTGTGCTTCTTATGTTCTTATCGCTCATGTTCTTTATCTATCATGTATTCATGTGTGTCCTACTGATTATCATTGAAATAATTTTTTCTACTTAAGTCCTAACTAAGCATTTCCTTACTTCAGTCTTCTGTTCTTCATTCGCAACCAAAATCAACGGTTGGTACTCCTGCATATATTGCACCAGAGATTCTTCTTCGACAGGAATATGATGGCAAGGTAAGGCCATGGGACCAATTTCTTCTGTCTAGAGTTAAACAACCTTATCCATGACTGCTTATACCAACGAAATTTTGTTGAGTTTTCCTCTGAATTACGCGAGTGTTATAATACCTAGATTGCAGATGTGTGGTCATGCGGTGTAACCTTATACGTAATGTTGGTTGGAGCTTATCCATTTGAGGATCCACAAGAACCAAGGGATTATCGAAAGACAATACAAGTAATTTGATTTAAATGTTCTTGCTTTCTCACTAAGTTGCATTCACCACCTTCTTTTACTCATTCTCCTTCAAACTTTGATTGTATGAGTTTGATTCTTCTTGGATCCATAACGCAGAGAATCCTTAGTGTCACATATTCAATCCCAGAGGACTTACACCTTTCACCAGAATGTCGACATCTCATATCGAGGATATTCGTGGCCGATCCTGCAACAGTAAGTTTACTATTTGAAACTACTCTGTTCTTGAAGCATTCT
This sequence comes from Lepidium didymum, assembly GCA_963920545.1. Classification (NCBI taxonomy): domain Eukaryota; kingdom Viridiplantae; phylum Streptophyta; class Magnoliopsida; order Brassicales; family Brassicaceae; genus Lepidium; species Lepidium didymum. The sequence goes on from OY986982.1 coordinate 2,686,607, forward strand.
GCTTTCTAAATAGCTAAATTAAGAGACCGAATGTGGCAGAGAATCACTATTCCGGAGATCAAATCCGATAAATGGTTCTTGAAGAATCTTCCAGGTGATTTGATGGATGAGAACAGAATGGGTAGTCAGTTTCAAGAGCCCGAGCAGCCGATGCAGACCCTTGACACAATAATGCAGATAATATCAGAGGCTACGATTCCAGCTGTTCGTAACCGTTGCCTCGACGATTTCATGGCTGATAACCTTGACCTAGACGATGACATGGATGACTTTGATTCTGAATCTGAGATTGATGTTGACAGTAGCGGAGAGATAGTGTATGCTCTCTGATTCGAGGACAAAAGTCTGTTTTGTCCGTACTGTTCAGACAGCATTGGAGTTTTGTTTCAGCTCCTCTCCATCTTTGATTTTTGGATCGTTTGTTGTTTCGACTCTACAAAGTTTGGTTTCACATATATATCTATCCATCTATATATGTGTAATGTATAATAAACTTATATATATATTTATAAATTTCTCTTTGTTTAACCACTATGGGCACAATTTTATACATATTACAGTTAATCATGTCTATAAATTAGTGTAAGGTTTCAAAAAACCGATATTACCTGGGTTGAAGAAAATCTTAACTAAGAATTTCGTTATATTAATAATCATATATAAAAGAAGAAAGTTGTAATGGTCGGATGATAGATGGTTACTACTTACTATTGACATATTTATTGGAATAAGAATTGTGTTAGAGAATAATATATTGATCATTACAATTTCATATATTGGTAACTCGATGTTTTTTTTTAATTTGTAGGGTTATAAAATTCATTGTATTGTGAAGAAAAAGTTGGTCATCAAGTTTGATAATCTACTTAAACAAGTAACGATAAAATTATAAGTAATTTTCAAATCTGTCTTGCAATAAGATTAGACTTTGTAGATATTGAATTATTGATTATGAACCATAAATTATCATATATTTTAATTACATGTATGATAAATTTCCGGGTGAATATAAATATTTGATATTTAATACCATACAAATATTATAAATTCTTTTGACTACATTAAAAATATCAATATATATATACATATATATTGTTCTTAATTCATTAATTACCAAAATAGTGTTTAATATCAAATTTATATTTCTATTTATTCAAATAAACAGTATATAATTATGATTATAAAAAAGCCAATATAAAATATATCAACAATTTAGACCAAATATACCGTCTAACTCGATTACACGAAAAAAATATCAATTAAATAATCCTTGAAATTCTATTTTATAATCAATTCACTCATAAATACAATATATATATATATATATAAACATATAAATTATATTTTTATTATCAATTCGATTATGAATAGTATGATAATATTTTATCCCGTGAATAGCACGTGCAATCATATACTTAACAATATTTGTTGTGATAGGAATTATGATAGTGAAGAAATTGTTCTATGTAACTTTATTGGTAAAGGCAATAAGATAATGACTATCGCAATAATAAGAAATTTAACAATGTTGGTGTTGTGTTTGACATATATATACATGAGTATATGTATTGATAATCTGAGTGTTGGGAAAAGTAGTAACAATTTAGATGATAACGTACCTAAAATATTTATAATATACGTATATGTTAGAAGCTACCGTCTGAAGCCATTTTCACATAGAGTTTTCACTTCTGTAAAGTCTGGATGATAGAAGCTACCGTCTGGATGAGAGTCATCACTAGTAAAAATGTAGCCGCTACAGATGTCGTTCCTGTCCACTGATTACCGAAGTACACTCGCGTTAGAAGAGCCCATAATCTATTAAACTGGTTCTTATAATAAGCATTAACTTTAACAGCTACACCAAAATAGTAAGAGCCATTTTCGATGATTCCCAACGATCGACGACTACTAATTTCAATTACTGAAACATCCAATAATTAGTAACTGCGATAAAAAAAATTTAGTAAAAATGTCTTAATAAAGAAGAACGGATAACAATAAAAATAATACAAAATATTCCAATTAGAGTTGCAGTAAATTTAATCAAAATCCGGCGTGTTCCATCGTTGAATATATAACACACTTGTATTTTAGAAACTTGTAACGATGATAGATGCATGTGGACATAATTACTTTTGCTACGAAATTTATATGTAATAGTAATTCACATTAATTGGTACATTGTTTTAAAATGAAATTTAGAGGATAGGAAAAAATGTCAAAAATCAGGTAGTCTAGTCTACTTGTTTCTGATATAACTTGGCACCAGGTGGAGAGTTTGAATTTCACACATTCCAATTGGAATATTTAAGTTATGGATATCAAAACTTGTTGATCCAATGAACAATATTAACAAAAAAAATTAAGAAATAACCGCTCTCTAGCCACCACATAAATGCATTTTAAACGAACTTATTTGACGAATTGCTTTCAGTATGGTGGTTAGAATGATCCAACTAATGATTTGGTACCAGAGTTTGATTTCTATTCGCTGCATTATGGTAGCTTAAAAAAAGACTATAGAGGTGAATTTTAGGTTATGGATCGAGTCTTGTCGATCCAATTGTTGAAAAAAACGAAGTTTATTTAATTTCACATGGTTAAAAGGAATAATACTAATGATTTGACAAAAGAATAATCTTAATTGACTTTTTTTCTCTCTTCCAAAGCGCTACACATCAGCATTTTCAAACTTTCTAAAATCATCACGTCAATACTAAAATAAGCTCTTTCATCCAATTAAAACTGTCCAGTTATACACATGAGCCTTCAAATATACACATCTCATTGGGCTAGCCAATCAACATAATAACAAAAAACGAAATAGTCATCCAAATACTGACTTATTCCACTCCTCTTTCTCTTTAATTTCCCTCTTTCTTTGTATTTCTTTTCCTTCCGTTTTAAATTTCTCTGCACTTCCTTTGTCTTATCTGCTGAAATTAGTTATGTCTCTAGATCTCATTATATGTGGAGTAAAATTTGGTGATAGCTAACAAAAAAGCAAAGACTTCAATTCTCAAAATTTTGAACTCAAATTCGACTTAAATACTGCTACAATGATCGGCTTGGCTGCTTTTAATGTAGATAACTCTGTCACCATATTAATAGTGCTACAATACACACTATTATGAGGCACAAAAGAATTTCTCTTTGAATCGATAGAGAATATTGTTAACATAACATTAAGTCGACGTACATATCTGATTGAAGGAAGTGGCAAAAAACCACATTCTAAAGATAAATTGTTTCAAATTACTAGAAAATATTTTATATTGGAAAAGATCTCAGATTTTCCTTCTGATTTGCATCAGATGCATTTTGACTTATTGTCAACATAATATCATGCAAGACCTGATTGAAGAAATTGACAAATGTCAACTATGTGTAATCTAACAATCTAACACATCAAAATTTTCTTCAAATAATGTCTTATACATATTCTCCAAATTCTAAAGGGATATGTGGAGACTCCATAATATAAAGTATATTGTATTGAGTCTCATCAACTAAGAATTGAAATTCTAAAGCGAATAAATAATTCTGGAAAACCATTAATATTAGAAAATATCACAAAAGAATTCTTGCGGGCGTGCATCAAAAGCAACGAATAATGAAAAGTTACCTACCCTGTAACATGTTTTATCGATAGTTCAATACTAAAAGGTAAGGTAAGGGAATGATGCTAACCTCTTGTAACGCCTGCAACAGTATTCCTTTTGTTTTGTTCTCCTTGATATGTTTGTTTCCTTTTGATAAATCTAACAGGTCTCTGAGAGATTTGAAGATATATTTATTTGCCAATAAGCTATACCCTAGAAGAGATCAGTGAGAAAATTATAGTCATACATAATACCTGACTTTCTCCATGTAGATCTCAACCTACAGGAGTCAGCAGACTAAGGCACTTAGGATATTTACAGGAGTTATTGTACTGAGAGTTTTAGCTAATGTTATAAACTTGCGTAAACAAGTGCATTTAGATATCACTACCATAGACAATTTAACTGTGTATTTTGCAATATCTTTGGAATATCTAATTTGCTCAAACATCCCATCGACCACTCTTGGGAGAAATCCTTTATTGTGCTCATTACAGCCCTGGATGTCTGGTCCCTAAAGGAATAAAAGAAAACCAATGTTATTCAAAAAGAAAGGTCCTGCTACTACAGACAAAGCTCAAATATATACATATATCAAGATATTAGGTGACCTCCGTGGTATATGTCTTCACAGCCTCTGTCTGCAAAGTATAAAGTGAAACGAAAGATCTAAATTTGGCAAAAATGTAAACAACTTAAAAAAGGAAGTGAAAGCATTCCAGGTAAGAATTTGGGAAAGAGAACAAACCTGTCAATAAGTGATGATTGATCCATTCATAGCATTCACAGCGTCTGAGAGTAGAGACAGACTAGAGAAGTAAGATGCGTAAGACAGGGTAGGGCACCAAAGAAAGCAAATTCAAAGTGATCATTAATTACATTGTAAAACATTTCTGTGTACATTACATATTACATATTATAATACATTGCATGGACTACTGCTAATATTACAAGGCCAGGCTCTGCTTCGTCATTTCCATTTTGGTGAGAAGCCCTCTCATCTCTTCTTCCATTCTCATCTTCATTTCGTAAAATTCTCTTTGCCCTCTCTCCATAGCCTTCAACTCCTCGTGTCTCCTCCTCCTCTCCTCCACCTCCTCCGTACTCATATTCCCCATTCTCCTCTTGTACTCTTCCTCTATCTTTTCCTTCTTTGCTATTGCTATTCGTTTCAGCCCCTCTGCTTCTCTTCTTGCAGCATCAGCCCGTCCTTGAAACATCTCTGCCTCTGCTTGCTTCATTCTCACGATGCTCTCTAGTTCTTCAAAACGCGGTTCTTTTGGAGATCCCCTTTTCAAACCTGTCTCCACTCCACATATTTCAGCTTGCCTCTCTCTGTGGAACGGGTCCACTACGCTTGCTGACCTTTTCAACTGATGATGCAGTTTATCTGAGCACACCGACCTCAGCCACGCTGTGTCCTGACTAGGGCTTCCCCTCTCATGCCTGGGTTTTGGCTGTTCGTATCTGAATGGCGCACATGTTTCATCAGGAGTGGAGGAATCACAGTCTGCAATCACCAAGCAATGTATTGACAGAGTTCTTATCCAGCAATGACCATTTTAACATGGAATGTTTAAGGCGCATATATCACAAGGATGTAACCAATATGTTGTTGACATTCTCACCATGTGATCATCTATATTCGTGCAGATACATAAAACTATATATAAACCAGATAAAGCTCATAATTGATACAGTTTCGCGCACCTGAAATGAAACTCAGTATCCGACTGCAAGCTTCAGGAAGATCTATTGATTTATTATTCAAATTTGTAAGCATAATATCAGCAGCTTGTCTCAGCTGTTTCCCTCTAAAATCTTTGCTTGATGAAAATATCTTATTGACATACTCCAGTTCCTTGCAAAATCTCTCAAATTTCCATTCCCTGGCGAAATTTCGAAACACTTCTTTGACAAAGCCAAACATCTCCGAGGGATGGTTACAGGCGACACAGTGAAATTGCATCTCGGTCATTCCTGGACCACCAGAAGCATTGATCCCATTCCGAATGTAAGATTCTCGTATCCCACAATCTGTGTGGCACCAGTGAAGACACACATCACACCCAACCCAGCTACAGGTGTTGGAAGCCATATCAAAATTTGAGCACACAAGACACATGCAAGCACTACAAAATCCGTCTTTCCTTGAACAAACCCTGCAATCGCATTCATCCACAGGCACCAAAACCCTACAAGATAGATTTTTGCATCTCATATTCATGTAGATCTCAGCTAAGTGGGAAGATGAGATGCTGCTATCCAACTGAAGGAAATCAGAACGTCCAACTTTTATTGCAACCAAGATCTCCAACTGATCACGATGACAATTTGTAAGTGACTCCAATGTTATACCAGTCATGTTCTGCAAAGCATCCTGAAAAGCAACAAGTTGTACATTCTTATCCATGTTCAGCATCATCTGCCGAATGTTTTCCTTCATGCTAATTATATATCGAGGGGGCATCTCATGAAATCTCTTGGTCATTACATGCATAGAATCAGAGAGAATGTATCTGAAGACTGTCTCAACAAAATCATCCCCACCCGCTTCCAGGCCACTTACCCAGGAGATGCTATCCCTGAAAGATTCCTTGACTTCTCTCTTCTCATCATTAAACTTTGAACCATTTTCAAGAGAGCTCGTTCTTGGACATGCTGATCTAACATTAACATTTTTCTGGAAACTCAATTGTTTCTCAAGTCTCTTTGCTGCTTTAGAGCTCCCATCGGTCAATCTAAGATGTTCTTTATCAGCTTGACCTGAAATTAAAGTGCCTTTCATTGCTTGAGGTTGAACTGAACCATTTCCATTGTCCATCAGTCTTTGATAGATTGTATTTTCATTGTACCTTGAATCATTTTGAGACAGTGCCTGCCAGTCTATACCCTGAAATATAGGCCGGCTATGAACTGACTGCTCATTATCTCCAGTATTGTGATTCAACGAACAGCTTGGATTATGATTAAATGAACGGGACCCTGAAAAGGACATAGACATAGTGAAGCCATCTGAATTGGTACAAAACGTATCTGTCAAAGACCGAACACTTTCAGAACGGACTGGTGAACCCAGAGGCTGATTACCATCTGGGCCCCTAATCGGCAACAACACATCTGGTAGACTAAGTGACAGATCTAGAGGCTCCAACAACTTCTCATCCTTTGGCTTACTGACGACACTTGTCTGCTCAGTTTTATTTGTTTTTCTAACCGGAGAGCTAGAGAACAGTTCAAACCCTCTGATACTTGGCCCTCCAAAGTTGTCAGCTTTTTCATCTTTATCCCTGTCAGTAAGATCCTTGGAATTTCCTTCAGAAAAGAGAACATTTCCAAATAAATGAGTAAGTGGGACATCAAATTTTTTGCCTTTACCCTCGCACCTGTGGACGGAGTTATCGGATACAGTGTTAATGGTTTCCAAAGGCATTTTATTGTTTACAGCATTTTCCTCAACACATTCTGTGCCTTCATCTTCTGCTTTGTTGGTGTCAGCATCATTAACCATTACTTGCTTAAGCTCTTCAACCTGATTCTGTTCACGAATAGCTGGATAAATATTTCTTTCTAACTTCACTTCATGGCTCTCCTTATACTCTTCTTCTTTGTCATTTTCATCATCGACCATATCTGTAATCTCATCGACACCAGCAATGTTTATGTTATCTGTAAGCTCGTGTTCATTAGCCAAAGCAGTAGAAGTATCATTCACGTTGTTTTGAGAAGCATGCATGCTCTCACTCGCATGTTGAGGCACATTTTCCCCTTTCTCAACACTTTTTTTATCCGTCATGCTCTCATCCACCGTTTTCATATGCCTATCACCATCCACATGACTGACTTCCCTGTTACTGTCAGTTTCAGTATCAAAATCAACAGTTTTTTCGATCTCCTGGATGCTACTATCATTTCTTGCATTCTTATGATCATCAGCAGCGCAGGATGGTTCTTTAGTGTCATCTGTGGAATGAGCAAGCCCGGAGGCCGTATCTGGTTGAGGCTCAAGCTCTGGCTCCAGCTCACCTTCCTCCATATCGCTACTGCTTTTGCTATTACCCTTCACTTCCTCCTCGCTTTTCTTACCAACATTTCCAACACTTTTGGATTGCTCACTCCCAGAATCTTTGGATGTTGGAGAAGCTAGAGATTTGGATCTGGAGCGGGAATTTCTAGAATCAAATATCAATTTTGATTTCTCGTTACCCGAGCAAGAAGGAGATTTGATACTCCTTTCCTTCTCTCGGTCTCTTAATAGTTTCCTGTCTCGGTCTTCCCCGCCAAAGTCATTCCTTGGGCCACCAAACCTCCTCCAGGAAGACACACTAGCTTCCCTTTTGGGTCTCTCCCTCTCAGAACGAAATCCCTTCGGAAAAGCCCTCCTTGAAAAGCAAGCGCTCTCAGATCGATGGTAACGTGCATCCGGCTCTTTTCTTCGATGATTATCAAAGTCACGACTGGATCGCCTACGGGACAAAGCCCTCGAGAAGCCGACATCTTCCCCGGACACAAACTTGTGGCGGTCACGGTCGTGTCTAGAAGGGGAGATGGGTCTTTTGCGAGATGAGAAGGATTTGTGAAGGAAATCCCGGCCTCGGTGGGAAGAAGAGGCCGGACGGTCAGAAGTTACTAGGCTATGCAAAAAAACCTGAACATGACATAGTCAAATGAGAATTGACGAAGAAAGAAGTATAGCAGAAGCACGTATCATTTTAATATAAGTACCTCAGATGAAATGCTTGAAGCACCCTTTGGAGGGGCCTTTGTGTGAAACGATACAAGCTTTCCCCCAAACCCAAAAGATGCACCCACTGGTCGTTTATACCATTTTGGTGCTCTTAAAGGAACTGCATAAAGCGGATTATAAGAAATGATGTGGTTCCGATGCTATCAATAATCATCCTCCAACATTGAAACTATCTAGAAAATCAATGGTACGAAAATTGTTCAGAATAGGTAAATGACATTACCAGTACCAAAATTATTCTCTTCGGCATCATAGCGACTGCAACCCTGCTCCAATAGCATTCAATACGTACTTTTTAGTTTACTCTTGGTGGGGAAACGGGAAATCTAGAGTTCACAATCTTGCTAATAAGGTTATTCTCGAATGGACAATGCATAAAATTAAACCCTAAAACATTTTACCGCAATAGAACAACAGACTGGGACCCCAAATATAAATTAATTCTTGGAAGGAAAACAGTCGATAGGGCACATAATTTATTATGCCTCAAACATGATTGATTTTCACTCAAGAACAACACAATTTACAAAATATAAACTACCAAGGTACCTCGATGTTGTAGAAGCCAATTTTCCCATCATATGAAGATGCTGATATAACTCCAGGAATCTTTGGGTACCAATGAACATCAAAATTCCAATTGTTGTCAGCAGGTAACTCGGCCACAATCTGATATTGTTGTATAAAGTTAGTCAAAATGGAGAATAGTTAACTCGTTAGCAGATGAAACCTAGCAAATCTTTATCTTCAATCGATTCCTTCTCCCTACCTCTGATGAATTTGTGTCCCAGCAAATGGTTCGGCTGTCCTTAGAACATGTAAGAAGATATGAGCTGTCACTTGGACACCACTCCATTGCAATCACACCTGACAGAGAAGAATTATAACCACTACGTTTCACCAAGAAGTAAAAATCGAAAGGAAAAAGAAAACAGGACTATGATATAATGGCACCACATAATGACTGGGTTTAAGAATAAGATGGATGTTCGCTTATCAGCCATAGAAAGCGAAATAGGGAAAAGGAGAAGCACTGGAAAAAACATTTTGATAGCAATAACTGAAAATTACCTCTTTGGTGTCCAGCAAACTCGCGCACAGGTGACATTGTATTCCTCATATCCCAGAGCTGATTGCGGATACCTTATCACTAAAAGAGCCAAATTTGAACTATATGAAGCAAGGCATTAAATAAACCATTACCTTCAGAGTAGGTGAACTGTCGTCATCTGATGCAACCATTATCTGAGTCGCAATTTCAGGGTTCCACTGTAAAACAGAGCACCGGCGTCGAACTGAATCTGCAAAGCTGTTGATTGATAATGGCCATATCAAGGTTTTGATAACAGATATTGAGTCTCAATAGATAATCCCTTTATAAACTGAATACTTACTTAATTATAGGCTTCTGCTTCCTCAGGTCCCATATTACTGAGGAGAAAGGCACCGATTAGCAGAAGCAAAATTAGAGTTGAAAGAATTTAACTAATAATCAACAATATAGAGAAAGGGAGAGAAAACCCTAATTCTCACCAGTAGTCCCATTGTATGAGGTAGATGCTAATATCTGCTGAACTTTTTTATTCCAAGAAATAAAGGAGATTTCACCTTGAGTAGCAGAACCACTACCCTGCATAAGACCCCTCATAGAGTTTAACGTGCTCCAAGATTCAAATCATAAGCTTGAACAAATTGGGTTATAGCGTGGCATGCAATACCGAGAGTAAGGTAACGCATGTGCAACTAAGGATAACTAAGGTTCTTAACATGAAAGAGGTGTTGGTATACCTTGGGCAGTGAAAAATGGCAAGGCTTAGAAGGCCTCTCGAAGTCCCAAATGAAAATTTCACCATCATCAGCCCCAGAAGCAAGTCGATTTGGGGTGATAGGATTAAACTCAAGACCACGTACCTGAAATATGAGGAAATGTAGCACGCAGACATTAAATGAGGAGTGTTAAAGAGACAAAAGCGATTAGCAACAGAATTTAGCAGAGAGACACAACTCACGGGGCCTTTGTGGACTGAAAGATGTCCAACGAGTGCCTTAGCACTGGACTGGGAACTGAAAAATGAGACAGTTGTTCGTATTAGACTCGTCAAGATGAAAATCCATACCAAAAAGCACATCAAGTGCAAAATTTCATATTTACAGAAGAAAAAAAAACCCAGTGATCAGTGAGAAACAAGATAGAAAAAGAAAAAGAAGACGATGAATTCAATAGCAACAACAAGGGTTATGATAACAGTATACGTACCCGGTTAAAGAAAGCGGATTCCAAATATCTATACTTCCATCGACAAGGCCGCCGGCAATAAGACCAAGGGAGAATTCCTCGGATCCAGATCCATTTTTACCCCAGGAGAGTCTATTGAAGCGCTCAGAGCTGGGGATTACTCCAACGAGAGGCAAGTCGTGATCGTCAGACTGAAAGTCAAGCTTAAAAATCTCGAGATTAGCGGAGGAACTATCGACGGCTCCGGCCATGGTACCGGCGGCCATGTAAGGAGCGTCGGGGGCCAGGGCGACGGAGGCAGATCTGCCCACGCCCTTGATGCAAGCCATATTGGAGGAGGAGGAACAGGAGTGGAATCGGAGATTGGGGATAAAAATTAGGGTGCGAAGGTTTAGTGTAAATTGGGATCATTTAGAACGAAGACATATGGGTCAAATTCTATAGCACTCTCATTTGTCGAGAATGAGACCTAACTAAAATCTTTGTTTTTTTACTTCAATTAGTACTCCAAATCTAAGAGCGCGTTTGTCTAAACTACTCGGAATGCCAAACTAAAATCCTTTTTCCAAATATGTTGTTGTTAAGGTTTTAAATTTCGCTCTGGTGAATAAGTGCAAATCCAATGGCAGCGATCTCATCAAGAGGCTCTAACGCTTTGGTTGGATGTGAGAGTAATCGCTTATTACAAATGGATTAACAAATGGCTGGTTTGGAAGAGTTGTAAAGTGGTTAAATGTCATAGCAAAATTCTATTGCGTGTTTGTCTTACTTATTATTACTATTATCAGAAATTAGTAGGATTTAGACTCTAAATCAGTTTTTATCCGAGATTAGTTTATGTAATGTATCTAAGTGGAAATGGTCTTTGTTAACAAATATTTTACAGTTAAGTGGACGAACATAAGGCTTTTTTTGTTGCTTTTGATTTTGCTACTCATAATTTTATCGGATATGCTTATACCAAAATGCTAATGTTGCATGCTTGTTGTTAAAGTTGTGTTTCGAGCTTGATTCCTCATTTACAGGTTTTAAGCGTGTTTCGTCTTCGAATGAACTATATATTTTGCTAAGGTTTGAAGGTTGATCTAAAATCATAGATGCTCCTAAAAACTTATCGACATGTCATACTTTTGTTTGTCCCGAATATTGTTTTTCTCTGTAGTTGTTTCATTTGTGTCTGTCATTTTGGTTATTGTATCTGTTGTTTATGTTTGTGTGTCAAGTATTTTTTTTTTTGGTATGTGTATCTTTCTTTTCTTTTTTTTTTCCACGAAGGTATGTGTATCTTTCTAACTTCTGTTTAAAATAAATGGTATAATAAATAAATACTTTTACTCTTTTTTCTTATCACAAATTAAATTGTTTTATTCAAAGAGAATTGATTTCTATTGATTTCTAATGCAAGTGTCTTTTAATCTAGTGGTAAGTCTATTAAAGATAGACGCATTTATACATCAAAGGATCGAGTCATATTGCTTACATTATGTAGGAACTTAGCTAATGAATTGGTCAGTTGTGGTCCAATATTGACAAAAAAATTAATTTCTATTTGGAAGAAAAGACTAGATAATGACAAAAAAGACGAAATAACCTATGGTATGTCGGAATGAGCATTTGTCCTAGACCACCAATGTTTTTCTAAATCTAAAGACCATATTTCCTTACAAATTATTTAATTTAACTAGTTGAGTTAATTATATTTATAGTAGTACAAGTATAAATATATTAGATGACTATACTTTATAGTTTATAATATTTTAGAAAAAGCTTTTTAGTATAAAAATATACATATAATTCAAAAAAGTTATCATACTAAATATTATATATTACAATTTGTCTTAGACTTCCAATAAGTTGAACACAGTAATAACCCAAAAGCACCTGTAGAGCGTGAAATACACCACCCGAATATCCCAAATCTAGGGAAGTCGAGTTCGTGTTCAAATGCGTGCTCGAGGTTTATTATTAGTATTACAATCCAAGAAAAAAGACAAAACCGTTATGATAAGATAATTATTTATTATTTTATTATTATATTTTTTACCGACTTATATAAATAGGAGAGTTACCTTCCTTTGTAATACACACACAAATGAATAAGAAATGATTATGATCACGTTTTTTCCTCTCATATATCTCTTTCTCATCTATCAATTTTAATCATCTTACACAAAAAATATTATAATAATATAATATATATTTAAAGTTATTTTATAACAAAAAAAAAGAAAAAGAAAAATGACAAAAATAATGTACACCACCAATAATTTTATTTGGGCTTTTAAGCTCTAAAATGGGCCATAAAAGCTATATAAAATGCCTAGAAACCAGTATGTCTAAATAGATTTGAGTTGCAAGTGACATTTAGTCTAATGGCAAGCGGTAAGTTTACATAAGACATGTGCACTTGTACAACCAGAGATTGAGTTCCACCGCATATATTATGTAGGAACTTGGCTAATAGGCTGACTTGTTATGACCCAATGTTAACAAAAAAAAAAAAAGGATTTGAGTTTAATTTCTCATTTGCAAAATTCTTTCGAGATTGAATCTCCCAAAAGATGGCTAGGATATCGGTTTCCATTTAGCCTAAAAACTTCCATTGTATTCTCCGTTATTCTGTTGCAGCTAGGTTCGTCTTCTGCAACTTAATCAAGCTAGCTAGTAAAAAGTGATGAACTAATAAGAATGATGCTGTTGTCGATGACAGATATGTTACATCGTGCTATGAAGTGGAACAAAGCAAAGCAACTATTATGGTTTAAGAATAAAAGTTGTGAATGGTCTTGTTGGGACAAATGGTTCATCAGATCTTGAAGTGTCACAGGCTACAATATGCCATATTGAGAAAGTCCCACCATTCTAAAGTAGATGTAGACCTTTGATGTAATATATAACATGTGCTTTTCATTCTGGAAAGTGATTTCTTTTGTTCACATCTTCTCTACCATTTACTATACAAGTATCTAAGCATGAAAGTCTCCTGATGATCGTAACAGTACTCTTATGTGCTCATTCGTCATTGATAGATCTATAGTGTCTTTCTATAAGTAGCATATGTCACTGTAATTCCTAACTAGATATTTATTTGTCTCGTCTCTTTCAACTCTTTGTCTCCTCCCTCTTTCATCTAAGTGGGCTCTCAAGCTTTTAGAAAATTTCCAAAATTGGATTAAGATTTCTACTTTCCAGAAAAGAATTATAGTGTTCTCTTCTTCTTTTTCCATTTCCACTCATAGTTTATTTCGGCGTTGGAGTGTACTTGCGTAGTTGAATTTCCTTGCAACCTCTGTTCTTATACCATTTTAAACAAAGCTTAAGCTTGTATTACTCTCAATATTTTTTTTTGTCAACAATTAAATCCATATCCTAAACCCATCATCTAAAATCTTTTTTTAATTTACTAGTGTATTGAGGAAGAATCGAATATACATTTATAATATTTTAGAAAAAGTTTTTTAGTATAAAAATATACATATATAATTCAAAAAAGTTATCATACTAAATACTATATATTACATGTTGTGTTCAACTTAGAGAATAACTTGGCTACTCTCAATCTATCGTTATAGTTTTTTTAAAAAATTATGTAAATTATATAACTAAAGTTAGAAAACGACATAATGAAAAGTATTATCATTTTAAAAGGTTTTTATAAAAACGAAGAGCACTTTAAACATAAGATTTTAGAAAATTGAAGATATATGTACACACTGTATAGTATTTAAATTTCTTATATGTAGATTTATTACGGATGATATATATTATTATCCAATGATAATCAAGTCATTTTAAGATTCACCCTATATTTTTCTAACTAGTACTTTTTCTTTTTGTCGTTTATTTTTATTATTATTGTCCAATGGGCTCAAAAGTTAATGATTACAGGTTATAACATGATGTCATCTGCTTTCACGAGTGTTCTGCTGAAGATTTCCAATAAGCATCTCGTCATCCATGTGGCTTTATATTTTGCTTGTCGGCATGCAAACTATGGCGTCGATCCAGTCACCAAAAAACGCCAAGTTGCAACAGAAATCTCTGTTTTCCGTCCATCTCAGTAAATTCATCTTGATGGTTGAATCCGAAATCAAACTAACATTAAACTCTACCTGCAAAATGCCAACCAAAGGCAACTCCGGCAAAGCAAAAAATTACTCTTCCAAAAGTTAGTGAGCTTCATAGGATCTAAAAATCATCACCTTTAATGGAAAGTTGCCAGATGCATAAGAACAAATCTAAAACCAACAGATCTGAAACCGAAACAAATTGGTTGAAGGGCGATGACGGAAGCTTTATTTGAAAGGAAAAGTAAAAAAAAAAACAAAGAAAAAGCTAGACTTCTACACAAGCCGGTGATGGAAACTAAAATATTATCAAACGAGTTACCGAGAAACAAAAAAGAGTAACTCCGGATTTGAAACCGTAAAGTTGGAATTAATCCGGTTTAATCAGAAAGTTACCCTCAACCAACAACTACAGATTTTAATATCTCTGAAAGTTGTTTAATGGAGAAGAGAAAGTCAAAAAAACTCAAATCGTTGGAAGGGAGAGAAAACTCTCTTGAAGAGAAAGAAATTTTTTCATTCTAACTAATATTTTAAATATGTTATAAAACCAATATAATAAAAACTAAAATCAGTATAAAACTTTATTGCCTGGTGAGATATTTAGATTGAGATAAAGTAGATCGATATCAGAATAAAGTTTTACTTTATTTGATTTTGGTATGAATTATAACTATTACATAAGTATCATATATATATATATATATAAGTGATTAGGGTACACAAAATGAATTTTATCGATGTGGTACAAAACACAAGCATATTGATGTCTCATGTTTTGAGATGTGTCATTCGTTACAAAATAACATTTTTTGTCTAAGCAGTAATTTCGAAAACTGCGATATGTTATATTTTACCACATCTATATATAGAAGATGTTATATTGAAATTATGGTTGGTTTGGACCAAAGTTTTTTTTATCATATAATATTGTTAAAATATACAATACAAACCTACATGTAGAGTGGGTCTAAAATTTAATGGTTATAAAAAGTTCATATGTTGTTTGATATGAAATTGCTGTTTTCGTTTAATTTTCATTTATGATTTAGCATTTTTGATTTTCTGAATGGTTGTTTTTGTCTATTTTTCATCTCTATATTATTTTAGTATTTTAGGTTTGATCTTCACAATATATTTTATGATTATTTTACATTCTTTTGACTTAAAAACTATATTTTAGGTATAAAACATTTGAGTCACTTTAATTTTTTTTATCAATTTTCTTTTAATTGAAAATTCATGATTTTAATATGGTATACTTACATTATGTAAGAATTTGACTAATAAACTGACCAGTTGTAGTCCAGTGTTAACAAAAAACAATATGGTATGCAAACACAAGGTTAGTCCAACAGATTTATCATCAGTTTTGTGGTAATATTTTCAAGATAATGGGTTTTATAGTTTTTCATATTTGGAAGCCAACAATCAACATTCCTAATATATATATATATATATATATATTCGAAATCCATTATTCATATTATATATTATCTTAACTACGTCTTAAGTATTTAAAATTGCTTAGATCTCAGTTTACAACGTTTTAAGCGCACTAGATATACTGTTACTATTGGTTTAGCGTCTAAATATTTATTTGAACAATGCTATTTTGTCATTTATGTGGGGTTGTTTATTATTATTATTTCTTTTTTCAACTAGCTTAGTGTCCTTTAATCCCTTCTTTTATACGGTAGATAGAAGATTCAAATTTTGGTGTCTTAAAAATTTATAAAGTAATAACACCATTGGGCCACCTGTAATCGGCGGCGGATTGTTTATCTTTTCTGACAGTAATTTGTCATACGTTTTAAAATCACCAACTTTGACTCGAAAAAGTTGCAATGACCTAATTGTATACGATAAATATTATTAAAATATTAACATATGTAACATGCACCGACATGATTTAAACTTTACAGAAAAAAGGTTGAACAGTTTCAAATTGTATTCAAACGTGCTTAATTCTAAACGTCCATAGCTTTTATTCTTTCAATTAATTAATAACAAAAAAACGTTTTCTTAAAAAATCCTTCGAGTGTGGTGATAGCTTGTGCTGAGTTAAATAAATTACTTGAGTATTTGATTAGTCTCATTCTTCTAATATTTTTCAGTCAATTTCAATCAATTTCTCTAATTATTAATTTGATTTCTATTTTTAATTACTCTCACTACTAGCAAGTGGCATTTAGTCTAGTGGCAGGCGGTAAGTCCACATAAGACATGCGCACTTGCACAACCAGAGATCGAGTCTCACCGCCTACATTATGTAGGAACTTGGCTAATGAGCCGGTCTGTTGTGACCCAATGTTAAAAAAAAAAAAATTACTCTCACTACTACGCTTTTACTTTATATATTAACTTGTCACACCTTAAATAGAAAATAATGACACTAAGAATATGGTTATTAGTTGGTTCATTTATAATGGTTTTATTGCTTTTCACAAATTATAGTTATTACAAAAAAATAGTTAAAGTTTATAGTAAAAATAACAATGTAGATCTTAAACTAACACCACCTAGATTTTAAACCTTAAATTAAAAACTTTGGCTCTTATCATTGAATTTGCCTTTATTTTTTAAGATATCTTCTTAGTTTAGAGAATGAATGATTTCTTTCTTAAGTATGCTATAATTGTTACTGCCTTCTTAAAATGATAAATTACTAAAAACGCGTCCCGGTTCACATCGATTCCGATTAGTAAACCAGAAAACAAACCAATTAACCAGAACCATAATACTGTTACTTGATGGCTATGGCTGCCTATATATACGAATAACCAGAGATGAAATTACTTACCAAACAATACCGAATGCAAACAGAACACATGCAACAACACCACCACCACCGTCACTTCGTCTTTGTTCACGGCTCATGTCATGGAGCATGGTGCTGGTTCAAACTAGCTGCAAGGCTCAAGCTCGATGGTCAACGCGTGACAGCTATCGAGCTTGGTGGTTCCGGGATTGACACAAGGCGGCTCGATGAGGTTCGTTTGGTGTCCGAGTATCTAGAGCCTTTGATGAGTTTCATGGAGTCTCTTCCTGAGGAAGAGAAGGTGGTTCTTGTTGGTCATAGCTATGGTGGCATTGGAACTTCTCTCGCTATGGAACGATTTCCGACTAAAGTCTCGGTCGGAATCTTCCTCTCAGCTTATATGCCGCACCATGATTTTCCTCCGGCTGCTTTGATTCAAGAGGTCACTAAATTCTTAAAGTCTCACTTTTTGAGTTCTGATCATGTGTGGGACACAATCTTATAACATGTCAGTTTCTGTTTCTCTACAGTATTTCAAGAGGCTACCTGACGATTTCGCCATGGATTGTGAGTTTACATTTGAGGAAGGACCAGAAAACCCTCCAACCTCAGTTATGTTCGGTACGAATTTCTTGAAAGAGAAGGCATATAGTAATTGCCAATTAAAGGTGAGTTTTACATCCATTTCTGATTAAAAGGTTCGAGAAGAAAAAAAAATCTATGTCGGTGATCAGGTGATCACTATTGATGAACTGATTGCAGGATCTAGAATTAGCCATGGCGTTGGTGAAACCGAGCTGGTTATACCCAAAGGAAATGGAAGGTGGAGGTTTGCTAACGAAGGAGAGGTATGGATCTGGGAAGAGAGTGTTTATCATCTGTGAAGGTGACAATGTGGTTCCAGTGGAGATTCAGAAGTGGATGATTAGTAACTACGAACCTAACGAAGTTAAGCTGATTGAAGAAGCTGGTCACATGGCTATGCTCACTAAGCCTCAACAACTTTCTGAACTGTTGCAGGAAATAGCTGCGAGATACAACTAAATGTATAATCAACAATGTCTTCTTACAAGTCTTGAATATGATGTGATGAGCTCAATTACATCTATGATATGAATAAGAAAGTTTCAGTTCTTTTGGTTATTTTAGATATTCTACAGTCCTATAATTACGACTTTTCATTGCGTACTGTATTTGGCTGGGGCAATTTCATATTAGCTTGACCAGAGTATCTTATACCTTTCAGAATTGGATTGTGGAGGCAAGTACATAACGCTCTCTGTTTCATCCGCTCCTGCACCAACTAAGAATGTAGGATCTCCCTGCAGAAACATAATTCATGCCAGCTGCATTTGTGTCAGAACCCATGGAAATTTGATTCGAGATGAGATTCTATTAACTAACATGCAGTTCTAGCTGTGAGCCAATTAGTTTGATATTTGATCTGGAAACGAGAGACTTCTTTGAGTTGGCATCTGATCCTTTTCTCTCTGAGAATCAGCTAAGAAGCACCAAAATTAGCTAACATTGTAGGGTTAATTGATCAATCTATTTCTCAGGTCACCACATTTTTCTTGACAACAGATGAAAAATGTCTTGGGGAAATTGTAAGGAATCTCTTGGGGAATAGAGACCAGATGCATAATGGAATTTTTGTGTAACAGTTCTTTAGAATCACTATAGAGTGTGCAGCTGAATTACCTTTGGTCCAGATAAATTACTCGTGGGATAGACAAAACTCTTGAAATCGTGACAAACTGCCTCCAATAAGAAATAGTTGTATTAGGTGATAATATACATAAGGTGAGTTTATCGCAGCGACAATAGACTAACCGTCGTAAAAGGGCTTCTGGGTTGTATGGAAATAGTGTCTTCTTATGTAGCTTAACAACTGATTTTCGTAACGAAAGCAGACAATCTTTGGCGTTTTCAAAAGCCTGAGGATGTAATCTCCAGTTACTTTCAACCTCAGGAATCGCAGGCAAAACTTTTCTTCTCTTCGGAGATAAAGCATCTGTACTTCCTTCAAATGGGAATTCCACAAATATGGCCCAAGAATCACAGACTGCACGCAAGCATCTACCACGAATATAGAATGGATGTTAAACAGGAATCAACCAATATTATGTATTCATTTGGAAAATACAATAGGTAATTTTGAAACTACAACAAATCATGCATTAGAGTATAAGACTACAAGATAACATGGCTGGTCTCACACAAGCAAAATAACAGATCATATCCAATCTTGATACTCAGGGTACAGCAGTTAATATGCATATAACTTAAGAGAAAAGGATTAACCTCAGCAGGTATTCTGCACAGCTAGGCCCAATATCTTTAGATATGAGGTAATCAAGAAGGACTTGATGATCATAATGCAGCTGACAATAGAAAACAGAGCCGCATCGCCTTAAGGTTTTTTCATTATGGATAGATCATATAACCAAGCCTACATGGAACATAACACAAGAGCTCTTCTAATGGGGATGTTTTATGAAAATTACCTCTGAAAGAAATATACAAAATAGGATTACAGGATTGAACAAGATTGATAAACGGTAGAGAATAGTTTGTTCCTCATCTTGAAGCGAACTCCCTTCCACATTAAGCCTGTAAGTTAAAAAAAACACCCATAAGAGCTTAGATAATGATATAACTCCGGTTAACTGTTTGCAGAAAGGAAGTGTTTTAACCAACTTACAGTTCTTCTCTATGCAATGGTACAGACAGCAACTCCAGGAGGACTTTAAACAATAGATCATCCTACAATTAGATATAGAAAATATATGATTAAACTCTACTGTATGGTGTTAAACTAAAACCCCAAATCCGAATGGCAGATACAAAAAGATTAAATAAAAACCTCATGCATGAACAGCCGGACGAAGGATGCAGTAAAGTCAACACTCTTCTTGGTATAAGTTAGGTGATCAGAAAATATATCGCCTGGAATCTGCTGTTCAATCCATTTAAATATCTCTTTCACCCCTTTCTTTCTACAATTATACTCACAGTGTTTGTTGGTGTGTCTACTTGAATAAAGCAAAATGAAGGAGCACCGTAGGAACAGGAACACAGAAAGTCGTTGCAAATGATTAGAATGCGTCTCATTGACCTCCCTATCAGACAAACTCACATAAAATGGCGAACCTTCCAAACAATTATCTTGGGCGGGCTTATAGGTAGTTAGGGTCTGTTGAAAAAAGCCTTGAAAATGGCTTTGTAAATATTGCAGCCATGAAAGAAGAATGGTACATTTTATATTGGACTGGTAAGTAAGTCTTATCATTAAGACCTACAAAAAGAGGGGGGACAGTAGCCTAGGATGAACTTACATTCCGAGATATTTCTGAAGACAAAGCAAAGAGTTTCTCTGAACTTGTAACTTTATAAACAGATGAAATAACGTACCAGCAACTTGTGTACTAGGTATCTTGACATGCAAGAGCCACTATGACTTTCTAACTTTGGTTGGCACCAACGGAGGAGATCCGGAACAAGCGCAATGGTTTTTTGGAGGATTAAATGTGTAGGTTCAAAACCATCAGAATCTTCTGCAACGTGAGCCTGCTGAACCACAGAACAGAGAAACTGAACAAAGCTCCCAAGAAATACAGTTGCTTCTTCACTGTTTGCAGTGCTTCCTAGATTTCCTTTCTGACCTTGGGGATTTCGTTCACCATTACCATGCTGATGAGAGAAAATAGTGTCTACTCGGCACCAAGGAATTTTTGCAAGTGTAGAGTTTACAGATTCCAAGTGCAAATCAAGAAGTTCTTCATTTTCTTCTTGGCTTAAGCACTTCAATATATTACGAAGAATTCGAAATATATCAGACACCATAGACCAGCTAGCCTTTTCCAGCTCACATTTAAGAACATCAGAACCCAAGAAATGTGCATCCGGACTTCCAGTTCCAGTTGCAGAAGAAACAGCAGGACCTGGGCAACTGTAGATAACTGCTAAGCGCAGACATTCACAAAGCAAACGAATGAAATCATCCCATTGAGTTTCCTGGGAAATAAAATGAGTATTTATGAGAGCTGGAAGACAAACATTTAAAAATCTCGTGTAAGGCAGACGCAACATACAGATTCAGTCAGACAGTTGGATATTTCCACAAGGATGTTGCCAGCCAAATGTTTAACATACACACTCTTCATACCTAACAAACCAACCTGCAAGAGAAAACACATCAAGCTAAGGAAACTGATTTGTTTGCCTCGTGATGGAACAGCTCAAAATCATCAAATATAAAAAAATTCTGTGACAATCAATTGGACTTTGCCCAGAGAACTTACAAGAGTAACCACAAGTCTTTCTAAGCATAGATATTCTTTGGATTCTGGACCATATAAAGCAGCAGCAGATTCATCCTCATGATCAAAAGCTTTCTCTCCCGCTTCCTGTTGAACTTAGCTAATCAAATGGGCAGCGATAATAATAAAACCAACCGTAGTATCTTACACACACGAAATAGTAATCGAACCAATGAACTCATCACAGCCGAATCACAGGCACTATCCCTAATCCAAGATTGAATTTCTCTCAACACCTGGAAAACCAATTTATCGTCCGTTAACAAAACCGGAACTTCGAAAAATTAACACACAGAACACAAATAATGCATTAACAAAGATGTACCTGCGAGAGAGAAAGAAGCAGATCTTTCTCCGTTTCATTCGTCGCCGAATTCACTCCTCTTTCCTACATGACTCCGAGAACCATTACTTTATACAAAAACATAGTTAAGCTAACTCAGAAAGACATAGAGAAGAGTCGAGAGTAGTACTTACAGCGTATCGGATAATACAACGACTGATCAGGGGATTCCGACGAGAAGCTATCTTCCCGGTAGCCATTTATTCCAACAACAACTGTTCTCTCTCGTTCGGAGAGTTGTCCATTTTGTTGTAAAGAGATGTTCAGGTAAACGCAGCGTTTTGGTCAGCAGGGGAGTTCGAATAAAAAAGCTTCTTTAAAACGGAGAGCCTATATGAAACGCAACCTTTTGAGTCCCCTGTGAGCGCTTTTTTATGAACGAAGTAGCTTCTTTCGTAGTAGAACTTACACGGAAATGCGTCTCGTTCACCGCACCAAAATGGGCACGTCAGCTCCATGCTCTCGTCCTCACCGCTGGCGGAACCTCGGAATCTACATACGCTAACAATAATCTCATCTCAATGTATGTGAGGTGCGGTTTGCTGGAAGAAGCTCGGAAAGTGTTCGACAAAATGCCTCAGAGAAACGTAGTTTCTTACAATGCACTTTATTCGGCCTATTCTCGGAATCCAGATTATGCAAGTTATGCCTTTAGTCTGATAACCCATATGAAATCTGAATCCTTGGAGCCCAATAGTTCAACTTTCACTAGCTTAGTGCAAGTATGTGCTTTGCTTGAGGATGTTTTGATGGGTTCATCATTACATTCGCAGATTATAAAGCTTGGATATTTAGATTATGTAATTGTCCAGACATCAGTTTTGGGGATGTACTCCAGTTTTGGGGACTTGGAATCTGCAAGAAGGATCTTTGAGTGTGTAAACGATAGAGATGCGGTGGCTTGGAACACAATGATAGTTGGGAGTTTGAGAAATGATAGGATTGAAGACGGGCTAATGCTCTTTATACATATGTTAATGTCTGGTGTTAATCCAACGCAGTTCACGTATTCGATGGTGCTAAATGCTTGTAGTAAACTGGGAAGCTATTCTCTGGGGAAACTAATCCATGCCAGGATAATAGTCTCGGATAGTTTAGCTGATTTACCTGTAGAAAATGCTCTTCTTGACATGTATTGCAGTTGTGGAGACATGAAAGAAGCACTACATGTGTTTGGGAAGATTCATAACCCGAATTTGGTTTCATGGAACTCGATTATTTCAGGGTGCTCAGAAAACGGCCACGGAGAGCTAGCGATTCATATGTATAGAACGTTGCAGAGGATGTCAATACCTCGGCCAGACGAGTATACTTTCTCTGCTGCCATATCTGCGACAGCGGAACCAGAAAGATCTGGTCATGGAAAACTTCTCCATGGACAAGTAATGAAATTAGGATACGAAAGGAGTGTCTTTGTTGCTACAACGCTCTTGTCCATGTACTTCAAGAACAGGGAAGTCGAATGTGCACAGAAGGTGTTTGGTGTGATTACAGAGAAAGATGTTGTTCTCTGGACTGAGATGATCGTAGGACAATCTAGACTGGGAAACAGCGAGCGTGCAGTCCAGATCTTCATTGAAATGTACAGAGAAAAAAATAGAACTGATGGCTTTTCCCTGAGTAGTGTATTAGGAGCTTGTTCAGACATGACGATGCTGAGACAAGGTGAAGTGTTCCATTCTCTTGCCATAAAGACTGGATTTGCTAGCGTAATGTCGGTATGCGGAGCCATTATTGACATGTATGGGAAAAACGGCCAATACGACACTGCAGAATCAATATTCTCTCTTGTTTCAAATCCAGATTTGAAATGTTGGAACTCGATGCTAGGAGCCTATAGTCAGCATGGAATGGTTGAAGGGGCTCTGAGTTTTTTCAAGCAAATGCTAGAAAATGGTTTCACGCCGGATGCTGTAACATACTTGTCTCTATTAGCAGCTTGCAGCCACAGGGGATCCACGCAGGAAGGTAAGTTCTTGTGGAACCAAATGAAAGAACAAGGCATTCATGCAGGGTTTAAGCACTACTCTTGCATGGTGAGTTTGGTATCAAAAGCTGAGCTACTAGATGAAGCACTGGAATTGATAGAAGAAACTCCTCCCGGCAACAACCACGCAGAGCTCTGGAGAACTCTGCTAAGCGCATGTGTTAAGACAAGAAATTTGCAGATAGGACTTCATGCAGCTGAGCAGATACTGAAACTTGATCCAGGAGACACTGCAGCCCACATTCTACTGTCAAATTTGTACGCAGTGAATGGGAGATGGGACGAAGTGGCAGAGATAAGAAGGAAGATCAGAGGTTTAGCTTCTGTAAAAGATCCAGGATTGAGCTGGATCGAAGTGAACAACAACAATACACAAGTTTTCTCCTCTGGAGACCAGTCTAACCCAGAAATAAGTCGAGCTCAAGATGAGTTACATCGGTTAAAGAGTAATATGTTGTGCAGATCATCATCCAATGAACAAGGTCCATTCCTTGCAAGACTTGTCTATTCAGATTTAAAGTTATGCTAATCAAATATGGTCATCTCAAGTCTCAACCGATAGCACGTGTGCAAGGACGAGAAAGTAAAGAAGTAAAAGATCATAGAGCCAAAAAAACATAAACTTCCTCTATTTTCTAGTTTCCAAATACATGTTCTAAAATGACAAGACACATTAAAGAGGTCATCACTAAAGATCCAAAGAAAAGGCCAATAGAAAGATTGAAAAGGAAGAGATCTTCTGGTAAAAATAGAAGCTTTATGATTTCATTTGACTGAGTTCCCTGGTGTTGTGATGGAAAGATCAGGCCACGCAAAGTACTCACTGGAGACAAACCCACCGGCGTTGCTGCTCTCTAAACCCTCAAACTGCCACGTGGCAGGTATCGGAACAGCTTGATGATCACCGTTAGTCCCTACATTCGTCGTTGCAGCATCATCAACAGTTGAAAACGGCCACATCGCTCTCCCTAGTCCGAAGTTGACGTCATCAAAACCCGACCCGAGTCCGATTCCGAATCCTCCGAGACCAATAACAGAACCGGATCCATTTGTAGACGTTGCAGTTGTAGCGTTATGGTTTAACAGAGAGGTGAAACTTCCGCAAAGAGATAAAGCACTTCCCTTTGCGTCACTGTCAAGGGGAGATGTTGCAGTGTGAGTAACGCCGTTAGACATTGACGACTGAGGGAAGAGAACAGACGCCGTCTGTAACGGAACACTGCGAACGCCGTTAGAGGTAGAGACGACAGAGTTAACGACAGAGAAAGGAGGGGAAGAAGTGCGAGAGCGTTTCGCAGCTTTGCGAGAACCACCACCGATTGGAATGTCACGGAGAGTTCCACCGTGAGTCCAGTAACGACGACAGGATTTGCAGAAGTGACGAGGCTGAGAGAAGTTGTAGTTATTGTAGTAACAGAACTTGGTGTTAGTTGAGTCGCAACGAGGACAAGGAAGTAGCTCTTGCTGGTCAGTGGTCGGAGGATTCGCAGATGTTACACCGTGAGGTCTCATGGCTATATGCCGTGATTCTCCGGAGTCAGACGTCGGCATAATCGGATAAAAATGGAAGCTTTTAGAAGGAAAACGGCGGGAAGTGATGAAGAGAGATTGAAGGTTTTGTTTTTTCTTGTTAGCGTTAAAGGTTGAAATTTTTGGTAAGGAGAGTGAGATTTTGGGGACCTTGCTGGCTTTTTATGGAGAAGAGTCAGAAAGAGAGAGAGAAACATGCGCAGATAGAAATTGGGGGTGGAGAAATAAAGTCAGGCTTTTTTAACAGAGGGTGTTGGGTTGAATAGAGGCCACGCTCTCTCTCTTGTCTTTCAAATTTGTTTTTTTGGAGATTTTTAATTTAAGGAATTGTTGAGTCGGCTATGAAACTATTGTAAACAGTGAAATGCTCTGTTTTTCGTCCCTATGAACACTATGAGTCGGCTCTCTTCAAACTTAGACGGCTCATTTTTCAAAACCATGAATAAGTACACAATAAATCTCACAAATAATAAGATAATTTTTTTACCCATCATCAATCAAATTCTTATATAATATAAACAATAATATTTGATTTGTAGAATAATATTTGATTTGTAGATGGGCAAATATACTAAAGTTATCATTTGTCACTAAACATATTTAAGTCTTTTCTTTACCAACCTTATAAATCAATTTTGAAACAATTATTGTACTTATATGTCTAATAATAGTAGAGTTTAGTCATGACGTTGCTTTGGTGTTTGAAGTTTTAAAATTAGTAAACAACAGTCAAAACTAATAATAATGACATAATTTCATCTGTCGTTGAAAAAATCAAAGAATAAAAACAAAAAATGATACGGAGATAAGGCATAGAGACTAGAGAGTAGGTCGTAGTAGGCAACATATGTAGTAGTAGACTATTGAGCTTATCAATGTATGGCCACTTCCCATTAATTTTATAATTATCTTCTAAATATTGTTTTTTAATTATTATGAATAATAATTTATAATATATAGCACAAGTTCAATTAAAAAGTATTTTTACGTCTGACCAGAAACCATATGCTCCCAAAAATTTTCGTTTGCATAAATGTCAGAACCAATATGGTTATTAGTTTGATTATAGTATGATTTTATTTAAGCAGTAAGCTCATAAAAATATCAAAATTTTTGTTTTATCGTTAGCGTAACACATCGGCAATTACAAAGAATAGAATGCATGTTCCAGAAAGTTTATTTCTTTAACTGATAATTATGTTCCAGAAAATTGGAGACCAATGACACGTTTTTTGTCGTCTTCGTTAAATATTTACTTGAAATGAATAATTAAATTATTTAGATCTCTTCGTTTTTTATAACTTGGAAAAAGTTTAGACTAAGATCCAACCTCAAATATATACGTTTTCCATTTATTTTTTTGATAAATATTTTTTCCAATTTTTTAGAAAAAACAAGTAAAGTGGTATCAATTTTGACTCAGCCAAAACTGAGTTTGAGATTGAACAAAGCAGCTTTTGACATTAAATTCCAAAACAAAAAAGAAGAAGTTGACGTTGTTTTCATTGTTCGCTGTCTTAGAAAAGACAATACCATAATGTTTGAATATTTAAAGATTATTATTGTTGAACACTTTTTATATATTGTTGTAATTCAGAGTAACAGACATGTGAGAGTGGCTTATTTATTCAAACTTAAATGCATTTATCATGCGAAAAATGTCTATGCGGTGAACGAACGGTGGACTATGTGTTCGTGTTCCTTCACTAAACAATAAATTTTGCATTATGATCAATTAAATTATATGGTTAAATTTAAGAGCACGTTATAATTATTATGTTGCTTTGATAATGACAACCGCATCAGAATCTATCCTTAATTACTTCATATTCGACTAACTATTTGAATTATAGTTTGATCTCTCAATGACTACATTAATTAAATCCCACATGAGCACCAACAAATCTATGTAATAGATATAGGATCATAAGATCTAAAGGTACATCATAAGACCAAAACAAACACGACCTTATTAAAAAGAGAAGCATATAATATAAATCCAACTTATGTTAAACCAAGTCTTTTTTTTTAGTTTTCTTTTAACATGAAAAAAGTATTATTATTATATATATTTTAAATTATATTCCGATGAGCATGTGAAATGAATGAGTGTAATTATATGTATGAACTCGAGTAGAAACTGTTTAAATTTGAGATTAGAAAACATTTCAATATTCGAAAAAAATGATAGAAGTAGAACTTAAAATTGGAGTCCGCAATTAGAGGAAATGTGTAATTGGTAAAATTTCACGCCTTGTCCCAACCTTTCCCATCATTCTGTCTCTCTCCGCATTTATCGTTTTCTTATCCTTCAATTATTATTTAGATTTAAATTTTTTTATAATTTTAAATAACGACATTGCAGAAAATACCGTACAGAAACTAAAAGCTTGACAAATCCGATTTTTTTTTAATAAAATTTTTGTTTGTAGTAATGTATTCATATTGCTTGTCTGGTCCATATAAATGACTTACAAATACGTATGTAAGTACTTTTTCAAACAAAAAAAAACGTATGTATGTACTAAAAAGAAAGAGAGAGTCAAAGAGACAAGAATGAAGCTGTCGGGGTCGGGTCGA
Source organism: Lepidium didymum (assembly GCA_963920545.1). Lineage (NCBI taxonomy): Eukaryota > Viridiplantae > Streptophyta > Magnoliopsida > Brassicales > Brassicaceae > Lepidium > Lepidium didymum. The sequence continues at coordinate 2,714,785 of OY986982.1, forward strand.
AGGAGGTGGAAAAGCACGCGCGGCCGAAGGAAAGACATGACCCACACAGAGCCACCTCCGTCCACTTGTCTCTCTAGTCGCTTTCACATCCAGAACAATAGAGAGGCATGGTTTGTGTGTTGTATGGCATGAGTGAGTCGATGTGTGTGTAGTCCTAATTTTGTATTTGCAGCCGTCCTTTCGTTGTCGGATATTCGGGTCCAGACCGGTCCTATCAGATCAAACTACTGACATCTTCCCCTTTATTCCCTCTTCTCTTTCTTCTTGTCTTTTCTTCCTTAATCCTCTCTGTTTTCTTATTCTTATTTCACATAGGGGTAGTTTCGTCTTTTTACGTGTATCAGTTATCTCTTAAGCCCAACGGTCCAATATTTTATCCTCTCCATTACCAAATATGTAAACAAAGTTGTATACAACTAACTGATTATTCCCTTTTCCTTATTCTTAAATTTAATTTCCTTTGTTCTTTTTTATTGCTTTCCATGATTTATAAAGAGTTAAAAACACATTTAAAACTTTAATATAAATAGATTAAATAGTATAGTAGAACATCTTTAAATTAATTTTAATTTATTTATAACCACTATAAATAAATTTAATTTTTCTATAAATAATTTGAGTTTTTGGTTCAATTAGTATATCAATAAATTAATTAAAAAAATTATAGTTCTATTGTAATCCTATGATCACTTGTAGTTGTAAATTTCAAAACAAACGATAAATCACAAAACGGAAAAAAAAAATGAATTAAACTGGTTGCACCACATAATTATTAAACTCCAAATATACAATATCTTAAACTTTTTTTTTTTGATAAACAATATCGTAAACTTAAAATCAACAAAACATGAACATAATGGAAGGAAAAAAGAAAAAAGACGAAAAAATGTGACAAACATGGAAAGAATTAAAGGTCACGAAGGTGGATAACATTAAAAGGAGTAACATATTTAGAATCACCGTACAGTAATTTATCAGCAATAAGAAGATTAGCGGCTTCGCTAGGATGGTACGAGTCCCAAAATACATGCTTTGACCGGTCCGTACAAAGGCTCGATGTTGGTCCACATGGCAATATCCCTGCTAGTCTTCCTCCCGTTTGACAGCACGCCTCACTCGCCGTCCTAAACCCTATTTTTCGTTATTTTCACAACAATTAATCAATTATCTTCATTATTGACTATTTTAGATTAAATAAAGGAAACATACCACGTTTGTTTGAGAGAAATAATTTAAAATTTAGAACAAGACCAGGTTGACAAGAAAAAAAAAATAGTACAAAACCAAAATCTTTATATGATAAAACCTCTTAACTATTTCTTTAAAAAAAAAAAATATGCATCTTTTGAAAGCAAAAAAATGAGATTCATACTAGATTTGATAGATAAGAATCATAATACTAATCTAAAAAAAGAGTAATCTATAAAAAATATGGTCGCGTAACTAAATGAATCCAAAACGTCTAAAAAAAATGAATCCAAAAAGTGCTAATTGGATATTTTGAAAGCCTATGGGCCTCTGATAAAAGTATTCTTACCATAGTCTTTGAAGTTGACAATGAGGTCCATAACTAGATCATAAACGTTGGCATAAACGAAATGTGCGTCTTTGAGACCGTCTTTCAATTCCACCATCAAGAGATCTTTAAGACGAGCATTGTATTGAAGAGCCAGTTTGTTTGCCAAATCAACACACTGCCTATCCTTTAGTCGATTGATCGATTTCTGGTATGGTATACATCCAATCGGACCAACGTTTCCCACCACAAATTTCCGAGCGTCTAGTTCATATAGTCTCTGACATTTGATTAAAAAAACGTAAAACTCTTCAATTAACATTAAACAAAAAAATAGTTTACTTTTAAGTATTTGAAATATACCTTGAGCTGGTTGCGGAGGTGGTTAATCATATCATCGACAAAAGCTTCAGGAGTTTGTGTTAGCCTTGCTTGAGCCGCCACAAAAGGAACTAGATAGTTGTTGAGAAAATCATTGGAACCAATGACTATTGAGAAAATTGATCTCTTTCTAATGTAATCTCTAGCCTTATCTTCACCCAAAAGCTTATCAAATTGCTTTCTTGTATTGCTAAAGTAGTCAACTTGTATATCCATTCCTAATCGATTCACCTAAAAAATCATAATTTTCAAATTGTAAACCATATACGAAAGTTTATTTGCACATTTGTGTAGGTAGACAAACATAAATTTTGAGGCAAAAACCAAAGTTTAACACATATTTTCAAAATAGTTAATGTGAGATTTTGTTTAAACTTTTCCAGCCAACCAAACGAATGCGACACACAAGATACGGCAGATAATATTTACATGAAGATAGAAACACTTACAAATACACTTCCAGTGGCATTGAGAATCCCACCAGCACCTGATGCGTAATTCACACCATTCAATAGTGCTTCACCACTAGCATTTGGTGCTAAATATGGAATTGCATAATTTGGTTGCCCTAACTTTTCTCCTATTGAGACAACAAAACAAAATACAAGTAAACTTTAGCATAATGATCTAACTAATGAAATAAGTATATATATTTGGGTGAAATAGTTATAATCAAAATTACCAACTATATCAGCTATTGTACGGCCGTTGGTAAACCGGCCGGTTGGGTTTCCACGGGACGGTTTGAAATCAATGCCATTAGGAGGACTATTGGCTCTAGACAACGTTTGTATGTAGTTGTTATTTCCTGCGTCCACTAACGAATCGCCGAAGACAAATGAAGCTGCTAAGGCGTTTTGGTCTCCTGCGCTAGCTACTCTTGAGAATCTTAATCCAATCAGGAAAAAGACGAAGAACGGTACAAAGAAATTAATTTTCTTCATTGTCATGAAATAGTTTCTGTATTTTGATTTTGGCTTTTTAGACAAATAAGTGTTTATATAGATAACTCGTCTGATTGGTTAAGAACGTAAGAGAAGCAACCTCATGTGTAGGATTTAAATTTGGTTGGTTAACAAACACAAGCTTTTTGTTATGGTCAATAACTCAATATGTTTACTTCTCTCTTTTTTATTAATTATTATTACAAAACAGATAAAGTTAGGACACCAAATATATCCTGCTGTGTTTTATGGTTCAGAAAGTTTGAAAATAAAATTTGCTTGTTTTATGGAATTTTTTTAAGATCATCCTTTAAAAATCATTTATTCATGAAATGATTTTTTTTCTAGCTAGAAAAATACCAACCCTGTAAACATTATGCAGTCATGGATATAATGATTTTATATTGAAATTGAAATCCTTTCTATGATACCTGAATCTAACTGTGAAATCTCTCGGCCATCCAACTATTACTAAGTATTAAGATCTTAAAATGTGTATATAAATTAGCTGAAGAGAAAACTTTTATTTGTGTGATTAACTTTTTTGGCAATAATGTTTGATGGATAGTGATACAAAAATATAAGCAAAACATTCAATATTATTAAAAGGACCGAATGATGATGTTTTATGTTTTATGTGTACATGACGCACCAAACATTCTATTATTTAGTCCAAGATACGATCAGATATTCAGAATTTTTGTGATACTCGGATCAGTGATTTTACTATTTGGATCGAGATCCAAACACTACGGATATTCAAGACTTGATATCCACGAATATCCGAATCTGAATTATTAGTACATTAAATATTTTTTTTCATAAAAAATAATATCATAATTATAATAAAATAAAATTATGGTATTAAAAAATTATAACAAATTATAAAAAAATTAACTTTTTAACCAAAAATATCAAATATTTAATTTTTTATAATTTATATTAAAATATCATTAATAATTTAGAATAACAACATAACAAAATATTATATAGTTCATGATTTGATTTAAAAATTTTAAAAGAATCTACACATTAACATATTTAAAATTATTTAATAGAAATAATACATATTATAAAAATCATACACTAAATATTCTAAATTGGATTGGATTCGAATATCCAGAGAAAAAAATTTATTACCCGGATCCATGCATCCTGAATATCTGAAATTTCGGAATGGAGCGGGACGAATCACGGATCAGATCTCGGATTTCGGATAATATGCTCAAATCTTCCATTATTAACATTAATCAAAGTTGAATCAACTACATTGTAGTTGGACCACTTAAATCACAATCCATAATGTTCTAACAAGCAGAAAATTTAATTAGTAGTAAAAATAATAATAAAAAGGTGTAATTGGTAATGACTTTGGTTGCTCTAGAAAGCAAAAATATTTTAAAAACATTAAAATTAAACTAATTATGCTCTAAGTTTATTTTTGGCTCTTATTGCTTTATAAAGAAATTTTTTTATTTATAGAATGTTTTTGGCTATAAAAATCCAAATTTCTAGAGCCAAAATTTATGAAATTTACAAAAAAAAAATACAGCAAAAAAGTTTAAAACAAAAAAACCTACAAAAAAAAATCTACAGCAAAAAAATATACAGCTTAAATCCTACAACAAAAAACTCAAAGCTACCGCCGTTACCAATTAGGCCCAAAATAATATACGATTGAAAGATGTAAAATGACAAAACAATTATGCCGAAAGGATGATGACTTTTCATTTCTCCATTTCATAACTCGTGTACTATGGTTTTGATTGGTAATGTTTTTGTTGAGCATAATATTATTTTGACAATTTATCATATTTAAAAAAAATTAAATAAATAAATATGATTAGCTGTTAAAAAAAGATTATACTTAACAAAAAACATTACGAAGAGGTATGTAGTTAATCATTTCATTAACTCGATTATGGTTACGCAAACCGGAACCTTATGATAATGCCCAAAATTTGTGGTATCAATCTGTTTAATGTATTTTAATTACGTAAACAACATTTTTCACTTACAAAACAAATAAAAAAAAAACTATTTTTTGGGGCTAATTCTCCCTTGATCCGAGAAGCTAGGAGCCACCAATAATCCCGACGGACCACCAGACGAATCAGACGACCGGGATTCCATCGGAGGTGATTTCTCCGATACACGCCACAGCTTCACCGATCTATCTAAACTCCCACTATATACAATCCAACGTTTCTCACCTGAACTTGATTCTTGATCTCTCTCTGCCGCTAAACACTTAATCGGACCTGCATGTCCGGTCAAAACCGAAAGACAAACATGCTCACCTCCTCCACCGAAACCACCTTCCGGTCTCCTCCAAACACGAATTCCTAAATCGGCAGAACCGCTAAACAACAAAATCCCAGCGGTAACGAGACAAAGCACGGCGAGTTTATGACCTTTCATAACGCCGCCGTTTCTCATATTATTCTCCCGTTCCCAAAAGTTAATGGTTCCGTCAGATGAACCACAGTACAGATACGTTGCGCTTTGATCAACGGCGATCGCCGTAACGGCACAGTCTTGTTTCAAAAGCGTCTGAGAGAAGAAATGTTTTGTGTCTTTCGCTTGATCTTCTCTCCTCCACACCTTAACCGTACCATCAGCTGAACCGGTGAAAACCAAACCGTCGAAACCGGAAATTACAGCATTCACTGCGTCTTCGTGAGCGTTCACCGATTCTAAACATCTCAAATCCGAAACTCTCCAAACTTTAAACGTTTTATCCCAAGATCCAGAATACAAAAGATGTTTGTCTTCGCTCAACGCGAGACACGAAATCGCGTCTAAATGTCGATACCCTAACGCACTGCTCCGATTCCGCCGCGTGAAGTTGAAGTACGATGCAGGAATGATTGAGTTTCTGATGTAATCTCGGAGATTTGGCATTGTACCAACGCGACGGTGAATGTTTGGTTCTTTTGATGAAACTCTCCAAACACGAATTTTACCATCTTGATGTCCCGTGAAGATTTTCTCTCCGGCGAGTACAATCGCCTTCACCAATCCACTATTCGATTTGAAACTGGAGAATTCAACATGATTTTTCCAAACTCTGATGTTTTTAGAATCAGATCCAGTGTAAAGTAAATCTCCAGATGTAGCTAAAGAATAAATATGGCCTTCTTCACGAACCAGAGATCCCATGAGAACATTTGGAGAGTAGTTGTTGTCATTATTAGATTCACCTTTAGTGGGTACCGTAGAAGATTTCGTCGAATGTTGCGGCGGTTCTACGGCGGTGGGATTAACATGTACGGACCATGGTGATTTAGATAACGGAGAAGCTGAGCCGTCGGAGGGAGAAACATCAACGTATGTAACATCGTAAATTTCAGGATTAGGATCGGTTTCTATTCTCGTTAGTTTTGTGACTGCTTGACCATTACTGTCTCTGCTTGAACCCTTCTTATGCATTGAACAAATTAGAACACAAAATCAACCTTTTTTTCTTTTCTTTCTGTTATATTTAAACAAAGTTTATGATGATAATTGGAGAAGAAAGAAAAGAAAAAGGTTGGAGAGGATAGTGTCTACATGAAATTTATGGTTAATTACGCTCTATTTATAGTTTATTTAAAATTGAAACCTTTTATTTCGGAAGAAAATTTTATTGGTTTTATTAGAGATAAATACGAGCTTTTGACAAAAAAAAACGACCTTATGTAAATTTATCATATATAATTAGGTTTTATTATGGGCATTATTTTTGACTCGTTTGCTTTACTACCACTCTTTGGGAGATTCTACGCCACAAAGAATCATAAATCTTAAAGGAGTTTCGGATTCTTGCTCTGGCCTTCTTCTACTCTTCGTCGGTGGTCTCTGCGTGGCAAATCCACTTATAAAAATGTTTCGATTTTTGAGTCAACATACGTTAAGGTCTTCCCTTAATGGTACAAATTATTGGAACGTTAAGGTCTTCCCTCAACTAAGTACATAGGATTAGCGGTTCACCAAATTGATCAAACCACCAACACCCAGAGCTTCAAAGTCGTCTACATGAAGGAGGAGACATATTCCAACAGAATAAAATATATGTTTGAGATTAACGCTGAATATTCATGGAAACTCTCAAAATCGATTATTACTTGTGGCTCAAGCAATCTCGATGAACTTATGAGAAGACCTATTTACTTTGACGGATATCTTCACTGGATACGAATAGACGGAAGCATTATTGTTTTCAACCCCGAAACAGAGCAATCACGAGTTATTCCAATCATTGATATCAGCGACCAATGAAGTAATTGATGTTTATGTCCTCGAGAATACTCTCACTGATCCCAAGCGATTTTCGTGAAGTAGATCCGGAACAGAGTGCTGAACAAAAAAAGTCTGGCTTTGTGGGAGGTTGCAGCTTATGACAGCAAGTGTTTACTGTTGAGGGAATACTTTGGTGGCCGAGTGCTTCATGGATACGACTTGAAAGCTAACAAGTGGGAATTTATGGGTTCGGTTAGTGGGTTTTGCGATATGAATAGAGACTTTTTCCATTATGGCATTACGCCATTACCCCTCTTACGACATTACACCACTTTTAATGCTTGAATGCCTCAACATAAGTTTTAAGAATCACTCCAGAATTCACGACAACAAGAAAATCTTGGTGATAAGGAGAAAATTGATGAGAATCGATGTAGTCATCAATCGGATACCAAGACGAGTAAAAAAAATCACTATCAGAAGCTTCATGCATGTGTCGTAGCTGTGACATATTCCTGAAGCTTTTTCGAAGGTATATTTGTGCAACAACCCTTGCCAAGTGGTTATGGCGGATCAGGTGTAGTAGTAGATACGGGATCAATAGTGATTGTAGGCTCAACCACGGGTTCAAATGTTGTTTCGTTTATGATACTAACATCTGCAGTATCAGTAGAGTGTTAGGATTCAGCTGGAAGTGGTGCATGTACATGTGAGTGTACAGAGGGTGCGGGACTTGCAGCGTCTGTAGATGTAGTCAGAATTGAAGGCGGTGGCAAAACAACAGGAGGGACGATCACTAGTTCCGTACACTTCTCATCAAACAGGTCATCAAAGAATGTAGAAGCTTGGAAATCATGTGACACATATGCAGGTTGCAAAGACATAGTTACAGGTAACTCATATGGGAATTCACTTTCCAGGAAATGCACATCACGAGATACAGAGATAAGACCAGTTTCCAAGTTGTACACACGCCATCCTTTTTATAGAGATGGGTACCTGAGAAACACAAATTTGGTTCCACGAGGTGCAAATTTGTCACCGCCGTGTTTTTTATTGTGCGAGTAGCAGAGACAACCGAAAACTCGGAGATGATTAAGTGGATGTGGTCGTTTATAGATAAGTTCGAATGGTGTCTTGCCATGGAGCAAAGCTGAAGGTGTACGATTGATCAAATATGTAGCGGTCAAGGCACAATAACTCTAAAATTCAACCGGTATATGAGCTTGAAATTGCAGGGCCCTAGCTACATTTAGAATATGATGATGTTTTCTTTCGACCTTTCCGTTTTGTTGTGGTGTTTCCACACACGATGTTTCGTGTAGTATGCCTTTACTAGTGAAAAAGACGATAAACTCAAAAATTCTGATACATTGTCACTGCGTAGTTTCTTTATTTTCACCTCAAATTGTCTTTCAACCATTGTAATATAATTCTGTAACTTTACTTGCATCTCTGATTTCGTTGGCAATAATAAATCCAAACAGCCCTAGAGTAATTATCGACAATAGTGAGGAAGAAGCGTGAACCACATATTGAAGTGGTGCAATAGGGACCCATAAATCACAATGCAATAACTCAAAAGGTGTCGAAGTTTTATTAAGACTCAGTGGAAATAAATCACGAGTTTGCTTTGCCTGGATACAAACGTCACATGACTTTGAATCAAAAGTACTATCATTATTTCTTAAAAAAGAAAACATCTCCATCGTTGTAGAAGTTGGGTGTCCAAATCGCATATGCCACAAGTCACACGAGAAAACATCCGCCTTCGTTGTAACAGCAGCAACAGACTCCGACTCCATACTCCTATAGAAATAGAGGTCTTGTACTTGCTCACCTACCCCAATCAACATTTGTGTGATGCGGTCCTAAACAATACGTCTCCGATTAGGTTAAGTATGAGCAGTTCGTCCATCAAAAGAATTGCCTTCGTGTTCAGCCATTGAGAAGGATTTAACACATTTAAGAAACAAAATTATGATAGACTAGTCAAAAACTATAGAGGTCAAACAAAAGTAGGAAGAAATCAGAAGAGTAGGTCGAAGGATCGAGAGAATATGCCTAAAAACTTAGGCTAGTGCTCTAATAGCATGTCAAAAAATCTAGTTTGTAGAAAGGTTTTCTTAATCATTCACAATGAAAAGGGTGAGCCTTATGTACATCGATTAACCTAGATACAAAACAGAGTATTTACCAAATCTATACTTATTACAATACTAATTACATATTAAGTTCTTATAGTATCATGAATATCCCAATAATTTGTTAACCTAATTACTATTTTTATGAATGATATAAATTAGTGAAAATAATAAATCATTGATTCTTGTTATGTCTAGTAACGTGAAAGGTGTGTAGAAAGAAAAAGGTGATGGTGTTTTCCTTCGTTAAACTCGAATACTTTTGCTTAAACCTATATATGCACTTACTTGCTTATAACGTGCATCCGAAGATCATATATGAATCTCATATTATCTAAAAACGTTTTATTCATTGGCAAGATCTACATAAGATCATCTTAAACCATTCCAATGACAAAACCGGAAGCTTTGAACGCGGAAGAATCCCAATAGAGTACGTAACATCAGCTTTATCTCATTGATAACATCTCTTGTGGTCTCATAAGCTGTTGTTTCTTCTTGATTATCATAAGTGAGATCAATAAGACACTAATAAACAATACAAATGTCAAATTATACGGTGGAGAATTTGAGATTATAGAAGAAGAAGAAATATTATTTTTTATTTCTTTCTGAAATCACACCTTAGTGGATGGGTTTTTGAGATACATTTTTCAACTAAGAAGCTACTCAAAATATATGAAAATTAGGTTAAGTAGTTTTTTAGAAAACTTTTGAATAACAGGAAATCTACTATGATTTTAATTTAAATTATTGATTAGATAACAAGATATTATGAATTATTTGAAATGATGATTGTGTATAAATTCTAAGTTCAATGAACACATAATTTAATATGTGATTTAGAAATCATTAGTGAATAACATATAATTTGAATAAAAAGACCAAAATCACATAGAATTATGTTTTCCTCTTGAAAACTACACGTAGTCTTGTTGGCTAGGTAAAAACGGCAACGAACAAGCTTTAGTGTCTGCATCGAAGTAAGAGATATGACACGTGTCCGTATGGTTTCGTTCTCTTCTTGCTCTTAGTCTTTGTCCTCTTGCTTTCCCGCTCTGATAAGAGGATTTTTCACAAGAGCCTCTCATATTAACCGTTTCTTTCTTCCACCTCTTCGATGGCGGAACCGTTCGATCATACACACTTAACTGAGCATCTATTTGACTGAATTCGCATGAGGTTTCTTTCCAATTGGGTTCGACGGAGACTTCGTACTCTATTGCTCCCTTTTTCTCGGGAAGAACCTGATCTTCAGATCAAACTAGGGTTTACTGATGCACTCATCACTTTACGAAATTTTCGATTCGATGTCTCTCATCTCAATCAGCTCATCGATGGACCGACTTTTCCATTCGAGAAATTTACTGTCGATCACCTGACTATTCACTTTTCCGTTTGGTCAGCTCCTGCAATTAAAATCGAAATTCGCGGTGTAAATGTCAGATTGTCAGCCAGGTAATTTGTTTCCATTGCTCAATTGGATTTCGAAGTCAATAGTTCGTTAGGATTTATCAAATTCTGTGTTTTCTTAAGAGGGACGGAGGAAGGAAGTACGAGAAGGAAGCGAGTACCAAGTAACACAGTTGTAAATGAGATAAAAAAAGTTCTGTCGTCTATTGATCCCGAGGTACCTCTGTTGATATGCTTTTCTTTTAATTGCTTAATCAGCTTCGCTACTGTCTGAATGAAGAAAGCTATTTCCCCAAATCTTCATTTACTCTGGGATTGATTTGGTGGTTGATTGTAATCGTAACTATGTGTTAGTTGATTTGCCAATTGGTTTTCTAATATCTCAGGGATGCATCTTACATGGCATTTTAGAAAGGATGCTGGGTGGTAGCAATTCCCAAAGCAGTAAGCTCAAGACTTCTTTCTCGAATCTTATCATCAGGCAATTCCGTATTCGGATACACGATACTAATGTTCAAGTTTGTTTCCCGGGATCAAGTGACTTGAGCTGTATTCTGGAAATTAATGAGCTGAGGAGTGATTCTCAGAATTCTGGGAATCTGAGTTTACTCAGGAGTTCACCTGCCGCTGTTTTATTCCCGTTAAGCCGGAGTTCCTTAACACTAAGTTGCTACGGTTTTAAGATTGGATATAAGAGGAATAATGACAGCTTTGAACTTTGTGCATCTGACAGCCTTGTCATGTTGATTACGTTGCATAATCTTCAACTTGTTGATCTAATCGTCCGCATTCCAGACTTATGCTTCTCATATAGACCAACTGATCTTCCGGTTTTAATGGGATTGGCAAAGTTATCATCCAAAGATAGCAATTCTGTCAGAAATGGACGCCATCTTTGGAATGTAGCTGCTCGCAGAACTGGCTTGATGATCTCACCTCACACTTTCTCATTCCATCATTTAGTTAGCGCTGCTATTCTCTGGCTGAGATATGTGAATGCTTACGAGTATTTGCTATCTCTAGCTGGGTACTCCAAGAATATGCCAGAGAAATCATCACTCGGGAAAGTTTTCAATAACAAACGGTATTATGCTACTGCAAAACGCAAATGGGAGACGGTATGTCATATTGAGAAAGAGCTTCCTGCCGAAGTTATTGCACGGGCGCGGAGAGTAGCCAGATACAGAACTTTTTTGAATTCTCAGAATGTTGCTGATAATTATGATGAATCTTCCCGTAATGGCCACTTCAATAGTTTGTCTAAGACCATCTGGGTTTTAGCTTATATCTGGAGACTTATTAGTAGAACATTCTGGTCTATAGCCTGCTTTCTCTCATCAAACAAACTGTTGACTCAAGAACTACAAACTGATAGGAGCAATAAAGATGATTCCGATCGGGTAGCTCATGAATTTCACGCAGTTGCGAATCTTGGGAAACTTTCCATCAAATTTTATCCTGAGAAACAAATCTCATATATGAAATCAAAAGAAAATTCTGGACAAATGGACTCAAACATTGTCATTCTTTGCCTCTTAGTTGATGAGACTTTGGTAATGTATACTATTGGCTGTCTTACTCGGTGTTTGTCTGCTTCCTGTGGCAAATTGAAGGTTGAGTCCTCTACTTTTGAAGATACCAGTCGTTTCAAGAACTCTACAGAAGATCCCAGTAGTTCTTCTGAAAGAAACAAGAAGCACATTCGTGAAGACGTGAAAACGGTTTTAGACATGGACTCGGCACAGCCAATCCTACTTTCCAAAACAGTTAACAACGTTGGCAATGATCAACATGACAATATCATGCATCTACAAAATCTTTTGAGAGACATGTGGTTGAACTGGAAGAGCAATTGCTTAAAGTTCGATAGAAGTACTTTTATGATATCTGATAATCCTTGTTTACTCATTGATATTAAAAGCTGCATGGCATACCAGGATGTTGGTAACCAAGATTCGGGGTTCTGGAAATGCAGCATGGTATTGGGAAAGTTGGATATTGTTTTAGAATATTCATCGTTGCTGTCAATGGCTCTGCTAATTTGGCAAACAGAAAAGGCTCAGAAGTTATTTGTTGATGCATTTAGTGGAGGGGTGCATTCAAGTTCTTTGGTAACAGGTGGGGTTAATTCTGTAATGGCTAATTATGACGAATATGCTGCTATCTACAGACGCAATCTTGAAGTGTCTTTGCATAGATTTCATCCAGAGAGACACATTCAGCTTGGAATACTTATTGGTGGCCCCCAGGTTAAATTGTTGGTTGAGAAGGCCAAAGAAGTGGATGCTTTAATTGGGAAGAAAGATCTTCTATTATTTGATTTCCATGACTTTGAGTTTTGTGTTTGGCCGACTTCAAAATCTGATGTGATGCCATTAAGGATGTTTCAAGGGCCTGATAACACAACAACAGATAGGTCTTTGCTTCAGGAGCAGGGGCTAAGTGATACTGTGATTCCAAGTTATGAAAAATATGTTTCTCAGGGTTGGAACTCCCTGTCCTCACACCTAGGGTTTTCTGGTTTTGATTGTTCATTCTGCAAAATGGCAGAAAAGAAATGGAGTCAAGTTTTAGTATTGAGACCCATAACTATCTGCTTTTCATCCTTCAGGTGTGGAATTTCTTCTTTTATCAAATTAATCCCTTTTGAATCATTGAGAAATTTATTGCCTTCTGTTGATACATATGTGTTACACCAAGTTCAACATTTTCTTTGTCTCCCTGCTTGATACACGTTTTGGTTCTAATGTCATATGAGAACTGTTTGATCGCATCGTTTATCGCTGAAGATTGGTTCATTAGCTGCATTTCCCTCCCAAATTATAGGACTGATCTTAGGTGCTGCATTGAGTAGCTAGTGTATGCCCATAAGATGTTTCCGAAGTCTGGTGACTCGACATCAATGAAAGGCAACTGACTATTGTATGACTTACATTTTATGCGATTCCATATAATTCTGAGAGAACTGAATTCTATTGCAGAGAGCATGTTTATTCGTTTAGCGAAGCTATAATGAACTTCTCAACTGGTTTCGATGTGTTGGTGTTGGGACTGACTATTGTATCGAAACCGGATGACCTAAATGCTTACTTTCAGGTGAGAGAGGCTTTCTTGGCAGTTTTCACTTTTCATGTCTATAAATCTACATAATATTTAGAAAAACAGTTTCCTTTCACGTTTCTTGCTTTTTTGGTGGCTGCATGAGTTAATATGTGTTTTGGTAACTAATCTATAGGCCCAGAAGCATTATTTACGAAACTCTTATAAATGTTTTCCTTTTTCCTTGCTTCCATAGTATCATGGTGTTAATCTTTGCAGTGAAATACTTGATTATAAATTCTCTATAGTAATGTGCTCTTCGAGCCCAGGTAATTAATATCTGGATATAGGGTTTTTGCAACAGAGATTATCAAGATGCCTAAAGGATTTCTGTTTATGATGATAGAAAAGTTGCAGATCTTCTTAATTGATCTTTGGCATGGCATCAGAAAATATCTTTATACACTACTTTCAAGTTGGACATGATGCTCAAGTACTTATGAATTTCTCAATCCATATGAACCTTTCCTTGGGCTTCTTCAGTTTAAGATCTGAGCCTAACATATGAATAGCATTAAGATCCTAATTTACCTTTGAGGTTATGAGAAAAACACTCAAGTACGCTTTGTTATTTTGTATCAGATGCTTCAAAGCTTAGTTTCTGGGCTTTCCTGTGGTTTGAGTGGCTTAAGCTCTGCGGGTCCTTCAGTAAGACAAGAATTTCTCAGGTCTGATGGAGTAAATGTGGAACATGAGATTGAAAGGAATTTTTGCAAAACTCTTTTTGTAGTAAAAGCGAGCATTAAGCTGAAGGCTATAGATGTGATATTTGATGTTCCTGCGGTAGATGAAAAATTTGAGAGGTCTATGCAGCTAGATGATTCTAGAATCTGGTCTTCTGTCCAGGAAACATGTATTGAACTATCTTGTGAAGAACATAAGTGTTTGATCAATGTTAATTTGTGCGAACTCCAATCAATTCTCGTCAGATTTGGGGGTTATATATGGAAGAGTTCTGGCAACTTTATCGCAGAATCTTTGCTGTTCAGGTCACATGATATCTTGGTTGAAGCTTGTCTTTCTCGCATCCTATTGAGTGTGTCTATGGATTGCTCAAGCCCCTCAGCTTTAGAGAATGCCTGTTGTATGGCTGGTGATTCTGCATTGTGTGTAGAAAATGCATCAGTAGCAAATGAACCTTCTACGAACAACGTACAGGTCAAGAGAGAAGTGAACAATTTGGACTCTGCTTCAGACTCTTTAACATTCAACTCGACCCATTGGATACACATTACTTTAGCATTAAGTGATTTACTTGTAGCTAGAGGCTCAACAAAAAATGTCTTGATGGAAGTTCATCAGTCAACTAAGTTTGTAACATCGGTTTCAATTGAGAGAAAATTCCAGTCAATGTCCTGTAGCGCCGAGGTAAATAATATAATAGTACTAGCTTTTGACTAGCTCTATGTCATGTGTGAACTGTGAACTGACTCACAATGTTGCTGGCAGGGTGGTCTTTTTGTCATTGAGCCAAAGGCCTTGATAGAGTTAATTCATGGTTACTCCACATACCTTTATTTCATTGCAAGTAAATTGTCAATGGTTCTGTCTTCTCCGCCAGCTCCTGAAAATCTCGAAGCTGATTTAGGCATCAGTGAAATTGATATTCCTTCACAACAAGAAAATTGGTCCCTCATAGGAGCATTTTCTATAGATGTCACCCAGTTTGCAGTGGGTTTTGTCTGTGATGATGAATATAGTAAGTCGTACTATCTTTATCCACTTGTACAACGTTTTTGCTACATATATTAAATTGACGTTTTAGAAAAATTATTGCTTGATTTTGCAGGTGGTATAAGGGAAATTGTTCTAGAGATCACTCTCCACAGTTCCCTTGATTTGGCAGGTGGAGAACAGAAGTTTCTTTGTGAGGTTTCTCGCTTCTCAGTTCTTTCTAAGATTATTGAGAGCGTGGAAAGGGACATAAATATTACTCAATTTTCTTCTCCAGCATTTAGTGAATCTTCTTCTTTTCTGTCTGGTGCTTCACTTGAAACATCATTTCAGCAAAGCGATCTAATCAGTTCAGGTGATAGCACAAGTATTTCAGGGGATTTCAACTCTCTAAGAGTAATTTCTGCAAACAGCAATATTCAGGAAGAATTTCACTCTCGTTATAAAAACTATATTTTGGAGGACCTACGTGTTTCTGCATCTGTTACAAAGCGAGAAAATACCGGTCATCAGTTCAGCGAGGCATGGGTTGGCAGTTGTTCTGTTCTGGGATTTGATATTACCTTTTCTCTGTCAGAACTGCAGGTTCATTCTTTGTGATATAGTTATCAAGTTTGAAATACATATGTATACGATTTTGGATTTTGGATATATCAAATTCCTATAGATGATAAGAGTCATGATAGCTGACCTGCTATGTTTTTTTATATCAGATGGTATCTTCTATGCTTTCATCCTTTGCTGCATTACCAAAAGGAGAAAGCAGACATACTTCTTTAGAAAGGCCTTCCCTCAACAGTGAACCTAAAAGAAGTTTTGAGTCAGTAGTTCCTGATGGTAAGTAGGTATAGTAATACTTTTAGCCATTCACAAAAGATGTAGGTTCTTCTTCTGATGAAGAATTGATGTATATGTGTAGGAGCAATTGTCGCAATTCAAGATATACACCAACATATGTTCTTCACAGTGGAAGATCGGGGGGACAAGTGTGTTGTGACTGGTACCCTTCATTATTCTCTTGTCGGAGAAAGAGCTCTTTTCAGGGTATGTACTGTAAATTATTATAAGAGAAGAAGAGAGAAAGTAATGAGTTTTTTTTATAAAGAATAAATCGGACCAGCTACCTTTATTTTCCTGACGCTGCCTTTTAGTGAGATAGTGTCTCCTCACATGTATATTCATGTGCAGGTCAGCTACCACCGTCAACGAGGATGGAATTCATCTACCTTATGGTTCTCCTTGACATCTTTATATGCAAAATCCAGTAAAGGAGAGCCATTACGGTTAACCTATCATTCAGGCTCAGATATTGTAAATGTCTCTGGACTTTATGACAATGCACCAACGCTTTTTCGTGCATCTTATGGTGAATCTGAAAACTGTAAGGGTGACATGGACTGGGAGACCTACTGTAAATTGGTCAAAGATACATTTTACCTCGTCAACAAGAAGAGTGATTCAGCTGTTGCATTTGTTGATGGTTTCCCAGAGTTTATTCGGAAGCCAGGAAATCCATTCAAGTTCAAAGTGTTTCATGAAATTTTGGCAACTCGTAATATTACACCTGTGGTACCCTCTGAGATCCATGAGTCTGAGACGCGATCTATGATGGACTCTTTCCCTCCTTCTATCACTGTAACAATTGATGGCATATCTCTGACTATTATTCATGAACTTCCAGAAACAAGGGACAAATTTCCCCTTCTTCGTGGTTCAATCAATGTCACCCAGCTAACTATACAAATGCTATCTTCTAAAGCAAGGATTATGAGCTCATCAAACATATTAGTGCTGTACTTTGATGCGCAGACAAACCAATGGTGAGAAGTTTTCGTTTCCTGTGTTCTTTAGATGCTCAAGGTTTCCTTGATTGTGCATTTTCCTCGCCTATTTAGTATTCCATCCAACAACTGTCTAAATTTTCTTCCATTCGTTCTGGTGGAACAGGCGGGAATTTATTCATCCAGTTGAATTTAGTGCTTTCTACCGTTCCACTTTTCAGAGCCAGGATCTTAAAAATACTATGCACAAAGTACCTACCCATATTTACTGTAGAATTGGAAAGGTACGTAAAGTTTCTTACTTTATTTTCCATGAAGTCTTGGGGCTACATAACTCGTACATATTTCCCTTTGCATGTGCAGTTGGAGGCCTTTCTAACCGAGCTGTCGTTGGATATGCTCCTTTTTGTGCTTGGAAAACTGGAGTTTGCTGGTCCATTTTCTGTGAAAACCTCCACTATTCTTTCAAATTGTTGCAAGGTTATCGCTCTTGGTTTCTGTTCAATGCTTTTACAATCTCATACTTCTTTCCTTGATATACACTTGTTCTGTAGAGAAAACATGACAAAAAAATGTGGTTTTGTTTTTCAGATAGAAAACCTCACTGGCCTTGACCTTATAAGCCGTTTCAGTGAGAAACAGACTGCCACAGTTAGCAAGAAGCAAACTGCTTCGATTTTTCTTCGGTAACGTCTTGTCCTTGAATACCTTGTTACATTCTAAAGATGCCTGTAATTATGCTTCGAGGTGAATTCTGACAATGTTTCCACTCTCTTGAGTAGATTGCTGAAATAATTTTATTTTCTATGTTGCCGATAAGTAATTTGCATACTTCTTTTTACCAATAAGGTGCAATAGAAGTACTAAAGTAATAATAATCCTTTGAACTAACTTAGGGTGGAGAAACATGTTCACTACTGCTTACCTTTTTTGTATAAAAATGTGGGTGGCGGATCCTTAATAATGTATAATGTCTTTCCGAAGGCATTCAATGAACTATCAATCAGAAACCTCTCCAGTGGCTGCGGTCCAGCTATCTTCTGGAAAGTTCATGACGTCTTCTATTAACGTTTCATTATTAGAAGCCAGAACACTAGCTTGGAGAACAAGAATAGTATCCCTCCAAGGTACTTAGATGTTTTCACACCTTTTTTATGTTCATGCATTTTTCACCTGATAAGCATGTGTTGCAGCTGCTGCTGAACTTATATATGTTTTATAGATTCGAGGAGTCATCCTGGACCGGTTGTTGTGGTTGATATTAAGAAAGGATTTGAGGTACGTCATAGCTGATTTTCAAGATTTGGTATAAGATCAATAAAATATCAGCCGATGGGCTTGAAGATGAAAATCTTCCCTTAACTTTTGCATTTATTACACCCTGTAGGATGGTTTATCCATCTCAGTTTCTCCTTTGACAAGAATTTATAACGAGACTAGTCTCCCCATGGAGATACGTTTTCAGCGATCTAAACAGAAGAGAGATGATTTTGCGTTTTTATCTCTCAAGCCTGGTGGTTCGATTGATGATTCAGTTGCAGCATTTAATGCTATAAGCTTATCAGGAGATCGGAAGAAGGCATTGACATCCTTAGCTGTTGGTAGGTTTAGCTGTTAGGATTTTGGCTTCTTGCTACAATATTCATATCTTGAAACTTCAAATAAGGTGGAGATGGCCCCTCGTGACAATAATACATGAAACTAGATTTTCATCAATTTTTCTTCATTCATATTTAACGACTGTAAAGTCCCTGTATGTTTCTACATTAGCTCTAGAGCTAATATCAATAGTCTAGTTTCTCTTAGCGTACAAGATTACTGGTAATTGTATTCTGATTGATTCACAATCTAAATGGCAGGTAATTTCTCACTCTCGTTCAGACCTGAATCTTTGGAAACTTTGTCTGAGGGTGAGAAGTCACTGGCAAGTGAATGGTCAGAAGAGCTTGAGGGAGGGAAGGCAGTACGCCTAACAGGAATTTTTGATAAATTAAGTTATGGAGTTAAAAAGGCTTTATCTATCAAATCAGTAAAGGCCTCCTTGACTACTACATATTGCTCTGTCACATCTGGAAGTCAATGTGTTGGCAAGGTGCATTTTCTGATCCATAGCATTGGGAGGGAAGTATCGATCACACGGCCTGATGCATCCTCTGATGTGCTTGAGAGACAGAAAGCATATATTGCATTGCGAGAGCAAAAGGAAGTTTTTCTTTTGCCCACCGTGCAGGTGTCCAATTTTCTGTCCTCCGAAGCAACCATTTTTTTGAATGAGACTGGTAACTGCAGAAAAGTATGTGCTTTTTAGGCGACCCGTATTTCTGCCTTTTAACATTTTTTTTTTCTTGCTCGCAGATCAGTTCACGTCAATCGAGAGACAAAGCATTGGCAAGCAGGCGACTGTACAAAGTGGAAAAACTATGGATTTCTATACTAATCCTGACATGATATACTTTAGAGTTACTCTGATTAATTCCCAAGTGAGCTGCAAAGCAGTCAATAGTGGTCAGTGGGTTAAGAAGTTACAGAAGCAGAAGAATGGTGCTCAATTTTTGGATGTTGATCTTGATTTTTCAGGTGGAAAATTCTGTGCTTCCTTGAGATTGTCTCTAGGGAAAAGAGGCATACTGGAGGTCGTGATTTTATCTTGAAATCTGTTTCCTTCCTGGTTGCATTTTCTTATAAAAACCCTTTCTGGTTGTTGCAGGCAGCTGTTTACACATCGTACATCCTTAGAAACGACTCAGACTGCACTTTGTTCTTCTTTCCCCCTGATCAAAAGCCTCTATCCAGGTATATGACCAATAAATCACAATATCTTTTGACTTGGTGATCGCTTTTTACATTTAAAGTAAAAAATGCAGGGAGGATATGGAGAAACTTGATTATATTGTTCCCCATGAGTGTGGATTGCATTTGCCCCCAAATACAGAGGGGTCGTGGTTTTTAAGGTATGCTAATACTCAGTACATAGTTATTTTCACCTAATTTCTTTTTACAACTTACTTCAGCTCCTTGTTTGGCCAGATCACGCAAGGTTTGTGTCATATTGGCTGATGATCATGGGGCAACTGCAGCAGTGTTGGATTTGGATGCTTTATCAGGACTTACAGAAATTAGTTTGGGAACAAACAGTGAGTCCGGGCTTCGATATATAACAAGGTTTGGGTTGTCAGTTAGATCAATCTCAAGTAAAATGCTTGTTCCATCACGAATTGTGACTTTTGTTCCAAGACATCTTGTAATTAATGGATCAGAAGAGACCATCAACATTCGCCAACGCTATTTTCAGGTTCGTTGTGTGTTCCTTTTTGCTGATTTGTTTCTGCACCGGAACGCGATTTATTTACTTTTATTTTTATCATTTTCTTTCTTTCTGGGAAGGATGATTCTGTAGGCATAACTACCATCAAAAGTAAGCAGAGAGCAGCCTTACAGTTGCAGGAAGAAACTACCCAGAAGAAAGAACTCCATCTGTTCGAAAATTTTATCAAAAAGCATGGAAGTGACAATGCAAATCCATTGATATTCATTCAGTTTCAGTTGAACAAGGCAAACTGGAGTTGGTCAGGCCCGTTATGCATCACTTCAATTGGATCTTTTTTCCTGAAGTTCAGAAAACAGTCAGGTGAAGCAGGCAGAGGCGCAATTGAATTTGCATCTGTTAATGTTTCTGAAGAAGGTTCAACTCTTGCTGTGCTCTTCCAAAAACCACCGAATACCCCACCTCCTTATCGAATTGAGAATTTCTTGCATTCTGCATCTCTCACATACTACCAAAAGGTTGGTCAGCTCCAACGTATTGTCAGCGACTCATCGGTACATGTGTATAATTTTTTTTGTAATCACTCACTGCTCGTTGCTTGATGATTACAGGATTCTGCAGAGATTGAAGTACTTGGACCTGGAAGTGGGGTTGATTATGCATGGGATGATATGACTCTTCCTCACAAGCTTGTACTTATAATAGATGGTAATAGTTGGCCTCTAACAATGTTCTTGCTTAAAAAATTATGAACCTCCATAACATTTTAGGGGCTTCCTAGAAGCAATAAATTCAGCACTTCCATGTATCAATCTACATAAAAGCTGGAACATTTTTTTGCAGGCATGATACCTCTGCGTGAAGTCAGCTTAGATAAGGTCCGTCCATGGAAACCTCTTTTCAAGGCAACTCAACACAGAAGCATAGCATCACACTTAACGTTGAAAAAGAAAGCCAAAGATTATATAACAGCCGACGAGGAATTGAGTAGGATACCTATGGTAAAGGTTGGATATGAAGTCTATGCAGATAGTCTGACTAGAGTCATTCGAATTTGTGAAGTTTCAGAAGGCCTTAAAAAAGACTCAGTATTCAATTCTCGTTCAAAAATTCAATTCCGAGTAACCCATTTAGGAATTCACGTACTTGAAAAAGTGAAGCAAGTAAGTCTATATGGCACTTCTCAGTTTCTCACCATCATATGTGTATTATATAGCTATTCCTGAATTTGTTTGCTTGACCTAAAACTTCCTTTGCCTCCGAGACTTGATTTTGTGTGGAAATGTATATGTAGAATGCAGAGGTGAAAATGGTTATGTCTTATTCTCCGATCCTAGTGGCAAGACTTGACAATGTTAGTCTACAATCCATGTTCACTGACCAACAGAAATTTAACCAATTATGCATAGAGGTATGTTATGAGGTGCAATAGGTTGGCTTGGCTTTCTAGTTGCAGAAATTAGGCATGATTTTTGTCTCTGAATACTGCAGGCTCTGAACGTGGATTACAAATGGACCGGGGCACCCTTTGCAGCCATGCTTCGTCAGCATCACTCAAGTTCAAGTGACGCAAATGATTGTCTGTTCAGATGTATATTCGTTTTAGCATCAAGCGGTTCCAACGTCACACAAGTCAAGCACTCCTCGATAGTTTTGCAGGTATCAGACGGTTACTGTTACACTCCTTGAATTTATCCTTATTTCTCTTCACGCTTTCTAAATTAAGACTAGGGGAATTTAACAGCCAACCTCAACTTCTGGCTTTTCAAGTATTGATTGTATTGGCATCTATGCCTGCTTATGCTGGTGGATATAATATTCTTCCGTCTTACATGCAGCCAGTCAATTTGAACTTGGACGAAGAGACTTTAATGAGAGTTGTGGCCTTTTGGAGATCATCTCTCAGTACAAATACGCAAAGTAGTCAATATTATTTTGATCATTT
This sequence comes from Lepidium didymum, assembly GCA_963920545.1. NCBI lineage: Eukaryota > Viridiplantae > Streptophyta > Magnoliopsida > Brassicales > Brassicaceae > Lepidium > Lepidium didymum. The sequence goes on from OY986982.1 coordinate 2,737,168, forward strand.
TGAAATTCACCCAATCAAGGTTTGCTCTAATTGCCATTTTTTTTTTCAATTTCTACTCTGATTGTGTATAAAATACTAACTCTGTTTCTCTTCTTTTCAATTAGATTACCGCTAATTTTGTTCCTGGGAGTTCATATTCGAGCTATAACTCAGCTCAGGAAACTTTGAGGTCATTGCTGCATAGTGTGGTCAAGGTACGTGCATCAATAAATTTTATTTTATCTTCTTCATTTTACTGTTTTGCGTATATTCACATGGACGACAGTTTCCAAGGGATAATGCGTATCTGATACCTTTTTTTTTGTAGGTTCCGCAGATAAAAAATATGGTTGTTGAGCTAAACGGTGTACTGGTCACTCATGCTTTGATTACGGTTCGCGAACTACTTCTCCGATGCGTAAAACATTACTCATGGTATCATCTTTTGCTAAATATGCTAAGACCTCCTTAGTAAATCGTCTTCTGTTTCTAGATAATTTATAACTTGCATAAGGGCTTCGTAGGTATGCAATGAGAGCAATCTACATTGCAAAGGGCAGCCCGTTGCTTCCGCCAGCTTTTGCATCCATGTTTGATGATTTTTCATCTTCCTCACTTGATGCCTTTTTTGATCCTTCTAGAGGCTTGGTGGACGTCCCTGGTTTGACAGTGGGTAAGCGATGAGCCTTGTTGGTATCATTACCTTCATTTTTGGCTTCTATGTGCATCATATCTCGGTTAATTTGGAATTATCATTTACTTGTATCTGTTGTAGGCACCTTCAAACTTCTCAGCAAATTTATTGACAACAAAGGATTGTCAGGGACAAGGCGTTACTTTGGTGATCTTGGGAAAACTGTGCGTGCCACATAGCTTGTGAATTTTGTAGTTGTTTCATTAAATTTCTTATGAAAATACCACATTGCAGCTAAGAACAGCAGGATCCAATGTCATCTTTGCTGCTCTCACTGAAATCTCCGACTCTGTTCTGAGGGGTGCAGAAATGAAAGGTGTTGATGGACTAGTGAGGACTCATCCACTTATGATCCGTTGCCCTAAAATTTCTTACCTATATGGTCTTCATATAATCTTTCTCTCTTGTCCCAGGTTAGCGGTTTCCACCACGGAATCCTTAAACTGGCGATGGAACCTTCAGTGATAGGAACCGCTTTGATGGAAGGTGGACCTGATAGAACAATTAAACTTGACCGTAGTCCTGGTATTGATGAGGTGGTATTTCATGCCTTGTCTCATGCTTTCAATGAAACATCTTCATTTCGGTAGAGTAGAGAAGGAAAAAAAGAAGATTTGACGTGTAAATCTTTCTTACGTCTCCATCTCCTGAGATTTTCACTTAAAAATAGAGGAATCACGGCTTCTTGAACTTTTAAAATCTCAAAAAAAAAAAAAGCTCCCGGTCACATCTACTAATCTCTTTAAATAATTAAAATCATTGTCACACAATCTTGTAAGATTTAGTTGTGATATATGCTCATACTCATCCTTGCAGTTATACATTGAAGGATACCTTCAAGCTATGTTGGATACAGTGTACAGACAAGAGTATCTCAGAGTCAAAGTCATAGACGATGAGGTAAACAATAATAAAAACAATATTTCTCTATCTTTGATTTGGTTTGCCCTTCCAAGAAAAGAAAAGAACATAAACGATTCGAAATTTCTCCAAAAGACAGAATCATACTTATCATTCTTTCCATAACTGACCAAACACAATCACTTATAGGTTTTCCTGAAAAATCTCCCACCAAGCAATTCTCTTATAGATGAGATGATAGACCGAGTTAAAGATTTTCTCGAAAGCAGGGGTTTACTCAAAGGAGATCCCTCAAGCTCTCGTCCTCTACGTCGTCTCCATGGAGACAAGGTTAAATCAAATCCCTTTTTTCTCCATAAACTCCAATTTAATATCTTGGGGGTGTTTAGTTTATAATAACTCCAATTCCATAAGGATATTGTGATCTTATTTGATGGAACCTGAGTCATGTGAATATGTCAAACATGATCAGGAATGGAAGATCGGACCAACCTTGATGACATTGTGTGAACATCTATTCGTCAGCTTTGCAATTCGCATACTGAGACAGCACGCAGCTAAGGTTATTTCAGGTCGTTGGCCGAACAGAATACAAGCAGAGACAGAGACTAATGACAGTGGTTCCAGTACTGCAATTGTACCGGTGATTAGTGACAAGAAGAAGAAGAAAATGAAGTTCATGTGGAAAGCTGGTATTGGGAATTTCGTGGCTTCAGGTGTCGTTGCTTACATTGACGGACGTTTGTGCCGACAAATTCCTAATCCAATAGCTCGCCGGATTGTGAGTGGATTTTTGTTAAGTTTTCTTGAAAAAAACAGTGAACAATAATCACTGTAAATATTTTTCTACAGAAGACTCATGACATGAAATAGAAGTAATAAAGCCCTTATGTTTTTCTTCCACTTCTACGAGTCCAGCACCAAAATATAATTCATGTATCATCCAAAACAAATTCAATGGGGTCGAATCTAATATATATCACCTTATACCCTATTAGTTATTTTACTAAATGTCTTTTTCATGTTTTGATTTGACCATACTTTTGTAAAATAAATTATTTTAAATCATAAAAATCTAAATATATGAAAATTATATTTTTTTAAAGTGGTTTTTAGTCTAGTGGCAGGTGGTAATTCCACATAAGATATGCACACTTGCACAAGCAGGGATCGAGTCTCACCGCCTACATTATGTAGGAACTTGGCTAATGGGCCGGCATATTGTGGCCCAATGTTGACAAAAAAAATTGTATATTTTTCCACGTATGTTATGAGTCGGATTTTTAAAAATGAACGTATATCGTTCAACACAGAAAATTATGTAGTCCGTGTTTCATTTTATTTGATGTTTAAGGATTTTTTACACATATTAAAAATTATTAAATTTTGTATAAGATGTAAATAAAACACGTTTTATCACAAATTTCAAAATAATCTAACCAATCATAAATCAATCTGTAGAATTTAAAGAGTCAAAAACACTACAAACACAATAAATTTTGCATAAAAATCTTAAAATATCAATTAAATTGAAACAAATTTTTTTACTAAAACATCACTTATATGAAACAGAGTGAATATATACTAAAATTTCACATAAATAAATAGCATTCAAAATATTCATAAGAACAAGGTTAGTAAAATATTCATTTTCATTTAAAAAAAATACTACATAACTAAAATTAAGATATTCTGTTAAAAACAACTAAAATTTAGATATTACAAAGACAACACGAATTAATTATAGTATTTGACAAATATTGTATTAAACTTTTTTTTCTAAAATAATTTGGTTGTAGAAATATTTTGTCAATGATAATAAAATTAATTTAATCAGTTATTATTTATAATTTGAACTTTAAACTATTTAAACTAATGAAATTATATTTTCATAATATTAATAAAATAAATATAAACAATATATTATTTTAATCATAAATTACTAACCCATATTTCCCATTTAAAAAATAAATTTCATAATACAATTGATTTGCATATCATATAACTTATATCATGTTTAATTATTCAAAATATTTTATCTATAGTTTTATTTATCAAACAAACAATATCCATTTTGCTACATTACATAATAGATGATCACGTGATCAGAGTTTGCTATGATACAGATTTCTATATCCTCCCCATCGTCTTAATAGGCTAGTAAACTTGGACCGCAAGCAATACACTTGTAATATTTTAGACAAAAAAAAACTATTTTCTTATCTGGAATTTAGCAGCCAATCTGAAACAAATAAAGAAAACAAACACGCTTATTTCTATTTCTTCCTAAAAACAACAAAAGAAAAAAAGGAAATTTTCCTTTATTTCCTTTTTTCTATCCTAAACCTAAGTCAGGTGGAAAATATAGAAACTTAACCCTTATATAAAGAGTAAGAAACACCTACAAGTCATAACTATCACTTTCTCTATCGCTCTCTAATTTTCAGTATTTTTGTTGTCAATTTTCTCTCAATTAGCAATGGCTACTTTCGATGATCTCCCACCAATTCGTACGAAAGATGTCAAGAGAAGAAGCAACAAAAGAAGAAGAGTAAAAAAGAAGCAACTTGAAGAATTGATTAGCAACGTTGTAAGAGCCGCTCATGTCGCAAGAGACAAAGGATTTTACATTGTTTCACCTGAAGCCATTCGATGCGTTGAAATACTCAGAGATTTGCGAACCTTACCTCTTACGGCTCCACTTATCACTGAAACTGATGCCTTCCGCACTCTTCAATTTCTCTCCAACAACGGTAACCCTAAAATCCGGTCTGAGTCTAGAGCCGTCATTGATCACTGGAAGTTCATTCTTCAAAACAAAAGCCATTAGAGGTTTCAATGTTTCATCATCCATCGTATTCGTAGAGGAAACTGTAGCTAGGGTTTATTTTGTGAAGAAATTTTAGGGTTTATTATTGAAAGCCTAAATATGTAACAAGATATTCTTCTTTTTTTGTCTAATTCAAAACTGTCCATGTTTGCGATAAGTACGTACTAAATTGATTGCCTCTTCTCTTTTTGAGTTTATCGTCTTCGACCGATCCTATGATGAAGAAAACAGTAGGCTTTATATTAAAAGCCTTTTCGTCAATTTGTAACAAGAAATTGTCTTTTTAATTGACTTATTGTCTCATTCAAAACTTTTCAGGTTTGCGAGAAATATATAATAATTTGATCGTCTTTCTTTTCCCTTCAAGGTCATCGTTTTTTGTTTTTTGTTTTTTTTTGTTTTTTTTGCTCAACTTGACTCATCGTACTACATCGTCTAAATAAATAAAGAATTGTTCACAAAATAAAGAAACTTTGACAACATTCTAGTTATGCGGACGAGGTGATCAGCTTTGTGATTGAAAACTCTGGAGATGTGGGTGACCGAGCATGACTGGAATGATCCGCTTAGTCTTGAATAATCGTCGAGATATGGAAAAAGAGCAAACCATGCGTGAAACTCCTTGATCATTTTTAGGAGCTTAGAATAATCGATTAAGAACTCTACTTCATTGATTTGTTGAACTGAAAAGCATGTCATCGTTTTTTCAATCGATAGCATATTGAAGTTTCTAATTATCTCTTGCTAAATTTTTCTAGTGGAGGTTTGTTTATTAATATTTAGAAATCCATTTAGGATTTAAAACCTATGCAAAAGTATACTAATTTTAAAAGCATACAAAATAGATTTTGTAAATTAAACAAGTACAATGTCTCAAATATTTGTATAGGGTAATCTATTACCAAAGGTAATACTAAATTATACAATGTTAATAAAATCAGTAAATTATTCTAATTTTCATTTAAATTTGTTTATTAAATTAGATTATCTCCGACTTATATGCGTCATAGTACTCTGTTGCTCCTCTCTTTTACTTCCCTCTGCCATCAATTTTTCCTGTTTTGTAAAACTGTCTCTTGACTTAATCTTTGACTACCTCCGACCTGCTACTTGATTCATGCGCAATGACATCCACTTTCCTCGCGGTAAGGAGAAGGCCTCCGAGTTGGATTATGGAACGCATGACAATCATCAATTCTCTTATCTCTCCACTCTGTTACTCTTGCGATCCCAATGCGTTGTTTTCTCACATCTGCTAAGCTTTTGTAACTATGCTTTCTCCTTTGTGAAGTTTTCTCTTCAGTGAAAGTCCTCTTTTGTGGAGTTATTTTGACCGCATCTGTTGGGACGATTCCCTATTTAGAAGTGAATTGCAGTAGAGGAATCAGTCACTCTTCATGACTACTGATTTCGTTTAGTTTTTTTTTTCGAATATTAGCCAACTGTTACGCATAAGCTTTAGCTAATTTGGTTCATGTAAACCATGTTTCTTCCTCCTTCAATGGAGAGCAAGTCTATATCAAAGACATTCTAATGGTTAGGACTAATGAAGCTATGCGTAATCCATAGGAAACTCATCAACTCAACTCATTAACACTTGAGAAACTTTTGCCAGCAATCTAAAACATTTTATACATCGGACACTGATACAAATACAGACCAGACTTGCCATTGAGATAAGGTATGCATAAAATCTGATATATGTATCTTAAGTAATACTATAGATAACTATGCCTCAGTTAGACAAGTATAACAGAGCTCATCAATTATCGTTAAGCACAAGTCAACAACCTTTTTAGTTACCATAAGCAGTTCTCTTCATCATCCTCATGAATTCTTCCATGTTAACTTCACCATCACCTGGAGTTTTCATATATAGTGGTTCATACATCAATCATAACCAAATTCAGCATTGCACAAGAGAAAGAGAAAAAAGGTTAAGAAACTTACGGTCTCGGTCAGCTTCTTCAACCATCTCTCGTACCTCAGCGTCAGTGAAACTCTCACCCAAGTCCTTTGCCATTCGTTTGATATCCTCAACAGATATCTTCCCCTGAAATTTGAAGGAAAAAATGTTAATTCAAAGAGAAATTGAGATGGAATAAAGTAACTAAGTCAAGAGTAAATACATTTTTGTCAAGATCAATGATTTGAAATGCCTTGTTTAACTCTTCTTTTGTGTCTCTTTCACCGATTTTAGCAGTCATCATATGAACAAACTCATCAAAATCTATGGCTCCACTTCCATCTTTGTCCACATCAGCTATCATTTTGTTGATTTGCTTCAATATCGTACCAACACATAAGATATCAGAATACGCATTCCTTGCAAAGGAATACACGAAATGAAAAGAAAGACAAAAAATGAAACATATTAATACCTCTTCGGTCATTTCGAAACCAAGCGCCCTACATGAGAAAGTAATATCAAGAATTACATTCAAACATCCAAATCATATAAAACAATGGAGAATAAAACACATAAACACTAATTACCAAATCACCTCATTGCCACATTAAGCTCTTTAGCATCGATGGTGCCAGATCCATCAGTATCAAACAGTTCAAAAGCTTCCTTGATTTCTTGCCTCTTCTGCTGCGTCAGCCCATGATGACGTCTGGGTTTCTCTTTTCTCGACACACCTCTGTACATACTCGACTGATGCAAAGAACACGCGTGCCAAAAAAAACCATTAAATTTCGAAAAATTTGAAAATTTCCCATCTAATTACCAACACAAGACAGCTCAATTTCATAGAAAACAAAATCTGAAATCTAACACGACATTTGTTTCTTCCGAAATGTGAAAAAAAAAACTTATTTTCCGCATGGAACCAAATATCAGGCTAAACAGAAACCCTAAAAGCTCACAATACAATAAACCCTGAATTCCTAATTCTAAAATTCGCTAATTTCATAGAAAATCCGGGTTTCCGAATCAGATCTTAATAAACCCCACAATGCAAAACCGTTATCTAACAATCAGATCAAGCTGATATTTACACATAAAGAAGATCAAAAATCGAAGATACAGACCATATCTCTTTCGTCGTGACAAGAATCGCACAACAGATGGATCGAGCTCTTTCGGTCTTAGTAGTTTCCGCGTCTAATTCCTGATAAAGAACGTTTCTTTAGGTGTAAAAAAGAACGTTTCTACTTTCCTCTTTCCTTTCATACAAAGGCGGTAAATGAAATGGGTCAGATGGGCCTAATAGTTAAGGCCCATTACTAATACAATTTCATCATTTTCTTTCTTTTTTGTTTTCTTTCTAAGGTTTAAATGTTTAATTGAAAATCTCATCCATAATTCCATCATTATGACTGTACTTAGTATAATAATATTATCTACTATGTTAAGGCAAAGTTTTATAATAGTATTATGATATATGTGAATAATTACTCATTTTCCATGTATATTCTGGCCTACAATATTACGTAGGAATTTGGTTAATAGGCCGGTTAGTTGTGACACAATGTTGACAAAAAAAAAAAAAAAATTACTTTGCTCCTTGTAAGTTCCAGGTCTTAATCCAAAGATAGTTCCAAGTGAGGATGAGTTAATTGACTCCGGTCCATGTTCTTAGTTTTTCATTAAAACATGACTTTCAAACCAGTCGCATATTTATTCTTATTCAATTTATTTTTCTTTTCTATTTTTGAAGATTTCTATCTAGTTTTGTGTTATAAAATCTAACAAATTCTATGGTTACTTGCTACATTATTAATGCTTTTATGATTTGCAACCAGAAATTCTCTACATTTTCTTAGATGAAGTGAAATAAATTAGAAAGTATCATTTATTATGTTTGATTGGGGAATCAAAACAGTTTGTGAATGAAGCACTCTATGCAAAATCAAATTTGTTTATTTATATACAAAAGAAGTCAACGCCTGACAAAAGTCAATACACCAAAGAATCTTGGAATATACTCTTTGCAAATTGAGCTCTGTATATCCCAAACTGACAATAACAAAATACAAATCAAATCAAATCATTATACAATTGACAATAATGTAATTTACAAACAAGTTGGGTCACGCATATATAGTATTGTACAATTGTGACGTGTGATATTACAAATGCTGACTGGGCTCCACCGACGATTTGGCCGTCTCTTTTTATGTATCCCACACCGGAATTAACCTGGCTTTACCCACCACGTTTAACAGACGTACCAATTAACGCCGTTAAATTTTCATCTCGGAGGCGATTGGTTCACAGTACAAGCCACCACTCTCGCCCACTGCTTCAGCTTCATCTTCACCGTCTGAGGATCATCGCCTATTTATCCAAAAATTGATCATTCTAGTTTATAATCGACTATTATATATATGTATGTGTATGTGTGTATAGGTTTATACGTACTGGTTCTGTATACGGTGTGGTGGGGGCTAGTATCGCCGTCGGAGAGTGAAGATGACGACGTTGCGGATTTGTTAGAAACGGCGTCGTTGTAGCTTTTTTGAACGGCGAAGTAGAGTTCTAACGCGGGAAGTGTGTTGGACAATCTTGGATCGGCGATTTCAGGAGATCCGAATCCGAATCCGAGTTCCAGACTAGCTTTGAGCTCGTCGAGATCTTCGTCGGTCAGGCTCTTTCCGCGGCGGCGACGATTGTGGCGGGAGATATCTTGGCGTTTTGACCAAGCTTCTTCGCGAATGAGATCTGGAGACCACGAGTGTTGCTTCAGGAGAGGAGAAGAAGACGGTGGGGCATGGAGGCGACGCACTACCCCCGGCGAGGGAGTGTGCGGTGGAGGAAAGGTTTTACGATCAATGGCTGGTTTTTTGGTAAATAATTCAAAATATTTGGTGAAGAAGTTTTGAAGGGAAAGAGAAAAGAAGATGAATCAGTTACTTTATAAAGTAGTGTGTTGCCGACTCAGGGATATTGGGCCGGCCCAAGCGATAATGACCTGCAGTTTTCTAATTATTATTTTCATTTTATTTTATTTTTAAACTCAAACATCATTTGTTGCGAAGGCATTCTCCGGTTACGTTGACACGTGGTGGCTTGAGTGCTGAAGGAGTGGCTATTTTGCCACGTTAATTTCCTAGCGTTTCTTTGTTTTAAACCCATTTGTATTACAACCCACTTTATCTTCTCCCTGTTATGTTTTAATCCTCTGTACTGTTTAACCCATTTGGATCTATTATCAGTGAAATGTCGTTTTATGGGAAAAAAAAAAAAGAAAACTCAAACATCAACTTTCCATTAACCCATCAATGAATTAAAATGTTCATCTAATTATTATTTTTGTTTCGTTAATTATTATGTAGTTTACCTGGAATTAACGAAGGAACACAAGTTGGCATTACAAATTGGTTTTTTTCTTCTTTTTTAAAAATTTTCTGCATTTTAAAATTTAATAATGATAATTTTACGAGTAAACTTCTAGTGGAAAGATAGCTTTTATTTATTGAAAAACTAGTGGTTTTTATTTAATGTTAGTGTTACATCATCAAGTTATATTGTCCTTTCAATATTAACATACTGTTTTTATGCAAATAGCAAACAACTCAAATTGACCATCTCTATTCTCTAGGATTCTTCATATCATTCTCTACCCAAATAACTTCTCATGGTCCAATAACTATGTTATCACCGATATAGCGCATATTTAACCATAAACCAGTACATAAAAGCTGTCTATGTTAATCAAAATTATAATTAATCCAATGTATATGTATCCACTTGCTCACTTCTACATATGTTAGTCAAGTATAGAATCAATTATAAAATTTTGGATTAGTCAAGTATAGAATCAATTATAAAATTTTGGATTACATACTCTTGATAATATTAGAGAAGTCAGAGTTTTGCTACTAGACTATATGTTCTCGGCGGTAAAATGATTGGTTTGGATATAAAAAATAAGGAAGGGTTTGGTTCCAAACCTTTTTTGAATCAGAAAATCTAATTAGAATATCTCTAGGTCAAACTGAATTTGTTGAAATGGAAATAGGAATCCACAACGTCAATATACCAGAAAGAAAAAAATCTCTTCATGGCCGGTTAGACTACCTGTATTTAAAAACTACTTACTGCCTGAACTAGTTGTTGAACTAAAAAATGTCCAGTTTTAGACAGTGAAACCAAACTTAGCAGACATTAATTTGGACGCCACGATAACAGAGCCGACGATCATTAAGTCAAAACTCAATGTGGGTAATGTTTTATGAGCCGCATTAATTTGAGATATATTGGCCTGCTTTAAGAATTATATTTATAGAAGAACACGTACCGAGATGGTTTCTGCAGTTGGAAGGAGCACTTGACACATAGCTATATTCATTTGACATTTGCTTTATCAAATTCAAAAGGAGTACTTGTGATCTGAGAATTGTTCAAATATATTACCACATTACATGTTATTGTTAATGTTGTAATTTCTACAGTCAACTTAAAAGTATGACAACAATGTACAGTTCACATTAAACCACTTGGGTATTAAAATTGCCTTTAAAAAATATTAATTTAATATTAAAAAGTGAAATAGTAGGGAAGCTCAAGTGGCTAAATTTCTATATTTGCAGTTTTTTCACTTTGATTTTATATATTTGTTTAGCCCCATTTAATATTGTTTTAGGTCTGTATTATGGTTATGATGTTTGTAATTATTACTGGAAAAAAAACACACGTAGTGTTTAATCTATATTAAATGGGCAAGAATAAGACTATTATGGGCCTAAAAGCCCAATTTTAAAGCCCACAACGAATGATATTTGCGATTTTCCACTTTCTATGAAGATGAATCGGTAGTCAACTGAAGCATGTGTTCCAGAACTTGAAGTCTTCCCAAAGCAATGTATTTGCTACACTTTGCTGTAGTTTCACCAACTTCTTCAATTTTCTCAGTAAACCCATCTACTTTCTTCTTGAGATCTTTCATCGCAATTCACAACACCAAACTTCACTGTCTCTAGAATCGAAGAGATCCTTATGCTCAGGTTTTGAACTTCAAATCTTATGTTATTCAACGTTTCCTTGTTAACTCTCCCAACATTCTCCAACAATGTAACGAAATCTGTCTCGTCACAGTTCTCGTACTCCTTCCACATCTTGTTACACCACATTCCTGCAATCTCAATCGGTGCGGTCAATCCAGAACCAATCACACTCACTACTGGAGGTGCAATCATTGCGTCTGCAACCACTAACAAGACAAAAACAGAGACATATGCAGTTGCGAAAAACACATTTGACAATATCCTGAATGTTTTTACTTTCCTCTGTTTCTTCTTAAGCTTTGTTTTCAGTTTACACAACTCCTCCAGAAGCAAAATCTGCTGTTTGTACACCGAATTGTACTGAGTCACGAACTTGTCATCAAAAGGGTCTCCCATGGCTTTAAACTTGTTCAGCTCCTCCAAGGTTTTCGCATACTTTTTCTTCCTTTTTCCTTGGAGATACTGGATTTTCGAAAGCCCAGAATTAGGCGAATCCCACTAACGACGATAGTTAGACAATACTGGATTTGTAAGACAATAGTTAATTTGATATTTGTTGTATAATTACTATATTCAATTTTGTTCTATTTCTTTGTACAGTTTTTAACTCACAAGATTCCAATATAAATCGAAATCCAAAAAAGATAAGGAATAAAGAAAACGAGAACCTCACTTTATACTTAAACACCGCACGCACGCACGCTTCTGCGATGATAGGCTTTATAGCTATATACCCTAAAACCTAACCAAGAATCGATTTGTAAAGAACAAACATGAGACATTAACCACACGAGTGCTGATTATCAATTTGTAGATAGAATATATATCTGGAACGACAAAAGGTTTATGAAAAGGAGGTAGCGAATTGAGCAATAAAGTTCCACATACTTTAACTAGATTCTATTATTATATGATTATAGGTTCAAACTTCCCATTAGTAATTTGAAAGAACGCAAAATCGTTTCTCTTTTAGTCAAACTATTAGATCGACAATGTCTGGTTGGAGTCAAACTACAGATACATGAACTATTGGTTGAGTTGTTTAACCACCAAATTGAGAAAAGTTTTGCTGTAAAATTGTTTAGTTTTATAGTTTAAAATGCAAGTTTACCAGAAATATATTATGAATTTTAATTTGGCTAAGCAACCATTGAAATTTTCATGGCTGTTACATGTATAATCAAATCATATTCTCTTCTTTTCATATAAAAAAGAAGAAGCAAATTTGTCAGTCTTTATTAATAAAGCTGAGTTATAATATACATGAACCTTCTTTAGAAGGGAGAATACCAAAAATACAGGAGTAATAAAGAACAATCATATATATACAATTTATATTTAATTATTTTTCTTGATTAGAAATTCAATCATTTATAGTAAGTAATATATTTAAAAACTGTTATCAAAATTTTATACTTGCGATAATTTTAATCTCGGTTATTAATTAGTTGTTTACAATACTTAAATTAGTGGGTGGACATTTTATGCACTTTTATTTATTCTCACTAGACTTTTTTTTTTGTTAAAAATTTTCACTAGACTTATAATTGAATTTGGGCTACTATAAAGCTAGATTGTTATTGTATATATTAAGAACAGCAGTAATGTGTTTATTGTGTACATCTTTGTGTAGTTTGATATTATATTCGACCGGCTCACCTTCATTTGCGGTTAAATCTGTATAACTTTTGAAATAAACTAACTAATATCAAAAGTATCAGTTAAAGTATAATTTATTTCAAGTCATATAAGATAATGTGTTTTAAATGTCTACGTAATTTTTTAACCATAATTTAATTTCCAGTGGTGAGTCGCATAATCCTACGTGAAATAGTTTAAGGTTTAAGTTATGAGTTTTCTTATTTATTGACAAAAAAAAAAAAACTAATACATGTTTACACATAGTTTATATATATAGATTCACCTAGTTCTATTGGCATGTAAGTAAAACTATAAATGCAATTTGATTTAGATTGTGAGTTCTTAACTATTTGCTGAAATATTCTAAATTTGATTACATTACTGATACTTTTTTTCAAACAATTATATCGATAATGTTTGATCTATAGCATAATATTTACACTATAAAAAAATTTCTGAACCTACTGTATATAGTAGAGAGAAATCAAATTATCTGAGAATAACTTGACACGTTAATAAGATTAAAATATTTAAAAGTGGATTTTTAATATATATTTTATCTCAGTTTGCTTTTTAAATTTTGTTGAAGGTAAAATATTAGACACCAATCATGAGCATTCTAAATTTCTCTTAACATCAAGTAACAAGAAACATCAATTACAAAAAAGAACCCATGACAACAAGAGATTTGACATTTTTCCTACGAAATATTGAATCACACCAAAGCGGTTGGAACAAATTGACTGATCAATTGTTGTAATCGAGTGGGGACATAGCAAATGGTAGATAGAGTCGAAGCCACACAAACGAACTAAAATTGTCTAGGATAATGACTTTTTCTAACGACACTTTTATTTGCCATAAATTTCGTCGACAAATATGTCAAATTTATAAGGAACATCACGTTAAGTCTAAGTTCTTTCACCTTATTATTGTCTTGACAAACTAAGACGTTTGATTTAAACTTGATTTTGGATAGTCAACTAGTTTTTAATATAAATATATTATGTCTTATTCCAAGAGTATTTCTAATATGACCATATATAACGTGTCAAACTTATAAAATTAACATTGTTATGCAGTTTTTGATCAAAATTTAATTTTAAATAGTCACATAATGACATATTATAAAATTTGAACTATCATTTGTATGCTCTTATGTATTGAGCTAAAAGTTAAACATCTAACTTCTATACTCAGCTAATTAAAATGTGGTAGATTAAGACTTCACGCGCCAAATTCTTCTCAGTCTGGTGGTTAAGATAATCCAGCTAAATAATATGATATCTAGGTTTGATTTCTTTTTTCTACAAGTTAGTAGATTAAATAAAAATTTTAAGGATTGGATTAAGCTATGGATCAGGTCTTGTCAATCCAATGTTGACAAAAAAAAAACTTTACAAACCAATATTTTTAATATAAATTAGTAAGCTATATATTATAATCTACATAGACAACAAAATTGGATAAAATTAAGATTACAAAAAAAATTAAACTAAGAAATTGCACTGCAAGAATCGTTATTTCATTCAATCTACGGAGTACAACATACATATTCCTAAAATAATAAATGAACTAGTTGCAAATAATGGCCACCTTCCAATACATCTTCTACCAAAATCATTACAAGATATGGATTGTGTGGTTGGGACAAAATGGACCCTACAAATGTCACATAATTTCAGCTAACAAATAAACATCTAACTTGTAAATGTTTCAAAAGCTTCACACCCAGACAACAAATACTCGTCACCAGCATCCAAAATATAAAATAGAAAAACACTGTATCTTATGAAAAACTTTTCATTAACGCTAACCCATACCTAAGGCCAACCTTTCACATCGTATATAATACAGAAACATGTATCGACGAAATATGGTCAATTTTAATTCATATAATAAGTTGTTTTCCTTGTCATCGATGATAATACCAAAACTTTATATAAATTATATTATTATCCAGATTCATTTCTGCTCCATTTTATTAATGATCACGAGACATAAGGATGAATCACATATTTTTAGGTTATAATTTTCTTTTTCTTATCTTGGTGATCGAAGATGAGATAGATAACTAATATAAGTTGATGGATTCGATCAAAATAAATCAACAGAAAACTAATGAATTGGTCGATCTAGCAGTAACAATTAACAGCCAATTTTCTTTTTGTATGTAGTAGTATAGTTGGATCATGTATGTGAATGGTAGAACATATCTCGTATATAAATAGATGAATTGTTTAAACTTTGGAAATGGGTCGGACACAATTTATTATCACTAGACACAGCAAGTTGAGTGGTATAGAATTTACTTAGCCAGTTTAGCTTGATCAATTGTCATCATTTTTTATATATAAATATGGATAATCAGGACAAATATGACTAAGATATATAGGTTTATCGAGCATCTCTCTATATCATATAAAATATCTAAATTTGAAAATTAGAATATCTAAAATATAAAGACTCTGGAGCATCCAAACAAATATAAAAACTACTAACCTAAAAATAATGTCCCAAGTTCCAAATAAAAATTAAACTAAAGTTTCTACAAATTTATGTACTAAAACTTAGCTGCTCGATTAGAAAAATATTTTTTCATATATTTTTTACTTCTAAGAGGCTTGAACCCCAAACCCACCAAATATTTGTTATTTATCATAACTAGAACTGAGAATTGGTTATGGATTTTGCTTTTGGAACTTTTTTTTGCGGGTTTTGCGAAACGAATTGAAAATTTTAGTGAGTTTTGCAGGTTTGGCCTGCGGATCTCACGGGTACCCGCGTGAAAAAAAATTATGTTGTTTTTGTAAAAACAACATGATGTTTGAATTAGAAGTGTGTGAACATCGTAACATTTGGAATTAAAAAAAATAACATAATATTTGAAATATGGGCAAAACGTGGGTTTTCACGGGTTTTCGCGGGTTAGTTATGCAAATTTTTTAATTTTTTTTGCGGGTCACCTACGGAGCCTGTAGGATACTGCAGGACGATTATGAGTTTAGTTTTAAAAACCCGCTTATTCACGGAGCAGGTATGGGTTCGATAAATTTTCTCCAAGTACCCGTAAATTTTTTGCGGGGCGAAGCTCGTCAATCCGCCAACCCAGTGCTAACCATAACATATGATATTAGTAAAATAAATATACTCATATTAGTATAACAGCATATACTAACATCATAACAAAACAACTAGGTATGATATGCAATAATAGAATCACAACTATAGCATTAGTGTGGCTGATATTTTTTATTTATTCAAATTGAACTGCAAACAAGGAAAGTAATTATATTCAAAGTGATATATCTTGAAACCGCCTGGAAGTAGCTTAATAATGTCAATTAGATTTGTATTATTTGATTTGTGAGTGTGAACATCGAATAAATGTAATTTACAAGTTAAGACACTTAAAATAACAGCATAATAAACTTCTTTAATATTCCATTAATTACGCCCAATTCACGTACGGTATGTATGCAGACGTCTATGCCGTTGATCCATTAACATATTAAATATGCCTAATGATTCAAGAAAATTTAACCACTTTTCATATTTATATGTAAAATTGAATATTCAGAAACATATATATAAAAGGATCAAAAAGTTTAATAAGAAAATAAACCAAACATGTGATAAAACAAATCCGATAGCATGTGATTAAGCTGACTTAATGACCGTTTAGTTTGAAATTAATGATTTTAATAATAGGTAGCTTCGACGACGTTAGCATATGAATACATAAACTAATATGTTTATTAAAATCGTTTCTACACATTGTAATAGGCCATTGAAAAACGTAAATAGAATCAAATTATAATATAAAAAATGAACCTTTTTCGATTTTTAACACTCGAAACATTTTGTGTCTACATACAATATTGATATTAGCATCTGAGATTCCCGATCAGTGTGGCCTAGACTCGCGTGACAGTTTTTATTGCTTACCCCTAAAGATTATGCCTCAACGGTCATAGATTCATTATCGCATTTAATTTAATCACAACTATATAGATATATATAATTATAATTTAAATAAAATTACATAAAACGTTAGCGGTGAGATTTTCAACTTTACAACTACAATTCACGCGTAAGCTGCATCTGTATCTTTTAATATATTTTATATTCCAATTATTAGAATTTGGAAAAAGAATTATAAAAAGAAACAAAAATACTTTAATGCATTTTGTAATAAACGATGTCTTGTTAGGATTAATATGCTAGTTTCATATCACTAACTCCACTGCAAAAATTATGATTAAGTGGATCATTCCAAATCAAAATCAAACAGTGATTAATATTTATTTTGTCTCTAATCAAATGAGGAGCATGATTTGATGCAGCGTGACCAAGTGGGTATGATATTGGCTTACGTCTAATCACTTTTTGTCCTTTGTTTTGTAGTCTACACTGCTTCGAAATCAGGAACAAACTCCTAACCAGATTGGTATCTAGCCGGTTTTGGATTTAAACCGGATTTAATTTTGATTAATGTGATGGTCTGAATTTATAAAACCTTGCTTGTATCCATAATTTACGAATGGGTCCTACGTGTTTCCAGGAAAATCAGAGCCGTGAAAGAGAATTATACAAAAGTGTAAACCGATCAGAAAGGTATCTGATGCTGATAATTAAGAATATTAATTTAAAGATTATCAATGGAGAAGAAAATATAAATGACTTTAATCATCGAATTAGTCTAGTCGATGAAGTCACCAGAGATTCTCACAAATCAAACTCCTTTTTTGGTGAACATTATTTCAGTATTTCACAAAATATTAAAATATAACCAAAATAAATAGAAAAGACAATCAGTGGGTCCCACCGATAAGACTTGCTATAACTCTTTACTTTGATCTACAAAGCTTCTCTCTTCTCTCTTCTCTCTCTGCCTATCATCTTTTTCAGTTCGCTATCAGACATATCTGAAACCCCATAACTCATAAAACTTTGCTCTTTTCCATATCTCGTAGTCCAAAGTTTTGTTCTTTTCCCAAAAATGGTCGACGTTGATCGGAGAATGACCGGTCTCAGACCGGCACACGCCGCGGGTCTTCGTCGTCTCTCAGCTCGTGCTGCTGCACCAACGACTCCAACGGTCAGAAACAGTCTCGTCTCTTTCTCATCTCTCGCCGATCAAGTGATTTCACACTTACATACTTCGAGGATCCAAGTCCAACCGGGTCTATCCGACGCTGAATTCGCTCGAGCCGAGGCTGAGTTTGCATTCGCTTTCCCACCTGACCTTCGTGCCGTTCTTAAAGCTGGTTTACCTGTTGGAGCAGGATTTCCAGATTGGCGTTCTCCTGGAGCTCGTCTTCATCTCCGAACCATGATCGATCTTCCAATCGCAGCCGTGTCGTTTCAGATCGCGAGAAATACGCTTTGGAGCAAATCTTGGGGTCCGAGACCTTCCGACCCGGAAAAAGCCTTACGGATTGCCAGAAACGCTCTCAAAAGAGCTCCATTGATGATACCCATTTTCGATCACTGCTATATTCCTTGTAACCCGTCTTTAGCGGGTAACCCGGTTTTTTACATCGACGAGACTCGGATTTTCTGTTGCGGGTCGGATCTATCTGATTTCTTCGAGCGTGAGTCTATGTTCAGGAGCTCCGACTTATCTCCGGTTAATTTAAACAGACAGCGTTCGGGGAGTGAGAAATCCGCTGCGTCTACGTCGTCTTCCTCGTCTAACTTCTCACGAATGAGCTTAGATTCGGGTCGGATTCACAGGTCGGGTACACCAAGATGGGTAGAGTTTTGGAGTGACGCAGCTGTGGATCGTCGCCGGAGAAACTCAGCTTCTTCGATGTCGTCTTCACACTCTTCATCGCCAGAGAGATATCTAGATTTACCAAGATCCGAGACACCGAAATGGGTAGACGATTACGTAAACCGGATCGGGTCGGTTTTAAGAGGTGGCGGGTGGAGCGAATCCGACGTAGATGATATCGTCCACGTTTCGGCGTCTGGTTTCTTTGAGGATGAAATGGTAATTTTAGATAATCAAGCGGTCCTTGATGCATTGCTTTTGAAAGCGGGTCGGTTCTCGGAGTCGCTCCGAAAAGCTGGATGGAGCTCCGAAGAAGTCTCGGATGCACTTGGTTTTGATTTTCGACCGGAGAAGGAGAAGAAACCGGTGAAGAAGCTATCTCCTGAACTTGTCCAACGAATCGGGAAACTTGCTGAGTCGGTTTCTCGGTCATGAATCATGATATTACCCGATCGAGATTCTTTCCTTTTGATTATCCTTAATCAATACATTTACTAAAAAAACACAGAATTAGATTTTAAACGTTTTCAAAAAGGTCTAAAAATATGTGTAAGCTTGCATTATTCTCCTTGTTTGTTATTAGAAACAAAAAAAAAATTAAAATTTGGAGCGCGTTGTACTGTTGAAGAAAAAGTACACTGAACGGTAATAAATAAATCAAAAATTTGTATATAAATAATGTAAATTACAGCTCATTGCGATTAGGGTGGGGGCTAAATTGATCAATTTTCTTTTACGGGGTGTTTCTAGAGTATATACTTTTGGGAAAGTTTTGTTTGTGGAATATGTATAAAATCTTGTAAAAGAAGCACCAACGCACGTGTGACGGCTTTTCCCAAACGAAAACGCAGAAAAACGTTATTTGGGTCCCGCGAACGATGCCAAGCCGACGTCGTTAACGCAACGCTGTCTTTTTATTACCCTACCTTTGTTGTTTGTACCGAGTATTGAACGACGTAAAAACAACTATGAAATGATTACTTTTTTTATATATATTATAGTCCTATGAAATGATTATGGCATAATAACTCGAACCGAAAAACTCAACTAAATCGAATCAAAAAAAGAGAAATCGAATTAAACTAGAACCATTTAAATAATCGAATGGTTTCTAAATTTTCATATCCGAAAGAATCATAATCGAACAGGTACAAAATTGAAACCGAATAGTTATCCAAAAAAATTGAAATACAGTTATATATTCAAAAATAATTATTTATATAGAATATACTAATATGTTTGATGTGACTTTTGTATTGTAGCATGATCTATTCTATTTTTTTTTACTGTAAATTGTAATAAGTACTCGTAGTGGATGCTTAATAGATTATTTTGGATAATTGTTCAATCAGTACAAGTATCTTTTTTTGTCGATATTGGACCACAACTGGTCGGTCCATTGGCCAAGTTCCTACATAATATAGACAGTGAGACTCATTATAGGTATCTTTGTTAGGTGAAATCGTGCTTGATATCTATTATTTTTTGTATATTCTCTTTTGTAACATGAACCTTTAATTTCTATTTGGTTTATTAATTCCTATCAAAGAAAAAATAAATATACATTATATCAAATGGTTATTTTTAGTTTTTTTTGTTACTTTGGTTAAAAATAACTTTTTGGAATTGAAAACCATCGAGAACCAAAATTATTTCGATTCTTATTCAGTTCCAATTTCAAGTATCCATTTAGAACTGAAACTGATAATAATCGAATCAAAAGTTAGGAAATTCCTATTGGTTACCATATTTTAGGAACCAAAAATCGAAAGAAACCCAACCGAACTAAACTGAAGAATCGAGTACATAGGGCTATACAAAACCATAATAAATACAAAATATTTCGTTTGTGTCGTAATATTTTATGTTTAAAGTAGATACATAATATTTAGAAAAACTTGTAAAATTATCTAAAATATCTCTATATTGTAATTAATGATATAGTTAATATGAATAAATAGTAGAGTTAAACGAAGAAAATAAATCAAATTTTTGTGTTAGAAATCTAAAACATTCAATATTTAGATAAAAAAAATTAATTCTAAAATATTATTTATTATGATACGGTAGGAGTATTAGTAGTAGTTTTTATAAACCAAATTTGTTTGTTTAGTTGTTCAAGATGTTTTAACATGTTTTCATTAGATTTATGTTTAACGAAAAATACAAGTAAACAAAATAATATTATGGAATTAATTTAAGACAATTATTGGAGAAATTATTGAGAAATTCAGCCAAATAAAAAGATTTGTACTAGCTATCTACCAAACACTTAATAATCCAGAAAATTATGAGGTTAGATGAGATGTATCAGACAATCTACAGCTAGGTATTACACTTAGGAAAAAAATAAAATGTTTGCTTACGTTGTGATCAGTGATCATATATAACCAACTTTTACCAGTAAAAGGACTGTTGTTGCAATCATTATTTTCTAAATAATTATATTTAATATTCCTAACATTTCTGGTACTCTTATTGTACACCAAACTTTTTGTACAATTTAAAATATTTCCCATAAAGATGAAATATAAAAAAAGAACATTATTTCGTTAGAAATGTTTTTGTGATCTGCTGGGATTTGAATTTTAAGTTTGGTAGAAGTTATTTAAAACTATCAAACCATTCAAAACTAAACCGACGTAGTATTTAATTAAGTAGTCGTAGTTAATTGGTTTCCACTCGAAAAAAAAATCGTCTTATTGATTTACCACGAAAAAATAATTATTTATGTTTTGACATGAGCATTCATATATAGATTTCTTTGACTTCCAAAATCAGAAATTCCGGTTTTTGGTTGAAGATTACGCAAAGTCTCTACTGATTAGATTAGAATCGGTTCCTAAAATCGAACTTCTCGATTAACTTAGACAAAAAAAAAAATACTACATAGTACCAAGTCTGTGTGTTTTTTAATTGAAAAGTTAAATAACAGTAGTTCGTAGTTGTAAATATATTAATGTCGGTCCATAAGAGAACGGTCACTACCACCGCTGAAAGAAAACGATTAGATCAGACCGTTGTTCTTCAGATCACGTGCAGATCCCACCGCCCATCACGTTCCTTCCCATCCGTCACTTAATTCCAACATGACATGTCATTTGTCAAATCTGGACCGTAGATTACAAAGATACGGATCGACATGTGGTGGGTCGTGAAGCAGACGAGCGATGAGAATTCATGACTGAGTGTGTCCGTGTATGAAATAAAGGGCTGGTTAGGTTACATGTGTTAAGTCATAAGTGTGAACTATTTATAAATTAGGGTTTGACTTTTGTTTTTCTTTTCTTTTCTTTTTCTTTTGGTTATAAATTAGTCTTCAACTGCAGTTTTTCATAGATTCTCTAACAAGTTGGCCAAAGAATATAAGATAGTTGGTCTTGTTTTTTTTTTCTTTTCTTTTTGCTTTCGGCTGGTATTATATAACGTCACAATCTTTCGCTATTGGTATAATACCTTAATTTTTAATTTATTATAAGTGATTTGGGAAAAGAAAAATACTGTACCAACTATACCCTTTTGGACAACTGCTAGCTATGTGGGGGCAACCACTAGTTTGGTCCAAAACCTAACATAAACCTCTTATAATTTGTCTAGTTAGCGTTTATTTTACTAACTTGTTTAAATTGGGTTCTCCACCTACATATCTTCAAATTGACAATGACATATATCATCATTAGTCAAAAAATTAAAGAGAGACTCATCCAAATAGTGATTGAAAGACAACGACTTAAAGATCTCTAGCTGCCAAGAAGCAGGTGGTCCAGTTGGCTTGCTCCTAATCTAGTTAGGCATCATGTGAGGAGTTCGAATCCCACCAGCTCTAGTTTGAGCATTTAAGATATGGATCAAACCTTGTTGATCTAAATCCAATGAGTAAAGTTGACAAAAAAAAAAAAATCTCTAGCTAAGATTGTTACAGTGGACTTACTGAATCTGGACCAATTCTAATTTATACTAATAAGTGCAAAAGAAGACGAACATATTTGGCGGATTTCGAATGATAAAAGTTAAAAATTGGTTGAATTTCTGACCACCTCATTTGCAACAGAAGCGATACAAAAATAAAACTATTTGCTAGTACACTTAAAGCCATAGCCTGTACATTGAATGGGCCACATAAGCTTTCAGGCCCATATAATTCTTAGCCCATTAGCTGATAAGTAATAATGTTAGGACGTGGTTCACCGCCTCCCTTACCGGATTTTCTTTAGTTTTGTCCTTTATATGTAATGCAACTTTATAAGACTTTCATTTGCCAAACTCAGTATTTCATTTAGTGTAGTTCAACAAGTAACCATTAGATTAATAAGATCTGATCCATAGCCTAAATTCTCCAACTGGAACAAGGTAGAATTCGAACTTACCATAGGGCAAGCCAACTAGTAAAGTATCAAAACACACTTTGTATCAAAAAAATTGCTCTCTTTGTATTGATTAGAAACTTAGCTCAAAATTAACCAATTACACAAACTTTGTATTCTTACTTGTGTTAATCACAAACTTGGTTAACCCATAAATATATAGAGGTATCGATCCTTTGATCTCTCTTACTAATCTTATTCCAAATATGATTCTATTTATCTTACTCCGTAGAATATCTTTTAGCATATCTTAATCTTTAATTTCCTTTTTAAAGTTATCTTAGGCTGCAAGCTATTGAATGTTGAGATAACTTTGAAGACCAAAACTTGAGGAACAAGCAAAGAGATATAGATAAAATTAAAGAGGCTATAGTTTAGGAGTTATCTAAACTAAGTATTTTCCTTTTGTGATTAGGATTAATTTTATCTATATAAGAGAGATGTCAATGTTGTGGCATAACTTGTGAGATAAAAGAGATTGAGAGTTTAAGTTTTGAGCTATTTTCCTAAACTAAATAAAGAAGACTTATTTCTTTATAATCTTTGATTTCATCGAATTACTTTCTTAAGTCCAACAATTGGTATCAGAGCGAAAGAAGTAAGAGGGATCGATTAAGAAAGAGTCTTAATCACGAGGAAAAGATTAAACACGAGGTTTAATCAAAAGAGAAACGAATCATGGGAGATAACAAAGCTATAGTAGCCGCAGAGAAGAACAAAGGCAGAGGAGGCTCTACCTCTATAGTATGTCCGATGTTAACCGCAACTAACTGTACTATTTGGGCCATGATGATGAAGGTATGTCTCAATGTACATGAGTTGTGGGAGGTAATTGAGTCATAAATTGATGATAAAAGGAAGAATAACACGGCGATGGCACTCTTGTTCCAATCGATACCGGAGGATCTTATTCAACAGTTGATGTATGTTGAATCACAAAATCAAACGAGGGATTCTAGTGAAGGATCAAGAGGAAGAGGAAGAGGAAGGGGAGGACGTGGTCGTGGAAGGGGACAAGGTCGAGGTAATGGAAACTTCGATTTGTCCAAAGTAATTTGTTACTGATGTGATAAATTCGGACACTTTGCTTCTAAATGTCTGGATCGATTGCTTAAGCTACAAGAAACACAAGAGGGAGATGACTTGTTTCTACATGAGATCGTGTTTCTAAACGAAGAAAATTGTGTACTAAGTAAATTCGAGACAAACAATAAGGAGGGAAACACTTGGTATCTTGACAATGGAGCTAGCAATCACATGACCAGAGATAGGAGGTGTGTTTCGAGACTAGACGAGTCCATCACCGGAAAAGTGAGGTTTGGTGATGACTCTCGTATATACATCAAAGGGAAAGGATCGATATCATTTATTTTGTTTGGCTTTATACAATTTTATAAGGTATATTATAAACCTTAATAAACAAATTAGTCGACCTATTTATTAAAACTATCCTACAAAAAAGGGAATCTAAGGAAATTTAAACTTAATTTTTCATAATCTAAAGATAGTTTTCAATTTTTCGTATAAAACCACTGATTGTTGAGAATTTTTTTCGTTTAAGTACTTATGTTTAGTTTTATATAGTTTTACAAAATATCTTATAAATGTTAATAAATAAACTAGTCGACCTATTTATTAAAGCTAAACCATACCCTCTTCTTAACAGAGAAAACCTAGAGGAATTAAACTTAATTTTTCATAAACTAAAGGTAGTTTTCGTATAAACCCATTGAATGTTGGAAATAATTATTTGTTTAAGTTTTTTTGTTTGGTTTTATACAATTTTATAAGGTATCTTATAAACTTTAATAAACAAACTAGCCAACTTATTTATTAAATCTAAACTTTATCCTCCTTTAACAGAGGGAAACCAAGAGAAATTCAACCCTTGAATATTGAGTATTTTAATTTATTTGGTATTGTTGTTTGGTTTTATACATTTAATTTGATAAGGTATAAAACTTTACAAACAAACTAGTGAGACCAATTTCGTAAAACTAAACCCTACATTTATTTAGTTTCGATTAAACCCCTGAATCTTGATATTTTCTTTGATTTAGTATTTTCGATTGGTTTTATTCAGTTTTACAAGGTATCTTATAACCTTTATAAACAAAGTAGTGAGATAAATTTTATAAAGCTAAACCCTACTCCTCTCAATTGAGAGAACTCAAATAAAATTTAAACTTAATTTTCCTTAATGTATATATATGTTTCGTATTAAACTCTTGAAAGTTGAATACTTTGTATATTTTCTGGTTTATACAGTTTTATTATGTTTTTTTATAAAAAATCATTTTTATAGGTACTCAGAAATATTTCATAAAACCAAACGTTACTCCCTCTTATTTGACTGAACCCATATAGAATTTAAACTTAATTTGTCTTAAACTAAATATAATTTTAGTATTAACCTACTAAATATTTGATTTTACAAGACATTATAAAATGGAGTTAAGATTGGTGATTGTATTAGATTTTGTATGTTTTATAAGTAAACTCATAAAACCAAAGAAAATCCAATACTTTATATGAAACAAAGTTGAAGTTTGTATATAATGAGTCTCACAACAGCATAAAATCATCCCCACAATAGCATTATAAGCTACACAAAGAGCAAAACCCATTATAAAGGAGGTCTCTTTGCCTATTCAAATGCAGATTATATATAATAAGATACGAGAAATCAACAACTCCAAAGCTGAAAGAAACACAAACACTCTATACTTATAAACCAAACAAAAAAGTTAATGACAACTTGATTTGTTGCTTGCTTAACTTATAATCTACATGATAAACTCACTATCTAGCTGGATTCTATTCAATTTCAATCTGTGTTAGAAGAAGTTAAGTGGCTTTTTTTTTTGAAACAAAGTCTGCTTCATACCATAGCCAAACGTACATTTCAATATCCACCTCAGCATTCGAAAAGACATCAGAGTCATGTTTATGTAACATCAAAACCAAAGAAATTAGACAGAGATGGAGAACAATGATTCAATTATAAGTTCCTAGCTTCAATATCTTCCTGAGAGAGACATCTTCATCGTGAGTCTTTTTCCTTCTAGTGGTCTTTTTAATTTGTAGTTTAATATGTGTAAAACTCTAACATCTCTTCTTCCATGGGATGAGTCTTGTTTACTATCACTAGACATAAGTGAGCACAATCAAAACTCAGAATCTAAACTATATCTCAAAGAAAAGTCAAAATTGACAAACCACATGATCGATCTGAGTGGAGAAGTCAAACAAAGAAACTATATAAGCTAAAAGACTCCAAAATTAGAAACAATACACTCTCGATCTCTTCAATTTCAGAGATCTCGCCCATCCAAACCTAAAATTTTGTGAAATTAATCTTAGATCCAAAACTTTAAGATCTGTAAAATTTCATAAACAAAAACCAAGCATCAAAAATGAAGATTGAGATTCAAAATGATTAAAGGAAAAAACGGTGATTCCATAAGAATCAAAAACACAAATTCGAAATAAAAAATCACAGAGGAAAATCGTCGTTTTCACGGAACGAAGATGCAGAGAGAAAGAAGAGATGAGAAAAAATGGTAGAGGCAAAAATGTCAAATTCGAATATTTTTAGTTTTGTGTAAGGGGCAAATTTGAAAATGGTAGATTTGAAAGATGGTAGAAATACGAGACTATATATTTGATAATTTCTCTAAAAAAAATAAGCACTACGGAAAAAAAAAACAATTTATTATAATTTATATTAACATATATTAAAAATTTAGAAAAACAAATTTTTATGTTAGTTGGAGACCTTAAAAAATTATATAATGATTTAAAAATTAAAAATGAACCACCCATTAACACATTTTAAAGTCATTTCATACAAACAATACACATTATATAAAATCATACGTTAAGAAACCGGATCGGATATGGATATCCAGAGAAAAAAAATTATTACTTGTATCCGGATCTATATCTGCGGATTCATAATTTTTATTATCCGGATCCAGATTTTATTATTATGAATATTCAAAATTTTAGGACGGTTCGGATCTCGGATTTCGGATAAGATGTTCATGTTCTGTATTAGTTCCATAGTTGGTTAGTTCAGTTACATGGTTCATATTCAAGGTTCTTGGTTTTGTCACTTTGGTTTAGTTTTGTTAACCAGGGCTCCAATCAATGACCTATATATCTATCTATCTATTAAATATTCTTAACAGTCACTTATCATTCGACTAGTCTGTACAAAAAACAAAATTCACATATATAATAACAGTATGCAAAATTTATAATAGTTCATTTACATAACGACATATATATTTTAATGGATCTTCAACAGCATTCACAAGATAGATAAATTGATGATATTATGCTAAACATTATAGTGAAATCAAAAGAGACAGTTAACATTATATATAACATTATAGTGCATTTTATATATGTTTTAGGAAATGCACCGGAAAATATATAGTTTGAGTACATTTAATATAGCACAAGGGACATGGATGGGTATTTTAAAACAAGAGTCAAAGAATGTACGAAATACAAAAAACCTACTAAAAAACAAGAAACATAAAATTAAAAGAGAGAAGATCCAATCAGAGGGATCTCTCACTTCAATTCATCCCATAATTTTCCTTATTTGTCCAAAACTGTTTTCAAATTTTTATAACTTTAAACTAATATTTATTACATCACCCATTTCTTTAATTGTTTTTTTTCTTTTTTGTCACTCTCTTAATTGTTTCATATATTAAAAATTCTTATAATAAACAAATTTCTCCCGATTCGGAGCCTCATGTCTTCTAGGTTTTGACTTTTGTTTGCCTCTCCTCCTACTACATAACATTTATCTGTTGGATTAATCCATTCTAACGAAGTTGACATTAATCCTCAATATCATGTTTCTTCACTTTGTTATAAACTGATAAAGCTGGTGAGTATTGTTTCAGAAGTTTGTCTATAATATAAAGAAATATCTTCTTCTTCTTTTTTCAAATAATAATATATACAGTAATATAAATATAGTTCAATAATAGCAATAATTAAAGAGGGGTGCATGAACTTTATCCTGTCACAGAGAACATGAGAATTTATCCGAAAAGAAAGAGAGATCGGAAAAACATATTTTTATATGTATAAAAAAAGAGAAACATATTTTCATATATATAAAAAAGAGCATTGAAGAAAAGATAAGACGAAGAAAGTAAATCAATTCATATCCATCTCATTTTTTCCATATATGAACAATATAACAACTAAACGTAAGAAAAAAAGATAAAAATGTGTCAGAAGAATACAGAGCACTTGTTCAAAAAATTATACGATATTATTATACATTTATAAGAGAGTAATCTATTAATTCTAATATATATTGTTAAAGATATATATCGTAATGGTCGAGGATATGTTGTGCTGATCAGAAACTATCAGTCCTAATGTTGGGATCTTTGTGCTATTTCTTAAGATATATACTTATTTTCTACTGTTTAACAAAAATATTATTATTCATTTTTTAATTATGATTTTGTCGGAATATTGATAAATCATTTAGGATATAAATTGTGTTGTTAATATGGAACAAAGGGCATAGATGATGCTTGGGACATGAACACAGCTGTATCACTACCTTGTTTTGGGAGGCAACCTAACACATTTTTGCTACTATTTAATTATTATTTTTAATTCTTTTTTTTTAGTTTTATGCCATTTTTGTCCAACATCTCAATGTTTCTTATTTTAATGTTGTGCCCATCCTCAACCAAACAACCATATAAAAACAATGTCAATTATTTTCTTATCTAAATAATTACCGGCTAAAAAAAGTCAGTAGTATTAAATTACCAAACACTTTAGATTTCATAGATATTATTTTATAATTTTTATTTGAGTAATTTCATCAAATGCACTTTTTAATATGTGCTATTCAAAAATACCTCTTTTTTTAAAAAATGAATCCAAGCAAAAATACCCTTTTGAAAAGGAATTTGGTTCAAGAGACATTTTGAAATTCTTCCTTTTTATTTTATCTTTAGGTTTTTTAATATAAAATCACATCAGATAGGGTCTTTATATATAATTTTTAAAAATCGTAGATTGCAGTGGACAATCAAACCTAATATGTTTCAGTCAGATAATTACTGTATTACTTGATTTTGTATTAGTAACATTTAATTAAGTAGCTCTCGATTTTAACGGCATTTATTCAATCAATAACGTAATGCTGACATGGTCCCGAAGCTTTTGATAAAACAGTTCAGTAATTAAAAGAACAAAAAGAAATCGAAAAAAGTCATCGAGAGAGAAGAAAAAGTACGAACAAAGACTTCGAATCTTGGTTAAGAAATTTAGATTCGATTGGAAGAAGGAGTATTTAATTCTTACAGTGATTTTGTCGAAGTAAAAAGGTGAAAAAGAGAAAATAGCATCTATTTTTTCTTATTTTCGAAAAAGTGATTGCAGCGAAACGTCATCGTTTTGTTGGTTTTCTAACATGTTTCAGTGTCAACACAAAAGGGTAAAACCAAGTTCAAAGCAACTTACTGTGTTTGTCTATTTTTGTCTAATTATAGGGAAGAAGAAGATGAAGAAGAACAAGGCATACATTTAATTAAGAAATAAATAAAAGTAACTGTTTAATGTATATAAAATATGACGTCAATAGAAGTGAATTTTTAATGATTTTGCACAAATAAAGCCAAGCATTAATCTTGATTGAAGATAGTGAGGTTTGGATGTCATTGGACCTTATGCATGATTTAGGCAAGAGTCATTTATTAATATGCTTCCTTTATTATATAATGTCAATAATTTATCTTTCTTTTGTTCTTTATATGTCAACACACACAATGTTTACGTAAACTTTGAAAACAAAACAAATAAACGAAGATCGCAATAAGTCCTTTACGATCGGCTTTGATAAGCGTGCCATTTACTAACTCTTGACGCCAACTGAGATTCGATTATATTTCGTCCATTAAAATATGTAAACAATAATTAATTCTTCCACAATATGGACGCATGCAATAAAAGGAGTGTACATTGTAAATGTTCAATATATAATGTTATCAATTTCGACCGAGATGTAATCATCTGTACTAATAATGTTACCATGTCATAATTAATGTTTTGACAAAAAGGTTCTTAGTTTAGTGGTTTTCGCTAACAAAAATGACGAGTTTAAATTTATTTGAGAAGGATTATTTATGTCTTAAACATGACTATTCTTGGAAGCCAAAAAAATATATAGATCAAAATCCGGAATTCTTAGGATTTATCAAAAAGAAGTGTTCAAACTTGAGAATGTGCACATGTGAATTACAGATAGCATAAAATATCAACATTGCTATTTTTTTACAGTGTCCTGCTTTTAAAGTCACTCTAAGTTACTAACCAAGACACTGCATTTTAATAAATATTATTCTATCTTTTTGGATCAAAATTAACATATTAAATAAGAATTGATGTTGGATCTTGTGTAAGGTATAATATTTCGCCGTCGCCTGAACATATCCCGGCGAAACAGATGGGTTCATTGCGTTCTGACATATTTCATGTGGATGTGGGGTAATTATCAATTATAAACCGAAAACAAACAATGTAGTATAAAGATTTTAGTTATACAAAAATGGGGAAAATAACTACACGACCTCAGTCTCTTCCCCTTTTATATGGGAACCAAATAATAATAATAATAAATAATAGTAGGAATAGGAAAATTCATGGTGAGTTGCCTCAATGGTGAGAGTGGTTCATGCACCTTGATTTGTCCCGAAGCCATTTGGTTCACGACTCGTGGGTCCAACGGCCCACCGATTTTTGAAACGTGTACGGTCGATCCAAACAAAGGATAATATCTTCATGAATCGACGGTCGACATTACTTCTAATAAATGAACAAATTTTACATATATCAGCTTATCTGAGTGAACATGACAAAAAAAAGAGTAAATACATACAACAACATCCATACATGAAGTCAATTGATTTCATACAAACTAGTATTGAAATTTTAGCGTAAATAATTTCTATGTTCTTAATTAAAAATATACATATTCAATGGGAAGTAAATATATATATTCAATGCATGGACAATTTTCAACAGCTAGCTCCTCTTAAAAAGTTTATGTGATTCTTTGTGTGTGAACTTTATGCATAGAAGTTTTTTTTTTCTTTGTGAGAATTGTGTGTGTAAAAAGTGAAAGAAAGAAGGAAAAACAATTCTAGTTGGTACGTAAATACATACATAATATATGTATATTATGTGAATATATATAATATAAGTTAAAGAATAAGAATGGGCGTGAAAGTGCTATATAAATCCATGACTTCCTGTTATATTGCTGAATCTCTGATTGGTAGTAACAGTTTACATTTTCGCACATAATTCTCCCTCTCTCTCTTCCATCATCATCTCTTCTGTGTTTCAGACTTACAAAAACCCTAAATTTCAAGCTTTGTCAGTCCATCTTCTTCTTCTTCCTCCATACCTTACCTCACCAGCTTCTCCATATCTCTTCCAACGAAACAAAAAACTCTATAAATTCCAAGAAAACAGAATGGATAACTCCGACATACTTATGAACATGATGATGCAGCAAATGGAGAAGCTTCCTGATCACTTCTCTAACTCAAACCCTAGCCCTAAGTCCCATAACCTCATGATGCTCTCTGAACCCAACACTCATCCTTTCTTCTTCAACCCCAACCAAACCCATCTCCCACTTGACCAAACTGTCTCTCACCACCAACCCGGTTTAAATTTTCGGTATGGTCCTCCCTCATCATCATCATCATTATCTTTCCCGGACAAAAGAGGAAGCTGCAGCGATAACTCTAACATGGCGGCTATGAGAGAGATGATCTTTCGAATAGCTGTGATGCAGCCTATACATATTGATCCAGAATCTGTGAAGCCACCAAAGAGAAAGAACGTGAGGATCTCTAAAGATCCACAGAGTGTGGCGGCTCGACATCGAAGGGAGAGGATAAGCGAGCGGATTCGGATTCTTCAACGGCTTGTTCCTGGTGGAACTAAGATGGATACGGCCTCGATGCTCGATGAGGCTATTCATTATGTTAAGTTTCTCAAGAAGCAAGTGCAGTCTTTGGAGGAGCATGCGGTGGTTAACGGCGGAGGAATGACGACCGTGGCCGGAGGAACATTGGCGAGTGTTGGTGGTGGATATGGAGGAAAAGGATGTGGCACTATGCGGCCTGATCTTCACCAGATGCTTGGAAATGCACAGATTCTTAGATGATGATGATAATGCTGATTTTTAAAATATATTTCGAATTTAATATGAAGAGAAACAATATTCTAGGATATGAGGAGTCGAATTCAATATTATGAAACTATCTCTTTTTTTAATGTTTATTATGTTTCCGAGTTCCGATGATTTATGTTTGGATGGTTAATTAAAAATGTCAGACTTGGGTTGTAAAGAATAAGTATTAATTAGTTAAAAATGCGACATGTTTTAGGCATCTACTTAGGTTTTGTGAGTTAAATGTTGCTTTCTGTCTTGTTTCTAATGTAGCAAGTATCTAATGTATGTCATATCGTACTTGTTGTACTACTTTCTTTATGCATAGGTGTAAGATTTTGTGAGCCAATTTTCTAGACAACAACAAGTTTTGGCGACAAAATATAGGAAGAGTAATTTTAAAACGTTTATACTAATTAGTGTTATTTTTTACAAACTTTAAACCTTATTTTAGGAGCAAATGACACTTAGTCTAGTGGCAGACAGTAAGTCCACTAAAGATATGCGTACTTATATAACCAGAAATTGAGTCTCACCGCTTACATTATGTAGGAACTTGGCTAATGAGCCGGCCAGTTGTGCCCCAATATTGACAAAAAAAAAATTCTTATTTTAGGATAAATTATCTAATTGCAATTTCTTATGCCATAAATTGCATTTTCTTAATTCTCTTATTAAACATAAGTTTTATTATGAAACAAACAAACTAACTTACAAAAATAAATTACCACGCAAAGTGCCTTTATTTGGGGTCAGCTCAGAATATTATTTTCAATAAAAATTAAAGAAAAAGAATTAAAAACATAGGAATGTAAAAGTAGTTATGTAAAAATTATATATTAACTATCTTCTTGATTTAATAATTTTCAGATTATGTTAACAAACTAGAAAGACATATTGTATCATTACATAGCTGCATAAATAACTTTTTATCTTCGAATAAGTGTATATCAAAAACATTTATCAAGAAAAGAAAAAAGTTGTATATCAAATAGTTTGGTCCCTAAATAATTTGTTTTTAATTCAATATAGATTTCTTGGAACTTGAATCAATTACATTCACTGCAGAAGATGGAGAAACTCAAGTATCCTAACTTCTCCGAACTTTTCTGGTCTTAATATTTCACAAAACCAAGTTAAGACCAGAAAGAGCTAAATATTATTGTCTCACATTGTAAGCCCAAATAAAGAGACCCATTTCATAAAGATAAGCCCTTTAAGCCCATAACCAATATTGAAGTGGGTTTAGGCAGTTTTCCAAACCTTATTCGACCCATCTGGTGAATTTGAGTGTAACTCAATCAAATTATGGGCTGAATTATCTATCTTTTGTTTACTTTGGGATAATGCATGTGAATTAGCACTAATATAATGACGTTTAAATATTAGATTAGAATCCGTGTATTCCTAGGAATATTCGGAACCTTGAATTATGCTTAGCTTTACAGGGACAAGGATCCATCTATTAGCTTTCAAAAAATCGATTCCATTTACGTCAACTTGAATTACTTAATTTGATATTGATTATTTTGTAATAATCGATAAGTGGACTTGTTATTTACTGCAAGATACTGTACAGATCTGTCGTCGATATCATAAACAACACTATATTTTGTTGCTGGGAAAACAAGTATGAAGAATCTTTACAAATCCTCAAAATTTGGCTGCACAAATTTTAAAGGATTGGTATTATCCTAATACTTCCATTATAGAATTCGGTCTGCATAAATTTTAAAGGATTGGTATTATCCTAATACTTCCATTATAGAATTCGGTCTGGGTTTCAAACCTTCATTTCTATAGCGATCGCTACAAGAAGGCAAAGATTTGGTTAAAAAAGGACTTCGATGTATTGTCAGTGATGGTTCCAAAATACAACTTTGGTCTGATTCTTTGGTTAAACACATATCCACCACGTCTTCTTTATCGACAACTTGAAACTACATTACAACTTCATATAGTTTCTGATTTAATACTTCCTAATTATCAGAGATGAAATTCGAATTTACTGGAGGTAAGTGGGTGGGCGGGCTGACCCATCTCGCTCGGGCCAAAACCCGCAGATTTTTTAAATTTTTTTTAAACTTCAAATGTCACAATGTTCACACACTTGTAATTCAAACATCATGTTGTTTTGCAAAACCCACAAAAATTCAAACCCGCCCCGCAAAGCCTGCAAAAAAGCAGGTTCCAAATCATAAACCCATATCCGCCCCGCGCGGGCCAAAACCCACAAAACCCGCGGACCGCGGGCCTAATTCCCACCCCTAACTGGAGGTATTAGTGGACCCTGCAGACATTTCTAAAATTCAGAAGTTGAATATCAACTCTTTTGATAATGAGGATATAATTGGATGCGGAACTATATTGACAATGGCAATTACACAGTCAAATCTGGATACTGGTTGACAACACATTTGGATCAGAATACAATTCGTCCACCACAGGGATCACGTGAGCTCAAACATCAGATCTGGAAGTTAAAGACATCACCTAAGATACAACATTTTCTATGGAGATTGGCATCAAAGGCTGTTACAGTTGACACTTTATTGCAGGAGCGACAAATAATCGATGACGCTCAATGTCGTCAATGTTGTGCTAATGATGAATCTCTGGATCATCTCTTCTTTACATGTTCCTATGCAAATGCGATTTGGAGAGTTATCAACATCTCATCACCAGACTTAGCGGATCCAATGGTACCTTTTGAGAACAAGATAACAACCCTTCTTCAATATGTTAATACGCCGAGACTAAGTCTTTTTCAAAGGCAGCTACTATTATGGACGTTGTGACGAATATGGAGGAGTCGAAATTTTTTGATTTATCAAAGACGCTCTATGACTTGGCTACAGACATATCAAGCAATTCATAAGGATGTTTCTGAATGGGCTATGTCTTCATCCCCAACGCAACTTGCTACATCTTCGCCATATGTGCAATTTCAAAGAAGTACTCACAGTCATTGGACACGGCCACCATTGGGATATATTAAGTGCAATTACGATAGTAGCTACACATACAATTCATCTCCATCGAAAGATGTCTGGAGTTTTAGAGATGCAAATGAGATTTTTCTTGAAACAAGATCAAAGATTGGCAATACATGTTCCTCTGTTTTAGAAGCTGAATTCCAAGCTCTTCTTATAGCTATTCATCAAGCGTGGATAAAAGGTTATCGACATATCTTATTTGAAGGAGATAATTAGACCTTACATAAATTATTGAAACAAGAAGCCACGAATTTTGGATTACACCCATGGATAAGAGAAATCCAACATTGGAGAAATCGTTTCTCATATGTTGAATTCGTTTGGATTCATCGTAATTGCAACAGAGATGCGGATGCTTTAGCACGTTCACATAATACCTTTTTACTTTGTCAACATTTTAATTATGTGCCAAGCTGTATAACTAATGTCCTGTTTGAGGATTACATTTCATCCAATTAATAAAGTTGCTTCTGATGTTAAAAAAAAAAACTATATTTTGTTGGTCGTCTATTTTTAATTACGTTGCCATATGAAGGACAAAGAGTCATGAAGAATTATTTTATAGTAATTGTTATTGGATCCTAATAAGAAGTTGAACCCACGTCCATACATTTTTTCATCGTGATCAATTTCTCTCCAAGCAAGTCTATATTCATAGATTGTAACTGTATTTCTTCCTAGAGATTTTTAAAATTTCACCTTTTCACATAATACTTTTGATCAATATATCTATAACCTGAATTCCATAACAAGTATGATGAAACTTTGATGCTCTGTTAGGTCAGAAATCGAATTGATTACTTTACTCTCCTTCTCTACGGCTCTATATTTTTGGTTATAGTGGTTCTTTATTCTCTTGTAAAGTCTTAAATTTAAAAACACACACAGACACATAAATAGGAGGATACCATTTCAATATATGATTAATGCATATATTCGGTCTCGCATATATATATATAAAAGCTGAATAAGAAAAAAAGAAGTGATGCGTTGATACAAAGCGACGGTTGAAAACTCTACAATGTGTAGGATACAGAAGAATCATAGAAATCTTGTGTGTTGGTACAACAGAAATAATTCTAAACAGATAGAAAAAGTATAAACTACGATAAAAGTAGCCGAAAGAAGAATCGGAGTATGTGATTGGTTCATGCTACCAAAACCAAAAAAAGAAAAAGAAAAAGAAGCTCGCAAGTAGCAATCTTTATCCATTTATACAAAGAAATCAAAATCTCTATAGATAGATAATCGAGAACGATATTTGTAAAAGAATATATAATCTAGATAAATTAATAAATAAATGTAATGAAAGAAATTAAATGGAAAGAACATGCGAACATGTGACGGTGACGGAGTGACGGCTAAGGAATAAGGATATACTACAAACTTCATTCACCTCAATCCTCGCGATACTCTGCTTTTTGAGCGTTCGTCATCGTCAGGTTCCGTTAATATCTGTTTATTATATTTGTATTTGGGGTAAAAGATCTTTGATATTTGATTTTAATATTATTATTATCAAGAGCCGCAAGTTGCGAAAGTCTGTTACTCCGAAAACGAGACACTTCAGGTCTGAATTCCGACAATAAAGAAGGAAAAAAGTAACTAAACTTCAATGTGAAGCACTTCTTTGCAGTTTCTTGCCTACTTATTTATTTATTCATGCGCCGCAATTTATTTCATGACAATCTTACGACCTTCTAGAAAAAAAATAAAAAAAAATAACGATTTTCGTGGTGAATTATAGAATCATTAATTATGGTTATTTCTATTGATATTATTATCCACTACTACTAATATTTATGTCAACGTGACTAAACGGTAATGTGTATCTATTGTCCAATTTTTCGTAATCGAGTGGTAGGAAACGGATCTGAAAAATTACTATATTTACAAATTCGATTTTTTATACGCAAAACAAAATTTTATTTCTTTGACAGTTTTATATGAATACGAGTTTATTTAACGGGTCTATTTTAATATCCAAAAAAAATAATTTTTTTTGGATTACATCAATAGTCTATATCTTCTCATAAACTCTATAAATAGCTGTTATGAAAAGAAAAAAAAAGGTAATGTGTATGTATTTGATACTATAAATTGTAGAAACCATAAACAAAATTGAATATATATAAACAATGACAGAGTATGATTTTTCTATGATTCTCATGCCATCATGCCCATGACGACTTTCAACTTGGCCGGCCAAGCAAATTGTTGTACAAACTTCTATATTAAGCATTTTTATAACCATAAAAGTAAAATATATCGTAAAGTCGTGACTTTTAAATATTAGCAACAAGCATAATGATTGGAAGTGTTGTCGGATAAAATCGTGTATCAAAGCATCAAAATCTGTTGAATTGCTATTGGAATTGGGTAAATAAAAACAATAAAATAAAAATATAGTACAATTCATATGTGACAACTTATTGTTTTCAGCATTCTTTCATCTATCAATGTAAGTTCAGTTTTTTTTCACTTTTTTAAAAATGAAAATAAACATGCAAATTGCAGCTGCTATTATAATGGGCTGTCCTATTATTTTATTTTATTTCTGTTTAACGATGTTTATTTATTTATTAATTTGAAACTGATTTTACTTACAAAGAAAAGATATACAAAGCCAACGCCATATTAACAAATAACAATCATTATCAAATATTTACAAGAAAGGATCACAAACAGTTACACAATCAATAATTATATCATCTTTTAAAATATTATATAATTATATGAAATGAAAAAGCCATTTTTAAGGAACAAAGGTGAAAATACAAGGCCAAAATGCAAATAACGTTACTAAATGGAGAAGAATTTGATTCTTGGATTGACCCAAACAATATTAGAAACCTCAACTTGGAATTTAATAGTAGTTTATATCATCAACGGCCCTTGAAAGAAGTTCTAATTATGGTCTTATAAAATAATTTATTATTATTATTATTCTAAAATCTTATAAAATATATTGCTCGTCGTAGATTGGTTAATTAATTTTCAAAATGATTTTTCCAACTAAATCGTAATTACTTTGTAATTTAATATCGGTTTTAGCAGTTCAACGAAGAAATATCAAATATCCGCTCTCATCACGTGCATCATTCAACCCCAAAAAATAAAACTTTGGAAAATAAATATTAATGTCAAAATAATAATTAAAATTCGAGTATATAAAGAAGAAGAAGCGCCATGAGGCACAATTAACAGTCACGAGCTACGTGCTCTGTATTTTCCTTGTTTCTCTATTTGCTAATATCTTCAATTCTGAATTGGAATAGATTGAAACTTTACCCCAAATCATCATTGGAATCTATAAAAAAGAAATCTTTCTTCACAATTCTCTCATTCAGATTATTTTTCTTCACAATCTTTCTCAAAAGTTTTGGTTTCAATGAAGTGGGTTCGTGGTGAAATAATCGGATTCGGAACCTTCTCTACGGTTAGTGTATCGAAGAATACTAGTGATTCCGGCGAATTCCCGGCTATTATTGCTGTGAAGTCGGCGGATTCTTACGGCGCTGCTTCACTAGCGAACGAGAAAATGGTGTTGGATTCACTCGGCGATTGCCCTGAGATCGTACAGTGCTACGGCGAGGACGTAACGGTGGAGAACGGCCAAAAGATGCATAACTTGTTATTGGAGTATGCTTCGAGAGGAAGCTTAGCGACACAATTGAAGAAACTTGGCGGTGAGGGTTTACCGGAATCCACTGTGCGTCGCTTCACAGGATCGGTGCTTAGAGGATTACGTCATATACACTCTAACGGGTTCGCTCACTGCGATATAAAACTCGGGAATATTCTGTTATTCGGCAACGGAGCCGTTAAGATCGCGGATTTCGGATTGGCTAGGAGAGTTGACGAAGTTTTAACGCCGTCAAAAGAAGCTGTTGAGATTAGAGGAACGCCGTTATATATGGCGCCGGAATCTGTTAACGATAATGAGTATGGATCAGCGGCTGACGTGTGGGCTTTAGGATGCGCTGTAGTTGAGATGTTTAGCGGTAAAACGGCATGGAGTGTGAAAGAAGGAGCACACTGCATGTCGCTTTTGATACGAATTGGTGTAAGTGACGAGTTACCGAAAATTCCAGAGGAGTTCTCTGAAGAAGGGAAAGATTTTTTGTCAAAGTGTTTCGTTAAAGATCCAGAGAAGAGATGGACGGTTGAGATGCTTTTAAACCATTCATTCGTAGCTGTCGATCGTGATGACGACCATCTAGAAGAAATCGTGGTGAAGCAAGAGGAAGAAGTACTTAAGTCTCCAAAGTGTCCATTCGAATTTCCCGATTGGGAATCTTTTACGTCGGATTTACTCAAGTCGTTGGATTTTCCGGTGGAGAGAATTGGGAGTTTGGTTAGTGAATCGATCCCCGATTGGTCTGTCGGAGATAATTGGGTCAATGTCCGGTGACGGGAATCATAGTAAAACAGAGTTGTTGAGAAAATGCTAGGTTTAATTTTTTTACTATATATGAAAACCTAGTTTAGATCCAAGTTTAAAGATTCTTATTATTATTCTTTATTTGCAATCGATTTGTTAATACATCGATCTGATCATTGTCCATTCATCGAAGCAATTTTCGTGTTTACTTGAATACTTTACTTCTAGTAAAAGAAGCTTTTCTCGCACCATCTCAACAATCCATTATCAACTAATATATAGGCCCATCGGGTTTAAAAGCCCATGAGGATCACATAGGTTCAACATCATCCAATAAAGTCACCAGAACATCGGACCATAACGAAGTGGTCAATATCGCATGAACATCGATACTTCCTTCTTCGATCCCTCGAAACACTACAAGTTTGCCACCAATACCATTTGCCGGTCCAGCTCGAACGGCGATCGGTTTACCCAAACCGAAATCATTATCATACACTTCGAACAAAGGAGAGTTGTTGACAATCAAACAATGATCACCGATTTTACTTCTAACATCAATTCTTTTGATCTTACCATTTTTAACCCAATTCTCTGCAAAACTTCTGAAGTTTTCATTCGTTTGCGACCTCACATTTTTGTTTAGTTGCAAAGCAGCCCATCCTAGTCCACGATCGACCACATCTCCAACGGTGGCTGTAGCTATCCCGAGACTGGCTACATTCCCGAAACACATTTTATCAAGCGGAGGGATTAATCTCTGCCTAAAGTCTGCCGCTAATCCACAGTGAGTCTCTTCTTCTTGGTTTAAACTAATGTGTCTGGCGATTGATCGCCATAGATGTGCCAAAACTGCTTGAAGAGATGATATTTTTATGTCACTTGACCCTATTTCGCCATTCGCTTTAGCTTTGAGATCTGAAATTTTCTCCTTTGTGAAGTGAAAAACTTTCTCTTTCGTCAAAATTTCACGACTTTTCGTCCTCTCTGTATCTATCTCTGATGCCGGAATATGAATCGGGAAATCGATCTTGTCGAGGAACCATCCCCTGAGTACAAGAGGCTGATGATTTTCCGATTGACCAGTCAAACAACTCTCTGACCAAGTGTGGATAAATTTCCACATCGAAGAACCATCAGCGACCAAGTGGTTATAGCTGAAACTAATGACAAGTCCATCTTTGAGCTCAGTGATTTGTACAGCAATCAAGGGCTCAGAGACGCCATCGATGCTTCTAACACCGTTCATGGGGAAGAAAAGCCTGAAAAAGTCGGGAACAGAACCATGAGGTTGAATTATATCACTTACCGAGACAGATTCAGCTATGGCATGAACGAATTTGGCACCAGAACATTCATTACAGTCGATGTATAACGAAACTGTACTGTCTTCATGGTTGTTCACTTTGACCAGACGACCAATCAAAGGGAAATAGATCTCCAAAGCAGCAGATAGAGAAGACTTTAACCGAGAGATGAAACGGGTTTCCGGGTCGAGTTTCGGAAGATGAGAGCTCTCTGAGGATAATCAAGATAGAGAAGGCTTAGATCAGCTGGGGTAAGATGGATCTTTGCCTGACCAGAATGATTGATGTTTCCGGGTTGAACGATGCTCGAGGAAATCACGGTCAGATCTTCCATTTTTTCGTCAAGATAAGAATACTGAAATGCTTTGTAGTATTTTTTTTGTCATTGACAACCACTGGATAGAAAATTCAAAGCCATATCTCTAATCTCTAAAGCTTCGCTGTTCGGATCTCCACCTTTACCATTTGAAAAAATAATACTCCATGTGTACTAAGTTTGACATATAATAATAATAATAATAAATAATAATAATAATAATAATAAATAATAATAAAAGATTAAAATATGCAAATGACCTTTAGTCTAGTGGTAGACGGTAAGTCCACTAAGACATACACATTTGCACAACCAGGGATCGAGTCCTACCGCTTACATTATGTAGTAACTTGGCTAATGGGTCGACCTGTTGTGGCCCAATGTTGACAAAAAAAAGATTAAAATATAGTAGAAATGTAAGTGTAATATGTAAGGGCATGTTTAATGGTGAGATTATAAGAGTCTCTAAAAAATTTTTAGTAATAAATTATCTTTGAGACTGTATCATTAGTCTCAGTAGAGACATATCATTAGTTTCATTTGTTTTTTCATTTATTTTTAATTATACGAGATTCTCATTGTCTCACCATTAAACATGCTCTAAGGTCATCTTTCATTGTCATCGTGTAAATATATTAAAATAATATGACTAAACTCCCTTTTTCTTTGCTAATTATACAAAAAATAAAATTTGACTATTATAATGCATAATTTATAGTTTCACTAGAATGGAAATCAAAATAGATAATAAAATAGTGTTGTCTTTTTTTTGTCACTCACACTGTTTTCAATATTATTTCTTAGGGAAAAAATGTAAATTTTTTAATTAATACTAAAATAAAATAAAGATTTTTTTTTAATCTTACTCATTTTAATAATGCGCCTAAATGCTCAAATTAGAACTGTTGGGATTCGAATTCCTCACCTGGTGCCTAGCTACATCAGGGATAAGCCAACGGAACCACATGCTTTTTTGGCTAAGATTAAATATCCATCATTATTTTTTTCCAACCAAAATTGGATTTAAGGAATCATGTTGCTCGACATTATATTGATATGAATTTGGGTTATTTATCGGTAAGCTTAAAAGATGTTGAATAACTCATAAATGCATATGCTCCATCTCTTTGAATTACAACGAATCTTTTTAGTATTATTTAGGACATGTCTTCAAATTCATCACATTATGAGTACATCCTCATGTGATCGCATCTTTATAAGTTTAGATAGTTTTATTGCTCAGTCACTGAACTATAAGCACCTAAGCTTCATTTGGTAACAGATCTTAACCAAACAAAACAATCACGTAATGGTTGCATTCTCCAGAAATTGGACATCAGCCAATAAATTCAGGAGTACATCAGACCATAAGGTCGCATGAACATCAATACTTCCTTCTTCAATCCCTTGGAAAAGCACGAGCTTACCACTTCTACTATTTCCCGGTCCACCTCTAGCTGCAATTGGTTTACCCCAACCGAAATCGTTGCCATACACATCAAACCAAGGAGAACTTGAGACAACTACAGAATCACAAGCCATTCTACTTCCAGCACCAGTTTTTGATATCTTCACATCTCTAACCCAATTATCAGCAAAAGTTTTATACTTTTCATCAGTTTGCGACCTCACCATTTTATATATTTGCAAAGCAGCCCAACCCATCTCATGATCCAGCAGTTCCCCAGCCGTGACAGTAGCTACACCCAGATTGATAACGTTTCCAAAACACTCTTTCTCAAGCGGAGGGTTTAGTCTCTGCCTCAAATCCACAGCTACTTTGCAATGTGTCTCTTCTTCTCGATTCATACCACTGTGTCTGATAATTGATCTCCACAAATGCGTGGAAAGCGCTTGTAAGGACGAGATAATCAGGTCATTTGAGCCGGTTTTCTCGTTGGCTTTAACTTTAAGATCTGAAATATTCTTCTTTGTGAAGTGAAAGACTGTCTCTTTCAAAGTGGGTATCTGAGAAATCTCTTCGATTGGCGGTGCATCTGTCACTGAAGGCGGAATATGGATCGGGTAATCGATCTTGTCGAGGAACCATCTTCTGAGAACAAGAGGCTTGAGGTTATTCTGATGATCGGAATCTTTTGAGCAAATATGAGACCAAGTATTGAAGAAACTCCAAATCGACGCTCCATCGGCGACCATGTGATTGTAACCGGAACTAATAAAGACACCATCCTTCATCTCTGTAACTTGCAGCGCAAGCAAGGGCTCCGTGAGGCCATTGATGCTTTTAACGTTGATAGATGGGAAGAACTGACTCATGAAATCAGGAACAGAGCCGTGAGGTTGAAGAAGATCATTCACTGATAAAGATTTGGATTCTGCGTGGATGAATTTGGCACCTAAACCATCATCGCAGTCGATGTAAAGCGACACCGTGTTGTCTTCAAGATTCTCTACTTTGACAAGACGACTGGCAAAGGGAAAGTAAATCTCTAAAGCAGTTGAAAGAGATTTCTTTAGACGAGAGATGAAACGGGTTTCCGGGTCGGGTTTGAGGAAGAGAAGACTTTTTTGAGGATAATCAACATTCAGTAGGTTAAGATCAAATGGAGTTAGATGGATCTTTGTCCGAACCGATTGGTTTTTGTCTCGGGGACGAACTATGCTTGAAGAAATCACAGTCACATGACTCACATCTGTCATATTTTCTTCTCTCTAGTGGAAACTTTGAATCAAAACTAGACATAGAAGCTGTGATAGCTTACGCCTTACCACATATATAAAACCAATATGAGCCAAACAAGTTGAGATATCATTTTCTATTTAAATGTTTTCTTTTGTTTTTTACTATAAAATAATTCAATTTTTCTCATCTGCAAAATGACAGACCGATCCATTAAGCCAAATTCCTACATAGTATAGGAATATGTAAATGTGTCTACTTTTAATAGATTTACAACTTGCCACTAGACTAAAAGTTACTTACAACAAATATATTCTTATCCACATAACTTTTTTAATGAGGATTTAGG
Organism: Lepidium didymum; assembly: GCA_963920545.1. Lineage (NCBI taxonomy): Eukaryota > Viridiplantae > Streptophyta > Magnoliopsida > Brassicales > Brassicaceae > Lepidium > Lepidium didymum. The sequence goes on from OY986982.1 coordinate 2,781,501, forward strand.
AGACACACCATCACATGTCCACTATAATATTAACAAGTAGTAATAATTTACATAAAATAGCTTTCAACAAAAATAAATTACATTAATAAGTTTTCACGATATAAAAACATAAAATAATATAACAAACACCGTTCCTTGTCGTTCACGGGTATATCGTGAGAAAAATATTATTAAATTTATTCAAGTTTACGTAGATTAGGTCATGTGGCTCCACAATTTCCAAATTATCTTTTTTTTTTTATTCCGTTTCAAAATATAATATATTTTAATTAAAAACATGCATATTAAAAAACTTAAATATTATTTGATAGAAATTATTTAAAGATTCCAATTATTCTACCTACACCAAAACAATTACAACCAATTAAGCCAATACAAAACAAAAACACACACTTACCACCAATGCAATACCTAGAAAACGGAGCAGATTACAGATTTATGTGAATAGTACTGCACTTGCAAGAAATACCACCTAATCTTGTGCAAGATTAAACCAAGATGGTCTTCTGAAAGCGTTTACTCTGCACTCAGTTCTTGTGCACACCATAACCAAGTTGAAAATCTTATGGAAAAGAAGAGAAAGATTAAAACAAACAGCAGAAGGAATCAGCTAGAATCAATTCGAAGAACTGAATCGATTTCCTCTTTGTTCCTTTCTGTAATCTACCTCTAGAAGACAATCTTCTTCTTCCATTTTTATATATATATTGTGTTTTGATATTGGTTTAGATATATATGGGCCTAATTCTTAAAGTTGATCTCATTAAGAATTAATAACCGACCCAGTTTTATATATTTATCCAACATTCAAAGATCTTTACTTTCGTAGCCCAATAATAATTTTTTTTTTGTCTTTTTTGGCATGTGCCTAAGCGTAATACATTTTTTAAAAAGTTTACATAAAAATTAATTTATTGGAATGCTGCTCCTTTTCCAATGAAATGCAGCACATGTTCGGTCATTTGAACATATTCTTTTTGTTTTTGCATATAAAATATAGTTATTTTTTTCCATTTTATAAGATATTTTACATGTTTTAATATAAAAGTAAATATATAATATATTTGATATATCATAATTATCAATATTTCGAAATGTCGAATAAATTAAACTAAAATATAAAATAATTTTTACTGAAAAAATTTAATATACGTGTTTTTTGGAAAATTATATATTATAAAAAAGGTACTAGGATGGTACCCACGCTTTATAAATTATCTTTTAAATTAAACTATGATAATTATTTTTTATGGGTAGTATGAAACAGTTGTTGAAAGTTTTGTTTATGAATTAACCACATGTACAATATATAATAGAATATATGTCCTACTATGTCAGTATATTTTTTTGTTGTGTTTTTCGTCTTTTTGACCCAAAATTGTAAAATAAACGCAAGATAACATGTCTATATATACTTTTACAAAACAAATAAGTTTGATATGTAGTGCTAGACTTCTTTCAACTGATTCTAGTTTTGTAAACACTTATCCTCTGTTTGCCTTATCAAACCAGTTTATTTTGTTGACATTGAATTGTTTAGCACATGAATTTAGTTTAAACTTTGATAATTATCTTCTGTGAGTTGTATAAAATAATTATTGAAAGTTTTGTTTATAGGTTAATGACATGTACAAAAATATAACATAATTATATATTTATATTTCGTAATATATGTATGTATGTTTTGTCTTTATAACATTTTAACTATTTGTTTGTTGTGTTTTTTAGAAGTAGATGGACATATTGATCTGATTATAAGTTAATACATTGTTGATTATTTACATTTTTATGAATTGAATTGAAAAAAACTATAATTTTAAAAATTTCTAATAATTCATTTTTTCATTTAGAATAAGGCTTTAAACAAATAAAAGAGGGCTAACCTGCAAACATTTATATTTTGGCCCATCATATAAAATCGGCATTTGATTAATAAACAACTAAATAAATAAAAATCTGATGGACCTATTATATATCTTCAAAAAGTCAGTGTTGGCTTATTTTATTTATTTTAACAATCAAATAATAATATGTAGTAAAGAGAAGTATGTAATATAATTTGATCTTTACAAACATTTTTTACTAAGAAGTAATGTAAAATAACATCGACAAAGTAAAGTAAACGTATGGGACACGTAAAGTGCGTCGATAATCTTTTAGACATGCTAAAACGTATCTCAAACCGTTAAAAGTACTTTTTATTTTTTATAAATGATTATGCACATCCCTTTTGATAAATTATATTGTCCAAAGAACAACAATAAATCAATTCAATAAACTTGCATTGTATAATTAAATTTAAATAATTGTGGGAATTTAAATAATGAAAAACAATTTTCGGGAAACAAAAAAAAAGAAACATAACTAAATAAGATAGGTTTTTAACCAAAAAAAAAGAACTTTAATAGGTATAATTTTTTAAAAATATTATTTGAGTCACAATTTAATTAATTGTATATTTGCAATTTTCTGAAAGTAGATATATCCTCAGTTTATATTGAGAGTCCAACGTTGAAGCACCAACATACGATCAGCAAAACTCCATGGGCCACGACGCATAACAAACTCTAGAGATTCTGTAGAGGAATTGTTTTTTTGAAAATAACCATTCCCCACAAGTCTTCCTTGAACGATACCATCCTGAGTCCAAGTTCTCTGAATCGAAGCAATGATGCTACGCACATTCTGTCGTCTGGGAATCGTGGGTCGACCCACGATGAGAAATCGATTTCCAGTCTTAGCCCTTTCCACCACATACGGTGAGAGACAAACTAATGCATTAGAGGAACCCAAATCCAAATTCTGCATTGCTCGACGAAGGTTATTGAACATTGTAAAGAGGAAGAAAGAGTAACGAATGAAGAATTGCAATAGGGAATGCAGGGAATTGAAGGTAAGAAACCAGTGATGATCGAAATAACAAACAATATATAGAAAATGCTTCAGTGCAGAAGGGGAGAAGTAGAAGAAACTGCTCCACTCTGTGAGAAATTCAACATCGTGGGAAGAACCGCCGATAACCATGATGGAGGAACAAACCACCTCACGTCCTCAGTGTAAAACCAATTGACCGTCGTCGGTGAAAGAGAAATAACAATAACCGCTAAAAATCGCTCCAGCAGCCTTACCAACCTAATTTAGTAAAACAGATATGTCGTTTCCATTCAAAACCAAGCAAAAGTCATAAAGAAACCTCACTAATGTAGTATGTTCGACTGAGCCAAATCACGAATATACAGAACACAAGAGGGACAAAAAAACACAGAGTCTAACCTCAAGTTGTACGTGTATCAAGCAGCTTTTGATTCCGGTTCCAGAACCTCTATCTAAATGATAAGGTGGTGGAGATACACTGCAAAAAAAAAATAGAGAAAACATAAATTTATCACCATTAGGATTATAAAAAAAGAAAGGGAAGACTACTACTTAAATCTCATGTTTATCTTCTTGATACTCACAGGTTTCACTGATAGCACATCTTCTGTGAATGATGATCCATCGGAGTACCTAACTTCCACTCTATTGTAATTATAAAGTCTGTCATTTCCATTGAAAACCATCCAAACATCATAAGGAAAAACGTAGAAAATGATTCTTGTGAAGGGAGACGTATACGGTGAAACATGTATATATAGATAGAGACAAACCTCTTTGACCTTGGATTGAATTTCTTCAACCAATCTAGACTGTCCTGAACAGAGAATCCATTCATCCATTTCTAAGAGAAAACTTTTCGATAAAATGGGACCTTGAGAATCCATCACAACTCTTTGAATCTCTCATGGTATCATTGTTGCAGACGAAGATATAACCACCAATGGTTTCGTTTCTAGGCAAAGCCTCAGCAGGATGAAGAGTCTTAAACCTCTTGTCTTAAATCTTAATTGTGTCTCAAAATAAAATTAAGATTTACCAAACCTTACTCGATTAACCCGCGACGGTTGCATTAATTATATATCTTTGGTAAGAAGTTCGTAGAGCTTTCATGGAACACATGATCTACAAAACAAAATGAAACACCACCAAAATTAAAAACAATGAATTTGATTTCACTTAGATCAAAACATAAACCCTAAAATTCATTGAACAGTAAGGAGATGGATTACCGAAAGATTAAGAAGCGGTTGTGTTCGGAGTGTTGAGTGGCTTGGGAAGAAAAAAACAGATTGTCTTCTACTTTCCAAAGAGAAGATCCATTCTTTGGAGATTTAGATATCAAAATCTCTGGAGATAAAGACATCAATATATCCAACAGAGAATCCATCGATCCACTTTTCAGAGAAACCTTTTCTTTCGGATTTGCAGCCATGGTTTTCATCTTGTTTAAGATATAAAAACAGATGAGTGAATCAGTTTTGTGTTCCAAGGAGAAGAGGTAAAGAATATAGAATGCTATAAAGAATTGGATTGAAAAGAATTTACGAAGAAGAAGTAGAGAGAGTACTAATCGTGGATTAGAAAGTGTAGAGAAAAGTGGAAAGTGGGCTGAGAAGTGGGGAGCAGTTGCTCAACTCTATTTTTTTTTTTTTTGGTAAAATCTAAACTAAAACCGTAAAGGTAAAATTTGTTACTTTTACCCATAGTAAACAGATTAAAATCATGGTTAAAAACAGTTCTTTAAATTTTTTAGTGCAAAGTGTACTTCCACTTTAATAAGGAAGGATTTAGTCACCAAATGTGATGCCACGTGTATAGAATTTCTATTTTGGTACTTTATTGGGCCAATATGGCCCATTTATATTTCTGATTTGGTGGGTCCACGAGCGATCATCGCCGGATGGGTTTCTTCGAATTTCGATCACAACACGACGGCAACGGCGGAGCTAAATTTGCAATTGCCGTCATCGCGCTGCTGCCGCATTTTCATCGGTAATAGTGCGAAGACGAAAAGGAATGTTGAAACCTGAGCAAAACATCCTTGGGTACGATCCAAATTTTGTGATCCCTCAGTTTTGTACGTCAACATTTCATTAGTGTTTACTTATTCCAGTATCAGATTTCAGATGGTTTTACATTTCCTGGTTTATACACTTTCTTTGTTGATGTTAGACGTGCTTTGAGATCAATAGATTGTATTTTAAGAAGGCTAGTTAATCATAATGCTTTACCAGGTTCACACATTATAGTATCAAAGAGATAGAGACAATTGGAAGCCACATAGTTTATTCTTATTGTCTGTTTGATTCTCAACCAAACAGTCATGATACGGTTACATTCTCCATAAATTCAACATCAGCCAATAAATTGTCAAGTACAGTAGACAACACTGTCGCCTGAACATCAATAGTTCCTTCATCTATTCCCCTGAAAAGTGTAAGTTTGCCACTGATATTATTGCCCGGTCCTGATCGAACTGCAATCGGTTTTCCCCAGCCGAAGTCGTTGTTGTACACTTCAAATCTTGGAGAGCTTGCAACAACTATTGTATCACCAGCTACTTGAGTTCCAATGCCTGCTTTTAGGTTCTTTACATCCTTAACCCAATTCGCTGCAAAAGATTTAAAGTGTTCATTAGTTTGCGACCTCACAGCTTTGTTTATTTGCAGAGCAGCCCACCCTAGGCTACGATCCAGCAGCTGTTCCACAGTGGCTAGAGCTGATGAAAGGTAGACCATATTCCCAAAACATTCTTTCTCAAGTGGAGGATTTAGCTTCTGCCTCAAGTCCACCACTAATTTGCAATGTGTTTCTACTTCTCGGCTCAGACCACTGTGTCTGATGATTGATCTCCACATATGCGCTGATACCACTTGAAGACATGAGACTTTCAGGTCACTGGACCCAATCTCGTTGTTTGCTTTAGCTTTGAGATCTGATATATTCTTCTTTGTGAAGTGAAAAACCGTATCTTTTGTGATGGGTACCAAAGAAAGTTCACATCTTGGCAGTGGCCTCTCCGTCTCTGAAATTGGAATTTGAATTGGGTAATCGAGCCCGTCTAGGAACCATCCTTTGAGAACAAGTGGTCGATGGTCTGAAGCTGAACCATTTGAGCAAATCGTGGACCAAGTGTGGATAAAATCCCACATCGAAACGCCATCAGCCACCAAGTGGTTGTAACAGTAGCTAAAGAAGACTCCGTCCTTCATCTCAGTGACTTGTATAACAAGCAAGGGCTCCGAGACACCATCAGAGCTCTTCAAATCATCAGCTGGAAAGAAGTGCTTTATGAAATCAGGAACAGAACCATGGGGTTGGATAAGATCAGTAACCGAGACAGATTTAGCTTCGGCGTGATGAAATCTAGCACCAGAGCCATCGCAATCTATGAAAAACGATGCGGTATTGTCTTCAAGATTCTCCGGTTTTACTAGACGTCCAGCGATAGGGAAGTAAATATCTAAGGCATAAACGAGAGAGGTCTTTAGTCGAGAGATGAGATGAAAATCAGAGTCAGGTTTGGGAAAGAGAAGACCTCTTTGAGGATAATCAATATGAAGAAGACTGAGATCAAATGGAGTAAGATGGATCATAGTTTGACCCGATTGGCTACTCTTTATGGGTCGAACAATGCTCGACGAGACCAAAACTACCTCTCCTGCCATGTTTTAGTCTCTAAGGTGAAGCTGTGAAGGACAAAAAATGCAAAACTCAGCCAAACTTAAATAGCACCCATACAATACAATCATTGTCCAACCTAATTTTTAATAGTTCATTATCTTAAAGGACCATGCTCGAACCTCTAAATTACAAGAAAAGGTTACCTCGAAGATTGAAAAAGAGGTAGTGGGAGACAACAGAACAAGTGACAGCTTAAGACTGGGAAAAGGCCATTAGTTAAGAAGACACCAACCACCCCAACAACCCATAACAAAATAAGAAGATACCAACCACCCCATAACAAAATCTTATAAATTGTGAGATCTGATTTCATGATTTTTACTTTTGAAACCCAATAATTTTTTTGTGTGTTTTCAAATGGGTATTGGATAAATTTTTTTAACATAGAACTTAGTTTATTGAAATGCTACTCATCTCCCAATGAGATGCATCACATGTAGCAATGCGCTGAAATCAAAATTCTCCATGAATTCAACATCAGAGCCATTGCAATCTATGAAAACGATGCCGTAATGTCGTCAAGATTCTCCGTTTTGACTAGACAGCCAGTGAAAGGGAAGTAAATATCTAAGGCATAAGCGAGAGAGGTCTTTAGTAGAGAGATGAGAGGTCTTTAGTCGAAAGAGAAGACCTCTTTGAGGATAATCCATGTGAAGAAGACTGAGGTCAAATGGAGTAAGATGGATCATAGTTCAACCCGATTGGCTGCTCTTTGCAGGTCGAACAGTGCTTGACGAGACCAAAACCACCCCTCCTGTCATAGTTTAGTTTCTAATGTGAAGCTGTGAAGGAACAAAAGTAAAACTCAGCCAATCTAAAAATAGTACTCATCACATGGCAACAAGCATAACGCAAATTCCCTATAAAAACTACAGACGGAATTTTGGCTTCTTGTCTGAATTCGTGAAACTAATCCTCAGCTAATCCTTAAACCTTTAGCTAATCTGTAATGATAACTCCATACCAAACGACTGAAATCAAATTTTATCCAAAGTTACGTGTGAATAAGGACTTAAATCATGTGCGTATAAATATTGTTTGGTCTCATAGCCTAGTGGTTTCTAGTCAGCTTCGATCCACTCTTCTTGGGACCTAAAATATTGAAACATTCTTAAGTAGCTTGATGTGTTTATATGATCCAAATATTAGACATTCGTTGTAAAAAACATTCAGGGGTTGAATTGATAGTAGATATTTACAAGAAAAATCATATTTAATTACAGAGTCTGATTTCCGAGATGAAATTATAATACAATGACGAAACAGAGAAATCTTTAGCGACCAGGTTTTATCATATAACACATGCCACGGTATTCCGCGTACGAAAGCAACAGCCACCGTTTTGTAAATCAACTTGAAGATATATTTTTATTTTTTAGTAATCTTTATTTTCCCAACCAATCATCATCGGAATTTTCCGGGTCGGGTAACTTATTCAAGTCAACCCGCTCCAATAACCCGCCGCTAAAGTCTCGCTTTTGACCAAAAACGCGGCGGCGGTTGTTGTTCTTCACCGCCGCTGTACCGATTGCATCAACCTGAGTTCCAACCTCCGTGGCTTTTCTCCTGATTGTTGCTGCAGACATGTCCTCGGCGGAGTATTTGTCGGAACACGATAAAAGCTCAGGGAAATTAAGCGTAGCAGTAGGTCCTCTGAGGTAAAACACCGCCGTGTCGTAAGCTCGTGCCGCAGCTTCAGGAGTAGAATAAGAGCCGAGCCAAAGCCTTGAACGCTTATTGGGTTCTCGAATCTCCGCAACCCATTTTCCCCATTTCCTCATCCTTATCCCTTTGTAAGTTCTTTCTCTCTTATTTCTTTTCCCTGGGACGTTAGCTTGTGTTGCTGCTCCGGCTTCCATGCGTCTCCGGAGTTGTTTCGTGCGTTTCTCAAAGAGGAGGACTTTCGAAGTGGGGTTAAGGAAATTATCTGATTTTTTTTTTATCAAGAGACAGAATAAATACGTGAAGAGAGAAGGAGAGGTTGGAGATTTGCGTGGAGGATACTCTCATCCGCGACGACTTAGCGTTATAGTTAAATGAGATACGCGGACGAGTAGTCGTGGAGAGATAACAGAGTCGTGTCTTATAAATAAAGAAAAAAATCGTTGAATTTAGTAGGATCCAATCTATTATATTAAAGGAGGATATATTTAAAGCTATATAATTAATGAACATATATTTATCATATGATTTTTATGAAATATATTTTTATATACAGAATATATAAAACGTTAATATAGAGAGCTTATTTTTTAAATATATTTTTCATATATCTAAATTTTAAATTTTGGGATTACAATTTTGAATTTTAGATTAAGGTTTTGAATTTTGACCACTAATTTTTAGTTGTTGGAATATATATAACATATATCAAACTAAATATCTTAAAACTATAATATTTGAATTAAGTTTTGAAATTTGGACCACAAAAATAGTTTAGATTCTATTCAAGTTAAACTATCTTTAAAAATCAAATTAAACATACAATGAACCAAATAAATATAATAATTTAGATTCAATTATCTAATACTAATCGGGTCAAAGCTAATTACAGAATATAATAATGAAATCAATCGGAAATAACCAAAAATTTAGATTCAATTATGAAAATTAAAAATAATTATGATAATTAGCTATATAATTTGAACGGGTCAAAGTTTATTTCTTATAATAATCAGTTTTATAAATTTTAATAACTAAAACATTTTATGATTTTTATGAAATATAATAAAACAAATTAAATATATAATAAAATTTACAATATTTTCTCCATATGTTATAAATTCAAACTTTTAGATAAAAACATATATTACTTAACATATAAAAACTTATGTGTATATGGCACTGATATGCTAAGAAGAAAATAATCATGTAAAATTTCATATACAAAAAAAACATTCACGTCCAAATGCATTGGAGTCCTAAGTATTTGAGTTTTTGTTTGTTAGTTTACACGATAACAGACTATATGTTTACATTTTTTTTATTGTTTTTTCTCGTATCAACTTTTTATTCTCCATCAACTAACTTTTGAACTTTTTTTTCCCAACTTCATTATATTAGAAAAACCTAACTTTTGAACTTATCTTAAATTTCTTAAGCATTTTTAATAATGATAATTTCTTTTTTTTTCAATAATAATTAGATTGGCAAAATCCGATTTATAACATAAACCACATTCTCTAAAATTATTTTAAATTATTTTTAATTAGTAAAGAAAAATTGAATTTATGTTGTCATAATCATTAATTAAATAATCAGAATCATCAAAGTAAGAAGCACATGGTAAAAAAAATACTCTATTTGTTTCTTTTTAATTGACTTTTTTGTATAAAATTTACACATTAAAAAGAATATTCAATAGCTAAGTATTAGTGTATAATTTTTTGTAATACACAACTTTTTATAACTTTACACCAATAATAATTTAGTAAATTCAATTAATATTTTTGAAATTTGTAATTTATAATCATTAATTGATAAAATTTGTATAGAAAATCTAAAAAATCAATCTTTTAGAAACAATAAAAATATTTAGAAAATTAATCTTTAAAGAATGGAGAGATTACAAAATAAAAAATGAGAAAATGTAGATATTTGACTATATATATAGTCAAATTCTATCGAAAATGAGAAAAAAGATTCCATCATGCACAGTTTATAATAATAATAAAATTATAAAATGGTCGACATAAAAGTAGAAATGCATTTTCATATTCACAGTGGCGAAAGACGTATAATATCCAAATTACATATATGCGTACGTATAGATAAGGACATAAAGTGGGGACTTATATGGTCGGTAGTCGGTGGCCTGATACCGTTACTGATTGACTTTATATGTTTACGTAAATAATGACACCTACTGCTTATTCTCCCTTTTGACCCTCTACTCTCGACGTAATTCCAGTTCTGAACATAGATACTTTAGGGACAGTTCTGGTATTTTGTTTCATAATTGTGGGCTCCATCATCAACAGATTATACACGAGGCGGCTCATCTGAGCCATTTCCATTATGTTTTTTTTATATTATCTTTTTCTTAATAATTAGTTCCACTTAATATATTCATAACTCAAATACTCCAACAATATTATACAACTAAATGATGCTCCATACTATGTGCCTATGCATAAAATATATTTTTGTTAAAAATTATTATAAATTTGTAGACATTTTAATTTATCTATAATATTTATATGTGATATTTGTTTTTTCATTTACTTCATAGCTGATTTGTATATGTAATTTTTTAAATTTTTTATATATACTTAATATACTAAAAACTAATTTATAATAAAAACTTATATTTATTTAGATTTATATTCATTTAATTTTTTTGATCCGCGCTTATTTAAAATTTTAAACTGATATTCATTCAAATTTTAAAATTCATGTTTATTTAAATTTACTTACATATGTTTATTTAGGTATACGTGAGTCATATGTTTATTTAGACATTTAAACTTATATTTTTAAAATTATTGTAATTTTTTTGTTTAAAATTATTAATAACTAACAAATTTGTTATAATACTTTATAGGGCAAAACGGACTAATATAACATGGTGTTTCAAGTTAATGCTATATCTTTATTATATAAGAGATTTTTATGTAAATTCATCCACAATGTTTTAATATACTTTACCAAAAAAATTTAGGTTTAGCTTTCGTTTTTTATATATTAGATTTTATTATTTTTAATTGTTATATTTTTATATCTAAGTTAAAATAATTTATTTTATATATTTAAATTTAAACAAACTAATAATATTATGTAGAAATCCTATCAAATCTTATCAATAGATAAAAAATTATTTTCTATTATTATAAAATATACAGATTTTTTAACTCTATATTTTATTAGATATAGAGATATTATACTATTCTCTAATATAAAATTCTAATGGAAAACTATATAAAACAATATTTAACTATTCAGCTAAAAATATTTTTTTTAGAAAAATTGTTTATAACAAAATTAATAATTTATCAAAAATGTTGATTTTGCAACCTTTTATCAGAGTTTTTTTTTTGTCAACCAATATACTAATAGAAGCAACACCAAAGATGAATAAAGAGTTTACAACACTAAGCTAGCTATTAGCTGACTCTCTAACAGAACGAGCGAGAACATCAACTTTATGGTTCAGAGATCTCGGAATTACATGAAGAGAAAATGCACGAAATTTTTTTTTCAACCTGAGAAAATCCTCTTGATAGGTTGGAAGGCCGGTCACTCATCTGGATGTAACAATATCTTCAACACATTCATACAGTCTGTAGCTATCTCCACTTCTAAGTACTAGAGCAAAATCATGGATTCCATCGTTCAAAGCACAGTTTCTACCTCTAAATGTTAGTGCCAAAAAATTCCTTCGTATTCGACGTGCTCCCATACATCCACCTGAAACAACGTCTAGAAAGCAAACCTTTTTATCAGAGTTTAACTACATAAATTCATATAATCTCATAGGTTTGGATATTTCGTTTTTTTTATTAGGAGCAGTGACTATTTGCTGAGGTCAAAAAGAGTTTCTACCATACCCACTACATAAAGGATTTGAGTCGCAGTGCAGCAATACAAGTGGACCAATTTTAAAGGACACTTGTTAACCAAATAATATGATGGTTGGTTTTTGTCTTCAATCAATTTGAAATTGGGACGAATGATGAAATCAAGTAAAACTGATACAAATGTATAGTAGTCAATAGTTTTAGATATTAATATCTGATCCTTTTCGTCTATTAGAGTATACAAAAATTCGATTTTCGGTTTAATAAGATTCATATGTTAATGAACCAGGTCTAGTTTAGTTTTCTGTTTTGTATAAGAAGAATAATATTCCTCTTCAATTAGAAGAGTAGAAAAAGAGGCCGTACAATTGAAGAAGAATGTTTCTTATACAAAAGAGAAAACTAATCCAGACCTCTTAGAAAACCGAAAAATCGAATTTTGTTATACTCTAATATCGTCATTTTTGATGTGAATGATGAGAATTATTGAGAGCTAAAGATGAATAGTTTAATGAATTTTGTGTTCTTAATTAGATTATAGTATCATACCATTTATAACTATAATATATGTAGTGATTTATTATATGGTATGTAAAGACATTGTTGATACATATATTTTAGATACATACGCAAATTATGTTCTATATGAAAAGTATTTGTAATAATATGAGTGATATGCCCTTCTGGTCTTCTATATGAAATATATTTAAGATGATATCATATTAATGTCTTTGTTAATTTTTACAATTAGAGAATACACGCAACAAGAGTTTAGTTAATCATCAAATAGGGAAAAAAACGATTAAAACGTATTTATATCTTTTTTTTATGGGATCTAGATGATTTAGATAGGGATGTATAATCAATTAATCATAGAGTCATAATCATTTGGTGTCGTCCATAGCCAGAAAACTAAACTATAATATAATTACGATAAACTTGTAGCATAAGAAACATGATATATACAATATTCTAACAGCAAATAACTATTATAAAAATTAGGTGCCGACATGCGTATCCATTTTAGATGTATTAGCATTCTAAATTTCTCAAGTTAATCAAAATAAACATGAAATTCGTATAACGGAGCAGTACCACCAAAGCTAGCACAGACACATCAAATTTTTTGAAATTTTTGTATTTAGAATGAAATAAACAAGATATATTTATGTTTACTCAGATTTACATTGAATCAACATTGGTTCAACATTGACCTATTCTAAACTACCCAAATCTCTCACAACACTACAAACTTGTACCTGCTTGCAACACTCTCAGTATCACTCACCTAGAGCTGTTATATTTAGAATAAAATAAACAAGATATAGTTATGTTTACTCAGATTTACACTGATCCAATGATTCAACACTGACATATTCTAAACTACCCAAAGTTCCCACAACACTACAAACTTGTAACTGCTGTAACACACTCATTTTATCCACCAAGCACACACCCAAAACTTGGAACTCTCAGTTTCTTATCTTTGAAAGTCTAACATTTTCTCAGCTGCTAAAACCTCCTTATACAGTCTTAGCACTTCTAGGATTTCCCTTTAAACCTTTAGAACACTTCCAAAACGTTATGTTCCTCCTCATTTTCGCAGTACCTTGTCACTTTCTACATTATGCATAACCTTCAGAATTGACTCTTCTTCTCCCTCATGTTCCGCTGCCACGATACCAATTTGGGTTAGAGTCTTTGCGTTCTTTCTGCAGCTCACTATTGTTTTTTGACTTTGGTGTTAAAGTCCTTGTTAAGGCAAATGCTTTTGAATCGGCAAATGGCATATTGCCACATCAGCTCCACTTGAACCAAAGACTTGGTCCATTCTCTCTTCATGCCACGTCAGCTTCTTATGTCAATCACGTGTTCTTTCAAAACAAATAAAAATCTTTTAACGAAAACCAACATTTGAAGCCAAATCAAAGTTTGGTGCAAATAATCTACGTTTAGCATCGAATGATGTAATAAAAAATAATTAAAACTATAGAGAACGATATAGATAAAGTTTCCTATAAAAGATCCATAAAAGAATGATAACAGAACATGACATCAAATGTTATTTCTTAAATTTCAAGGAATTTCCATTCATTTAACCAACAAATAATAATTCATCCAAATAGTCGATATTATTGGCTAATTCACCAGCAACGGAGATCAAGTTAATTTTGACCGGATGGGACAGATAAAACGTTAAAAAAATTGGAAAATTGGCAGAATAACCGGTTCTGTTAATTTTATTAAGTCTATGGCTCAATACCCTATATTTATACTGATGTCTTTTATTTTACTGTTGCTATACGAGGAAAAAAAAATTCATATAAATAACTGTCAACTTATGAGAGTTTTCTTTTCTTTAGACTACTTACAATAGAAATGTTTAAAAATAAATTTAACTGTTGAATTGATACAATCAAGTGTTGAAAATAGTATAAAAAAAAAGCATGCTATATTGTTAATAAAATTGTCAAATTATCCCTAAAAAATAGCAATATCTTTTTAAAAGCTATCATAATTAATCATGATTTCAAACAATTATTGCTAGAGTTAACTTTAACGCCTACAATTTTAACATTAAAAACAAAAGATGTAGTAGAATGAGAATTATTTTTAAAAAATGATAGCCAAAAATCAAAACCTATAGAAACCACTAAAAATATTGTATTATTCTTCTAAAAAAGATAAAAGCGGATAAAATACTGATACAAACCAAACCAAGTAATGAGATTTGCAGAAAGACATGTGAGGTAGGGTCCAATAAAGGCCCAAAGGGAGCGTACATCTAGTCCCTACATTTTGTGAAATAATCTCAATTTCATATAACTTTCTTTTTTACCCTTATTTATTCATATTACTGTTGGAATTTTCCCGCGAAGAAGGAAGGACCAGAAATGGATGTATTTGACTACCTAACAAAAAATAAATAAATTAAGCTTTGGAATTATCGACTTTTACACACCCCATTTGTCTCATTTACACCCACCATAAATAATTATTTAAATCGAATAAACAAATATTTATCATCCTTTTTCCAACAACATTTTTATATGAATAAAAAGTGTGGACAGATCTGAAAATAAATCTTGTATTTTCATTACACACGACCAGTGAATATATTTATATAATAAGAATCGGTCAATAGAAGAAGAAGGAGCTGACGTGGAGGGTAAGAAATGTAATAATAAGGTTTTATAGAGGGTAAAAAAGGAAACATAAAGATACCTCGTATACCCAAACCAGAGAGTGGAGTAGCTTCTTTTCTCACTTTTTCTTCACTTTTTCTTCTCCGTTTCTTCTTCTCCCGAGGAACCGACTTCGTCTCATTGTTGAAGACAAAATTGAAACTCTGATTCTGAATTCTCCTCATCTTATTCATACTCGTGCGAACAAAAGTGGATTTCTCGATGGAATCACATTCTTCTTCTCCTTCTTCATCGTCTTCTTCTCCTCCTCCTCCGGCGACGACGACGCCAGAGAGTTGTTGCGTGAAAGTGGCGGTTAACGTTCGTCCTTTGATTGGAGATGAAGTAGCTCAAGGTTGCACGGAATGTGTTTCCGTTTCTTCGGTAACGCCTCAGGTGAGTTTTTTGATCGTGAATGTGATATTAAACGAGAGTCAGTTTCGTCTCCGGTTCGCGGTTTACTGATTTTTGCCGATGGTGTTCAATGCCTTCTTCATTGTTCACGCTTTTCCTGGATCCGGATCAAATCCCAGTTCCAAAATCTGACATAATCATTTAATTCTGTTTTTCTTATGAAACAGTGTCATTTTTTTACCATATATAAATAAGGGAATAATGCAATGTCTGTGTTGCTACTGTATTGCTATTAATATATCTGTGAGCATTATCAATGTATTATAATACTAATTTTCATGGGGTTTGCTACTTGATTGGGTTGTGAACGGGTTTAACATAAGCTTTTAGGACTTGAGATTCTTTGGGTTTCTTGTTGATGTACTGTAAATTGTAATGTCTGTTTTCTTGATAATGCATAGGTGCAAATGGGAACACATTCCTTCACATTTGATCACGTATATGGAAGTAATGCTTCTCCATCTTCCTTGATTTTTGAAGAATGTGTTGCTCCTCTTGTTGATGGTTTGTTCCATGGATACAATGCTACTGTGCTGGCTTATGGTCAGGTACATAATGGTTTCTTAAACTGGAACAAGAATTGGTTTAAGCTGTTTTGGCTTGTGTCTTTTTTTTTTTTCATTTTAGTTACACAAATGATGCAGACAGGATCTGGAAAAACTTACACCATGGGGACTGCTTTTAAAGATGATACAAGCAATGGGTTGATTCCTCAAGTTATGAGTGCTTTGTTCAACAAAATTAATTCAGCAAAGCACAAAATGGGGTTTCAGTTACATGTCTCTTTCATCGAGGTATCATCCATTGCCTGCTCATAAGTATCTGTCAGTGTACTAGTTTTACCACATAAGACTAGTTTATCCATGAGTAAGTGTAGACCTCAGTCTGTCTAGTAAACCTTAGCATTACATTTGTCTAGATCAATTTTTTGCATGGCATGCTTAAGTTGTTAACTGAAATATTCATTTCCAGATACTAAAAGAAGAAGTTCTGGATTTGCTGGATAGTGGTCTGTTTAACAGACTAGCCAATGGAACGCCAGGAAAGGTTGTTCTTAGTAAGTCACCTATACAGATTCGCGAATCGCCAAATGGGGTGATAACACTGTCTGGTGCAACCGAAGTCCCCATTGCTACTAAAGAAGAAATGGCTTCCTGTCTAGAGCAAGGATCTCTAACCAGGGCAACTGCACGTACAGATATGAATAATCACTCGAGGTGAGAATCTCTATACCCGGGTTTCATAAGAAGCAAGACATGTCTTAATCTTTCAGTTAATGATGCTTAGCGTATATATATTGAACATTATAAAGAACGTGCAACTGTAGGGAGGTTAGATATGGTAAAAAATGACATCGTAAACAGGTATTCCATTAAGTTTCCGTTTCTATATCCGTGATAGAAGAGAATTTCTTCTTATGCAGTCGGTCACATGCCATTTTCACAATCACCTTAGAACAGATGCGCAAAATTCCTTCCATCTCAGTAGCTAAAGACACCATAGATGAAGATATGGGTGAGGAATATTGTTGTGCTAAGCTTCATCTAGTAGATCTTGCTGGATCTGAAAGAGCTAAACGGACAGGTTCAGGTGGTGCTCGATTACAGGAAGGTGGGAAGCTGGCATCCCATCTTACATCCTATTGAAAACGTTAACTTGCATTATATAACCCAAATTCTTCTTTGTTATCTGAAACAGGAATTCACATTAATAGGGGGCTTCTTGCACTCGGTAATGTCATCAGTGCACTTGGAGATGAGAAAAAGCGAAAAGAAGGTGCTCATGTTCCTTACCGTGATAGTAAACTTACTCGGTTGTTGCAGGTTCATTTCTATCTTTGCACTTCTAGATCCATATATGAGGGGCAACCTATTATTAGTATACCTAAATATCTATTAGTGTATAATTTTTTATTTGCCTGTATATAATTATCCAGAATCTTGTAAGAATGAATATTAACGAAATTTCTGTCGTTCATTGTTTATGTGACAAACTTTCCACTAAAGATGTCTTTTACCTTACTGCAGGATTCTCTCGGTGGAAATAGTAAAACAGTCATGATAGGTAAGTTTCTAAGTTGTATAAGTTGTGTGAGTTGATTCCCTGCACGTTTCTTATCAATTCACAAAATTAACTCTTTCCTTGTTGGTGTTACTCTTTCAGCTTGCATTAGTCCTGCTGACATCAATGCTGACGAAACTCTTAACACGCTCAAATATGCAAATCGTGCTCGGAATATCCAGAATAAACCTGTTGTAAGTACCAAGGAACTATCTTTGATGAGCTTTCAATTCTGCTGATAAAGCTCCACCATCAGCAAACACAATTTTTTTTCACATGGGGCTAAATAAAAAGAGGACTAAGAATGTTCACTTTGGAGCTCTAACAAGAGACTTCTTTATTTTGGTTTACAGGCCAATAAAGACTTAATATGTAGTGAGATACAAAAGATGCGTCAACAACTACAATATCTACAAGCTGCCCTTCGTGCTCGAGGGTCAACCCCATCAGAGGAAGTGCAGGTTTATAACTTCTGCTGAAATTCGTCAAAAGGTTTCTGACTTTCTTATCAATAATAGTATATAGCTCGACTGTAAAGGTTATGCGAGAGAAGATCATGAGGCTAGAATCTGCCAATGAAGAGCTTTCTCGAGAACTTCACATCTATCGCAGCAAGAGAGTTACTCTTGACTATTGCAATATTGATGTACAGGTAATTTCTGTAAGCTAATATTAGGGAATCACAATAGGATCATTTGGAAATTTTCTGTACTGCTGAAAACAAGAGTTGTTCACTTCATCATATACTCTACCTCAGGAAGATGGTGTAATTTTTCCAAAAGATTATGGCCTCAAAAGGGGCTTCGAAAGTATGGATTTAGATTATGAAATGAGTGAAGCAACATCAGGTTTTGGACACTGGCTTCTCTTGAGACTTATTTCATGAAAAGCATCTGCATTCTCC